>JARQOD010000002.1:232184464-232239265 GCA_033576555.1 Oophaga sylvatica
CTTAATGAGCGGGTATTACGTCAGCGCTGGAGAGCTGCAGGAAGCCGGGGAGAACTCAGGATTGCAGGGACATTCAGCGATGGCACCGGGAGGGTGAGTATGATGTCCCAGCCACCGGCTCCTGCCGCCGCATCCCCTCCCCCGCTGGTTTCTGCCCTATGACTCGTGTATAAGCCGAGGTGGCATTTTCAGCACAAAAAAAGGTGCTGAAAATCTCGGCTTATACACGAGTATATACGGTATTTCCCAGTGAGAAAATGTAAACTCTGAGGCTACAACAAAATTTTGGTGGTAAAAGTGTAATTTTTTTTCTTCACAGCCCAATGGTATAATCACACCTAGATGAATTCATTGAAAAGTGTAGTTTGTAAAATGGGGTCTCTTATGGGGGGTTCTTCTTTTCTGGCACTTCGGGGGCTCTCACATCGGTCATGGAACCCTCAAACCAGTCCAGCTGAATCTGAACTCAAATATAGTGTTTCTTCCCTTCTGAGCTTTGCACTGTGCCTCAAAAGTAATTTTCAACCACATATGGGGTATCGGCGTACTCAGGACAAAATGGACTCGAAAATTTGTTGTTCAATTTCTCCTTTTACCCTTGTGAAAGTAAAAAATTTGGGGCTAAAATAACATTTTTGTGTTTGTTATAAACTTCTGTGAAGCACCTGGGAGTTCAAAGTGCTCACCACACATCAGATACTTTCCTTGAGGGTCTAGTTTACAAAATGGGGTCACTTGTTGGGGATTTCTGCTCTCTGGGCACATCATTGGCTCTCCAAACATGACATGACCGCTGCAGCCATTCCATTCAAATTGCTTTCCAAAACGTCGCTCTTTCCTTTTTGAGCCCTGCTGTGTGCTCAAAGAGTAGTTTTTCACCATATACTGGGTATCTGCATACTCAAAAGAAATTGGAGAACACATTTTGGGGGCGTTATTCTCCTGTTACGTTGTGAAAATAAAAAAAATTGGGACTGAAAAATGTTTTTGTGTGAAAAATGTGGTGATTTTCTTTTTTTTTAACAGCTTTGTTATTGACTAATGTGAAGCACCTGGGGGGGTCAAAGTGCTCAGCACATAGCTGTAGAATTTCCCTGAGGGGTCTAGTTTCCAAAAAGTGTCACTTTTGGAGGTTTCCACTGTTTAGGCACATCAGAGGCTCTCCAAACGTGACATGGTGTAAGTTTGTTTTGGGGCTAAAAACATTTTTGTGGGAAAAATGTGATTTTTATTTTTTTATTCCCTCCCCTTTTTCATTTTCATGGCTCAATGTTATAAACTTCTATGAGGAACTTCAAGGTGCTCAGCACACATGTAGAGATGTTCCCTGAGGGGTCTAGTTTCCAAAATGGTGACGCTTGTTTAGGCACATCATGGGCTCTCCTAGCGCAACATGGTGTCCACTAATTATAACAAATTTTGCATTCAAAAAGTCAGTCAAATGGTGCTCCTTCCCTTCTGAGCGCTGCCCTGCTCCAAACAGTGATTCCCCCCCCCACACATATGAGGTATCAATATGCTCTGGAGAAATTGTACAACAAATTTTGAGGGCCATTTTCTCCTGTTACCCTTGTGAAAATAAAAAAAGGGTCTAACATAACATTTTTGTGGAAAAAAAGTTAAATCATTTTTTTCCTTCCACAATCCAAAAATTCCTGTGAAGCACCTAAAGGGTTAATAAACTTCTTGAATGTGGCTTTGAGCACCTTGAGGGGTGTAGTTTTTAGAATGGCATCACTTTTGGTTATCGTCATATAGGCCCCTCAAAGTGACTTCAAATGTAATGTCCCAAAATGGTTTTGTAAATTTTGTTGAAAAAATGAGAAATTGCTGGTCAACTTTTAACCTTGTAGCTTCCTAAAAAAAAAAATGTTTAACAAATTGTGCTGATGTAAATTAGACATGTGGGAAATGTTACTTAGTAACGATTTTGTGTGGTATAACTTTGATTTAAAGGCATAAAAATTAAGTTTGAAAATGGCAAAATTTTTCCAAATTGCCATTATTTTCACAAATAAATGCAAGTCATATAAAATAAATGTTACCATTGTCAGTTAATTTACAGCTCTTTGCCCTAGAGTCCGACCACTGCTGATTGCAGAACATGCGCAGTGCTTACAAGCTCCTGCATTCCAAGCTTGTAAGCACGTTTTTGAAGCCACCTAGGATAGCTAGAGCGAGCTGTGTACCTCCCAATCCTGCCAGTCTTCATTGTAGTGCTTACAAGATAGCAGCTGTGTTTGGTCTTCTAAGCATTGAGCTATAAACAAAAGGAAAGTATTATTATCTCAAGAACAATGATACAGCAATTAATTAGAGTTTTGGTTATCTGTGGCCACAGCTATTACAGTGGTATAATATGGGCTCTTGGTGTATTAGCAATCTGTTATTGGAGAAAGATGCAACTACGTTTTCTTCCTTGTGCTGAGCTAAATTCTGAGCTTTGTGTGTTGTATCATACTAGAGATTTGTTCACACATAGATATGCTGCAGACTTTCTGTCCTGAAATTCATATAGAAAATCCAATGTGTTACAGTAGAAGTGGATGAGATTTTAACAAATTGCATTCTACTAAATAATTTCCACACACAAGTTGACATGGACTGTAGATTTTTAATTTACAGCAGGTCTATACCTTCTGTGCATTTCACTCTTTGCATTGTGTAGGGTGAAATCTGCAGCAAACCTCCAACAAAATTTGCAATACTGGCAAATTTAGCTGTGGATCTGCATTTGAATCTGCAATGGATTCTTTTTCATCATATGTGGATGTGTTCAGGGAGAATACACCTTGAACACTTCTGGGAAGACTCTAATTCTTACACCAGTAATTAAATGTTCCATATAGGATCAGATGCTTCCCTAGAAGAAGTATTTTCACTTGTGTACAGGAGTCCTTTTGTAAATGAGGTATTCCTAACATTGCCTATCCACGAGGTAGCTGATGTATTGCTGATCAGTGGGGTCTGACCGTTGTGACCCCTACTACAGAGTTTGAGCTGACTGTCCTCTTAGCGTGATCCGATTCTCACATGAGAAACTGAGAACTTAAGTTTTCCATTCTCTCCATCATCTGAGTCTGAGTGTTGGACTGCACTCAGATGACATCCAAGTGCAGTCCAATGTTTCACACGTACCCTTATATGATTGCGTGTGACCTGAATTCCTTCCACTCGCAGCATGCTGCCACTTTTTTTTTCTCATACCAAAGCGGCGCTATCGTACATCAGATAGCACTCGGTCCTGTTATGGGCTCGAGAACAAGCTCTGAATTGTCTCATCAGATTGTATTCATTCATTCTCTGTGACTGTCCAAATGGCCAAATGCTGTACTCCGTTATCTCCAGCAGCCTTACAGAGAATGAATGGAGCTCCTGCATAAGCTTTCACTCATTCATTCTTAAGAGCCCACCTGTCTTATGACTATTGGAGTCCCAGTGGTTGTGTACTGAGATTAGCCGATAACTTTTATTATTGGGAATAAACAATTGTTGGGTGTTTACAAAGTTAGAATAAAATCTTTCTCCTTCGTCTCATTGGGGGACACAGGACTGTGTGTGACTGTGGGTGTATGCTACTGCCGCTAGGAGGCTGACACTAAGTAAACATGAAAAAGGTTAGCTCCTCCTCCGCCGTATACACCTCAGCACTGGCCGCAGGCAAACCCAGTTCTTGCTTAGTGTCTGATGGAGGCACACGTCTGGTTCTTTTTCCAGACCATTTTTTTTTTGTCTTTCCCACGAAGATGAGATAGGGGCGACGGACCCTTTTGAAGGGGTCCGATCTCCCCAAACCATCAACGGCGAGCACGTGGAGTGAAGCCTCCACGTATCCTTTCCCGCAACGTGGGACATGATGCCGGACTCAGCCCTGACCACCCTAGAGTATTGAAACCCTAGGCTGTACAGTGGCAGGAGATAGTCCGTGCGGCCCCCACTGCACCACCAATGCTAGACTGCGGTGCTGCAAGGAGGCGGACGGTCCCTCTCCTCACCCCCTGAAGGGGTGATGGAGTTAGGGTGCCTGCACCGTCCCCCATTTTTGGTTCCGCGAGCCCCCCCCTCTAATGAGACTGGGCGAGACGCTGGGACTGCCGTTTTTAAAAGGGCAGAGTCCACTGCAAGCAAAACTACGGACACGGAACCCGAACCCACCTTCAGAGGGGATGTGCTGGCCTGCACATGACAGATGAAGAGAGCACGGAAGCGTTTCACTGGTGAGAGCGTCTGATCGGGGATTCAGCCTGGCTTCAGCCAGGAGCACGAGCCCCCAGCCTGAGCCCCTCCCCCTAAAGAGTGTCATTTTCCGGCGGCCCGCCCTCCGGCTAAAATGGGCGGCCGCCGCCAAAAATTTAGCCCCCGGCTTCGGCCGGTGCTAGGCCGCGGGGGAAATTTAGTCCCCGGCTTCGGCCGGGACAGCCGGCGTTAATTTAGTCGTTTGCCGATTAGACGGCTCCGCCCCCGGCAGCGACACCTCTGGTGGGCCCTCCTCCATGTTTCTCGGGCGGCCTCCGCCAGAAATTTAGGCCGGTTTCGCGGTAGGCCGGCGGAATTTAGTCCGGTCGCGGGACAGGCCGCGCGTAATTGCTCCTGCTGCGAAGTAGACGGCTCCGCCCCGCAGCGACACCCGGTGGCCTCATGTTTCTCGGCGCCCGCAAATTTAGCCGCGTTTCCCGGTGCTAGGCCGGGCGAAATTTAGTCCGGTGGGGACTACGCGGCATCTATTTAGCTCTGGCTGCCGAGATGACGGCTCCGCCCCGGCAGCGACACCTCCGGTGGGCCCTCCTCCATGTTTCTCGGGCGGCCTCCGCCAGAAATTTAGGCCGCGGTTTCGGCCAGCGCTAGGCCGCGGCCGGAAATTTAGTCCCCGGCTTCGGCCAGCGCTAGGCCGCGGCCGGAAATTTAGTCCCCGGCTTTGGCCGGCGCTAGGCCGCGCCTCGTGACCCCTCCCCCTAAGGCTGTGGCTATTTAGGCACGCCCCCCTGAAAGGGGAGCGCGCTTTTTTGAAGTCTGGAGCCTCAGTCTTCTCTCTTGCGCCCAGTGACCCTCTACGCAAGCGCTTGCACCATCATTCTCAGACGTTCGGGGATACAGGACTGGGGTAAGTGCTACTACCTCCAGCCTGGTTGCTCTGCGCGCCCGCTCCGCTCGTACACCGCACCGCCACATCCAAATAAATTGCAGAAAGGACTCTGTGACAGATCCAGTATGTCCAGAAGGGCTAAGACTCACACGGTGCTGTATACGGCATGCATTGCCTGTAGGTCCCCTTTTCCGCACGCCCAGACTAGTCGGGTCTGTGAAGCCTGTAACTCCGAACGGGCTCAGGAGCCCTCACCTGTAGCAGAGCCCAGTGCGTCAGGTCCCCCGGAGTGGGCCCTATCTCTGTCGCAATCTATGGCGTCATTAACGAGAGCAATCGAGTCCCTTCAAGCTCCCGATAGGAGCAGGGTACAGTGGTTCAACCGTCTTGGCTACGTCTCAAGAACCTCCGGCCTGCAGGGGCCGCGCTCTCACCAGGCAGACGCAGGGGAAGCGAACCCACACTGCGTCGCCTATGCCGTCCGGGGCCTCGGCATCCTTCAGTTCAGTTTCTCGCTCTCCCTCACCTTTGGAGGCGAGTGATCAATATTCCGACTCCGATTCTGAAGGTTCCCTCAATTTAGAAGCACCAAATTGTCAGGAGACAATTGACAGTCTGATTGAAGCTGTCAATCAATCCCTGGGGGTAGAAGATGAGTCCACCTTGACCTCTGGTCATAAGGTGTCCTTCAAACGAGCCAGGCAAACTCATAAAGTTTTTGGTGCTCATCCTGAGTTTGAAGAGCTCGTGCAGCGCCACCGGGAGAAGCCGGACAAGCGCTTCGCAGGACAAAAGGCCATTAATACTAGATATCCTTTTGCTCCCGAACTTCTGAAGAAGTGGGGGAATCTCCTGCGGTCGACCCTCCTGTGTCGCGTTTGGCGTCTAAGACGCTTCTCTCCCTTCCCAACGGTTCCTCGATCAAGGATCCAACGGACCGTCTGATGAAGCTTGGCCCGCTCAGTGTTTGAGGCATCAGGCTCTGCTCTCTCTCCTTCTTTTGCAGCACTTGGGTTGCTAAGGCCATGATATCCTGGTCGGAGTCTCTAAATAGAGCTCTCCATGGTATAGAAGTACCGTCTGAGGTAACTGAGATCTCTAATCAGATAGCTCTTGCAGGAGACTTCTTAATTAACGCTTCCATGGATGCGGCAAATTGCGCAGCTCTAGCTGCTGCTAATGCAATTGCTATCAGAAGATCCCTGTGGTTGAGAACTTGGCGAGCGGACTCAACCTCAAAGAAATCTCTTACATCCTTACCATATCAGAGTGGTCGGTTATTTGGCGAAAGGCTGGATCAGCTCATATCTGATGCGACGGGAGGGAAGAGCAGTTTCCTTCCTCAGCAGAAGATTAGACAGCCTTTTCGTCGACAGCTTCAGCCTCGCTTTAGAGCCTTTCGTAACCCAGGTTGGGCCGCGCCAGCCACCTCCAGCGGTTCAGGTCGGCCTAATCAGGCCAGAGATCGCCAGGTCTCCTACAAGACCAACCCTCTGGGAAGAGGGCGATCTCAACAGCCAAGATCTAGAGGGTCCAAACCCCAAAGATATTCGGACAAATGACTGGCGGCAGAATCCGGTCAATTTATCCAGAGTAGGCGGCCGCTTACTCTGGTTTCGCCCCATTTGGCTATCGATTACTCACGACGAGTGGGTCAGGGAGTTAGTCTCCTCGGGGTACAAAATAGAATTTACCAGCCTTCCCTCAAATCGTTTTTTTCCCTCGCACCTTCCCAAGGAGGAGTCTCGGGTTCGCGCCTTATTCAAGGCGGTCGAGTCTCTTCGGCACAGCGGAGTTGTCGTACCTGTACCGGAGGTCGAAAGAGGTCAGGGGTTTTATTCCAACCTGTTCATTGTACCCAAGAAGGACGGTACCGTAAGGCCCATTCTGGATCTAAAGCGACTGAACCGGTTTGTCAAAATTCGACATTTCCGAATGGAGTCTCTCCGTTCGGTCATTGCAGCCATGGAAAAAGGGGAATTTCTAGCATCAATAGACATCCAGGATGCCTATCTTCACATTCCCATATTTCCCCCTCATCAAAGGTTTCTTCGGTTTGCCATTGGCAAACTTCATCTTCAGTTTGCAGCCCTGCCATTCGGGCTAGCCACAGCCCCCAGGGTGTTCACAAAGGTCATGGCTGCTGTTGTGTCCATTCTGCACTCCAGGGGGATAGTCATCCTGCCTTACTTAGACGACCTCCTCATCAAGGGTCCGTCTTTTCAAACCTGCGAGGAAAGTGTCATCATTACGTTAGACACCCTTGCTCGCCTGGGGTGGCTGGTGAATATGAGGAAATCATCTCCCGTTCATCTCGGAAGATCACCTTTTTAGGGATGAATTTCGACACCGCTCAGGGGTTGATAATTCTTCCTCAGGACAAGGCCTTAGTTCTCCGTCAAGAGGTACGGATCCTTCGCCAACCGATTCCTCACACCATCCGGTTTTGCATGAGGGTCCTAGGAAGGATGGTGGCAGCAATCGAGGCTATTCCATTTGCCCAGTTTCATCTTCGCCCCCTTCAGCATGCACTCTTGGCAGTATGGGACGGGAGCCCTTACTCCCTCAATCTTCGGTGCCGTCTGTCCCTGCAGGTCAGACAGACTCTTACGTGGTGGACGAGGGACACCACTCTTCAACAAGGTCGTTTGTTTCCTCCAAATTTTTGGTTGGTAGTCACAACGGACGCCAGCCTGCTCGGATGGGGAGCAGTGTTTCGTCACCACACAGCTCAGGGAACTTGGTCTCAGCAGGAATCGACCCTCCCGATCAATATTTTAGAGATCCGAGCTGTTCGGCTGGCTTTGAGGCAGTTTCACCAGCATCTGGCGGGCCGCCCAGTCCGAATACAATCGGACAATACCACGGCGGTGGCATACATAAACCATCAGGGAGGTACCCGCAGCAGGGCGGCCATGCACGAGGTAAAACAGATTCTGACCTCGGCAGAGGTAAATCACTCTGTGATTTCAGCAGTCCACATTCCGGGCGAGGAAAACTGGGCAGCGGATTTTCTCAGCCGTCACGGCATAGCGTCAGGGGAATGGTCTCTACATCCCGAGATTTTTCAGCAGATATGCCGACGCTGGGGAACCCCAGATGTGGACCTGATGGCTTCCAAGATAAATGCCAAGGTGCCCAACTTCGTTTCCGGTACCGGGATCCGCAGGCAATTGCAGTGGATGCCCTGGTTCTACCGTGGAATCAGTTTCATCTTCCATACTTGTTTCCACCAATAGCTCTGCTCCCAAGGGTGATCAGAAAGATCAGGTTAGAAGGGGTCCCAGCGATATGTAGCGCCCGGTCCCTGCTGCTGCCAGACAGGACGTCGCTCTCCTCACTGCGCTCAGCGTCTCAGTGCTCCCAGCCTCCTGCGCCTCTGGCATCCTCGACGTCCTCCTTCGCCCTGCTGGTCCGCGCGCTCCTTCCTGCTGCTGGCCTAGGGCGCGCAGCCACCCTCCCCCGCTCTTAAGGAGCCGCACGCATTTTCCAAATCAGTCTCCAGCCAATGCTGGTGGACTCCACCCTATATTAAGGGCTTCCTCCTTAATGAGGTGCCCGAGCAATGTTGTTTCTGTGCAGTCTAACTCTGCTTCAGCCATCAGCTCCTGTTCCAGTTGCCTGGGCTGTTACCTGTCTGTTTGCCTGTCGGCATCTGACTGCAGCTCTATCCAGAGGTTCGGACATCTTCACAGAGATCCCCGCTGTTGCTGCTCACCTGGGAGCGATCATCTGCCATCCGACTGCAGTTCTATCCAGAGGTTCGACATCATCTGCGGAATCCCGGCTATTGCAGAGACTCTTGCCTGCTCACCTGGGAGCGATCATCTGCCATCCGACTGCAGCTCTATCTAGAGGTTCGGACATCATCAGCAGAGATCCCGGCTATTCCAGAGACTCTTGCCTGCTCACTGGGAGCGATCATCTGCCATCCGTCTGCAGCCTACCAGGAGGCTCCACCAGCTCAGGTCGTATATGCCTGTTTGTCTAGAGACTGCCTTGGTTACTTACCGTGACAACTGCCTGTCCGAATGCCCTGGTCACTTGCGTGACAACCTGCCTTCCAGAGACTGCCCTGGTCACTTGCCGTGACAACTGCCTGTTCAGACTGCCCTGGTCACTTGCCGTGACAACCTGCCTGCCCAGAGACTGCCCTGGTCACTTGCCGTGACAAACCTGCCTGCCCAGAGACTGCCCTGGTCACTTGCCGTGACAACCTGCCTGTCCAGAGACTGCCCAGGGCACTTGCCGTGACAACCTGCCTGTCCAGAGACTGCCCTGGTCACTTGCCGTGACAACCTGCCTGTCCAGAGACTGCCAGTCACTTGCCGTGACACCTGCCTGTCCAGAGACTGCCAGGTCACTTGCCGTGACAACCTGCCTGTCCAGAGACTGCCCAGGTCACTTGCCGTGACAACCTGCCTGTCAGAGACTGCCCAGGTCACTTGCCGTGACAACCTGCCTGTCCAGATACTGCCCAGGTCACTTGCCGGACAACCTGCCTGTCCAGAGACTGCCCAGGTCACTTGCCGTGACAACCTGCCTGTCCAGAGACTTCCTTGGTCACTTATTGTGACAACCTGCCTGTCCAGAGACTGCCTGGCTAATTGCCGTGATTCCCTGTCCTATTCCCGGATGCCACCGCTCTCTTGCAAGTAAATTGTCTTGTATAATAAAGCTTAGTGGTTCCACCAACCAGACCCGTTTCCGTCAGTGGTTCCACCTTCCAGACCCGTTACAGATATTAATCGCTCCGGATTGGCCGCGTCGCTCATGGTACGCGGAGCTGGTACAATTGCTCGCCGACGCACCCTGGCGACTGCCAGAGCGCGCGGACCTTCTCTCCCAGGGCCCAGTTTACCACCAGAACTCAGCGGTCCTGTGTTTGACGGCCTGGCCGTTGAATCTTGGATCCTGACCAGGGCTGGATTCTCTAAAAAGGTCGCCGCGACGATGGCTAGCGCCCGAAAGCCCGTCTCTGCTCGCATCTACCACGGTACTTGGAAGGTCTTTTTTGCTTGGTGCAGGGAACATGGTTGTTCCCCGCTTCTGTTTTCAATTCCAAACATTCTGTCATTTCTTCAAGCGAGCCTAGATTCAGGTCTAGCGCCAGGTACGCTTAGACGGCAGATATCAGCCTTGTCGGTTCTCTTTCAACGAAGGATCGCGTCTAATTTTCAGGTTAGGACCTTTATTCAGGGGGTTGTCCATATAGTTCCTCCCTACAAGGCTCTCTTAGAGGTTTGGGATCTCAATCTAGTTCTGGGAGTCCTGCAGGAGTCTCCATTTGAACCTTTGCAGGAGGTTTCTCTGACATTCCTTTCCTGGAAAGTGGTGTTTTTGGTAGCCATAAGGCGGGTTTCGGAGCTGGCAGCACTGTCTTGTCGAGCTCCGTACTTACTTTTCCATCAGGATAAGGTAGTGCTCAGGCCAACACCACCTTTTTTGCCTAAAGTCGTGTCCTCTTTTCATATCAATGAGGACATTGTTCTACCCTCGTTTTGCCCAGCTCTTACGCACCGGCTTGAGAAGGCTCTCCATACGCTAGATCTGGTGAGAGCACTCAGGAGATATGTATCTCGGACGGCGTCCTTTCGACAGACGGACACGCTGTTTGTCCTCCCTGAGGGTCGCAGGAAGGGACTCGCTGCCTCTAGGTCTACCTTGGCTAGGTGGATTCGGTTAGCCATTCAGGAGGCTTACCGCATCAGAGGCGCGGTGGTTCCTGCAGGGATCAAGGCTCACTCCACCAGAGCAGTGGGTGCCTCCTGGGCCCTTCGGCATCAGGCTTCGGTGGAACAGGTTTGTAAGGCGGCAACCTGGTCCAGTCTGCATACCTTTTTCAAGCATTATAATGTCCATACTCAGGCTTCTGCGGATGCCAGTCTGGGTAGAAGGATTCTTCAGGGCGCGGTTGCGCACCTATAAGCAATGCTTGATTATAAATTACACTGTGGAGTCGGTTTCCCACCCAAGGGACTGCTTTGGGACGTCCCACAGTCCTGTGTCCCCCAATGAGACGAAGGTGAAATACGGATTTTTGTGTTACCGTAAAATCCTTTTCTCCGAGACGCTCATTGGGGGACACAGCTCCCTCCCTAAGAGCCGGCTGGCTTTGTTTTGAGTTAACTCTATTCTCTGTTAAGTCTGTATCAGCAGTTTTTTCTTCGGATATACTGTATCTGTGTTAACTCTGATTTATTTTTTAGCCTCCTACTGCTTTTTGCACTAAACTGGGTTTGCCTGCGGCCAGTGCTGAGGTGTATACGGCGGAGGAGGAGCTAACCTTTTTCATGTTTACTTAGTTTTCAGCCTCCTAGCGACAGTAGCATACACCCACAGTCACACACAGTCCTGTGTCCCCCAATGAGCGTCTCGGAGAAAAGGATTTTACGGTGAGTAACACAAAAATCCGTATTTCACTCTATCACATATCCTGGTATGCGGTGATATTTTTCTGACACTGTCATCATTTACGGCGTATTAGAGTATACAGTATGTTTCTTATGCGGAGGTGCTGTTTTTTCTGCCTTATTGAACAACTTATTAAAGTACATCTAAATCTCTGATGTCTGTTTTACAGAGCACCAGGCGATCCTAATTCAGAAAACCTAGAAAATAGCCGAATGTAAGTATGATGGAACGTCACAATAAAATATCTACTCTATGGACTTGCGTAAATGTCCTCGAGATCTGATTACTACCAATTACAAAACTAGCTGGTGCTGTCCCTAAATACACTTTCCATTCAGTCCTGGTCACATCATGTTGTTAGACAAGACTGCAAAATGGAAAATTACACTTAAGAAACCCAGTTAGCCACGCTCAGGGTAAAGTTTTCTTAGGACAGTCTGCCACTTGTATGGCTCACTGTGGTAGCAGCTGAGCCCAGCCTCCCCGCTAACACACCGTCGCCACTTTGGACCACATTGCCTGCTCTACACTGTGTTCGCGTCCCCAGATAACTGATGACACTAGCCCATTACTGCTCTTACGCTTATGTATTTGTCATACTCATACGCATTTTACTAACAAGTCCACCTCCACTTTTCTTTTTAGAATGTTAAAGCAACCATGTATGCCCAACATCAAATGTATGTTTCAATGATCACACATTTTTTATGTCCTTTTTGCATAAAAATGCATACATTTAAACGTGAGCACCCTGTGGAAGTCTGGTTTTTATTTTCCAAATGGCCTGAACTCCAAGTGCTTCTCACAAAGTTAAAATATCAAAAAGTTAAATTATTTCAGTTCTTCAATACAAAAAGTGAAACTCATATATTAGATAATCATTACAGAGTGATGTATTTCAAGTGTTTATTTCTGTTAATGTTGATGATTATAGCTTACAGCTAATGAAAATCCAAAAGTCATTATCTCAGTAAATTAGAATACTTTATAACACCAGTTTGAAAAATAATTTTAAAATCCGAAATGTTGGCCTACTGAAATGTATGTTCAGTAAATGCAGTCAATACTTGGTCGGGTACTTTTGCATTAATTACGGCATCAATGCGGCGTGGCATGGAGGCGATCAGCCTGTGGCACTGCTGAGATATTATGGAAACCCAGGTTGCTTTGATAGCAGCCTTCAGCTTGTCTGCGTTCTTGGGTCTGGTGTCTGTCATCTTCCTCCTGACAATACCCCATAGATTCCCTATGGGGTTAAGGTCAGGCAAGTTTGCTGGCCAATCAACCACAGTGATACTGTTGTTTTTAAACCAGATATTGGTACTTTTGGCAGTGTGGACAGGTGCCAAGTCCTACTGGAGAATGAAATTTCCATCTCCACAAAGTTTGTCGGCAGAAATGCTCTAAAATTTCCTGGTGGACGGTTGGTCTTTGGTCTTGATAAATCACAGTGGACCTACACCAGCAGATGACATGTCTCCCAAACCATCACTGATTGTGGAAACTTCACACTAGACCTCAAGCAGCTTGGATTGTGGCCTCTCCACTCTTCCTCCAGACTCTGGGACCTTGATTTCCAAATGAAATGCAAAATATACTTTCATCTGAAATAACACCTTGGACCACTGAGAAACAGTCCAGTTCCTTTTTCTCCTTGGCCCAGGTAAGACGCTTCTGGCCTTGTCTATTGGTCTTGAGTAGCTTGACACAAGGAATGCGACACTTGTATCCCATGTCCTGGATACGTCTGTGTGTTGTGGCTTTTGAAGCAATGACTCTAGCAGCAGTCCACTCCTTGTGAATCTCCCTCAAATTTTTGAATGGCCTTTTCTTAACAATCCTTTCAAGGCTGCGGTTTACCTCTTAATTGTGCACCTTTTTCTACCACACTTTTTCCTTCCACTCGACTTTCCATTAATATGCTTGGATACAGCACTCTCTGAACAGCCAGCTGTGTCAATGACTGCCTTCTGGATATCTGTCAATTCAGCTGTCTTCCCCATGATTGTGGAGCCTACTGAAACAGACTAAGGGACCTTTTAAACTGCTTAGAAAGCCTTTGCAGGTGTTTTTTTGTTATTCTAATTTACTAAGATAATGACTTTTGGGTTTTATTGGCTGTAAACCATAATCATCAACATAAACAGAAATAAACACTTGACATACATCACTCCGTTTGTAATGACCCTATATAATGAGTTTCACTTTTTGTATTGAAGAACTGAAATTAATTAACTTTTTGATGGTATTCTAATTTTGTGAGAAGCACCTGTATATAGATGAATGATTGACCAGTTGTCAGAAAATTTGTCTGTCAAAATCTGACAATTTTGAGGAAATTATCAGATCTTTATTCTTTTGCAATGTAGAACAATTTGCTAAGCATATTAGTATAAAGTGCCTATCGCCCAAAAGAAAATCAAACCTCTCAGTCTAAATCATGCATATGTTATGCGCATTGTCATTTTCACATGCTGCTTCCTTTTGGAATTTCTGCAGCTAGCAATATTTGTTGGTAATTGCATTAAATCTATAGATGTAGAGCAATAGATTACTTGTGTCGCCGCATGCCTCATTGGCAAGTGTGTTGTTTAAGAGGAACCTGTCACCAGATTTTCCTAATATAAACAGCGGCCGCTACTTTTTCATAGATGACTTATCACCTAGGATAGGTCATCAGTGTCTGATCATTTCGGGTTGGCTGCCGACACGATTTTTCACTATGAAACTTTCGCGCAGTAATTTTTTTTTTTTATTTTCAAATGAAAAACTAAATCCGAAGTGGAGGAACTCTCGCACCTTTTCTTTGCAGCCAAGTGTCACCATAATTGCACTTTACATCTGAAAAAAGGAAACAAAGCTTTTTCTCTGCTTTCTTTTTTAATTCCTAACTATACGGTGTCAGTGCCAGTATTTCAGTGTTCCGCTGTGCGCCGGCTCTGCAAGAATCTATAGCACTTTGCATGTGATGGAAATTATTCAAGTGTCTACTCTGTGCCTGGCTTTTGCTTGTACCATTTCACATGCATTCAGCTATGTTAAGCACGAGAGCCCTGCATGCAGAAGCTATAGGGATGTCGGCATTGAGAAGACTCCAGACATTAAAGTAAGCAAGCACGTGCTTTCAGAGGCTGTGTATTTATAGCAGTAACCCCTGGCTTGTGTCCATGCCTCTAGACGTTCCTGCGCTTACTTTAAAGGGGACTCTAGCTGTGTGTTGGCTTTGGAAATGTGCACAGTTTGACTTATAGTAGCACTGCAATGCCTTGGCTGTAGATCACATTAATATTTAGCTCCGCCAGAATGTAAGCGAGGCCAATAAGCAATGTCATCAGTGTGAATATGGAGCCCTGAAGAGTGAGAGTCCAAGAGCCATTTGGTGAAACGCCAACTTCCCCAATGCTAGTAGTTGAAGGCTTCATGTAAGATAGAAGTCTCGGCAGTCTGAATGAATAAAGAAATGCTTTATTGTTGCATATATTGATATCAAAATACAAACTGGAAAAAAAGCATAAAATATCCTGCAAAATAAAATCAGAAACTATATGGGAGAGATTTTTAAAAATGATTGTGAAGGAGCAATGAATTGGGACAGGCTGCGGTTCCATGTACAGCCGAGTGACTGGGATCACCGAAGTGCAAGGAAACCTTAGAAGGGAGCACCGCTCCAAACCAGCGACCCTTTATGCTCCGAAAATATGAAGTGCTTGATTTTAAACATTTGTTACAGTTATGGATTATACTAGCTATATATGGCATAAATGTAAAATATGGAAATATGCCATGGAAAAGAAACATGCATATAGATTACATTAAAGAACCAAGATAATTTTTTTGTGAAAATTCATTTGCTTTAGAAACTGGTTATTATAAAAGATGACCAACGTCATGACTTTTAACAGTATGTTGGTACTGCTACTAACCGTAGTGTTGATTTAGTAAGAAAAATGGTTAAAAGGGTTGTGTGGGCAGAATAACACACTTTGCCTTGGGTACTGGTTATGTAAAAAATATCAAACTCAGTCGCTTAGTGGACTGCACAGAGATGGGAAGTAATGTCACCAGCTTCCAGACCTCTGCAGCCTGTGATTGGTTGCAGCAGTCAGGTGACTCGAGCAGCGGGTCATCCCATGGTTTTATGATGACGCACTGCTCAATGTTACCTGACACAGTGGTCCGGTGGCCTGTGTGGAGCAGTGACTTCACTGCTTCCTATCTCTTGTGCTTGATCCAGGAAGGTTCCAGAAGGTGAGTATGGCTGAGTATATGTTCAGTCCCCTGGGTAAAGTTTTATTTTACCCTGACCACTCCTTGAACATTTACGTGAAAAATGTTTTCTGAAATTCTGTTTTCTATACAGTATGTGTTCAGTTTTCTATAAGATAATTTCTGTTACTTCTTATGTGTGCTGTAATGTACCCCATACACGCCAACTACTATTGTGGAGTATACACTATATTACATTTCTACTGATTCCTGCTTAGTACATCATGTATAATGTTGGTTTATTTCAGGAATTGCCCCAACTAATTATTTTTCTGCACAAGTTAAAGGGGGACTCAGGTCAGATGCTAAATTCCCCTCTATTGCCACTCGATTCAAGTCTATGGTGCTTAGGAAGACAGTACCTTTGTGTCGTCAGTGCCACAAAGAATAGAGGAGCAGTGCGCATGCCAGTCCGTTATTTTTTTTCTTTGCCGCTATCCCCCACTCAGGGATCGGGGGGGGGGTTTGCAATAGGACCCAAACCTATCCAGCAATAACCACCTAGTGAAATACCAACATGCCCCTTTTACCATTTTTAAATCATTACTGATGTCATACATGCGTGACTTGTAGTTATCTGTTTTCTGTTACACTTTTTCCACAAAAATTCTAATGTGATAAAAAGCACGCATTGTTTGTCTCTTTCAGTTGGAGCTGTACGATTTCTTTACTGTGCTTGTTATTCTATGGGAAAAAGAATTTGAGTTGCCTTAGCATATAGTAGTTTGAGTATACATGTTGCCAGTGTCCACATGACAGCACTCCATTTTCTTCTAATGTTTCCCAATCCTGCCTTAAAGAGAATCTGTCGCCAGTAGTGATGAGCGTGCGTGCTCGGATAAGGTATTAACCGTGCGTGCTCGGATAAGGTATTAACCGTGCATGCTCGAGTGCTAATAGCGTCTTTGGCGTGCTCGAATACTATGTTTAAGTCCCCGCGGCCACATGTCACACTGCTGTTCGACAGCCGTAACATATGCAGGGGTTGGTTGTTTGTTAGTCTATCCTTGCATGTGTTGTGGCTGTCGGACAGCAGCGAGATAAGCAGCCACGGGGACTTAAGCATGGTATTCGGGCACTCTGATGATACTCTAGGAGAACACCTTATCCGAGCACGCTCATCACTAGTCACCAGGTTTATTCTGCTCATCTGAGAGCAGAACAAACTAAGGACAATGTGTGCAGAGTGTCATTTACTGGGTTACATGCTGTAGATCTGACAACACCACTGTTTTATCTGCTGCAGTGATGAGTTTCTGCTATGTAGTCATTGATATAAATAATCTGTGTATCCCCGCCAACCACCACGGACAGCTTTCTGCCTAGTGGTGGCCAGACAGAGAGCTGCCAATCAGTTGTGTGCAGGCATAGATTGCTCATCATTGAGAAGACTAGAAGAGCTGCAGCTAAATGATTTTAACAAAGCTAAAGCAAGAAGCCCTGTAAGTACAAACAGAATTGGTTGAGGCAAGATGTCCATATGATAAAGCTGAGCTGCCAGAGCACAGACAGTGTTGTCTGGAGCATAGAGAACAAAAGCTATTCCTACAGGAGGCCTCGCATAACTTGAAATGTTTCTTTCCAGTGTAAGTTTTACAAAAGAGTCTGAAAACTTCTAGTAGTTCACCTTATTGTAAATGTTGTAGTCATTTAATGGCTTCCAAGATATAAATATGAATTTGCCCGAGAACCTAGTTTTTTTTTATGTACATAATGAAGGGTTTGTGTATTTACAGGGGATGTCCAGCCCAGTGCAAATTTTCCAAATCCTATCAGTGTCATATACACCATTGAGAGAGGCTGAAGATGAAGCCAGTGAGCATGTGACTGCAGATAATAAAATCACATACTTGTGGTCATGTAACAACTGCTCGGACCGGCATGCGAGCTCAATCTTAACAGTGCGTGTGTTCTGCACATCTGGATTTCTGCAAGTGCTTGCTGAAAAATTGCACTGGACTGGACAAACTCTTTAAATCTATTCTGCCCATTTCAATTGGGCTTTCCCAGCCTACCACTGAACTATATGGATGGCTAGTTTGTTCGTGACTAGTAGCATACCCTGCAGATCCTTATGATTTATGATATTTACAGTTGTAATGTTATTTCAGTCTATTAACAGCTAACCTGTTAATAGGTATAAAATGCAGTAGTTGGTGTTGAAATTCATGGATTTCAACATTTTGTTAATATTTATGTGCCAGACTAACCAGGCCTGACTACTAATTTGGATGAGCTTTGTATATGGAAGCTGTACTAATCCACATGCCTGTTTGAATGTTTGCTACAGGAAGCGAGCAGCTGCAAAGCATCTAATAGAACGCTACTACCACCAGTTAACTGAGGGCTGTGGAAATGATTCCTGCACGAATGAGTTTTGTGCTTCCTGTCCCACTTTTCTCCGTATGGATAACAATGCAGCAGCCATTAAGGCCCTCGACTTATATAAGGTTAATGCAAAACTCTGTGATCCTCATCCCTCCAAGAAAGGAACAAGCTCATCTTATCTAGAAAACAACTCCAAAAGTGCCCATAACAACCAGTGCTCGGAAAGGAAGATGAACAAGAAGGAAGTACATGGACCCAGGGATGACTTCAAAGGTAAGCCTTCATCGTTTATCCCAAATATGTCCTAAGTACCTCTTGTGTGTTACAGAAATTATCTAAAATTACTGGAATGTATATGTATCTTAGGGGGAAGGAGCACTGACCTGCAGTCATATTAGCACTCTAATATGCATTTCCCCAGTCTTTTGGCCTACTTTCAACTGCTTTGCTATCAAAATATAATAATTTGGGGGAACTGATGCTGGCAGTGAGAGGTCAGCGTTTGTCTCCCTTTGTGTATTCTGCTTATCAGAACAATCTCCTGCGGCAGGCTTGGTAGACCCTCATTGCCCCCTATCGAAATCAAATCCATAATTGGTGTGATCAACCCATGCCTTCCAAGCAGCATCCATTCTTCTAGGCACACTTGGACAAAGTCAGGGATTTGTAGGATTATAATCTAGCGTCTGAGTAACCAATTATACGAAACGGGATGCAACCACAAAACCATATGTAGTCTGCAGAAGACCCTCGTGCTTGACACTACTGATTTGCTATGGATGCCAGCTCACATAGCAGTGCTAGCAGAAATGATCAACTACTATGTGTACCACAAGCGATCAGAAGATCGCAGCTTCAAGTCTCCTAAGGACATTATTGAAGCAATGAAAAGTAGAAAAAAATAAAGTTAACAAAAATTAAAACATAAAAGTTCAAATCACCCCCCTTTTGCCCCATTCAAAATAACACTAAAAAATAAAAAATACACACATTTGGTATTGCTGCATTCAGAAACGCTGATTCTATCAAAATATAAAACTAATTTGATCGTTAAACAGCGTAACGAGAAAAAAATCATAACGCCAGACTTGCTTTTATTTGGTCGCCGCAACATTGCAATAAAATGCAGTAACAGTCGATCAAAACATTATCTCTCAAAATTGTATCAATAAAAAAAATCAGCTTGGCACTCAAAAAAATAAGCCCTTGCCCAGACAAAGTAAATTTCACATAAATAGTCACATAAATATAAAAGAACCTATTCATGTTTGGTATCTGCGCGCTCGTAATGACCTGGAGAATCATAATGGCTGGTTAGTTTTGCCATATAGTGAACATGGTAAAAGCAACAAAAAAACAATTGTGGAATTGCACTCTTTTTTTGGCTATTTCACTGCACTGTTTTTCCCTGTTATCCAGTGAACTATACAATAAAATCATTGGTGTCATTCAAAAGTAAAACTCATCCTGCAAAAAAAAAAACAAGCCCTCACATGGACATATTGATGGAAAAAATAAAAAAAAAATTATGGTCCTGGGAAGAGGGGGAGCAAAAAATGAAAACTGAAAATACCAAGGTTGTGAATTGGTTAAAAATAAAAAATTAAGTCAATGTACAGCAGTTTGCGATGGTCAACCTATAATTTGTATGTTGTAAAGAAAAATTTTGTTTCAAAGAAATCTGTTTCCCTCACATTATTAAAATGACATCAGAGTAAAAGGTAAATGATTAAGATGAAAATATGCTAATCAAAAAGCCATTCACTTAATCGGATGCATTCTTTTTATCCTTAAAGTGAATTTATAATCAGAAAATGACCTATTTTTCAATGACTTCTATTAAATGTGTTTTTCTTTTCCCTATTTTTTTTTTCTTTTAAATTGTAACAAATTTGCAATAATATTTGTGAAGGAAAAAGCATATCCTACACTTGAACAGATCGCATAGAAGAAAGTCGCACATTTAGAATTATGGCAGATAGTTGAAATGGGCAGGAAAGGTTTAAACTTTTTATAGATGTTATAAAAGAAAAAAAAAAAGCTCTGCCAAAATGCATAATATCTGTCAGTGAGTGCTGAAGCTGCGAGTGGTATTGGAAATACAGAGAGATGAAATGAGAAAGGACCTGATTTGTCTTCGCTCTGTAGTTAGTAAATTGTACTTTGTGAAATGTGTTGTATTAATTGTAGGGTCTAATGTAGACGAGTCAGGTGGAGAAGCTCTATTTGGGAGTGAAAGTCCTCCAAGGGGACCGGACTCTAAAAGTCATTCCAGCTGCCCACCTTATCATCTCTTCCAGCCTGCAAATTTTGTTGACTTTTCTATTCACTATTCACCGAGATTTGGTGGGAGATATAGTTTGAAACCAATATAATGGTATTGAGCATTTAGCTGCAGCTAACGGGTTCGTAACTAGAAATTTCTTTTTTGTTCTAAAACAATTTGATCGTCTTGAAAGGGCGACCATGTATCTAGGTGATTTTTGGGGACACAGATTTTTCTCTAGTTAGTTGGATGGTATTCCAGAAGGGTATTAATGGGCAATTCCACCAAATGTGAGCTAAGCAATCAGCATCTTTAGCATAGTTGATTGTTTGGTAGGCCCCCAATAGGAGATTAATTATTGTGTCTTGTGCCATCTTTTCACCAACCTATATTGATTTTCTTGAATTTTAATGTGTTAAATTTATTTAATATGCACCTTGCCTCTTCAGAGAGGAAGAAGACTTTTAATCTAGAACCTTTTTAATGATCCTTGCGATATGACTTAAAATATAAGCCAAACCAGAATCTCAGTTTGCAGACACAATGTTTTGGCGTATTGCCCCTCATCAGTGCAAAGTATGAGATCTGATTTGGCTGTATGAGAGTCTTCTAAGTGGGATCTGAGGGGTAACATTTCTCCTTGTGGAGAGTGACATGCCTCGCCTGGTATGTCAGTGTGAGGAGGCTTATAAGCCTTGCAATACCCTTCTGGGACAATACATATGCAAATTGCCTCTTTGGAGAGGAACAGGACGTGAATTCTAGTGCTATTGGAAGTAGCAATCCTAAAAGTCACTACCAACCTTTTAATTTAACGAGCCTTGCCATATGGCTTAAGATAAAAGCCAAACCAGAACCTCAATTTGCAGACACTCTGCACTGACGAAGGGCAGTACCCCAAAACAAAGTGTGAGATCTGATTTGGCTGTGTGAGAGCTTCTTGGTGGGATCAATGGGGTAACATTTCTCCTTGGGGAGAATGACATGCCAAGCCTGGCATGCTAATGTGAGGAGCTTGTAAGCCTTGCAATTCTCCGTTGCTAAATTAAATATGCAAATATTTAACAATTTGTCATGATTTATAATTCCTAAAACGATCTGTATTAAAAATAAATAAAAACAAATTTGAAATCTTGCAATTTTCAAGCTAGTCACGGTCCTTCCAAGAGGAGTTTACAGCAGTTTTTATTCCAGGCAGGATTACAATGACAGATTACACCTGTATGCACAGTTGATGACACAGGATCCAACAATCACAATTGACAATTTTACAGCTCTCCCTCTCCTCACAATGACCTTTCCAAGTGCACATCTGATGCTTCAATACGAAATATATGGTTGTCTCTTTCTGCTAATTAATGTACATGTGTTTTCCTGAAAGAACAGTAAGAGTGGCCAATGTAAAAATTGCTAAATTTCTTATTTATAATTTTTCTACCAATTCTGATATATATAAAAAAAACACATTGGCAAAAAAAAATTGATGCAGAAATCTGGTTTAAACAATATCATTTTCTTACAACACATTTCACTTTAAAGGGAACTCTAGGCAGCATAAATCGAGAACAGGCTTCTTAATGGCAGTGATCTATGCTTCACTTTATGCAAAGTTAAACAAGAGCCGGGATGGGGAGCCAAGTTACCGGGATGAGTATTCCCACAAATCTGTATGATTTGACATGTCTTCTAATGCACACATAAGACACCAGTCAATCAAGCAAAGATGCGCTGGGAGGGAGCGTCGGGCACCTGCCCTGATGACTACGTTCTCATTCTTGACAGTACTCTTCCTTTTTAGAAGTAAAATGCATGTTACTTCGGCTGGGAGAAGACATTAGGGACTCGTCCCTGTGACTAGACCTCTTGTTCCCAGTGCTTGATATAACGGTTAAACGGCTGCTAATCATTAGCCAACTGTTAAATCCTGAAATATCTGCACTGAGTGAGCCCATCTCCGATTCATGCTGCCTGTGGTTTGGGCAGCATGAATTGATGACTGGTTTCCTTTAAAGGGTTATCTTAGACTTTAATTTTTTGGTTTTTTTGGTTATTGGGTTAAGAACTTAACAGCAGGTAGTTGCTAAGTAACTGGCTGTCTAGCCCAGCGATCTATTCTAGTTCAAAATGGTCATGGACTTCTCCTGCCGGTGATTCTTCTGCTTCCCGTGACGTCATGCCGACCAAGCAGCGCCTTCTCTTCTGGTCTGCTATTTTAAATTGGGTATCCCTGCCGACGTCATGCTGATTGACAGCCAGCTTCCTGCTGCCTAACTGTGGGGAGCTGCCTGTCAGCATGCGGTCGGCAGTGATGCCTTGTTGACTTGCAGACCAGAAGAGAAGGCGCTTTTCTGTTGATGTGACATCCAAATGAAAAAGGAGAATTGTCGCCTGAGCCGGAATATAGTTGCAGGGCAGGGTGGTTAGAAACTTTTCTTCGCCCCAGACTAAAAAAGCTCCAAAGAAGGGTAACACCTTTTTATGGGGGATTTCTTAGACTTTAACATGGATGGTGTGTCCCTTTAGGCAAGCCATCAATGATAGATGCATTATCATCTGACTTTCAAGATCCCTCCAGCAACTCAAGTTTTTCCTTTTGGTTTTTGATTTCTGTTTGCTCAATTATCGTAATGATGATCTCTCTTTTTTTTTTTTAGATGTGACTTCACTCTCTGAAGAGAAGGTGTACGAAATTCTTGAACTATGTAGAGAACGGGAGGATTACTCTCCTCTTATTCGGGTTATTGGGAGAGTGTTTTCTAGTGCTGACGCCTTGGTTCAGAGCTTCCGCAAAGCAAAACAGCATACAAAGGAAGAACTGAAATCATTACAGGAAAAGGATGAGGATAAAGATGAAGATGAGAAGGAAAAAGCAGCTTCATCTGCTGCTGCTATGGAAGATGATTCTGCAGCTTCATCCTCCAGACTAAATGATGGTACACAGGGAGATAACAATATACCGAAAATAGGCCCAGAAGAAGTGTCACTAGATATTGAAGCAGTTAGACGGGTCTATCACAGGTTACTCTCTAATGAGAAAATAGAAACTGCCTTTCTTAATGCACTTGTATACTTATCTCCCAATGTCGAATGTGACTTAACGTATCATAATGTATATTCAAGGGACCCCAACTATCTGAATTTGTTTATTATAGTCATGGAAAATTGTAATCTCCACAGCCCCGAGTACCTGGAAATGGCTCTACCATTGTTCTGCAAAGCTATGAGCAAATTGCCTTTGGCGGCACAAGCAAAGTTGATCCGACTGTGGTCAAAATATAGTGCAGAACAGATCCGAAGAATGATGGAAACGTTTCAGCAGCTAATTACCTACAAAGTGATAAGCAACGAATTCAACAGTCGCAACTTGGTGAACGATGACGACGCCATTGTGGCTGCAACAAAATGCCTAAAAATGGTTTACTATGCAAATGTTATCGGAGGAGAGATAGAGACAGATCACAATGAAGATGAAGACGAAGAACCCATCCCAGAATCTAGCGAGTTAACCCTCCAGGAGCTGTTGGGAGAGGAGAGAAGAAATAAGAAGGGGCCTCGAGTAGATCCCCTTGAAATTGAACTTGGTATAAAAACTATTGACTGCAGGAAACCCCTCATCCCTTTTGAAGAATTTGTTAATGAACCACTCAATGATGTTCTTGAAATGGACAAGGACTATACTTTCTTTAAAGTAGAAACTGAAAATAAATTCTCTTTTATGACATGTCCCTTTATCCTGAATGCTGTAACAAAGAATCTGGGACTGTACTATGACAACAGAATCCGCATGTATAGTGAGCGAAGAATCACAGTGCTTTACAGTCTCGTTCAGGGGCAGCAACTCAACCCATACTTAAGACTAAAGGTTCGAAGAGATCACATCATTGATGATGCTTTAGTTAGGGTAAGTTTTACTCAAGAATTTAAATATTTATGTATCCCTGATATTGTTTGCTAGTTTAGTTTCCAGTTTTGTTTTCTTGCTATATTTTGAACCCTCAAACTTTACTTTGCTATGGGTATGCTTTCATGTAACCTATCACTATATGCTATATGTATATATACATGTGTTTATATACATGTACAGCTCTGGAAAAAATTAAGAGACCACCACATCAAATCCCTGTCATGGCCAGCCCATTCTCCAGACCTGAACCCCATTGAAAACCTCTGGAATGTAATCAAAAGGAAGATGGATAGTCACAAGCCATCATACAAAGAAGAACTGCTTAAATTTTTGCACCAGAAGCAGTGGGAAAGACTGGTGGAAAGTATGCCAAGACGCATGAAAGCGGTTTTTAAAAATCATGGTTATTCCACAAAATATTGATTTCAGAACTCTTCCTGAGTTAAAACATTAATATTGTTGTTTCTAAATGATTATGAGCTTGTTTTCTTTGCAGTATTTGAGGTCTAAAAGCACTGTTTTTTTTTTTTTTTTTTTTTTTTTTTTAAATTTTGACCATTTTTCTTTGTCAGAAAAAAAATACAAAGTTTATTGCTTGGAAATTCGGAGACGTTGTCAGAAGTTTATAGACTAAAAGAACAATTTACATTTTACTCAAAAATATACCTATAAAGAGAAAAATCAGATAAACTGAACAGTTGAAAGTGGTCTCTTAATTTTTGCCAGAGCTATATATATCTATATATAGATAGATATATATCTATAGATATATACATGTGTGTATCTATAGATATATACGTGTGTATCTATAGATATATACGTGTGTGTATCTATAGATACATACGTGTGTGTATCTATAGATACATACGTGTGTGTATCTATAGATACATACGTGTGTGTGTGTGTGTGTGTGTGTGTGTATGTATGTGTGTGTGTATATATATATATATATATATATATACGTGTGTATGTATGTGTGTGTATATATATATATATATATATATATATATATATATATATATATAATGTGTATGTATGTGTGTGTGTGTATATATATATATATATATATACATATATACGTGTGTGTATGTATGTGTGTATGTGTGTGTGTGTGTGTGTATATATATATATATATATATATATATATATATATATGTATATATATATATATATATATATATATATACATGTATATATATATATATATATACGTGTGTGTGTATATATATATATATATATATTACACACGTGTGTGTATGTATGTGTGTGTGTATATATATATATATACACACGTGTGTGTGTGTGTATATATACATATATATACACGTGTGTGTATATATACATATATATCAGCAGCAATGAACTCTGCAATTAGAAGTTCACACATACAGTAATCTGCACAGTAATGTCAATTGTGAACCTTGGGCTTTCATTAAAGGGAATCTGTCAGTAGGGTCAACCCTTCTAAACCATCTATGTAAGCATGGAGGTCATATTAAGCTGAAAAAATTGATACCTGTATATCTTCGATCTGATGTTTTATTCCTGAGAAATCCACATTTTCTTAATATATAAATGAGCTGTTACGATATATGGCCTGGACACTGATCTGCATGAGAATCTGCCTCCAAAGTTTTTGAACTAAAAAGGGGAGTTACCAGTGTGAGACATGTAACTAACATACAGTAGAACTGAACTTTGTCTCATTACAAACTAATTTGCTGCAGCTTTCACAGCTCTGCTGTATTATAACACTGGCTGGCTGTGAGATGAAGTACTGAGTGGAACCTGCAGATGTCAGTTATAATCACACACAGCTCTGCAGTGAGATCAGGAGAGCAGAAAGTGTCAATTACACATCACACTGGTAACGCCTCCTTTATTAAAAATAATCTCTGGAAGTGGAGTCTCATGCAGATCAGTGTTCAGCCGTTAGCTTGGTACAACTTATTCACACATGCTATAAATGTGGATTTCTTTGGAATAAGACATCAGTTGGCAGATATCAAGGTGTCATCTTATGACCTACATGCTCCTATGTAGACTGCTTAGGAGAATTGATCCTTCTGACAAATTCCCTTTAAGGTACCAGCGTCTACTGTCCACTACAAGTAGTGACAAGGAAACCACCGTAGTTAGTCCACCATCTAATGTGAACGTAACAGTCGGGGTCCTAGATTTTCTGACTGTTCTCCATGTTGACTTTGTGAGTTACTAACACACACTTTCAATTTAGAGGTCCAAGATTTTTATTACTTTATAAATTTTTATGGGTGAGTAGTATACTTTTTCACATTAAGCATGCAGATGTATCTCTCCGTTTCTTTAGTACAATGGACTGCAATGTACAGAGTGACCACAAGTCTCTTGACCTGAACCCATTGTTTTTCATATATGCGTGTGTACACATACGTATGTGCATATATAAATGTATATTAGACTTTCAGCTGCAGATGGAAGGAAGAGAGACACAGTATTCATTACTGATGGGTAGGCGGAGCCCCAGATCAGGATGTTACCTCAGATCAAAAGAGTGATGACTGGCTGGCCCCTCCAGCTCGGGCTCCTCCTACTCAGCTCCAGTCTAAGATTTGAGGTCCAGAGGATGGTCGCTGCTAATGCAGCTCCTCAGAAGATTTTATTATTTTAATATTCGGACAGGAGACTTGGATCACTAGTTGGTCTAGAGGTCTCAGGGGTACCAGCGCTGCTGTACCCCAACCTCTCCCTTGGCGGATCTGTATTTACTCAAAGTCCCTGCAGAATCCTTGCCGGCCCTGGGGGATGAGGAGAGCTTCTCTGGCGGGAATGCAAACCACACGTGCGGTCACTGCGTTCTTCGCCCTGGGGGGAAGCATGGGCACTGCGCCAGAAACCCCTGAGGGTCCCTGTGGCGCCTTGGCTGGTGAGTACTCCACACAAATTTTAATAATAATTATGTGTGAGTGCTTTAGCGTCTGAATGAGCAGCGCTATTACTAATGTGAGTATGCTTCAGCGCTGCTGTGACAGCGTTACTACATGTATGTCAGTATGCTTCAGCGCTGCTGTGACAGCGCTACTACATGTAATGTCAGTATGCTTCAGCGCTGCTGTGACAGCGCTACTACATGTAATGTCAGTATGCTTCAGCGCTGCTGTGACAGCGCTACTACATGTATGTCAGTATGCTTCAGCGCTGCTGTGACAGCGCTACTACATGTAATGTCAGTATGCTTCAGCGCTGCTGTGACAGCGCTACTACATGTAATGTCAGTATGCTTCAGCGCTGCTGTGACAGCGCTGTTACAAGTAGATGTGGTGATTTTTTGTCCGCAGGCAGATAGCTGCAGGACAGAGAGGGAGCAGGAGCGGGGAGAGTTCGCGCTCATTATTTGAGCTGGCGGGGGGCGTGGCCTATCTATCCCGGTCTTTTGAGCAGGAAGACGCGCGCTCTGGCGTTTCTCCTGCGACCCCCTCACTGTGGCGGCCATTACTCAGGCTCCTGGGCTCCTCGGACCGCTCCTCTCCTCATAAGACACCACGGCCAGCTGGGTGAGTGCGGATTCCTCACCCCGCAGCGCAGCGATCGCTATCCTGCAGCTGCAGTCTCATCAGAGACATAAAAATTGGCTGGGGCTCACAAATATATATATATTTTGGTGAGTTTGCAATATTAACCCCTCTGAGGGTTATTTCTACCAGCTAAATTTGCTGACTGAATACCGCTGGGGTAACCCTGCTTGGTGGAGCGTTAACCCTTCAGCGTTTGAAAAAAAAAAAAAAAAAAAAACCGCATAGTTTTTGCTGGTATTACCGCTTTGACCTGCTCATACAGGTGAGACATGTCTGAACAGAGTTCAGATGCCGCGGATCACGTCCCAGTGCCATTGCGGCAATCAGATACGCAGACCTCCACAGCGTCTAGCGCTGCGGTCGACAGCGGTGGAAAATTGGATGATATCGCTCGATCGATTAATAACTTGTCTGACCTTTTAGGTCAATATGTGTCTGCTAATTCCTCTCAGAGGAAGCGACGCAGGCCGTTACCGGCCTCTACACGGAGCGAGTCAGATGTATCTGATATTGGGCAGAGTTCCCCTTTAAATTCGGATGGAGAAATATCCGATTCAGATGCGGACGAGCCGCAGGGGCGTTCCTCTATGACGAAGCGTACGGAGGCATTAATTGAAGCCATGAGAGATATACTACAGTTACCGGAGGAGGTAACTAGTCGTCCTGGTAAATCAGCACGCATGTTCCAGGAGTCCCGTGCTTCGCGCACAACATTGCCAACTCTGGATGAGCTTAATGGTGTAATAGAGGAGGAACGTCTATGTCCAGATAAGCGTTTTCATGGAACGCATTTCTTTGATACACTTTATCCTTGCTCTACGGAGTTAAAGGCTAATTGGACTTCTGCTCCTGAAGTGGATGTGTCTTTGTCTCAGCTTAGTAAATCCTCTCTACTCCCTATTAAGGGAAAAGCGAGCTTACAGGAGCCTTTGGATAGAAAGGCAGAATTGGCGGCAAAAGCAAGCTATGAGGCTGCGGGTCATGGATTTCGAGCAGTGCTAGGATCCATGTGTGCTGCTAGAGCTTCTCTAAGCTGGTTGGCACGTCTGAAGACGGAGTTGCAAAATGAATCTCCGTTATCTGAGATACGGGAAACTTGTGAATGGTTAGAAACGGCAGCCTGTTATATCTTTGATGCCGGTCTGGATACGGCATCTCTGCTGGCCAAAGCGCAAGCTTCAGCGGTCACAGTCAGAAGAGCTTTATGGCTCAGACAGTGGGCCGGGGACGCAGTTTCCAAACAAGGGTTGTTGGCCTTACCTTACAAGGGTGGCCATCTTTTTGGATCCGACCTCACAGAGCTGATTTCCAAGGCTAAGGCGAAGGAATCAGCATTACCACAGCGAAGGGCCATGGCCTCGGTGTCCAGTAAGCCTGGTGTTTATAGTGGTCGGCGGTCCTTTCGGGGCCGAGGACGATCTAGTCACTCCTCGTGGGGATCGGGTCGTCCTTCTTTCTCAGGAAAGAAATCCTCTCAGAAAACTCGTACTCCCTGGAAGCAGAGTTTCCGCCAGAACAAGCGGGAACTTGACAAGAAACCCGCAAAGTCGGATTGACGCCAGGGGTCCACTCGAGGATTCTCGAGTGGGGGGTCGCCTGCTTCTTTTCAAGGAGACTTGGATGGCTCGCGTTCCAGATTCCTGGGTAACGCGGATAGTGTCGGCAGGCTATTTCATAGAGTTTGCTTCTCAACCCCCAAATGTTTTTTGTCAATCTCGCGTTCCGTCGGAACCCGAGCTTGTTGTCGCTCTACAGCGAGAGGTCGAATCGCTACTACAAAAGGGTGTAGTGATACCGGTTCCGTCAGAGGACCGAGGGAAAGGTTTTTATTCCAACCTTTTTATAGTTCCCAAAAAGGAGAACAAATTTCGCCCGATTCTGGATCTCAAGCGATTAAACCGGCATGTCCATGCCCGGAAATTTCGCATGGAGTCGCTTCGTTCCGTTGTGGCAGCTCTGTCACAGAACGATTTTCTGATGTCAATCGACATTCGCGACGCCTATTTGCATATTCCCATCGGAAAGGCTCATCAGCGCTTTCTTCGATTTGCCATAGGTCAGAATCATTACCAGTTCGTGGCTCTGCCGTTCGGCTTAGCCTCAGCGCCAAGGGTCTTTACAAAAATTCTGGCGCCTCTCATGGCAATCCTTCGAAAACAGGGGATTACGATTCTCCCTTATCTGGACGATCTTTTGATCATGGCTTCCTCGGAGGAGGAGGCGTTGACGGCTCGGGATTTGTCTCTTCAGTTTCTGAAGGACTTCGGTTGGCTGGTCAATTGGGAGAAGTCGTCCCTGGAACCATCGAGGACAATCCTCTTTTTGGGAATGCATCTCGACACGTTTCGGTCGGTAGTTTCCCTACCACCAGACAAACAGTCATGTCTTCTTCGACATGTACAGATTATGAGATCCTCAACGGCAATGTCTCTACGGAAGTGTATGCGTCTTCTAGGACTGATGGTGGCGTCCATGGAGGCAATTCCTTTTGCCCAGTTCCACTCCAGGACTCTTCAAAGGTTCATCTTGAGTCGATGGAATCAGTCGCAATCGCTGGACTGCAGTGTCACCATTTCTCGCGCGGTGCGGGATTCTCTAGAATGGTGGTTACGTCCAGGGGCATTCTCCCTGGGGAAGTCTTTCCTCCCTCTGAAGTGGTCAGTCATAACCACCGATGCCAGCCTGACGGGCTGGGGGGTGTTTGGAACAATCTCTGGATTCAGGGGGTATGGTCATCGGAAGAGTCTGTGCTTCCGATCAACATCCTGGAATTGAGGGCGATTTTCCTTTGCCTCCAACATTGGACGGTCCCTTTGAGCGGTCTGCCAGTCCGTGTGCAGACAGACAATGCGACGGCTGTCGCGTATATCAATCACCAAGGTGGGACAAGGAGTTCCAGACTCATGGTAGAGGTGTCCCGAATTCTGATTTGGGCAGAGGCCAATGTACCAGCCATTTCGGCGATTCACATTCCAGGGGTTCAGAATGTTACAGCGGACTTTCTCAGTCGCAGAAGGATGGATTCCGGGGAATGGAGCCTCCATCCGGATGTGTTTGCACTACTGTGCTCTCGCTGGGGAACCCCCAAGTGGATTTGATGGCATCCAGGTTCAATGCCAAGTTACCGACATTCATGTCCAGGTACAAGGATCCGAAGGCGGTGGCGGTGGATGCTCTAGTGGCTCAGTGGGATCAGTTCGAGCTGATCTATGTATTCCCGCCGATATCCTTACTTCCTCTAGTACTGCGTCGGATCAGACTAGAGAGAATTCCAGCTATTTTGATAGCTCCAGACTGGCCAAGAAGGGTGTGGTTCTCGACAATAATGTCGCTGTTGGCGGCACCTCCTTTTCCACTCCCTCTTCAACCGGACTTGTTGACTCAGGGGCCCGTTTGTCATCCGGACTTGATGTCCCTGCGTTTGACGGCGTGGCTCTTGAGACCGAAATCTTGACCCGTAGAGGTTTCTCAGCCGAGGTCATTGCTACCCTTCGTGCTGCAAGATGTCCGGCTACTACTAGGATTTACCACAAGATTTGGGAAACCTTCTTTTCGTGGTGTTTGGGGTCCTCTCGGAACCCGAGAAAATTTTCCATTCCCAACCTGTTGGCTTTTCTACAGCATGGGCTAGACAAGGGTTTGGCAGTAAGCACTCTGAAAGGTCAGATTTCTGCTCTGTCCTTATTGTTTCGGAGAACCATTGCTTCAAATAGAGACGTGCTTTCCTTTTTCCGAGGTATATCTCGTAAGTTTCCGCCGCGGAAGGCACCCGTGTCTCCTTGGCGGCTCAACCTTGTTTTGGAGGCTCTTCAGCATAAACCTTTTGAGCCTATGGTTTCTGCTAGCCTTTCTTTACTTTCTTGGAAGGTGGCTTTCCTTGTTGCAGTCACTTCCTTGAGGAGAGTTTCTGAGTTGGCAGCTCTTTCTTGTTCGCCTCCTTTTCTGGAGTTTTTTCCGGATCGTGTAGTGCTTCGCACTCGGGGTGATTTTTTGCCTAAAGTGGTGTCACAATTTCATGTCAACCAGGATATTGTGTTGCCTTCATTCTGCCCGGATCCGAAGAATGTGAAAGAGCGAGCTTTACACACATTGGATTTAGTGCGGGCCTTGAAGTTTTATCTATCTATTACTCAAGGTTTTCGTAAGACGGACTCCCTGTTTGTGGTTCCAGCAGGTCGTCGGCGTGGTCAACGAGCTTCCAAGGATTCTATAGCTCGTTGGATCCGGTCAGCTATTTTGGAAGCTTACCGTCTTCGGGGTGAATCTTGCCCGATTAAGATTCGAGCCCATTCTACGAGAGCTGTGGCCTCATCGTGGGCTTTTCATCAAGGTGCCTCGGCAGTGCAGCTCTGCCGAGCGGCAACTTGGCGCTCTGTCCACACGTTTACAAAGTTTTATAAAGTGGACGTCAGTGCTTCCGCTGATGCAGCCCTCGGACGTAGGGTCCTGCAGGCAGCTGTAGTTTAAAGTTCTGGATGAACTTGTGTTTAGCGCTGGTTGCGCTTTGTTGTTAAGGTTGTTGGGTTTCTGCCTTTTATTGGTTTTTCCCACCCTTATTTTTGAACTGCTTTGGGACGTCCCATCAGTAATGAATACTGTGGCTCTCTTCCTTCCATCTGCAGCTGAAACACGGATTTTGGTAAGAACTTACCTGTAAAATCCTTTTCAGCGAAGGAAGGAAGAGAGACACAGCACCCTCCCAAGGCAGAAGTGTGTTGATGTTTTCAGATGCAGCGCGACCCTTATCTGATAGCGATTATCTGGGCTGAGGTCAGCGCGCTAAGGCTCTGTTCCAGCATCGCCAGCTCATCGCAGTAGTCAGGTTCCGTGAGTAGTACCTGGAACTCTGTGGTTTTTGGCTTTCTTTGCATGCATAACCTGTATCCTTGTGTTTTTTCTCTGAAGTTCCTTCAGAAGGGGTTATGTTGCTCCGCTGGTGATCTTGGCTCTTTTCCTAAAAGCTTTGGTACGACTGGAGCTGAGTAGGAGGAGCCCGAGCTGGAGGGGCCAGCCAGTCATCACTCTTTTGATCTGAGGTAACATCCTGATCTGGGGCTCCGCCTACCCATCAGTAATGAATACTGTGTCTCTCTTCCTTCCTTCGCTGAAAAGGATTTTACAGGTAAGTTCTTACCAAAATCCGTGTTTTTTCAGGAGACCTGCTGCCAGTACGTAGATTGGGGTCTCTAATCATTCTGGGTTCGTGTGTATGTGTGAAGCTGACCTCATAATGTGTAAGGTTGCACTCTTGATCACAAATGGAACCAAACTACTGTTAACAGCATCCAGTATTGGCATTGATACCATACGGTCCTTATCTGTGAAGTAAGGCCTCTTTCACATTTCCGGCGGGCGCCTGGCGGCGCCCCTGGCATTTTGCCGCAGCGCCGCATCTGAAAATCTGATGCGCCGCATGCGGCTTTTTTTGCATTGACATGCATTAGCGCCGGATGGCGCCGCATGTCAATGCGTTGCATGCGGTTTTGTCCGGATGCGGCGCAAATGTACATTGCGGCGTCCGGATAAAACGCTGCATGTAACGTTTTTTGTTTTTGCCGGATGGTTTCTGATCTCTCCAAGCATCAGAAACCATCCGGCAAAAAACCGCATTTTGGCCGCCGGAAGTGTGAAAGGTTTTCAGATGCGGCGCTGCGGCAAAATGCCGGGGGCGCCGCCGGGCGCCCGCCGGAAATGTGAAACTAGCCTAAGAGGTGGCGTTCCAGGCCATTGGCAAATATTACGCTATGGTGCTTTATGACAGTAAAAAATAAACACTGGACACTTAGGCCCCGATTTATCGAGACCTTCGATTTTCTCTCTTTTTTATTAATGGGGGGCGTGTTGGAGTCAGTATCTCCTGATTTATGATGACGTGCATGCTTTTCATGAATCTGAGCTTCTGATGAGTGGCGTGCGCTTCTGTAGAAATCTTACTACAGTCAAGGACTGAAGTGAGATTTGCAGCATATGGAATGCCTGAGCTCATCTTGACTTAAGGGTATGCCACACTGAACAATATCGCTAACGGGATCGCTAAAAAACGTCACTATTTAGCGATCCCGTTAGCGATGTTGTTCAGTGCGGCATCTGCCAGCGACGAGCTTCCTGCTGTGATCTCGCTCGTCGCTGGAATCGTTCCGGACCCTATTTTCTCGTCGGCGCTCCCACTGGGTAAGTATATATCGCTAGTGTGGCACCTTTTCTTAGCGATTTAGCGGTACTTTTGTACCGCTAAAGTCGTTAAGAAGATCGCTAACGGCGATAGCATCGTTAACTATATCGCTAAATGTGGCCGCACTTAGCGATATAGAAACAATCCCGCTAGCGATCGCATTAGTATGCGTCGTTATCGTGATCGCTAGCGGGATTGTTTAGTGTGGCAGTACCTTTAGACGAGATGTGGCATCACGTCACTGTCCCTGTTCCTCCCCAGCTTCCGCCGTCTTGGCACAGCTGGGAGAAATTGGAGTGAAAATGCAAAAAGTCGCAGATTTTTGTGACTTCTCAAAGTTTGCATGCCACTTTTTGGATGTAAAAGTTTTAAATTTATGCCTTGGTGTTCAGACTTCCTCTTCCAGCTAGGGGGTGACTGCTGCAGCAATCAACAGTCGCAGGTTGTCTGCATCTATCAGGTTATATCTAAACCAGAAAAAAGGTCTATGGCCGTGGACAGACTTCACCTTTGTGTGGGTACATATATTTTGTGACACTATGGCTGGCTTTGAAAGTGGCTAATAGGATGGGGTTGCAATGGTAGCTATGTAAGGTACTGTTTTTGGTAGGACATGTTCTTTATTATTTTGATGCATTATTAATAGCTGTATTATTTGCTGTTTTACAAAGCTGAAGATTTGTTAGATCCAGCAGTTTGGATGAAATCTGCCATAAAATGTATGTTTGTGGCAAGTTTATGCTGGTTGTAAATGGTTCTTTTTTTTTTTTTTTTTTAAATGATGACCGATAACTACTATCAGATTAGGAGAAGGCGGATCAGCTACTGACAAAAAAAATATCCTGGGACCTGAAATAATTATTTTGAAATCAATTGATTTAAAAGAAATTGTTCTATTGTGTCTTTATGGTAAGCTCAACCATGAGCTGTAACAAAGCCAAAGATAAGTGTTGGTCACATGAATGCAAATTTGTATGTGTTAAGCTGCCACACACTTAAAGATAGCAAACAGCTATTCCGTCAAATTCCACCATTAAAATACGACCGAGGACTCCACTTATTGGATGCTCAGCAGGTTTAGCCAACTTAATGAGTTTCTATGGGCTGTTTAACTGAGGTCGCTGGATCTAAAAAGTAACACACTGCAATGGCACAGCATGCTCCATCATTACCATTGTACTCAGACAAATAATCATTTAAACAATCCACAAAAAAATAAGTCAGTCTCCACACCCCGCATTAAAGTGACTCTAATATTTTGCGACCTTGGCAAAGACCCGGGACGGGTCAAAACGTCGTTGCTTATGCTAATCAATGAAATCATCTTGCAAAGTATCAACTGTGAGAGTGCAGTGGATTTTCCTTCCTGGATTTAAAAAGTGAGGCAGCCGCACTTGTGTGCAGGTGGAGAATGAATAGAGAGGTGGCTGTGTGTCCTCTTTCACTTCTGCAGCAGACTATACTTTCTGGTGGCTACCTCTCCATTCATTCTTTGCTGGATGTAACAATCTGTCTCACCAGGAAATTCGGGAGAGTTCAGATGTTATTCCATTTATCTGTTGTAGCCATTCTTCCATCTTACTGCTCCAAGTGCTCCTATCACCACTGGAATCACTGTTGCCTTCTCCTTCCACATCTTCTCCAGTTCTCCTTTGAGGCCCTGGTATTTCTCCAGCTTCTCGTATTTCTTTCTGATGTTAGTCAGTTGTCACTGCCACATCTATTACCATTGCTATCTTCTGATTCTTATCTGTCACAATATCTGGTTGGTTAAGTCCCCCCCCCCCCCCGTCACACACAGCGATCACCCCAGCGTCCCCAGAGTCACTAGTTTTGTGACGCAACAGCGATCTCCCCAGTGATATCGCTGTGTGTGACATTCAGCGACGATCAGCCCCCTGCTGGGTATCGCTGATCGTCGCTGAATGTCCTGGACATTTTTTTGATCGTTGGTCTCCTGCTGGCCAGCACGCATCGCTGCGTGTGGCAGGCGGGAGACCAGCGATCAGCTGGTAACCAAGGTACACATCGGCAGCGACTGGAAACCCGATGTGTACCTTGGTTACCAGCTCCCTGCACCAGCGGGCTGGTATCCAACGTACACTGCGGGTAACTAAGCGACGTTACCCGCAGTGTCGCTGTCCTGATTGCTGCCTGAGCTGCCTGTTTGGCAGCTCACCAACGATCATGTAGCGACACACCAGTGATCCTGACAAGTGCATATCGTTGTCGGGATCGCTGGTGTGTCGCTATGTGTGACGGGGCCCTTAACCAACACTTGCTTATCTGTCTGGATCTTGAAATCCCACAGGTTTTTAGCCCTTACATTCTCCACATTTTTTTCTGTGGTCTCCCATCTGGATTTGGGGGGATTTAGCCCATATTCTGTACAGACTTTCTTGTGCAATTCCACATACAATGCCTGCTACTTCGTTGTGGTGTTCGGTATACGCTGTTCCTGCTTGCATCCTGCCACTATGTGTTGGACTGTTTTCAAGGCCTCTGTGCATAGTCTGTACCTTGGGTCTTGTCTTGTACGGTAGATCCCTGCCTCCTATGGATCTGGTACTTCGCCCCTGTTCTTGTGCCGATATCAGTGCCTTTGTACTGTCTTGAAGTTCAGCTTTCTCCAATGATTGGTAGAATTTTCCTATATCAGCCACCTCCGTTATCTGTCGATCGTGCAGCGGCCTTTCTTGCCATGGTGTTTCATGTTGTTGCAGCCTTAGGCTCTGTCCCAGCATCTCATCCTTTGATGCCATTTTTCTGATATATTCCAGGATACTGTTTCGTCTGTGAGGGTGGTTTGGACATTTATGCAACCTCGACCACCCTCTTTTCTATTGGTATAAAATCTTTGGGTGCTGGACTTGGGGTGGAAATCTCCATGCATTGTACGGAGCTTCTAGGTCTTCACATCTGCAGCTTCCATCTCTTCTTTTGACTAGCACATTGTGTCCGCAGGGTATGTGATAGCTGGCATGGCATATGTATTGATGTCACAGATATTATTCTTCCCAGTGAATCGATATCTCATTCATTTTTCGCATACAGCTTGATGTCATCCATGTAGAGGAGATGGCTGATGGCATTTTCAATCTTGTACTTGTCTTGTAACCATAGCCAGACTCTGATTATCTGACTTGAGGGGGTTCAAGCCTACGGGGGTTCAAGCCTATACAGAACAGCAATGGGGACAGTGCATCACCATGGTATATTCCGCATTTGATGTCACTTTTGCTAGTTGACTACCAGTGTTGTTCTTCATTGCCCCATTGAGTTTCTGAGGAAGGTCCTTAATTTCCTGATGACATTGTAGAGCGCTAATCATTCACAGATGGCATTGAGTCATAGGCTTTCCCATAGTGAATTCAGGCTGTGCAGATTTTGTTCTGTCTTGATCATGAGTCTTTAGCAACTGCCCTATCCACAAGCAGCTGGTGCTTCGAGCATCTGGTGTTGTTCCCAATGCATTTCTGAGCTGGGTTCATGTACTGATTTATATAGTTCTGTATCTTGGTGGCTATGATGTCTGACAGGAGTTTGTATTGTTGTAAGATAGGTTATTGGACGGTAGTTGGATGGAATCGTTCCATTGTGGGGATCCTTCATGATTGGCACTGTTCTTCCTTGTGCTTGGTGGTCGCCTGCCTCTGGCAGCTGGTTCATCTGTTTTGCCAGGCGTTCATGTACAGCTGCTAATTTCTTTAGCCAGTAGGTGTGTTGACATGCTTTTGGATGTCTGTTTCTGTAATGGTGACTGGTTCTTGTTCTAGGAGATTACTGTGTTTCATTCTTAGACTTTGCAGCCACTTTGTGCTGGTGTGCGTTTTTTTCCTTCTCCCATGTGTTCCTTCAGTATTGTTCAGTCTCAGCTAGTGATGGAGTGGCTGCCTCTGTGCTTTTGCTTTGCAATTGGGAGTGCACCTTTTTGGTTCTTTTGGAGAACAGGGCATTTATTTTCTTCACCTTGACTTCTCTAGTGTATCTCCTTAATCTTGCAGCAAGTGCTGTGAGCCTCTGTTTAGCAGTCTCTATGGCTTCTATGGAGTCAGGGCTCTATACTTGTCCAGCTTGAACTTCTCCTTGATCTGTCAACTCTTCTGTTAGGCTACTTTCACACATCATTTTTTCGCCGTCAGGCGTGATCCGGCTTTTTTTTTGCAAAAAACTGATCTGTTTTTTTTACCGCCGGATCCGTTTTTTTCTCATTGACATGCATTAGCGCTGGATCGCGCCGCATGTCCTTCCATTTCGTCAGGTTTTTGCCGGATCCGTCCTAAATTTGAATTCCGGCGGCCGGACAAGACGTGTCCCGGAACGTTTTGTTTTTCCGCCGGAAAGAACGGACAAGCGCCTGAAGCGGCGCATCAGGCTTGGTGATACAATAGAAGTCTATGGGTGCCGGATCAGGGAAAGGACTGATCCGGCCACCAGACTCTGTTTTCTTCATCTACGCATGCCTGGAAGGAGAAAATCAAGGTCTCCCTCTCCTTCTCTTTCTCCCTCTCAAGCCTGGGTCTCACATAGCGATACACCAGCGATCCCGACAACGATCAGGATCGCTGGTGTATCGCTACATTATCGCTGCTGAGCTGCCAAACAGGCAGCTCAGGCAGCGATCAGCACAGCGACACTGCTGGTAACATCGCTCAATTACCCGCAGTGTACGTTAGATACCAGCGCCCTGATGCAGGGAGCTGGTAACCAAGGTACACATCGGGTTTCCAGGCGCTGCGCGGTGCCTGGAAACCCGCTGTGTACCTTGGTTACCAGCTCCCTGCATCAGGGCGCTGGTATCCAAGGTACACAGCGGGTTTCTAGGCACAGCCCCGCGCCTGGAAACCCGCTGTGTACCTTGGTTACCAGCGGATCGCTGTTCTCCCGCCTGTCACACGCAGCGATGCGTGCCTGTCAGCAGGAGACCAGCGATCAAAAAAATGTCCAGGACATTCAGCGACGATCAGCGATACCCGGCAGGGGGGCTGATCGTTGCTGAATGTCACACAGAGCGATATCGCTGGGGAGCTCGCTGCTGCGTCACAAAACTAGTGACTCAGCAGCGATCTCGCTAGCGAGATCGCTGTGTGAGACGGGGGCTTCAGATTCCCTTTAATTACCATATTTTTATCTCCTCTTTTAGTCTCCATTTACTTTGTTACTTATTCACCACAGGGAGCTGGCAGATAGTAGGGACTCTGGTTCCTAATCAGAATATTGCTTCACTGGAAATAGGTTAACCTTTGTTACTGCAGATAAGGCAGATAAAAAGCTTAAGGCTATGTGCGCACATTGCATATTTCCTTGCAGAAATTTCTGCAAGGTTTCTGCATCTCTTGGCAGAAAAACAGTGGAAAATACACGCTTTTTTTGTGCATGTTTTTTTTGTGTTTTTGTAAAACCATAGAGCTACAGTGAGTTCGGCAAGTATTCAGACCCCTTTAAATTTTTAGCATAGGTAAAGGGGAAAAGGAAAATAGTCAGCTCCCCAGTCTTCTGCAGGTTTCTCTGAGCACGCATGGAGCTGCCTTGATCAGAGGCGCGTGGTTCACAATGAAAAATGGAAGAGTAATAATATCTCCAGCATGTAATCCAATAAAATCAATTATTTTATTCAAGACATATTAAAATGTATGTATCAAAAATACAAATGAACAACGTAAAGGAAGGATGGGGTCCCCATAACAACCAATGCGTTTCAACCTCTTGCGGTCTTAGTCATGGTGTCATACCATGACTCATGGCTGTACTTAGCTCAAAAGTGTTGTGAATGTATTAGAAATTAATTCTGAGCAGAAGCTCCCTCTGGTGGTTACAAACAGTACTGAACCATTCAATGAGGATTGGCAATCAGGAATTACAGACTGGCTGGATATAAGGGAGGTTCCCTCCCATCATGGTTGCCGGTGATCAATTGTTCTTGTCTCAACTGTGGTTCCTGGTTCACTTGGAAGCTTGCTGAGTCTTGCCTCTTCTCCTGCTCTCAGATAAGATATTTTCTGTTTTTTGTTTTTGTGCTTGCTTTTTGCATTGTTCTCTGCACTTCTGTGGAGGTCAGCCAGGTCCCCTTCGGGGGCTTGTGCTCCTCTCAGTTTATCTGAGCCACTGTTATTTGTTCATTTGCCTTTTCCAGTTTTTTCAGTGGCTGCGGCTTAGTTTTGTTACACCAGAGAACTAATTTAGGTGGTAGAGGTCGTGTGAACTCAGGTGTTTTTGCAATTAGTAGAGTTGGTATTTTTTAGGGTTTTTTGGATTGCAGTAAGTGTCCTATCCTTTTCTTTCTAGGAAGATTGGGCCTCAACGTTTGCTCATACTATTTTCTGTCTGTGTCTGTATTTCCTCTTGTCTAACCGCCATTACATGTTTGGGGGCTTCCTATGTTCTTTGGGGATCTGCTCCGGGGCAGATAGCTTTCCTTTTTCTATCTTTAGGTGTAGTTAACCTCTCAGGCTGTGACAAAGCGTCTAGGACCAACGTAGGAACGCTCCACGGCTGCCTTTAGTTGTGGTGGTTAGTCAGGGTACTGCAATCCAGTAGATTCCAACCTCTCTGGTGTATTGCCGTTTTTGCCTGCCCTCCTCAGCTACCAAATCATAACACAAACGGGTATTTCTACTCAATACTGAGCAAAGGGTCTGAATACTTATGACCATGTGATATTTCAGTTTTTCTTTTTTAATAAATTTGCAAAAATTTCTACATTTTTGTTTTTTTTCAGTCAAGATGGGGTGCAGAGTGTACTTTAATAAGAAAAAAATGAACTCTTTGAATTTACCAAATGGCTGCAATGGAAAAGTGAAAATAAAGGGGTCTGAATACTTTCCGTACCCACTGTGTGTGTGTGTGTGTGTGTGTGTGTATATATATATATATATATATATATGTGTGTGTGTGTGTGTACATATATTTATATGTAATGCCAAGCCAGAGGTTTAGTAATGAACAGTTGTCAGCCAGATACCCTCATTAATAAAACGGTACATAAAGAGTTAATTAAAGCCACACACACTCACCAGCCTATGTAGCAGCATTAACATAAATTAACCTACACATGCTGTAACAAAACAGCAACTGTCAGAAATCTGAGTGCAATATCTGTTTATTTTTCTAAAAAAAATTAAAAAAATTGCGTGGGCTCCCGCATAATTTTCATAAATAGCAGAGGGAAAGAAGACGGCTGAGTGCTGATAACATTCTGGAAAGACGCCAATAGCCTTAAAAGTTCCCAGGCTATTAATATCAGCTCACAGCTGTTTGCTTAGCCTTTACTGGCTAGTTTACAGGGGAACCCCAGTAAAAAATTGACATGAGGTCCCCCTATAAAATCAAACCAGCAAAGGCTTGGCAGATAGCTTCAGGCTGATATTAATAGCCTGGGAAGAGGCCATGGATATTGTCACCCCCCAGTCTAAAAACACCAACTCTCAGCCGTCCCAGAAATGGCACAACAGATACGCATGTGCTGCCGGAGCTGACCCCATGTAAATGTGTACCCAGCTACAGCATGTCGTTCAGGCAGTTGTGGCTGTGTACGAACTGCAGTCCGGTCCTGTTGAGATGACCTGTAGTACCAGGCACAGCCACTACTGACTGGAGGGAGCTGTGTGTGGGTGAACACCCAAGGAGACATGTCACTACCTCAATATTGAATTAATCAGCGCAAAACACGGTAGTATTATGACAGTCCTGGAAAATTTGTTTAGAAGAATCTGACTCCATGTCTATAAGGAGACGCTCCTTATGATTATTACCATTTTAGATGGTAAGGAACAAATGTGAGTGTTTTTCTTTCATATCAAATGTCTTGTCCGTCTGGTCCTATGATGAAGGATATAACGTGAAGTGCATTGTTTTTCCTTAAATTGCCGGTTCCCTGCCTTCAGCTAGAGATGATTGCTATGGAGAACCCAGCAGACTTGAAGAAGCAGTTGTATGTGGAGTTTGAGGGCGAGCAGGGAGTGGACGAAGGAGGAGTTTCCAAAGAGTTTTTCCAACTGGTTGTGGAGGAAATCTTTAACCCTGATATAGGTGAGCCTTATAATGTGTGTACACGACGCTTTTCCTTTATTACCGTAATTCTTTTCTCTAATTGTGCTTTTAATCCTTTATTCTATTATAGCGCTTAGATTTTTTTAGATTCCTGTTTCTGATTCTTAATATGTTATTATATTATGCCATTTTGTCATTCATCTGGTTCTGTGCGGGTTTTGAACACACATACGTGACAACAATTCAGAACATTATATGGACCCAAATCCGCTTAATGTCACTCTGTGGAAAATGCTAGTGATCCTGAGTCGCTATTTCCAATTGTCAGTTTAAAATTGTCCAAGGTCTTTTTCCACAGCTAACCAGCAAGTCATATATTTTCTTCTAGGAATAGTCCTATCGATAGCCAGACCTGAACCTCTTCAGCAATGAGCTGAAATGACTTGTGACAGTTGATGTTGAGAGTATTGCCATATAGAGGAGAAGAGTAAGACAAGTGTGTGTTGGAAAGCCATATACATAGCACTCATTGACCTTTTTTTTTTTTTTCTTTCGGAGGACAGATTTCCATAAATCCGAAGAACCATCTTGAAATTTCTATTCCTACCTAGTAAGGCTGGCAAATAGCTAAAGGATGTTGGCCGCTGTCTCTTGTTAGTGCAGCTTTCATCACTTACTGCATAGCACTTCTCTGCATACAATGGCTGCCGGTGGAGAAGCGTGTGACCAGACCTGTCCTGTCCTCCTCCATGTATGAAGCACCACACTGGGAAAGCTGCTATTGGAGGAGGCTGATGGTCTGGCCACATGCTCCTCCGCCTGCAGCCATTGTATAGACATGAATGTGAATAGAGTTTGAGAAACGCCACAAAAATTACGTGTTCAGAGTATGCTGCATTAAAAATAACTCCTAACCCCAAAAATCTTTTAATGTTAGTGCTAAAGCCAACCATTGTATTTCAGTCTACTATCTTTATTTCTTAATACATTTTTTTTCGGAGCCCCTAATGTGCAGTTTACTGCCTGTCCATGTTCCAGATTTTTCTCTCGTCCAATAATATAAGCTGGGCATGAGCTCTGTGTATCCAGGCTACTGCTCTTCTTCACTTTCACAGCTTCTTTCCTGCACTTATTTCTTTTTCATATGCTTTTCTTCTGGTCTGTGACCTGTTCTCTCTGCTTTTCATAAGACTTCAGATACTTTCTCCCCTCTCTGGGGAGATCTGTGTATAAGCCCCCTCCTGCTATCTCTATCACTAAAGCCCCCGTCACACTAAAGGCCCCGTCACACATAATGAGATCGCTAGCGAGATCGTTATTACGTCATGGTTTTGAGATCGCTGGAGAGCCGTATCGTGATCGTTGGGGAGCTGTCAAACATGCAGAACTTCCCAACGATTTCAGCCACCCCAGCGATCTAACTAACGATCTCGTTGTTGTTGGGACACTTTCACACATCAGCTATTTCAGCAATCCACACCTTGATGGGGCTGTACTGTGTCACCAATCATCTCCGATTGGTGGACGCTACTGCGTTCTGATTGGGCGGCAGGTTTAAAATAAAACCACGTTGTAGCAATTCTGTCCCTTTGTTCCTGTTTGCGTTCTGGTTTCGGATCGTAGCAGCGTTCTTCGGCTGTGACTCTGTATCCATTCATCTGGGCTTTGTTCCTGACAAGCGTTCTGGTTTGTGGATTGTAGTATTCTTCGGCTGTGACTCCACACAACCCGGAGAATTCTGCTAAGATCTGCAATCCAGCACGAGGTCAGAAACAAAGGATGGAATCGCTATTCTGTTGCTTTCTTTATGCACAGCGGGAAATGAGAATGCTGTAGCGACCACCAATCGGGGACGAGGGGCACAGAAAAGTCCAATTTATGCACGCCTACGTATTTCAGTTCTGAATCACTAACGAGGTCGTTGGTTAGGTGTCAAATACAGCGATGCACACTGCCCAGCGGGAGCGCAACGACCCAGGAATGGTCCAGGAAGCTTTGTAACGATCTCACAGCAGGGGCCTGATCATTGCTACCTCTCAGACGTAACGAGATCGCTAGCGAAATCGTTCTTGCGTCACAAAACCCGTGACGTATCAACGATCTCGCTAGCGATCTCGTTATGTGTGTCGGAGCCATAAGCGAGATCGCTAGCGAGATCGCTGAAGTGTCACCGATTTTGTGACGCAACAGCGACCTAGCCAGCGATCTCGCTATGCGTGACACGCAGCGACGATCTGCCCCTCCTGCTGGGTATTGCTGATCGTCGCTGAATGTCCTGGACCATTTTTTGATCATTGGTCTCCCGTTGGCCAGCACGCATCGCTGCGTGTGACAGCGGGAGACCAACGATCAGCGAGCTGGTATCCAATGTAAACATCGGGTAACTAAGGGCGTCGCCGTGCCTAGTTACCAGATATGTACCCTGGTTACCGGCTCTCAACGTCTGCTGTAGAGCGCTGACAGCCGTTATCTAGGGTACATATCGGGTAACTAGGTGCCGCGCGGTGCTTAGTTACCCGATATGTACATTGGATACTGGCTCTCAGCGCTCTACAGCAGAAGCTGAGAGCCGGTATTCAGGGTACATATTGGGTAACTAGGTGCCGCACGGCGCTTAGTTACCCACTGTTTACACTGGATACCAGCGTGCTCGCTGGTTCTGATCGCTGGTGAGTCTGCCTATGTGACAGCTCAGCAACGACCACAAAGCGACACAGCAACGATCCCTGCCAGGTCGTATCGTTGTCGGGATCGTTGCTGAGTGTGACGGGACCCTAAGAGAAGGGAGGGCTAAGTAGTGAGAACCGTTGGGAGAGGAAGCTCTGGGGGATTAATGGCGCTATAAAAATGAATAATATGTATCAGTTTTGCACAGCACTCAGATAGATGGACTTGGCAATTCTGCAGTTGCAAAATGGTAGAAAATATTTAATGAATAATTAGGAAGTTCATTGACTTTACATTTAGGAAGCAATGAACAACAATAAATTATGTGCAAAGGTGTGCGTAGCTTTCAATGTAACATCTGGCTGTACAAAAAGTCAAGTTTTTCTGAAAAAAGAAATAAAACGCAGTATCATTAGAGCATCGGAGAAGCACTGTGTAGTTCTCCTTTAATAGACTGCTCCCCATATACATATTGTAAAGTAGACATTGTGTTTTTTTCCTTTGCTTTTAGTTTACATTACACGATGTGCGGCACTAAATGACCGCTGATCAGCACCATGTTTGTTGTCAACTGTTGTTCAGTAGCCTGTTTACACAAGCAGACACTCTTTATCAGAGGCAAGTCTTCATTGTTCAACCACCACAACCCCTTTGTATACCAGACCAATGCCCTAACCCCATAACCTCCCTCTCCAACATAACCGAAGGGGAGCTTAATTGTCTCCTCTCCAAATCGCACCTCACAACCTGTGCACTTGACCCCATCCCAACCCACCTCCTCCCCAACCTCACAACCCTATTATCCCATCCTTAACCCACCTCTTCAACCTATCACTAAAGGGTATGCCACACTAAACAATATCGCTAACGGGATCGCTAAAAAACGTCACTATTTAGCGATCCCGTTAGCGATATTGTTCAGTGCGGCAGCTTCCAGCGACGAGCTTCCTGCTGTGATCTCGCTCGTCGCTGGAATCGTTCCGGACCCTATTTTCTCGTCGGCGCTCCCGCTGGGTAAGTATCTAATCGCTGTGTGGCACCTTTTCTTAGCGATTTAGCGGTACTTTTGTACCGCTAAAGTCGTTAAGAAGATCGCTAACGGCGATAGCGTCGTTAACTATATCGCTAAATGCGGCAGCATTTAGTGATATAGAAACAATCCCGCTAGCGATCTCATTAGTATGCAACGCTAACGAGATCGCTAGCGGGATCGAGTAGTGTGGCAGTACCTTAACTTCCGGTACCTTCCCTTCTGCTTTCAAGCATGCCACAATCACGCCTATCCTTAAAAAGCCAACCCTCGACCCAACCGCTATGTCCAGCTATCGCCCAATATCGCTGCTCCCATTCGCTTCCAAACTCCTGGAGCTGCATGTCCACGCTGAGCTTTCCTACCACCTCTCTTCCAACTTGCTCTTTGACACTCTACAATCTGGTTTCCGCCCCCATCACTCCACTGAGACAGCCCTGACCAAAATTACTAATTACCTACTTACAGCCAAAGCGAACGGACAATACTCTATACTCCTGCTTCTTGACCTGTCCTCTGCTTTTGACACAGTTGACCACTGCCTTCTACTACAGATTCTTTCCTCCTTTGGCGTCAAGGACCTCCCCATATCCTGGATCTCCTCATACCTTTCCAACTGCACCTTCAGCGTTTCCCACTCCCACACTACCTCCTCGTCCCACCCTCTCTCTGTTGGAGTCCCCCAAGGCTCTCTTCTAGGACCCCTACTCTTCTCAATCTATACACTTGGCCTGGGGCAACTCATAAAGTCCCACGGATTCCAGTACCACCTTAACGCTGATGACACTTAGATCTACCTCTCTGGCCCAGACGTCACCTCTCTGCTGTCCAGAATCCCGGAGTGTCTATCAGCCATATCCTCCTTCTCCTCCCGCTTCCTCAAACTCAATGTGGACAAATCTGAACTCCTAATCTTTGCCCAATCCCACAGATCTTCCTTACCTGACCTATCTATCACAATTAATGACATCACGCTTTCCCCCGTACCAGAAGTCCGCTGCCTCGGAGTAACCCTTGACTCTGCTTTGTCCTTCAAACCGCACATCCAAGCTCTTTCTACCTCCTGTCGCCTTCAGCTCAAAAATATTTCAAGAATCCGTCCTTTCCTCAACCCTCAATCTACTAAAATGATTGTGCACGCCCTCATCATCTCCCGCCTCGACTACTGCAACACCCTTTTCTCTGGCCTCCCTGCTAACACCCTCGCACCTCTCCAGTCCATCCTTAACTCTGCTGCCCGACTAATTCACCTCTCTCCTCGCTACTCCTCCGCTTCTCCCCTCTGCAAATCTCTTCACTGGCTCCCATTCCCTCAGCGTATCCAGTTCAAATTACTAATACTGACCTACAAGGCCATCTATAACCTGTCTCCTCCATATATCTCTGAACTAATCTCCCGATATCTTCCCTCACGTAATTTCCGATCCTCCCAAGACCTCATTCTCTCCTCCACACTTATTCGCTCCTCACCCAACCGCCTCCAAGACTTCTCCCGAATATCCCCCATCCTCTGGAATTCTTTGCCCCAACACGTCTGATTATCAAACACATTCGGATCCTTCAGACTGAACCTGAAAACCCATCTCTTCAGGAAAGCTTACAGCCTGCAATGACCCTGCTACCTCCTCACCACTACCGGAGATATCGCCTCAACCAACACCGGAACTGCTGCAACCCACCAACCTGCTGTCTCTCCCCACCATCCTGTAGAATGTAAGCCCGAAAGGGCAGGGTCTCTCCCCTCTGTATCAGTCTGTCATTGTTAGTTTGTTTACTGTAAGTGATACCTGTAATCTGTATGTAACCCCTTCTCATGTACAGCACCATGGAATCAATGGTGCTATAGAATTAAATAATAATAATGATAATCAGTGCTCACTGAGCATTCTGTAATTACTCAGTGCAATTAGGCGGCCATTGCTCCCAGCAGAGCAAGTCCTGTGTACACATAACAATGCGCTGCCGAAAAGAATGTCCTGTGCAGCACAGAAGATCATTTCACCTGACAAACATCATTTTACTTGTTTACTGGGAGAACCGCAGCCTGTTTAGACAGCAAGATTATTATGAGCAAGCATTCCCAGGGAAACTCATTCATGATCATGCAGTGTAAATGGACCCTTATACTATGCACTGTGCCTTAGGTTCTGTGTTCACTAGTATTTCTCTACGTATGGTTTCGAGACTGTTGCATTACATAACTGTTTAGTGAAAATCTCTTTATTTGCAGGCATGTTTACCTACGATGAGTCTACAAGACTCTTCTGGTTCAATCCATCTTCATTTGAAACCGAAGGACAGTTTACGCTCATTGGAATTGTACTGGGCCTTGCAATTTACAATAATTGCATTCTAGATGTGCATTTTCCAATGGTTGTGTATAGAAAGCTGATGGGGAAAAAAGGAACGTTTCGTGATTTGGCCGATTCTCACCCTGTAAGTATGGTAATAAGTTCTTTAGTGTCTTATTGCTTTCTGAGGGTTTTATATGCAAAGGGCCATAAGATGCCTGGAGCAGAGCAAGTGATGTCTCGGTGTACCAAAAAAATATTTTTTTTCCATGATATTTAATAGAATTTAAGCTATGACATTAAATGTAATTTGTGTACATTTCTTGTTTTCTGCCAAGTCATGTGAGAATGGCTATTTGAGCCTATAACTCTGAATGCTATTTTTAGAGGAATTTTCCAATAATTGAGTTCAGATTAAGTCTCTTAAATAAATGAAATATACGGTTTTCTGTCTTGGTGTAAGGATGATGTGATGATTTGCATGAGCAGAGGATTAGCTTCTGAGTGTCATCACCTTTTCTTCAAGCTAAGAAATTGTGTGTAATTAAAAGACCTGTCGTGCAGATCCTGTACCAAAGTTTAAAAGATCTATCGGAGTATGAGGGCAACGTGGAAGATGACATGATGATGACTTTTCAGATATCTCAGACTGATCTCTTTGGGAATCCCCTGATGCATGACTTAAAAGAGAATGGAGATAAAATCCCCATTACAAATGAAAACAGGAAGGTAATGAACTTTGCATTTTTAGTATTCTACAATATTGTTCCTGCTACTCGTATGTCTCTTTTATGTGATTGATGACGCCTTTCATAGGCCTGATGGGGCATTTGGATGTTAGAATTGCACAGGGAACTACCACAATTAGAGTTTTGACAGCCGATGTGTGACCCTGTCAAATTGCTCCTCCACATACGCTGACTGCCACAGTTGTCCATGCAAGTCAAACTGTCACCAGAGGAGCTAGACCAGGAAAGGCGGTTTTCCAAAATCACAATTTCTTCTGTCTGATAAGAAAGATGTAGTCCAAAAATACACTACTTACCATATATACTCGAGTATAAACCGACCCGAGTATAAGCCAAGGCACCTAATTTTGCCGCGGAAAACTTGGTAAGCTTATTGACTCGAGTATAAGCCGGGTATGCATTGTCCCCTCATCCCTGTCTTGCTATGGGTGGCTCCCCGTCCTCTCCTGGTATGTGGCTCCCACCCGTCCTATGTGGCTCCCCCCGTCCTGTCCTGGTGTGTGTGGCTCCCTCTGTTGTAGGCACGTCAAACCCGTGCCTGCCTGCCCTGCGTCTCAGCTGTACCACCGTCTCCCCAAGTGGGATCAGCAGCTACAACCAGACACCACCCTGGAGTGGCACCTGGCAGCTGCCTGCCGCTCAAGCCTGACCTCACCATCAGAGGCTCCAGTGAAGACCGAGGCAGCTGTCCTAGTCACGCCCCTTCCAGGGTAGTCTGGTTTGTGGCACAGTGGGGCCACAACCCCCTGGCTCACGCCCACCAGCCAGGTCGTGAGCGTGACACTGTGGATTGAGAGCAAGGAAACATGGCACAGTTATTAGTCCTTCTCTACATAGGTTCAACCTAGGGACACACACTTCTCCAAATCTCTTTAAGCCACTGTAAACACCTCACTTGTAGAAGTCAACAGGTTGCTCCAAAAGCCACGTTGTGACTGTTTTTGAAGGGCAAGCATTCTCCAGGTGATGAGACTGATTTCCAACTTCATTGTTGGAAAGAGGTGGAAGTCCGATGGTGCGAGGTCGGGTAAATAAGGGGGATGCTGTAGAATTTCAAAGCCACAGGAGCATGCTTCCATTTGGGCAACGTGCGTTGTGAACTGGTGCATTGTCTTACAGAAGGTAGACACCTTTGGTGAGCATGCCACTTCTCTTGGTTTTGACGGCCTCCCACAATTTACACAGCAGTGAAGCACAGTATGCCCCAGAAATCATGGTACCCTTTGTTAGGAAGTGCATCAATACTACTCTGTGCTGGTCCCAAAATACTGTGAGCATGACCTTGCCTGCCAAGGGTTGGGCACGTTCCTTTTTTGGAGTTGGTGAGTCATGATGCTTCCATTGCTTCGACTGGACTTCAGTCTCAGGATCATAGTGATGGACCCAGCTTCATCCTGTGTGATCAGTTTTTAGAAAAAAATCCTGGTTTCCATGGCACATCGTCAATAGAGGCTGAGAGCATTCAACTCGTTCCTACTTCTGGAAAGGTGTGAGCAGCTGGTGAACCAACGAGCTTATACCTTATGAATGTGAAGATGATCTCGGATGATTTTTTTCCACGGACCCCACACTAATCTTGACATTTTGGGCAAGGTGGTGAATGGTTACATGGCGATTTTCCAAAATGGCGACCTCCACTTGCTGGATGGTGTGTTCATCAATAGTAGAGTGGGGCCAGCCTGGAATTGGAGCTGTTTGCACCAAAGTCCGACCGCATTTGAACTGATGATGCCAGTTCTTGACTACATCATATGATGGGGAATTGTCACCATGAACCTCTTTCATCTCATCGAACGTCTCCTTTGGTGTGCGGCCTTTCAAGTAAAGGAACTTGATGACTGCTCTGTATTCCACTGGGTCCATTATCAAACCTCACAGACAGCACCTGTAGAATCAAGACCGTTATCCGTTCTGAGTTGCAAATTGTCACGTAACCTAAAGATGTGATAAATAGAAGTGGGTCAGGGGAAATCTTTAATGAACACCCCTCGTATGTTCTAGGTATGACATTCTCTTTTTTTTTTTTTCTGGCTTTTTTCCATGATACATCTTTTTCGCTTTTATATTGGGTAAAAATGAAGATTTTTTTTTTCAGAGTTTTGAAAACCCCCTATAAGAAAGGCTCAATCATAAAAACCAATCACAAAGCAGCTATAATTTTTGTTGAGCAAAACGCTGAATAAGCATAGCTGTGATTTTTTTTTTTTGCTATAGGTAACAAAGACAGTTACATATTGCTCTTTCATTATTGTGATAAAACAAAGCATCAATTTGCAAATGATAAAATCTGAAAAACTAGATGTAAAACAGAGGTTTTTTGGGTGTACAGGTAACTTCAAAGCAGCATGAGAAATGAATTTTCTTTTAAATTAGAAAATTCCCTTTGACATCTGCCATATGTTTGTAATGCTGGAACACCATTAAAGGGAACCTGTCACCAGAAAAAAAACGCTATTAACTTGCATATTTGAAGGTCCGGTTTCAGTCACAGGGGGCGGTGTTGGCGTTGGTTGTCACTGCTCTGAGTATACAGAGTGGCGGCTGTAACCGTGTCCCCAACACTGACAGCCAGCCCTAATGCAGAGCCCGTGTCAGTCAGGGCCGGGGGGGGCGCGGTTACAGCCGCCGCTCTCTATACTCGGAGCGGTGACTGAACCATCCCTGGCGGCACTCCCGTCACTGGAACCGTAATGCTGCTGGGGGGAAATAAAGTTCATTTTCTCCCTGCAGCGTTCGGCTAAGTGCGGGCGCCGAGCAGGTTATTAACCTGCAGATTAACCCCATATCTGCAGGTTAATATAGGTTTTTTTGCTGGCAGGTTTAAATGTTCTCTGTAATGTTAAGTGTGCACATCTTTCATTGTTTATCACTTTATTCTGTTTTGTTTTTTTTTGTATTGCAGGAGTTTGTCAGTCTCTATACAGATTATATTTTAAATAAATCTGTGGAGAAACAGTTTAAGGCTTTCAGAAGGGGATTTCATATGGTCACCAACGAATCCCCACTCAAGTATTTGTTTAGGCCGGAGGAAATAGAATTGCTCATCTGTGGTAGTAGGGTAAGTCGCGTCTGTCTATCACACAGGGCGTTTTATTACTCATTCTTGGTCAGGTCTTGTGGCTTATTTTAGAGTTTTTTTTCCACAGAACTTAGACTTCCAGGCTCTCAAGGAAACTACAGAATATGATGGCGGCTACACCAGAGATTCTCTCATTATTAGGTAGGACATGGCACTTTGGTGAGAGACAGGTTTACACAATGTAACCTTTAATGGGACCATCCTTTTATGATGCTTCATTACAATGGTTTTTGCATTGTTTTTCCTTTTTAGGGAGTTCTGGGATATTGTACATGCATTTACCGATGAGCAAAAAAGATTGTTCTTACAGTTTACAACTGGCACAGATAGAGCGCCTGTGGGTGGACTAGGAAAACTAAAGATGATAATAGCCAAAAATGGCCCTGACACAGACCGGTAAGCCCTCGTAACTGCTGTAATTGTTGTATCTTAGATAATGATTTAGTTTTTTTTTTTTAAAAGAGTTCTTAGTCTTGGAGGGTTATTCTCAAGGTTGAATGTCCTCTTCTATCCAATGGATAGGGGGTGGGATAACTCCCCATTTCCTGAGGATGTCAACATCTTTGACCTCCACCAAACATGAGAAAAAAAGTCTCCGAAAAGCCCCATGTGAATGGTGTGGTGCTCGATCATGCACCTTTGCTCTATTAACCCAATGGATAGTGGATAACTTTCAAGTTGATGTGCTATATTCTATATTCACATACATATAAAAATAAGATGAGCAATTCTATAATTCTGCCTTGTCAAAAAAAAATATTAACCCCTTCACACATACACACGTTCTCCTTCATGACCAGGCCAAGTTTTACAATTCTGACCAGTGTCTCTTTGTGGTAATAACTCTGGAACGCTTCAACAGATCTCACCGATTCTGAGACTGTTTTCTCGTGACATATTGTACTTAATGATAGTGTTAAAATTTGTTCAATATGACTTACTTTTGTTTATGAAATATCAGAAATTTGTCAAATTTTGCAATTTTCAAAATTTTTATTCCTATGATGCCCTTAAACGAGAGTTATGTCACACAAAATAGTTAATAACATTTCCCACATGTCTAGTTTACATCTGCATCATTTTTGAAGCATAATTTTTTTTATTAGGACGTTAAAATTTTGATCATCAACTTCTCATTTCTCTAACAAATTTTACAAAACCAATTTTTAGGGAAGACATCACATTTGAAGTGACTTTGGAGGCCAATACAATAAAAAAATACCCAAAAGTGACACCATTCTAAAAACTGCACCCCACAAAGTCCTCAAAACCACATTCAAGAAGTTTATTAACCCTTCAGGTGCATCTCAAGAATTAATGCAATGTGGTAAGAAAAAATTAAGATGTACTTTTTTCACAAAAATTTGACTTTAACCCCAATATTTTTTTTCACAAGGGTAACAAAAAACAATGGACCCCAAAATTTGTTGTACAATTTCTTTTCTCCTGAGTACGCAGATAGCCCATATGGGGGGAAAACTACGGTTTAGGTGCACAGCAGGGTTCTGAAGGGAAGGAACGCCATTTCACTTTTTGAATGCAAAATTGACTGTACACATTAGCTGTCGCATTTGGAGAGCCCCTGATGAATCTAAACAGAGGAAAGTGACCCCCTTTTGGAAACTACATCCCACAATGAATTTATCTAGACATGTGCTGAGCACCTTGAACCCCCAGGTGCTTCACAGACATTTTTAACGTTTTTGCATTGCCATATTTTGAGAGCTATAATTTTTCCTTATTTCTGCCAACAGAGTCATTGGGGCTTGTTTTTTACAGGACAATTTGACGTTTTTATTTGTACCATTTTCGGGCACTTGACATTTTTTGATTGCTTTCTATTCCGATTTTTGGTAGGCAGAATGAGCAAAAATCAGTAATTTAAGAATGAGGTTTTTTTTATGCGTTTCCATGTGTGATAAAATTGTTGAAGGCAGCTTTATTCTTCAGGTCAGTACAATTGCAGCCATACCCTATACCACAGAGCACAGCAGTTAAAAAATTTTATGTTTTGGCACTTTTACACAATAAAAACGATTTTATAGAAAAAAATTATTTTTTGCATCGCCTTATTCTCAGAGCTGTAACTTTATTTTTCCGCTGGTGCAGCTTATATGGTGGCTTGTTTTTTGCGGGACAAGATGATGTTTTCCGCGGGTACCATGTTTGCATTTGTCTTTTTAATCTCGTTTTATTCCACTTTTTGTTCGGCAATATGATGAAAAAGCAGTTTTCTGCCTCAATCTTTTTTGTTTTTTTTTGTAGGGGTCAACAAGTGTGACAGTTGACCCTGGCTTTTTTTTTTTTTTTTTTTTTTTTTTTACTTGGTCCCTCTATGGGAATTTCACTTTCTTCACTTTGATCTCTGTTATAAAAGAGTGGTCGTAAATGGCTGCACATCCAGTTGGAAGAATGTCTCAAGTGGGGTACCACAAGGCTCTGTTTTGGGCCCTGTATTGTTCAACATCTTATCAATGATTTAGATGAAGGAATTGAGGTAAACTGATCAAATTTGCTGATGACACAAAGCTAGGAGGGGTAGCTAATACTAGAGAAGAGAGAGAGAGGATTCAAAAAGATATAAATAAACTGGAGCAGTGGGCAGCAACTAACAGAATGGTTTTTAACAGGGAAAAATGCAAAGTACTACATCTGGGCAATAAAAATGAAAAAAGCATATACAAAATGGGAGGAATAGGGCTAAGTAACAGCACATGTGAAAAAGACTTGGGTATACTAATTGATCACAGACTGAACATGAGTCAACAGTGTGATGTAGCAGCAAAAAAGGCAAATACAATTCTAGGATGTATCAACAGAAGCATACAGTCTAGATCACGTGAGGTCATTATTGCCCTCTACTCCTCTTTGGTCAGACCTCATCTGGAATACTGTGTCCAGTTTTGGGCACCACATTTTAAAAAAGACATCACAAAACTGGAGCAAGTTCAGAGAAGAGCCACCAGAATGGTGACCGGTCATGCAAACCATGTCCTATGAGGAACGGTT
>JARQOD010000002.1:232239365-232293130 GCA_033576555.1 Oophaga sylvatica
TCCGGTGAGAAAACACAAAAACCCCGTATTTCACTCATCACATATCCTGGTATGCGGTAAATTTTTTTTTCTGCATTTGTCTTCTTTTTACGGCGTATTAGATTTACAGGAATGTTTTGTGCGGAGGTGCTTTTTTTTTTTCCCCTTTAAATTGAACAACTTTTTAAAGTACATCTAAATCTCTGATGTCTGTTTTACAAAACCCCCAGGCGATCCAAAATTCAAAAAACCCTAGAAAATACCCGAATGTAAGTATAAAGGGAAAACGCACAATAAAATATCTACTTTTTGGATTTGCGTAAATGCCCCCGAGACCCTGATTACCCCAATTAAAAAAATACCCTGGGCTGTCCCTAAAACACTTTCCATTCATTTCCGGGGTCACATAAAGGTTTTTTGACAAGACTGCAAAAGGGAAAAAATTAAATTAAAAAACCCCGTTACCAAACGCTCAGGGTATTTTTTTCTTAGGACAGTCTGGTCACTTGTAGGGCCCTCACTTTGGTCAGCTGAGCCCAGCCTCCCCGCTAACACACCTTTCGCCATTTTTGACCACTTTGGGCCTTCTCTACCCTTTTTTTCGCGCCCCAGAAAAATGAGACCCCCCCCATTCCTGCTTTTACGCTTTTGTATTTGTCATATTTCATACCATTTTACTAACAACCCCCACCTCCATTTTTTTTTTAGAATGTTAAAGCAGCCATGTATGCCCAACATCAAAAGTATTTTTCAATGATCACATTTTTTTTTACCCCCTTTTTTTTTGCTAAAAATGCATCCCATTTAAAGTGAGCACCCGGGGGAAGTCGGTTTTTTTTTTCCAAATGGCCTGAACTCCAAGTGTTTCCCCCACAAAGTTAAAATAAAAAAATTTAAAATTTTTTCATTTCAAAAATTTTCCCAAAAAGTAAAACTAATTTATTAGATAATCATTAAGAGTGATGTTTTTCCAAGTGTTTATTTTGTTAATGTTGATGATTATGGTTTTACAGCTAATGAAAACCCAAAAAATCATTATTCAGTAAATTTGAATTTTTTTTAAAAACACCTTTGAAAAATAATTTTAAAACCCCAAAATTTTGGGGGCCCACTAAATTTTTAAAGGGTTTAGAAATGCATTTTAAAACTTGGTCGGAATTTTGTTTTAAATTAAAAGGCATCAATGGGGGTTTTGGCCCCTGGGGGTTTTACCTGTGGCACTGCTGATTTTTTTTGGGGGAAAACCCCTTTTTCTTTGATAGCACCCTTTTAGCTTGTCCCCGTTTTTTGGGTTGGTGTCTGTCTTTTTTCCCCCTGACAATCCCCCCTAGTTCCCCCAGGGGGTTTTAAAGGGCAGGCAAGTTTGCGGGGCCCAAACAACCACAGGGGGTACTTTTTTTTTTAAAAACCCCGATTTTGGGTTTTCTTTTTGGCAGGGGGGGACAGGGGCCAAGTCCTACAATAGAATAAAATTTTTCCCTCTCCACAAATTTTTTTCGGCAGAAATGCTCAAAAAATTTCCCCGGTGGAAGGTTGGTCTTTTTTTTTGATAAAAAAACAGGGGAAAACCCACACCAGCAGATAAAAATTTTTTCCCAAAAACCCTTTACTGATTGTGGAAACTTCGCACCTTTTGCCCCCAAAAGCTTTTTGGGGGGTGGCCTTTCCATTTTTCCTCCCCGACCCTGGGACCTTGATTTCCCAAATGAAATGCCCCAAAAAAAAATTTCTCTGAAAAACACCTTGGACCACTGAGAAAAAGTCCCAAAAACCTTTTTTTTTCCCCTTGGGCCCCGGGGGGAAAACCCCTTTTGGGCCCCTTTTTATTGGTCTTTTAGCTTGACTCCCCAAGGGGAAAAAGACACTTTTAACCCCTTTTTTGGGTACGCTGTGTGGGGTGGGGTTTTTAACAATGGGCTCTACAGCAGTTTCCCCCCTTTTTAAAAACCCCCTCAAAATTTTTTTTTTGACCTTTTTTTTAAAAAAAATTTTTTGGTGCGGGGTTTTTCCCCCCTTAAAATTTTTCACCTTTTTTACCAAAAATTTTTCCTTTTAAATTTGTTTTCCTTAATAAAAATTTTTGGGGGCAGCACTCTCTGAAAAAAACCCGCTGGTCAAAAGGGCTGCCTTCGGATATCTGTCAATTCAGCAGCTTCCCCCATGATTGTGGAGCCTACTGAAAAAAAGGGGGAAGGGAAAACCTTTTTTAAACCCCCCCTTTTAAAGCCTTTGCAGGGGTTTTTTTGTTTTTCTAATTTTCTAAATAAATGACTTTTTGGGGGGTTTTTTTTTGTAAAAACCCCAAAAAAACAAAAATAAACAAAATAAAAAACTTGACATACATCCCTCCCTTTTTTAATGACCCTATATAAATTTTTTTTCACTTTTTGTATTGGAAAAAAATGAAATTTAAAATTTAAAAAAATTTTTTTTTTGGAATTTTAAATTTTTTTGGGGGAAACACCCCTTTTTTTGTTTAATGATTTTACCAAAAAAGTCAGAAAATTTGTCTGTCCAAAAACTGACCCCAATTTTTTTGGGGGAAAATTTTTAGATCTTTTTTTTTTTGCAATGAAGAAAAAATTTTCCCCAAAAAATTAGTTTTTTAAAAAACCAAAAACCCAAAAAAAAAACAAAACCCCCTTTTTTCTAAATAAGGATATGTTTTGCCATTGTCATTTTCACATGCTGCTTTCCCTTTTTTGGAATTTCTGCAGCTAGCAATATTTTTTTGGAATTGCATTTAAAAAAAATAGATGTAGGAATAGATTACTTGTGTCGCCCCCTGCCCCCCGGCAAGTGGGTTGTTTAAGAGGAACCCCCCACCCCCCTTTTTTTCCCCCAAAAAAAAAAGGGCGCTACTTTTTTTAAAAGATTATCCCTAGGGAAAAAGGGGGTCAGTTTTCTGAACTTTGGGGGTTTGGGGGGGCCCCACGATTTTTTTTTATGAAACTTTCGCCCCGTAATTTTTTTTTTTTATTTTAAAAATTTAAAAACTAAATCCCCCGTGGAGGAACTCTCGCACCTTTTTTTGCAGCCAAGTGTTTACCCTAATTGCATTTTCATCTGAAAAAAAGGGGAAAAAAAACTTTTTTTCTGCTTTCTTTTTTAATTCCTAAACCCATTCCGGGGTCAGTGCCCCCTTTTTTAGTGTTCGCTGTGCGCCCCGGGGGTGCAAGAATTATAGCACTTTTTTATGTGAGGGAAAAATTTTTTCAGTGTCTACTCTGTGCCTGGCTTTTGCTTGTACCATTTAACAAAAAATTCAGCTTGTTAACACGACCCCCCTGAAAAAAAAAGCTTTTGGGATGTGGGGCATTAAAAAAGACTCCAGTTTTTAAAAAGGGGGGAAGCACTTGCTTTCAAAAGGCTGTGTTTTTATAGCAGTAACCCTGGTTTTCCCCCCATGCCTCTAGAGTTCCTGCGTTTTTTTTTAAAAGGGGGGGAACTCTGGCTTTTTTTTTTTGGGTTTTGGAAAATTTTTGCACATTTAAAAATTATAGAAGCATGAAATCCCTTGGCTTTTAATAAAAATTAAATTTTTTAGCTCCGCCAGAATGTAAGCGGGGCCCAAAAAAGCAATGTCATCAGTGTAAAAATGGAGCCCTAAAGTGGGTCCATCCCCCCAATTTGGTGAAACCCCCAAACCCCTTCCCCAATGTATTTTTTTTGGAAATTTTTAAAAAGGTAAGATGAAGTTCGGCAGTCTGAATAAAAAAAAAAATTTTTTAAAAGTTGCATATTTTGAAAAAAAAAATAAAATTTTTGGAAAAAAAGAAAAAAATTTCCCCCTGAAAATAAATCAAAAACTAAAGGGAGTTTTTTTTAAAAAAATGTTTGTGAAAAAAAAAAAAATTTTGGGGGGGGTGCGGTTCCATGTACAGGGAGTGACTGGGATCCCCAAAGGGGGGGGGAAACCCCCTTAAAAAAGGGAGCCCCCCCCCAAAAAACCAGGGACCCTTTATCCCCCCGGAAAATATGAATTTTTTTTTTTTTTTAAAAACTTTTTTTTACTTTTATTTTTTATACTAGCTTTTATAAAAAAAATTTTAAAAAATATGGAAAATGCCAGGGAAAAAAAAAACATGATATAGATTACTTTAAAAAAAACCAAAAAATTTTTTTTTTTTTTTTGGAAAATTCTTTTTTTTTTTAAAAAACGGGTTATTATAAAAGACCCCCCAACGGGGGGTTTTTTTTAAACAGTATTTTGGGGGGGGGTTTTTCCCAAAACCGTAGTGTTGTTTTAGAAAAAAAAAGGGTTAAAAAAAGGGTTGGGGGGACAAATAACACATTTTTGCCTTGGGTAGGGTTTGAAAAAAATATAAAAACTCGGGGGGGCTTAGGGGTTTTTCCACAAGATGGGAAAAATTGCCCCCACTTCCAGACCTCTCCCCCCCCTTTTTTTTTGGTTGAGCAGCGGGGGAAAACGAGCAGGGGGAAACCCGGGGTTTTTATGGGGCCAAAATGCCCGGGGGTTTACCGAAAAAAGGGGGCCGGGGGCCCGGGGGTTTGGGGGCGGGGGAAATTCACTGTTCCCCTATCTTTTTTGATTGTTTGGGGGGAAAGGGTTTCCCAAAAAGGGGTGAGTATGGTAGTATATGTTAAAGTCCCCGGAAAAAAGTTTTTTTTTACCCCCCCCACCCCTTAAATTTTTTAAAACAAAAAAAAAAAATTTTTTTTGAAATTCTGTTTCTATACGTATTTTTTCCCCGTTTTCTATAAAAAAATTTTTCTGTTACTTTTTTTGGGTGTCTGAAATTTTTTTTTAAAACCCCCATACACCCCAAAACTACAATTGGGGGATTACATTTAAAAAAAAATTTCAAAAAAACCCTTGTTTAGTACAAAAAATTTTTTAAATTTTGGGTTTTAAAATTTGGGAATTGCCCCAACAATTTTTTTTTTGGGGCACATTTTAAAGGGGGAAAAAAAGGTCAGTCCCCCAATTCCCCTCTATTGCCACTTTTTTCCCCAAGTAAGGGTGTTAGGAACACCCCCTTTTTGTGTCGTTTTTTCCCAAAAAAAAAAATAGGGGGCGGGGGCGCATGCCGTCCGTTTTTTTTTTTTTTCCCCCCGCTACCCCCACCGGGGATCGGGGGGGGGGGGTTTGCAATACCCCCCAAAAACCTTCCAGAAAAAAAAAATAAAAAAATTTTTCCAACATGCCCCTTTTACCATTTTTAAATCTTTTCTGATGTCAAAAGGGTTTGGACTTGAATTTATTCTTTTTCTGTTACACTTTTTAAAAAAAAAATTCTAATGTGATAAAAAGCACGCATTGTTTTTCCCCTTTTTTTTTGGAGCTGTACGATTTCTTTACTGGCTTGTTAATTTTTTGGGAAAAAGAAATTTTAAAATTTTTTTTGCATATAGTAGTTTGAGAAAAATGTTCCCCCGTCCACATGCAGCACTTCCCCCTTTTTTTCTAAAAAATTTTCCCCCAAAACCCCCCCTTTTAAAAAATCTTTTTTCCCGCCCGTGTTTTTGAGCGTGCGTGCCCCGGATAAGGTTTTTTAAACCCGGGGGGTTTTTGGAAAAAAGGGATTTTAAAAAAGGGGGGCTAAAAAAAATGGGGGAAAAGGCCTTTTTTGGCCCCCCCCAAACCCCTTTTAAAAAAATTTTAAATTCCCCCCCGGCCCCCCTTCACATGTTTCGACAGCCGTAACATATTCAGGGGTTGGTTTTTGTTGTCTATCCTTTCTTGTTGGGGGGTGGCCGGACAGCACGAGAAAAGCCCCAAGGGGCTAAGCATGGTAAAATTTTTGGGAATCTGATGTTTTCTAGGAGAACAAAACCTTTTTCCGAGCACGTTTATCACTAGTCACCGGTTTATTCTGCTATTGAAGCAGAAAAAAAACAAAAGGAAAAAGTGGCAGAGTGTCTTTTTTCGGGGTTTTTATGCTGTAGATTTTAAACACCACTGTTTTATCTGCGCGTGATGAGTTTCTGCTAGGGGGTAATTGTTAAAATTATCTGTGTACCCCCCCCCCAAACCCCCACGGACAGTTTTTTTTCCAAAATGGGGGGCCCCAAAAAGGGGGGCTCCCCAAACGTTGTTGCAGGCATAGATTGCTCATCATTAAAAAAAAATGGGGAAAAAATGCAGCAAAAAATTTTTTTTTAACCCAAAACAAAGCAAATACCCCCCGAAGTACAAACAAAAATTTGGGTTTAGGCAAGTTGCCCCCAAATTTTAAAAAACTGAGCTAAAAAGCAAAGACAGTGTTGTTTTTGGAAAAATAGAGAACAAAAGCTTTTTCCCAAAAAAGGGGGCCCCCCTAACTTAAAAAGTTTCTTTCCCCGGGGGGAATTTTCCCCAAAAGTCTGAAATTCTAGGTTCACCTTATTTAAAAAGGTTTTTAAATCATTTAAAAGGGCCCCTTTCCCAAAATTAAATCCAAAATTTTAAGAAAAACCTAGTTTTTTTTTATGAACTTAATGAAGGGTTTGTGAACCCCCGGGGATGTCCCCCCCTTTGAAATTTTTCCCCCAAACCCTTCATCCCCTTTATCCCATTGAGGGGGGCTGAAGATAAACCCCCAGAAAAGCTTTTTAAACCTGCGAAAAAAAAATTTTCAATTTTGTGGCAGTAACAACTGCCTGGAAAAACCCCCTTGCGAGCAAAATTTTAAAAAATGGGTTTTTCCTGCACATGGGGATTTTGGCAAAGGTTGCTGAAAAATTAAAGGGACGGACAAAACTTTTAAAATTTTTTCCCCCTTTTCAATTGGGTTTTTCCCACCCTCCCCCCAAATCTTTGGGGGAGGCCCCTTTTTTTTCCCCGGACTAGTAGCACCCCCTTCAACCTTTTATTTTTTGGGGAATTTTAAAAAGTTGTAATTTTATTTCACCCCTATTAACAGTAACCGGGTTTTGGTTTTAATAAAATGCAGTAGTTGGGTTTTTGAAATTCGGGTTTTTCCCCCATTTTTGTTTAATATTTTGGCTGGACAAACCCGGGGTGACTACTAATTTGGAGAGCTTTTTAAAAGGAAGCTGTAAAAAATTCCCTGCCCTTTTTAAAAAATTTTGCAAAAAGGGGCCGAAAAATTGCAAAAAAACCTAAAAAAGCTACCCCCACCATTTAAATTTTGGGGCTGTGGAAATGTTCCCCTGCACGAATGATTTTTGGGTTTTTCCTGGTCCCATTTTTCCCCCCATTGGAAAAAAAATTTTGCAGCAGCCATTAAGGCCCTCGATTTTTAAAGGGTTTAAGAAAAAAATCTGTAAACCCCCACCCCCCAAGAAAGGAAAAAAGTCATTTATCTAGAAAAAAAATTTAAAAATTTTCCCCTAACAACCTTTTCTGGGGAAAAAAAAAATTAAAAAAAGGGAAGTAAGGGGCCCGGGGGTGACTTAAAGGGGGGCCTAACCCCTTTTTTCCCCAAATTTTTCCCTTTAAATTCCCCCTTGTTTTACGGGAAATTTTTCTAAAATTACGGGGTTTTATAGGGATCTTAGGGAGAAGGAGAAAAACCTGCGGGCCCCTATTACATTAAAATGGGATTTTCACCGGGGGCTTTTGGCCTATTTTTTAACTGCTTTCGTATCAAAATATAAAAATTTTTGGGGAAGGGGCTGCAGTAAAAAGGTCTCGTTTGCTCCTTTTTGTATTCTCCCCTTTTCAAACATTTTCCCGCGGCAGGTTGGGGAAAACCCTCACCCCCCACCCCAAATCAAACCCAAAAAGTGGGGATAAAACCCATCCTTCCAAAAACAGCACCTTTTTTTCTGGCACATTTACAAAAATAAAAGGAAAATTTTTGGGTTAAAAAATCTAGGGGTCTGAAAAACCCAATTATAAAAAACGATGCAACCAAAAACCCCATGAAAAATGCAAAGCCCCCCGTGTTTTACACTACGTTTTTTTTGGGAAAGCCAGCTCAAAATAGCATGTTTTAAAATGAAAAACTACATGTGAAAACCCCAAGCGATCAGAAATCGCAGCTTCAATTCCCCCAAAAAACTTTTTTGAAGCAATGAAAAGTAAAAAAAAAAAAAATTTTAAAAAAAATTAAACATAAAATTTTTAAAACCCCCCTTTTTCCCCCCTTTAAAAAACACTAAAAAAAAAAAAATACACACATTGGGTTTCTGCATTCAAAAAAACGCTGGAAATTTACATAAAAAAAAACAATTTGATCTTAAAAAAAAAAACGTCCCAGAAAAAAATCAAAACCCAGATTTTTCTTTTTTTGGTCGCTGCAACAATGCAAAAAAACATAACAGTGGGGAAAACATTATATATAAAAAATTGGGGTCAATAAAAAAAAAAACAGCTTGGGAATCAAAAAAAAACCCTTGGGCCCCACAAAAGTAAATTTTTACTTTAAAAAGTACAAAAAATAAAAAAGGGAAACCCATTCATGTTTGGAAAACTAGCCCCTCGTAATGACCGGAAATCTTAAAACCCGGTTATTTTCCCCTATAGGGACAGGAAAAAAAAAACCAAAAAAAAAAATTTGGGGGGGAAAAATTTCACTCTTTTTTTGGGGTATTTAAAATGCCTGTTTTTCCCCCGTTATCCGGGGAAACTTTTAAAAAATAACATCGGGGGTCATTAAAGAAAAAAATCAATTTCCCACAAAAAAAAAAAAACAGTTAATGGCATTTTGGGTGAAAAAAAAAAAAAAAAATTAGGGGGCCGGGGGAAAAGGGGGGGGAAAAAAAAAAAAAAAAATGAAAATTTAAAAAAGGTTGTAATTTTGGGTTAAAAAAAAAAAAAATTTTAACCCCAAGGGTTTGCTTTGGGGGTGGTCAACCTTTTAATTTTGGGGGTTTAAAAAAAAAAAAAATTTTTTTCAAAGAAACCCTTTTTCCCCAAAATTTTTTAAAAAACATCAAAAAAAGGTTTTAAAAGTTTTTAAAATGAAATTTGCTAATCAAAAACCCTTTAAAAGGAAAATTTTAATTTTTTTATCCTTAAAAAATGAATTTTTTTCAAAAAATAAAACCCTTTTTTCAATGATTCAAAAAAATGTTTTTTTCTTTTCCTCATTTTTTTTTTTCTTTTTAAGTTGTTTTCAAATTTGAAAAAAAATTTGGGGGAAGGAAAAAGGGGAATCCAAAAATTTTTAAAGACGCATAAAAAAAGGGAAAATTTGTTTTTGGCAAATAGTTGAAAGGGGGGAAAGGGGTTTAAAACTTTTTAAAAAGATTTTTTAAAAAAATAAAAAAAGATCTGCCAAAATGCATAAAAATTTGTCAGGGTCCCTGAAAAGCTCCCGAGTGGAAATTGGAAATTCAAAGAATGAAATGAAAAAAAAAACCTAAATTTGTCTTTCGCTCTGTAGTTATAAATTTTTACTTTGGGTGAAAGGTGTTGTAAAAATTGTAGGGTCTAATGGTAAAAACAGTTCAGGTGGAGAAGCTCTATTTGGGATTGAAAGTCCCCAAGGGGCCCCGGACTCTAAAAGTCTTTTTCCAGTGCCCACCTTTTTTCCATCTCTTTCAACATGCAAATTTTTGTTGGTTTTTTCTATTCACTATTCACCGAGATTTGGTGGGAGTTTATAGTTTAAAAACCAATATTAATTATTGAGGCATTTAGCTGGCAGCTAAAACGGGTTTCGTAATAGAAAATTTCTTTTTTTTCAAAAACAATTTTGGAATCGTCTTGCAAGGGCGACCAGTATCGGGTGATTTTTGGGGGACCCCAGATTTTTTCTCTAGTTAGTTGGATGGTTTCCAGAAGGGTATTAATGGGCAATTCCACCAAATTGAGCTAAGCAACCTCTTTAGCATATTTGTTTGTTTGGTACCCCCAATAGGAGTTAATTATTGTGCTTGTCCATCTTTTCACCACCTATATTTGATTTTCTTGAATTTTAATGTGTTAAATTTAATTTAATAGACCGCCTCTTCAAGAGGGAAGAAGATTTAATCCGAACTTTTTAATGATCCTTGCGATATGACTTAAAATATAACCCAAACCAAATCTCATTTGCAGACCAATGTTTTGCGATTGCCCCTCTCAGTGCAAAGTTGAGATCTGTTTTGGCTGTATGAAGATCTTTAAGTGGGATCTGAGGGGTAACATTTCTCCTTTGGAAGTGCACCTCGCCTGGTAGTCAGGTGAGGATTAAAGCCTTGCAATACCCTTCTGGGACAAATACATATGCAAATTTGCCTCTTTGGAAGGAACAGCGTGAATTATTTTATTGGAAGTGCAAAATCCTAAAAGTCACTACCACCTTTTAATTTAACAGCCTTGCCAAATGGTTAAGATAAAAGCCAAAACCCAAACCTCAAATTTGCAACATCTGCCTGACGGGGCAGTACCCCAAAACAAAGTGTGAGATTGTTTGGGTGTGAGAGCTTCTTGGGGGACAATGGGGTAACTTTTCTCCTTGGGGAGAATGAAATGCCAACGGCATGCAATGGAGGAGTTGTAAGCCTTGCAATTTTTCCGTTGCTAAATTAATATCAAAATTTAACAAATTTGCATGATTATAATTCCAAAACGTCTGTATTAAAAAAAATAAAAAAAAAATTTGAATCTTGCAATTTTCAGCTAGTCCGGTCCTTCCAAGAGATTTACAGCAGTTTTTATTCCAGGCAGGATTACAATGACGATTAACAACTGTATGCACAGCTGAGACACAGGATCCAACAATCCAATGACAATTTACAGCTCTCCTCTCTCACAATACCTTTCCAAGTCACATTGATGTTCAATACAAATTATGGTTGTCTCTTTCTGCTAATTAATGTACATGTGTTTTCCTGAAAGAACATAAGAGTGGCCAATGTAAAAATTGTTAAATTTCTTATTAAATTTTTCTACCAATTTGTATATTAAAAAAAAACATTGGCAAAAAAAAATTGACAGAAATCTGGTTTAAACAATATCTTTTCTTACAACCATTTTCCTTTTAAGGGAAAATCGGCAAAAAATCGAGAAAAGGCTTCTTAATGGGGGGTGATCTATGCTTCACTTTATGCAAAGTTAAACAAGAGCCATGGGGCCAGTTACCGGGAGATATTCCCACAAACTATTTATTTGACATTTCTTCTAATCACACTAAACACCAGTCAATAAGCCAAGATCGCTGGGAGGGGCGCGGGCACCGCCCTGATGACTACGTTCTCATTTTGACAGTATCTTCCTTTTTAGAAGAAAAATGCATGTTACTTCGGGGAGAAGACATTAGGGACCGTCCCGGACTAGACCTCTTGTTCCCAGTGCTTGATATAACTTAAGGCTGCAATCATTACCAACTGTTAAATCCTGAATACTGCCCTGATGAGCCCATCTCCGATTCAATGCTGTTGGTTTGGGCGCTAATTGATGATGGTTTTAAAAGGTTATCTTAGACTTTATTTTTTTTGGGTTTTTTTTGGGTTTTTGGGTTAAGAACTTAACAGCAGGAGTTGCTAAAAACGGCTTCTACCCAGCGACTATTCTTTCAAAATGGTCTGGGCTTCTCCTGCCGTGATTCTTCTGCTTCCCGTGTCATGCGACCAAGCAGCACCTTCTCTCTGGTCTGCTATTTTAAAAATTTTGGGGACCCTGCCGACGCAAGCGATTGACACCACTTCCTGCGCCAACTGGGGGGGAGCTGCCTGTCAGCTGCGGTCGGCCGTGATGCCTTGTTGCTTGCAGACCAGAAAGAAGGCGCGTTTGTTATGGACTCCAAATTAAAAAGGAGAATTGCCCCTGACCGGAATATAGTTTGCAGGGCAGGGTGGTTTTGAAACTTTTCTTCGCCCCAGAAAAAAAAGCTCCAAAGAAGGAAACCTTTTTAGGGGGATTTCTTTAGACTTTAACATGGATGGTGTGCCCTTTAGGCAAGCCATCAATGATAGAGCATTATCATCTGACTTTCAAATCCCTCCAGCAACTCAAGTTTTTCTTTTGGTTTTTGATTTCTGTTTGCTCAATTTGTATGTGATCTCCTTTTTTTTTTTAGAGTGACTTCACTCTCGAAGAAAGGTTACAAACTTGAACTATGTAGAAACGGAGGATTACCCCTCTTATTTCGGGTTTTGGAGAGTGTTTTTTATGCTGACGCCTTGGTTCGAGCTTCCGCAAAGCAAAACAATACAAAGGAAAACTGAAACATTACAGGAAAAGGAAGAGGATAAAATGAAGATAAAGGAAAAAAGCAGTTATCTGCTCTGCTATGGAAGATGATTCGCAGCTTCATCCTCCAAAAATGTGGTAAACGGGATAACAATATACCAAAATAGCCCAGAAGAATGTCACTAGATATTGAAGCAGTTAGACGGGTATACAAGTTACTCTTAATGAGAAAATAGAAACTGCCTTTCTTAATGCATTTAACTTTCTCCCAATGTCGAATGTGCTAACTATCAAATGTAATTCAAAGGGACCCCAACTATCTGAATTTGTTATTATAGTCAGGAAAATTGTAATCTCCACACCCCGAACTGGAAATGGCCTCCTTGTTTGCAAAGCATGAGCAAATTGCTTTGGCGGCCAAGCAAAGTTGATCCGACTGTGGTCAAAAAAATGCAGAACGACCGAAGAAGATGGAAACGTTTCAGCAGCTAATTACCTACAAAGTGATAACAACGAATTCACGTCCAAACTTGGGTGAACGTGAGACGCCATTGTGGCGCAACAAAAATGCCTAAAAAGGTTTACTATGCAAATGTTAGGGAGGAGATAGAGAAGATCACATTAAATAAGACAAAAACCCATCCCAGAACTAGGATTAACCCCCAGGAGCTGTGGGGAGGAAGAAGAAATAAGAGGGGCCTCGGTGATCCCCTGAAATTGAACTTGGATAAAAACTTTGACTGCGGAAACCCCCATCCCTTTTGAAGAATTTGTTAATGAACCACTCAATGATGTTTCTTGAAATGGACAAGGACTATACTTTCTTTAAATAGAAACTGAAAAAAAATTCTCTTTTAGACATGTCCCTTTATCTGATGCGTAACAAAGAATCTGGGACTGTACTATGCAACAGAATCCGCAAGTAATGGACGAAGAATCACAGGCTTTACATCTCGTTCAGGGGCAGCAATCAACCCTACTTAAGACTAAAGGTTCAAGGTCACTCATTTGATGCTTTAGTTAGGGTAAGTTTTACTCAAGAATTTAAATATTTATGTATCCCTGATTTGTTTGCATTTAGTTTCCATTTTTTTTTCTTGCTATATTTTTTGAACCCTCAAACTTTATTTGCATGGGAGCTTTCAGAACCTATCCATAGCTATTTTATATTACATGTGTTTAATCATGTTCAGCTCTGAAAAAATTAAGAGACCACCACATAAACCCTGTCATGGCCAGCCCAATTTCCAGACCGAACCCCATTGAAACCCTGGGAATGTAATCAAAGGAAGATGGTTCACAACCATAACAAAGAAGAACTCTAAATTTTTGCACCAAACAGTGGGAAAGACTGGTGGAAAGTAGCCAAACCATGAAAAGGGGGTTTTTTAAAAATCATGGTTATTCCACAAAATATTGATTTCAGAACTCTTCCAATTAAAACATTTTTTAATATTGTTGTTTCTAAATGATTTAGCTTGTTTTTTTTGCAGTATTTGAGGCTAAAAAACACTGTTTTTTTTTTTGTTTTTGTTTTTTTTAAAAATTTTGACCATTTTTCTTTGTCAAAAAAAAAAATACAAAGTTTATTGCTTGGAAATTCGGAGACTTGTAGAAGTTTTTTAGACTAAAAGAACAATTTACAATTTTATCAAAAAATACCTATAAAGAGAAAAATCAATAAACGAACAGTTGAAAGTGGCTCTAAATTTTTTCCAGAGCTATAATCTAAAAGATAATATAATCTTAATTATACAGTGTGTATCTATTAAATATTGTGTATCTATAGATATATAAAGTGTGGATCTATAGATACATACGTGTGTGATATAATACATACGTGTTGTGGTGTGTGGTGTTGTAGATTTTGTTATATTATATTATATATAAATATATATATAATTAATATATATAGTGTATTATGTGGTTGTATATATATATATATTTTATATAAATGTGATGTATGGTGTGTTGTGTATATATAATTTATATATAATTAACATATATAGTTGTGGATTATGTGTGTATGTATGTTGTGTGTGGTATTATAATTATATATTAAAAAATATAAATAATATATATATATATATATTAATAACTTGTGTGGTTTTATATAATTATATTATATATTATATTTACACACGTGGTTTGTGTGTGTGTAATTATTAACACGGTGTGTTATATAATAATAAATTACACCCTGTTTATTTACATATATATCACAGCAATGAACTCTGCAATTAAAGTTCACACATACTAACTGCCAGTAATGTCAATTGAACCTTGGGCTTTCATTAAAGGGAATCTGTCAGTAGGGTCAACCTTCTAAACATCTATGTAAGCATGGAGGTCATATTTAACGAAAAAATTGATACCGTATATCTTCGATCATGTTTTATTCCTGAGAAACCACATTTTCTTATATAAAAGAGCTGTTCGTATATGGGCCTGGACACGACTGAATGAGAACGCCTCCAAAGTTTTTGAACTAAAAAGGGGTTACCGTGTGGACTGTAACTAACATACGTAAACTGAACTTTGTTCATTAAAAAACTAATTTGCTGCAGCTTTCACAGCCTGCGTATTATAACACTGGTGGTTGAGAGAAGTACGAGTGGAACCTCAGATGTCAGTTATAATCACACACAGCTCTGCATGAGACAGGAGGCAGAAATGCATTACCATCCACTGGAAAGCCTCCTTTATTAAAAATAATCTTGGAAGTGAGTCCATGCAGATCATGTTAGCCGTTAGCTTGGTCAACTTTTACACAGCTATAAAAGGATTTCTTTGGAATAAGAATCAGTTGGCAGATTCAAGGGTGCTCTTAAAACCTACATGCTCCTTGAACTGCTTAGGAGAATTGATCCTTCTGACAAATTCCCTTTAAGGTACCGCCTACGTCCCTACAAGTTGACAGGAAACCACCGTAGTTAGTCCACAACTAATGAAAAACTAACAGCGGGTCCGATTTTTGAGTTCTCCATGTTACTTTGTGAGTTATTAACACACACTTTCAATTAGAGGTCCAAATTTTTATTACTTATAAATTTTTATGGGTGATAGTATACTTTTTCACATTAAGCATGCAATGTATCTTCCGTTTCTTTAGTCAATGGACTGCAATGTAAGAGTACCACAATCCTTGACCGAACCATTGTTTTTCATATAGCTGTTACACATTTGTGCATAAATAAATGTATATTAACTTTTTCAGGAGACCGTCCTACGAAGTTGGGGTCTCTAATCATTTCGGGTTCGGGAATTGTGAAGGCCCATAATTTAAGGTTGCACTCTTGATCACAAATGGAACCAAACTACTGTTCACATCCTATTGCATTGATACCTAGGGGTCCTTATCTGTGAAGTAAGGCCTCTTTCACATTTCCGGCGGGCCCGGCGGCCCCCTGGCATTTTCCGCAGCGCCGCATTGAAAATCTGATGCGCCGCATGCGGCTTTTTTGCTTGACAGCTTAGCCGCCGGATGGCGCCGCAGTCAATGCTTGCATGCGGTTTTCCGGGATGCGGCGCAATGTCCCGGGCTCCGGGAAATAAAACGCTGCCATGTAACTTTTTTTTTTTTTTGCCGGATGGTTTTGATCTCTCCAACATCAAAACCATCCGGCAAAAAACCCTTTTTGGCCGCCGGAAGTGTGAAAGGTTTTCAATGGGGGGCGCTGCGGCAAAAGCCGGGGGCCCGCCCGGCGCCCGCCGGAAATGGAAACTAGCCAAGAGGTGGCGTTCCAGGCCTTGGCAAATTTACGCATGGTGCTTTATACAGTAAAAAAAAACACTGGCACTTAGGCCCCGATTTTCGAACCTTCGATTTTCTCTTTTTTTATTAATGGGGGGGTGTTGGAGTCAGTATCTCCTGATTTTTATGACGTGCAGCTTTTCATGAATCTGACTTCTATGAGTGGCGTGCGCTTCTGTAGAAATCTTACTACATCAAGGATGAAAATGAATTTCAGCATTTTGGAATGCCTGGCTCATCTTGATTAAGGGAGCCACACTGAAACAATATCGCTAAACGGGATCGCTAAAAAAACGTCAACTATTTAGCGATCCCGTTCGATGTTGTTCGGCGGCATCTGCCAGGACGAGCTTCCTGCTGTGATCCGCTCGTCGTGAAACGTTCCGGACCCTATTTTCTCGTCGGCCCCACTGGGTAAGTAATTCGCTAGTTGGGCACCTTTTCTTGGTTTCGGTACTTTTGTACCGCAAAGCGTTTAAGAAGATACACGGCGATAGCTCGTTAATATTCGCTAAATGTGGCCGCACTTAGCGATATAGAAACAATCCCGTAGCGATCGATTAGTATGCTCGTTACGTGATCGCTAGCGGGATTGGTTAGGTGGCAGTACTTTAGACGAGATGTGGCATCACCATGTCCCTTTCCCCCCCAGCTTCCGCCGTCTGGCACAGCTGGGAGAAATTGGGTGAAAATCAAAAAGTCGCAGATTTTTGTGACTTCTCAAAGTTTGCATTTTTCCATTTTTGGATTAAAAGTTTTAAATTTTGCCTTGGTGTTCAGATTCCTCTCCAGCTAGGGGTGACTGCTCAGCAATAACAGGGGTTTCTGCACATCAGGTTAATCTAAACCAGAAAAAAGGTCTTGGCCGTGGAAGACTTTCCCTTTTTGTGGGTACTATATTTTGTGACACTTGGGGCTTTGAAAGTGGCTAATAGGATGGGGTTGCAATGGTAGTATGTAAGGTACTGTTTTTGGTAGGACATGTTCTTTATTTTGATGCATTATTAATAGCGTATTATTTCTGTTTTACAAAGCTGAAGATTTGTAAATCCAGCATTTGGATGAAATCGCCATAAAATGTATGTTTGTGGAAGTTTAGCGTTGTAAAGGTTCTTTTTTTTTTTTTTTTAAATGTCCGATAACTACTTCAGATTAGGAGAAGGGGGGAAGCTACTACAAAAAAATATCCGGGGACCTGAAATAAAAAATTTGAAATCAATTGATTTAAAAAGAAATTGTTCTATTGTGTCTTTTGGTAAGCCAACCATACTGTAACAAAGCAAAGAAAGTGTTGGTCACAAGAATAAATTTTGTATGTGTTTAACTGCCACACACTAAAGAAAAGCAAACAGCTATTCCGTCAAATTCCACCATTTAAAATTACACCGAGGATCCACTTATTGGATCCACAGTTTAGCCAACTTAATAGTTTCTATGGGCTTTAACTGAGGTCGCGGATCTAAAAAGTAACACACTGCAATGGCACAGCTGCCCCATTCCATTGTACCCAGACAAATAATCATTTAAACAATCCACAAAAAAATAAGTCGTCTCCACACCCCGCATTAAAAGTACTCTAATATTTTGCGACCTTCAAAGACCCACGGTCAAACGTCGTTGCTTATCTAATCAATGAAATCATTTGCAAAGTTCAACTGTGAAGTGCAGTGGATTTTCCTTCCTGGATTTAAAAATGAGGCGCCGCACTTGTGTGCAGGGGAGAAAATAGAGAGGTGGCTGTGTGTCCTCTTTCACTTCTGCAGCGACTTTTCTTTCTGGTGGACCTCTCCATTCATTCTTGCTGGATGTAACAATCTTCACAGGAAATTCGGGGAGAGTTCAAGTTATTCCTTTAACTGTTGTAGCCATTCTTCCATCTTACTGCCCAAGTGCTCCTATCAACCACTGGAACACTGTTGCCTTCTCCCCACATCTTTCCATTTCCCTTTGAGGCCCTGGTATTTCTCCAGCTTCTGTATTTCTTTGATGTTTCAGTTGTCATGCCACATCTATTCCATTGCTATCTTCGATTCTTATCGTCACAATATCGGTTGGTTAAAGCCCCCCCCCCCCCTCACAACCGTCAACCAGCGTCCCGAGTCACTAGTTTGGACGCAACAGCGTCTCCCCATGATACGCTGTGTGTGAATTCACGAGATCGCCCCCTGCGGGATCGCTGAGTCGCTGAATTCCCCTGGACATTTTTTGATGTGGTCTCCTGCTGGCCAGCAGGCATGCTGCTGTGGCGGCGGGAGCCACGATCAGTGGAAAACAAGGTACACATCGGACGACTGGAAACCCGATGTTCCTTGGTTACCAGCTCCCTCACCGCGGGTGGTATCCAAGACCGGGCGGGTAACTAAGCACGTTACCCCAGTGTCGCTGTCCTGATTGCTGCCTGAGCTGCCTGTTTGGCAGCTCACCAACGATCATGTAGCGACACCCAAGTCCGACAATGCTATCGTTGTCCGGGATCGTGGGTTCGCTATGGTGAGGGGGGCCCCCTTAACCAACATTGCTTATCTGTTGGATCTTGAAACCACAGGTTTTTAGCCCTTACTTCTCCAAATTTTTTTCTGGGGGCTCCCATCGGATTTGGGGGGGATTTAGCCCATATTCGTACAGACTTTCTTTGCAATTCCCCAATACAATGCCTGCTACTTCGTTGTGTGTTCGGTAAACGCTGTTCCCTTGCTTGCATCCTGCACATTTGGACGTTTTCAAGGCCTTGTCATAGTCTGTACTTGGGTCTTGTCTTGTCGGAATCCTGCCTCCCCATGGACTGGTATTCCCCTGTTTCTTGTGCCAATCAGTGCCTTTTGACGTCTAAAGTTCACTTTCTCCAATGTTTGGTAGAATTTTCCTTACAGCCACCTCCGTTATCTGTCGATCGGCGCGGCCTTTCTTGCCAGGTGTTTCTGTTGTTGCAGCCTTAGGCTCTGTCCCACATTCATCCTTTGATGCCATTTTTCTATATATTCCAGGATACTGTTTTGTCGTGGGGTGGTTTGGACATTTATGCAACCTCGACCACCCTCTTTTCTATTGGTATAAAATCTTTGGTGCGACTTGGGGTGGAAATCTCCATGAATGGCGGAGCTTCAGGTCTTCACATCTCAGCTTCCATTCTTCTTTTACTACACATTGGTCCGCAGGGTATGTGATATGGATGGCATTGTATTGAGTCAAGATATTTTTTTCCCATGAATCGTATCTATTCATTTTCGATACGCTTGATGTCATCCTGTAAAATGGCTGAGGCATTTTCAATTTTGTACTTGTCTTGTAACCAAGCCGACTCTGATATCTGACTGAGGGGGTTCGCCAGGGTTCAAGCCTATACAGAACACAATGGGGACAGTGCATCCCATGGTAAATTCCGCATTTGATGACTTTTGCAGTTGTACCGTGTTGTTCTTCATTGCCCCATTGAGTTTCTGAGGAAGGTCCTTAATTTCCTGATGACATTGTAGAGCGTAATCACACAGATGGATTGAGTCATAGGCTTTCCCATAGTGAATTCGGCTGGCAGATTTTGTTCTTTCTTGATCTATCTTAGCAACTGCCCCTATCCACAAGCAGCTGGTGCTTCGAGATCGGTGTTGTTCCCAATGCTTTTCTGACTGGTTCATGTACTGATTTATATAGTTCTGTATCTTGGTGGTATGTGTCTGACAGATTTGTATTGTTGTAAGATAGGTTATTGGCGGTATTGGATGGAATCTTCCATTTGGGGATCCTTCATGATTGGCATGTTCTTCCTTGTGCTGGTGGTCGCCTGCCTCTGGCAGCTGGTTCATCTGTTTTGCAGGCTTTTTTCATGGACAGCTGCTAATTTCTTAGCCAGTGGGTTGTTACAGCTTTTGGATGTCTGTTTCTGTAATGGTGCTGGTTCTTGTTCTAGGAGATTATGTGTTTCATTCTTAGACTTTGCCCCCTTTGTGCTGGTGGTTTTTTTTTCCTTCCCATTTTCTTCAGTATTGTTCATCTCACTAGTGAGGAGTGGCTGCCTCTGTGCTTTTGCTTTGCAATTGGGAGTGCACCTTTTTTGGTTCTTTTTGGAAAGAAAGGGGCTTTTTTTCTTCACCTTACTTCTCTTGTTATTCCCTTAACTTGCAGAAGTGCTGGACCTCTTTTAGCAGCTCTATGGCTTCTATGGAGTCAGGGCTCTATCTTGTCCAGCTTGAACTTTCCCTTGATCTGTCAACCTTGTTAGGCTACTTTCACACATCATTTTTTCGCCGTCGGCGTGATCCGGCTTTTTTTTTTGCAAAAAACTGATCTGTTTTTTTACCGCCGGATCCGTTTTTTTCTCATTGACATGCATTGCGCTGGATCGCGCGCATGTCCTTCCATTTCGTCAGGTTTTTGCGGATCCGTCCTAAATTTGAATTCCGGCGGCCGGACAAGACGTTTCCCGGAAACGTTTTTTTTTCCGCCGGAAAGAACGACAGCGCCTGAAGCGGCGCTCAGGCTGGTGATACAATAGAATCTATGGGTGCCCCGGATCAGGGAAAGACTGACCGGCCACCAGACTCTGTTTTCTTCCATCTACGCTATGCCTGGAAGGAGAAAATCAAGGTCTCCCCTCCTTCTCTTTCTCCCTCTCAAGCCTGGGTCTCACATAGCGATACACCAGCGATCCCGACAACGATCAGGACGCTGGTGTATCGCTACATTATCGCTGCTGAGCTGCCAAACAGGCAGCTCAGGCAGCGATCAGCACAGCTACCTGTTGGTAACATCGCTCAATTACCCCGCAGTGTACGTTAGATTCCAGCGCCCTGATGCAGGGAGCTGTAACCAAGGTACACATCGGGTTTCCAGGCGCTGCGCGGTGCCTGGAAACCCGCTGTGTAACCTTGGTTACCAGCTCCCTGCATCAGGGCGCTGGTATCCAAGGACACAGCGGGTTTCTAGCACAGCCCCCGCGCTGGAAACCCGCTGTGTACCTTGTTACCAGCGGATCGCTGTTCTCCCGCCTGTCCACACCCAGCGATGCGTGCCTGTCAGCAGGGGACCAGCGATCAAAAAAATGGTCCAGGACATTCAGCGACGATCAGCGATACCCGGCAGGGGGCTGAATCGTTGCTGAATGTCACACAGAGCGATATCGCTGGGGAGCTCGCTGCTGGCGTCCCAAAAACTAGTGACTCAGCAGCGATCTCGCTAGCGAGATCGCGTGTGAGACGGGGGCTTCAGATTCCCTTTAAATTACCATTTTTATCTCCTTTTGTCTCCATTTACTTTGTTACTTATTCACCACGGGAGCTGGGCAGATAGTAAGGGACTCTGGTTCCTAATCAGAATATTGCTTCACTGGAAAATAGGTTAACCTTTGTTACTGCAGATAAGCAGATAAAAAGCTTAAGGCTATGTGCGCACATTGCATATTTCCTTGCAGAAATTTCTGCAAGATTTCTGCATCTCTGGCAGAAAAACAGTGGAAAATACACGCTTTTTTTGTGCATGTTTTTTTTTGTGTTTTTGTAAAAACCTAGAGCTACAGTGAGTTCGCAAGTATTCAGACCCCTTTAAATTTTAGCAATAGGTAAAGGGGAAAAGAAAATAGTCAGCTCCCCAGTCTTCTGCAGGTTTCTCTGAGCACGCATGGAGCTGCCTTGATCAAGGCGCGTGGTTCAAATGGAAAAAATGAAGAGTATAATATCTCCAGCATGTAATCCAATAAAATCAATTATTTTATTCAAGACATATTAAAATGTATGTATCAAAAATACAAATGAACAACGTAAGGAAGGATGGGGGTCCCCATAACAACCAATGCGTTTCAACCTCTTGCGTCTTAGTCATGGTGTCAACATGACTCATGGCTGTACTTAGCTCAAAAGTGTTTGAATGTATTGAAATTAATTCTGAGCAAAGCTCCCTCTGGTGGTTACAAACAGTACTGAACCATTTCAATGAGGATTGGCAATCAGGAATTACAGACTGGCTGATATAAGGGGAGGTTCCCTCCCATCATGGTTGCCGGTGATCAATGTTCTTGTCTCAACTGTGGTTTCCTGGTTCACTGGAAGCTTGCTGAGTCTTGCCTCTTCTCCTGCTCTCCAGATAAGATATTTTCTGTTTTTGTTTTTTTGTGCTTGCTTTTTGCATTTTCTCTGCACTTCTGTGGAGGTCACCAGGTCCCCTTCGGGGGCTTGTGCTCCTCTCAGTTTATCTGAGCCACTGTTATTTGTTCATTTGCCTTTTCCAGTTTTTTCAGTGGCTGCGGCTTAGTTTGTTACACCAGAGAACTAATTTAGGTGGTAGAGGTCGTGTGAACTCAGGTGTTTTTTGCAATTAGTAAGTTGGGATTTTTTTAGGGTTTTTTGGATTGCAGTAATGTCCTATCCTTTTCTTCTAGGAAATTGGGCCTCACGTTGCTCAATATTTTCTGTCTGTGTCTGTATTTCCTCTTTGTCTAAACCGCCATTACATGTTTGGGGGCTTCTATGTTCTTTGGGGATCTGCTCCGGGGCAGATAGCTTTCCTTTTTCTATCTTTAGTGTAGTTAACCTCTCAGCTGTGACAAAGCGTCTAGGACCAACGTAGGAACGCTCCCCGGCTGCCTTTAGTTGTGGTGGTTAGTCAGGGTACTGCAATCATAGATTCCAACCTCTCTGGTGTATTGCCGTTTTTGCCTGCCCTCCTCAGCTACCAAATCATAACACAAACGGGTATTTCTACTCAATACTGAGCAAAGGGTCTGAATACTTATGACCATGTGATATTTCAGTTTTTCTTTTTTAATAAATTTGCAAAAAATTTCTACATTTTTTTTTTTTCAGTCAAGATGGGTGCAGAGTGTACTTTTAATAAGAAAAAAATGAACTCTTTGAATTACCAAATGGCTTGCAAGAAAAGTGAAAAATAAAGGGGTCTGAATACTTTCCGTACCCACTGTGTGTGTGTGTGTGTAATTATATTATATATATATATATATATATATATATATATATATATATATATATATATATATATGTGTGTGTGTGTGTAACATATATTTATATGTAATGCCAAGCCAGAGGTTTAGTAATGAACATTTTGTCAGCCAGATACCCTCTTAATAAAACGGTACATAAAAGTTAATTAAAGCCACACACACTCACCAGCCTATGTAGCAGCATTAACATAAATTAACCTACACATGCTGTAACAAACAGCAACTGTCAGAAATCTGAGTGCAAATATCTGTTTATTTTTCTAAAAAAAATTAAAAAAATTGCGTGGGCTCCGCATAATTTTCATAAATAGCAGAGGAAAGAAAGACGGCTGATGCTGATAACATTCTGGAAAGACGCCAATAGCCTTAAAAGTTCCCAGGCTATTAATATCAGCTCACAGCTGTTTTGCTTAGCCTTACTGGCTAGTTTACAGGGGAACCCCAGTAAAAAATTGACATGAGGTCCCCCTATAAAATCAAACCAGCAAAGGCTTGGCAGATAGCTTCAGCTGATATTAATAGCCTGGGAAGAGGCCATGGATATTGTCACCCCCCAGTCTAAAAACACCAACTCTCAGCCGTCCCAGAAATGGCACCACAGATCGCATGTGCTGCCGGAGCTGACCCATGTAAATGTGTACCCAGCTACAGCATGTCGTTCAGGCAGTTGTGGCTGTGTACGAACTGCAGTCCGGTCCTTTTTGAGATGACCTGTAGTACAGGCACAGCCACTACTGACTGGAGGGAGCTGTGTGTGGGTGAACACCCAAGGAGACATGTCACTACCTCAATATTGAATTAATCAGCGCAAAACACGGTAGTATTATGACAGTCCTGGAAAATTTGTTTAGAAGAATCTGACTCCATGTCTAAAAAGGAGACGCTCCTTATGATTATTACCATTTTAGATGGTAAGGAACAAATGTGAGTGTTTTTCTTTCATATCAAATGTCTTGTCCGTCTGGTCCTATGATGAAGGATATAACGTGAAGTGCATTGTTTTTCCTTAAATTGCCGGTTCCCTGCCTTCAGCTAGAGATGATTGCTATGGAGAACCCAGCAGACTTGAAGAAGCAGTTGTATGTGGAGTTTGAGGGCGAGCAGGGAGTGGACGAAGGAGGAGTTTCCAAAGAGTTTTTCCAACTGGTTGTGGAGGAAATCTTTAACCCTGATATAGGTGAGCCTATAATGTGTGTACACGACGCTTTTCCTTTATTACCGTAATTCTTTTCTCTAATTGTGCTTTTAATCCTTTATTCTATTATAGCGCTTAGATTTTTTAGATTCCTGTTTCTGATTCTTAATATGTTATTATATTATGCCATTTTGTCATTCATCTGGTTCTGTGCGGGTTTTGAACACACATACGTGACAACAATTCAGAACATTATATGGACCCAAATCCGCTTAATGTCACTCTGTGGAAAATGCTAGTGATCCTGAGTCGCTATTTCCAATTGTCAGTTTAAAATTGTCCAAGGTCTTTTTCCACAGCTAACCAGCAAGTCATATATTTTCTTCTAGGAATAGTCCTATCGATAGCCAGACCTGAACCTCTTCAGCAATGAGCTGAAATGACTTGTGACAGTTGATGTTGAGAGTATTGCCATATAGAGGAGAAGAGTAAGACAAGTGTGTGTTGGAAAGCCATATACATAGCACTCATTGACCTTTTTTTTTTTTTCTTTCGGAGGACAGATTTCCATAAATCCGAAGAACCATCTGAAATTTCTATTCCTACCTAGTAAGGCTGGCAAATAGCTAAAGGATGTTGGCCGCTGTCTCTTGTTAGTGCAGCTTTCATCACTTACTGCATAGCACTTCTCTGCATACAATGGCTGCCGGTGGAGAAGCGTGTGACCAGACCTGTCCTGCCTCCTCCATGTATGAAGCACCACACTGGGAAAGCTGCTATTGGAGGAGGCTGATGGTCTGGCCACATGCTCCTCCGCCTGCAGCCATTGTAAGACATGAATGTGAATAGAGTTTGAGAAACGCCACAAAAATTACGTGTTCAGAGTATGCTGCATTAAAAATAACTCCTAACCCCAAAAATCTTTTAATGTTAGTGCTAAAGCCAACCATTGTATTTCAGTCTACTATCTTTATTTCTTAATACATTTTTTTTCGGAGCCCCTAATGTGCAGTTTACTGCCTGTCCATGTTCCAGATTTTTCTCTCGTCCAATAATATAAGCTGGGCATGAGCTCTGTGTATCCAGGCTACTGCTCTTCTTCACTTTCACAGCTTCTTTCCTGCACTTATTTCTTTTTCATATGCTTTTCTTCTGGTCTGTGACCTGTTCTCTCTGCTTTTCATAAGACTTCAGATACTTTCTCCCCTCTCTGGGGGGATCTGTGTATAAGCCCCCTCCTGCTATCTCTATCACTAAAGCCCCGTCACACTAAAGGCCCCGTCACACATAATGAGATCGCTAGCGAGATCGTTATTACGTCATGGTTTTGAGATCGCTGGAGAGCCGTATCGTGATCGTTGGGGAGCTGTCAAACATGCAGAACTTCCCAACGATTTCAGCCACCCCAGCGATCTAACTAACGATCTCGTTGTTGTTGGACACTTTCACACATCAGCTATTTCAGCAATCCACACCTTGATGGGGCTGTACTGTGTCACCAATCATCTCCGATTGGTGGACGCTACTGCGTTCTGATTGGGCGGCAGGTTTAAAATAAAACCACGTTGTAGCAATTCTGTCCCTTTGTTCCTGTTTGCGTTCTGGTTTCGGATCGTAGCAGCGTTCTTCGGCTGTGACTCTGTATCCATTCATCTGGGCTTTGTTCCTGACAAGCGTTCTGGTTTGTGGATTGTATATTCTTCGGCTGTGACTCCACACAACCCGGAGAATTCTGCTAAGATCTGCAATCCAGCACGAGGTCAGAAACAAAGGATGGAATCGCTATTCTGTTGCTTTCTTTATGCACAGCGGGAAATGAGAATGCTGTAGCGACCACCAATCGGGGACGAGGGGCACAGAAAAGTCCAATTTATGCACGCCTACGTATTTCAGTTCTGAATCACTAACGAGGTCGTTGGTTAGGTGTCAAATACAGCGATGCACACTGCCCAGCGGGAGCGCAAACGACCCAGGAATGGTCCAGGAAGCTTTGTAACGATCTCACAGCAGGGCCTGATCATTGCTACCTCTCAGACGTAACGAGATCGCTAGCGAAATCGTTCTTGCGTCACAAAACCCGTGACGTATCAACGATCTTGCTAGCGATCTCGTTATGTGTGTCGGAGCCATAAGCGAGATCGCTAGCGAGATCGCTGAAGTGTCACCGATTTTGTGACGCAACAGCGACCTAGCCAGCGATCTCGCTATGCGTGACACGCAGCGACGATCTGCCCCTCCTGCTGGGTATTGCTGATCGTCGCTGAATGTCCTGGACCATTTTTTGATCATTGGTCTCCCGTTGGCCAGCACGCATCGCTGCGTGTGACAGCGGGAGACCAACGATCAGCGAGCTGGTATCCAATGTAAACATCGGGTAACTAAGGGCGTCGCCGTGCCTAGTTACCAGATATGTACCCTGGTTACCGGCTCTCAACGTCTGCTGTAGAGCGCTGACAGCCGTTATCTAGGGTACATATCGGTAACTAGGTGCCGCGCGGTGCTTAGTTACCCGATATGTACATTGGATACTGGCTCTCAGCGCTCTACAGCAGAAGCTGAGAGCCGGTATTCAGGGTACATATTGGGTAACTAGGTGCCGCACGGCGCTTAGTTACCCACTGTTTACACTGGATACCAGCGTGCTCGCTGGTTCTGATCGCTGGTGAGTCTGCCTATGTGACAGCTCAGCAACGACCACAAAGCGACACAGCAACGATCCCTGCCAGGTCGTATCGTTGTCGGGATCGTTGCTGAGTGTGACGGGACCCTAAGAGAAGGGAGGGCTAAGTAGTGAGAACCGTTGGGAGAGGAAGCTCTGGGGATTAATGGCGCTATAAAAATGAATAATATGTATCAGTTTTGCACAGCACTCAGATAGATGGACTTGGCAATTCTGCAGTTGCAAAATGGTAGAAAATATTTAATGAATAATTAGGAAGTTCATTGACTTTACATTTAGGAAGCAATGAACAACAATAAATTATGTGCAAAGGTGTGCGTAGCTTTCAATGTAACATCTGGCTGTACAAAAAGTCAAGTTTTTCTGAAAAAAGAAATAAAACGCAGTATCATTAGAGCATCGGAGAAGCACTGTGTAGTTCTCCTTTAATAGACTGCTCCCCATATACATATTGTAAAGTAGACATTGTGTTTTTTTCCTTTGCTTTTAGTTTACATTACACGATGTGCGGCACTAAATGACCGCTGATCAGCACCATGTTTGTTGTCAACTGTTGTTCAGTAGCCTGTTTACACAAGCAGACACTCTTTATCAGAGGCAAGTCTTCATTGTTCAACCACCACAACCCCTTTGTATACCAGACCAATGCCCTAACCCCATAACCTCCCTCTCCAACATAACCGAAGGGGAGCTTAATTGTCTCCTCTCCAAATCGCACCTCACAACCTGTGCACTTGACCCCATCCCAACCCACCTCCTCCCCAACCTCACAACCCTATTATCCCATCCTTAACCCACCTCTTCAACCTATCACTAAAGGGTATGCCACACTAAACAATATCGCTAACGGGATCGCTAAAAAACGTCACTATTTAGCGATCCCGTTAGCGATATTGTTCAGTGCGGCAGCTTCCAGCGACGAGCTTCCTGCTGTGATCTCGCTCGTCGCTGGAATCGTTCCGGACCCTATTTTCTCGTCGGCGCTCCCGCTGGGTAAGTATCTAATCGCTGTGTGGCACCTTTTCTTAGCGATTTAGCGGTACTTTTGTACCGCTAAAGTCGTTAAGAAGATCGCTAACGGCGATAGCGTCGTTAACTATATCGCTAAATGCGGCAGCATTTAGCGATATAGAAACAATCCCGCTAGCGATCTCATTAGTATGCAACGCTAACGAGATCGCTAGCGGGATCGAGTAGTGTGGCAGTACCTTAACTTCCGGTACCTTCCCTTCTGCTTTCAAGCATGCCACAATCACGCCTATCCTTAAAAAGCCAACCCTCGACCCAACCGCTATGTCCAGCTATCGCCCAATATCGCTGCTCCCATTCGCTTCCAAACTCCTGGAGCTGCATGTCCACGCTGAGCTTTCCTACCACCTCTCTTCCAACTTGCTCTTTGACACTCTACAATCTGGTTTCCGCCCCCATCACTCCACTGAGACAGCCCTGACCAAAATTACTAATTACCTACTTACAGCCAAAGCGAACGGACAATACTCTATACTCCTGCTTCTTGACCTGTCCTCTGCTTTTGACACAGTTGACCACTGCCTTCTACTACAGATTCTTTCCTCCTTTGGCGTCAAGGACCTCCCCATATCCTGGATCTCCTCATACCTTTCCAACTGCACCTTCAGCGTTTCCCACTCCCACACTACCTCCTCGTCCCACCCTCTCTCTGTTGGAGTCCCCCAAGGCTCTCTTCTAGGACCCCTACTCTTCTCAATCTATACACTTGGCCTGGGGCAACTCATAAAGTCCCACGGATTCCAGTACCACCTTAACGCTGATGACACTTAGATCTACCTCTCTGGCCCAGACGTCACCTCTCTGCTGTCCAGAATCCCGGAGTGTCTATCAGCCATATCCTCCTTTTTCTCCTCCCGCTTCCTCAAACTCAATGTGGACAAATCTGAACTCCTAATCTTTGCCCAATCCCACAGATCTTCCTTACCTGACCTATCTATCACAATTAATGACATCACGCTTTCCCCCGTACCAGAAGTCCGCTGCCTCGGAGTAACCCTTGACTCTGCTTTGTCCTTCAAACCGCACATCCAAGCTCTTTCTACCTCCTGTCGCCTTCAGCTCAAAAATATTTCAAGAATCCGTCCTTTCCTCAACCCTCAATCTACTAAAATGATTGTGCACGCCCTCATCATCTCCCGCCTCGACTACTGCAACACCCTTTTCTCTGGCCTCCCTGCTAACACCCTCGCACCTCTCCAGTCCATCCTTAACTCTGCTGCCCGACTAATTCACCTCTCTCCTCGCTACTCCTCCGCTTCTCCCCTCTGCAAATCTCTTCACTGGCTCCCATTCCCTCAGCGTATCCAGTTCAAATTACTAATACTGACCTACAAGGCCATCTATAACCTGTCTCCTCCATATATCTCTGAACTAATCTCCCGATATCTTCCCTCACGTAATTTCCGATCCTCCCAAGACCTCATTCTCTCCTCCACACTTATTCGCTCCTCACCCAACCGCCTCCAAGACTTCTCCCGAATATCCCCCATCCTCTGGAATTCTTTGCCCCAACACGTCTGATTATCAAACACATTCGGATCCTTCAGACTGAACCTGAAAACCCATCTCTTCAGGAAAGCTTACAGCCTGCAATGACCCTGCTACCTCCTCACCACTACCGGAGATATCGCCTCAACCAACACCGGAACTGCTGCAACCCACCAACCTGCTGTCTCTCCCCACCATCCTGTAGAATGTAAGCCCGAAAGGGCAGGGTCTCTCCCCTCTGTATCAGTCTGTCATTGTTAGTTTGTTTACTGTAAGTGATACCTGTAATCTGTATGTAACCCCTTCTCATGTACAGCACCATGGAATCAATGGTGCTATAGAATTAAATAATAATAATGATAATCAGTGCTCACTGAGCATTCTGTAATTACTCAGTGCAATTAGGCGGCCATTGCTCCCAGCAGAGCAAGTCCTGTGTACACATAACAATGCGCTGCCGAAAAGAATGTCCTGTGCAGCACAGAAGATCATTTCACCTGACAAACATCATTTTACTTGTTTACTGGGAGAACCGCAGCCTGTTTAGACAGCAAGATTATTATGAGCAAGCATTCCCAGGGAAACTCATTCATGATCATGCAGTGTAAATGGACCCTTATACTATGCACTGTGCCTTAGGTTCTGTGTTCACTAGTATTTCTCTACGTATGGTTTCGAGACTGTTGCATTACATAACTGTTTAGTGAAAATCTCTTTATTTGCAGGCATGTTTACCTACGATGAGTCTACAAGACTCTTCTGGTTCAATCCATCTTCATTTGAAACCGAAGGACAGTTTACGCTCATTGGAATTGTACTGGGCCTTGCAATTTACAATAATTGCATTCTAGATGTGCATTTTCCAATGGTTGTGTATAGAAAGCTGATGGGGAAAAAAGGAACGTTTCGTGATTTGGCCGATTCTCACCCTGTAAGTATGGTAATAAGTTCTTTAGTGTCTTATTGCTTTCTGAGGGTTTTATATGCAAAGGGCCATAAGATGCCTGGAGCAGAGCAAGTGATGTCTCGGTGTACCAAAAAAATATTTTTTTTCCCATGATATTTAATAGAATTTAAGCTATGACATTAAATGTAATTTGTGTACATTTCTTGTTTTCTGCCAAGTCATGTGAGAATGGCTATTTGAGCCTATAACTCTGAATGCTATTTTTAGAGGAATTTTCCAATAATTGAGTTCAGATTAAGTCTCTTAAATAAATGAAATATACGGTTTTCTGTCTTGGTGTAAGGATGATGTGATGATTTGCATGAGCAGAGGATTAGCTTCTGAGTGTCATCACCTTTTCTTCAAGCTAAGAAATTGTGTGTAATTAAAAGACCTGTCGTGCAGATCCTGTACCAAAGTTTAAAAGATCTATCGGAGTATGAGGGCAACGTGGAAGATGACATGATGATGACTTTTCAGATATCTCAGACTGATCTCTTTGGGAATCCCCTGATGCATGACTTAAAAGAGAATGGAGATAAAATCCCCATTACAAATGAAAACAGGAAGGTAATGAACTTTGCATTTTTAGTATTCTACAATATTGTTCCTGCTACTCGTATGTCTCTTTTATGTGATTGATGACGCCTTTCATAGGCCTGATGGGGCATTTGGATGTTAGAATTGCACAGGGAACTACCACAATTAGAGTTTTGACAGCCGATGTGTGACCCTGTCAAATTGCTCCTCCACATACGCTGACTGCCACAGTTGTCCATGCAAGTCAAACTGTCACCAGAGGAGCTAGACCAGGAAAGGCGGTTTTCCAAAATCACAATTTCTTCTGTCTGATAAGAAAGATGTAGTCCAAAAATACACTACTTACCATATATACTCGAGTATAAACCGACCCGAGTATAAGCCAAGGCACCTAATTTTGCCGCGGAAAACTTGGTAAGCTTATTGACTCGAGTATAAGCCGGGTATGCATTGTCCCCTCATCCCTGTCTTGCTATGGGTGGCTCCCCGTCCTCTCCTGGTATGTGGCTCCCACCCGTCCTATGTGGCTCCCCCCGTCCTGTCCTGGTGTGTGTGGCTCCCTCTGTTGTAGGCACGTCAAACCCGTGCCTGCCTGCCCTGCGTCTCAGCTGTACCACCGTCTCCCCAAGTGGGATCAGCAACTACAACCAGACACCACCCTGGAGTGGCACCTGGCAGCTGCCTGCCGCTCAAGCCTGACCTCACCATCAGAGGCTCCAGTGAAGACCGAGGCAGCTGTCCTAGTCACGCCCCTTCCAGGGTAGTCTGGTTTGTGGCACAGTGGGGCCACAACCCCCTGGCTCACGCCCACCAGCCAGGTCGTGAGCGTGACACTGTGGATTGAGAGCAAGGAAACATGGCACAGTTATTAGTCCTTCTCTACATAGGTTCAACCTAGGGACACACACTTCTCCAAATCTCTTTAAGCCACTGTAAACACCTCACTTGTAGAAGTCAACAGGTTGCTCCAAAAGCCACGTTGTGACTGTTTTTGAAGGGCAAGCATTCTCCAGGTGATGAGACTGATTTCCAACTTCATTGTTGGAAAGAGGTGGAAGTCCGATGGTGCGAGGTCGGGTAAATAAGGGGGATGCTGTAGAATTTCAAAGCCACAGGAGCATGCTTCCATTTGGGCAACGTGCGTTGTGAACTGGTGCATTGTCTTACAGAAGGTAGACACCTTTGGTGAGCATGCCACTTCTCTTGGTTTTGACGGCCTCCCACAATTTACACAGCAGTGAAGCACAGTATGCCCCAGAAATCATGGTACCCTTTGTTAGGAAGTGCATCAATACTACTCTGTGCTGGTCCCAAAATACTGTGAGCATGACCTTGCCTGCCAAGGGTTGGGCACGTTCCTTTTTTGGAGTTGGTGAGTCATGATGCTTCCATTGCTTCGACTGGACTTCAGTCTCAGGATCATAGTGATGGACCCAGCTTCATCCTGTGTGATCAGTTTTTAGAAAAAAATCCTGGTTTCCATGGCACATCGTCAATAGAGGCTGAGAGCATTCAACTCGTTCCTACTTCTGGAAAGGTGTGAGCAGCTGGTGAACCCAACGAGCTTATACCTTATGAATGTGAAGATGATCTCGGATGATTTTTTTCCACGGACCCCACACTAATCTTGACATTTTGGGCAAGGTGGTGAATGGTTACATGGCGATTTTCCAAAATGGCGACCTCCACTTGCTGGATGGTGTGTTCATCAATAGTAGAGTGGGGCCAGCCTGGAATTGGAGCTGTTTGCACCAAAGTCCGACCGCATTTGAACTGATGATGCCAGTTCTTGACTACATCATATGATGGGGAATTGTCACCATGAACCTCTTTCATCTCATCGAACGTCTCCTTTGGTGTGCGGCCTTTCAAGTAAAGGAACTTGATGACTGCTCTGTATTCCACTGGGTCCATTATCAAACCTCACAGACAGCACCTGTAGAATCAAGACCGTTATCCGTTCTGAGTTGCAAATTGTCACGTAACCTAAAGATGTGATAAATAGAAGTGGGTCAGGGGAAATCTTTAATGAACACCCCTCGTATGTTCTAGGTATGACATTCTCTTTTTTTTTTTTTCTGGCTTTTTTCCATGATACATCTTTTTCGCTTTTATATTGGGTAAAAATGAAGATTTTTTTTTTCAGAGTTTTGAAAACCCCCTATAAGAAAGGCTCAATCATAAAAACCAATCACAAAGCAGCTATAATTTTTGTTGAGCAAAACGCTGAATAAGCATAGCTGTGATTTTTTTTTTTTGCTATAGGTAACAAAGACAGTTACATATTGCTCTTTCATTATTGTGATAAAACAAAGCATCAATTTGCAAATGATAAAATCTGAAAAACTAGATGTAAAACAGAGGTTTTTTGGGTGTACAGGTAACTTCAAAGCAGCATGAGAAATGAATTTTCTTTTAAATTAGAAAATTCCCTTTGACATCTGCCATATGTTTGTAATGCTGGAACACCATTAAAGGGAACCTGTCACCAGAAAAAAAACGCTATTAACTTGCATATTTGAAGGTCCGGTTTCAGTCACAGGGGCGGTGTTGGCGTTGGTTGTCACTGCTCTGAGTATACAGAGTGGCGGCTGTAACCGTGTCCCCAACACTGACAGCCAGCCCTAATGCAGAGCCCGTGTCAGTCAGGGCCGGGGGGGCGCGGTTACAGCCGCCGCTCTCTATACTCGGAGCGGTGACTGAACCATCCCTGGCGGCACTCCCGTCACTGGAACCGTAATGCTGCTGGGGGGAAATAAAGTTCATTTTCTCCCTGCAGCGTTCGGCTAAGTGCGGGCGCCGAGCAGGTTATTAACCTGCAGATTAACCCCATATCTGCAGGTTAATATAGGTTTTTTTGCTGGCAGGTTTAAATGTTCTCTGTAATGTTAAGTGTGCACATCTTTCATTGTTTATCACTTTATTCTGTTTTGTTTTTTTTTGTATTGCAGGAGTTTGTCAGTCTCTATACAGATTATATTTTAAATAAATCTGTGGAGAAACAGTTTAAGGCTTTCAGAAGGGGATTTCATATGGTCACCAACGAATCCCCACTCAAGTATTTGTTTAGGCCGGAGGAAATAGAATTGCTCATCTGTGGTAGTAGGGTAAGTCGCGTCTGTCTATCACACAGGGCGTTTTATTACTCATTCTTGGTCAGGTCTTGTGGCTTATTTTAGAGTTTTTTTTCCACAGAACTTAGACTTCCAGGCTCTCAAGGAAACTACAGAATATGATGGCGGCTACACCAGAGATTCTCTCATTATTAGGTAGGACATGGCACTTTGGTGAGAGACAGGTATTTCACAATGTAACCTTTAATGGGACCATCCTTTTATGATGCTTCATTACAATGGTTTTTGCATTGTTTTTCCTTTTTAGGGAGTTCTGGGATATTGTACATGCATTTACCGATGAGCAAAAAAGATTGTTCTTACAGTTTACAACTGGCACAGATAGAGCGCCTGTGGGTGGACTAGGAAAACTAAAGATGATAATAGCCAAAAATGGCCCTGACACAGACCGGTAAGCCCTCGTAACTGCTGTAATTGTTGTATCTTAGATAATGATTTAGTTTTTTTTTTTAAAGAGTTCTTAGTCTTGGAGGGTTATTCTCAAGGTTGAATGTCCTCTTCTATCCAATGGATAGGGGGTGGGATAACTCCCCATTTCCTGAGGATGTCAACATCTTTGACCTCCACCAAACATGAGAACAAAGTCTCCGAAAAGCCCCATGTGAATGGTGTGGTGCTCGATCATGCACCTTTGCTCTATTAACCCAATGGATAGTGGATAACTTTCAAGTTGATGTGCTATATTCTATATTCACATACATATAAAAATAAGATGAGCAATTCTATAATTCTGCCTTGTCAAAAAAAAATATTAACCCCTTCACACATACACACGTTTCTCCTTCATGACCAGGCCAAGTTTTACAATTCTGACCAGTGTCTCTTTGTGGTAATAACTCTGGAACGCTTCAACAGATCTCACCGATTCTGAGACTGTTTTCTCGTGACATATTGTACTTAATGATAGTGTTAAAATTTGTTCAATATGACTTACTTTTGTTTATGAAAATATCAGAAATTTGTCAAATTTTGCAATTTTCAAAATTTTTATTCCTATGATGCCCTTAAACGAGAGTTATGTCACACAAAATAGTTAATAACATTTCCCACATGTCTAGTTTACATCTGCATCATTTTTGAAGCATAATTTTTTTATTAGGACGTTAAAATTTTGATCATCAACTTCTCATTTCTCTAACAAATTTTACAAAACCAATTTTTAGGGAAGACATCACATTTGAAGTGACTTTGGAGGCCAATACAATAAAAAAATACCCAAAAGTGACACCATTCTAAAAACTGCACCCCACAAAGTCCTCAAAACCACATTCAAGAAGTTTATTAACCCTTCAGGTGCATCTCAAGAATTAATGCAATGTGGTAAGAAAAAATTAAGATGTACTTTTTTCACAAAAATTTGACTTTAACCCCAATATTTTTTTCACAAGGGTAACAAAAAACAATGGACCCCAAAATTTGTTGTACAATTTCTTTTCTCCTGAGTACGCAGATAGCCCATATGGGGGGAAAACTACGGTTTAGGTGCACAGCAGGGTTCTGAAGGGAAGGAACGCCATTTCACTTTTTGAATGCAAAATTGACTGTACACATTAGCTGTCGCATTTGGAGAGCCCCTGATGAATCTAAACAGAGGAAAGTGACCCCCTTTTGGAAACTACATCCCACAATGAATTTATCTAGACATGTGCTGAGCACCTTGAACCCCCAGGTGCTTCACAGACATTTTTAACGTTTTTGCATTGCCATATTTTGAGAGCTATAATTTTTCCTTATTTCTGCCAACAGAGTCATATGAGGGCTTGTTTTTTACAGGACAATTTGACGTTTTTATTTGTACCATTTTCGGGCACTTGACATTTTTTGATTGCTTTCTATTCCGATTTTTGGTAGGCAGAATGAGCAAAAATCAGTAATTTAAGAATGAGGTTTTTTTTATGCGTTTCCATGTGTGATAAAATTGTTGAAGGCAGCTTTATTCTTCAGGTCAGTACAATTGCAGCCATACCCTATACCACAGAGCACAGCAGTTAAAAAAATTTTATGTTTTGGCACTTTTACACAATACAAACGATTTTATAGAAAAAAATTATTTTTTGCATCGCCTTATTCTCAGAGCTGTAACTTTATTTTTCCGCTGGTGCAGCTTATATGGTGGCTTGTTTTTTGCGGGACAAGATGATGTTTTCCGCGGTACCATGTTTGCATTTGTCTTTTTAATCTCGTTTTATTCCACTTTTTGTTCGGCAATATGATGAAAAAGCAGTTTTCTGCCTCAATCTTTTTTGTTTTTTTTGTAGGGGTCAACAAGTGTGACAGTTGACCCTGGCTTTTTTTTTTTTTTTTTTTTTTTTTTTTACTTGGTCCCTCTATGGGAATTTCACTTTCTTCACTTTGATCTCTGTTATAAAAGAGTGGTCGTAAATGGCTGCACATCCAGTTGGAAGAATGTCTCAAGTGGGGTACCACAAGGCTCTGTTTTGGGCCCTGTATTGTTCAACATCTTTATCAATGATTTAGATGAAGGAATTGAGGGTAAACTGATCAAATTTGCTGATGACACAAAGCTAGGAGGGGTAGCTAATACTAGAGAAGAGAGAGAGAGGATTCAAAAAGATATAAATAAACTGTAGCATGGGCAGCAACTAACAGAATGGTCTTTAACAGGGAAAAATGCAAAGTACTACATCTGGGCAATAAAAATGAAAAAAGCATATACAAAATGGGAGGAATAGGGCTAAGTAACAGCACATGTGAAAAAGACTTGGGTATACTAATTGATCACAGACTGAACATGAGTCAACAGTGTGATGTAGCAGCAAAAAAGGCAAATACAATTCTAGGATGTATCAACAGAAGCATACAGTCTAGATCACGTGAGGTCATTATTGCCCTCTACTCCTCTTTGGTCAGACCTCATCTGGAATACTGTGTCCAGTTTTGGGCACCACATTTTAAAAAAGACATCAACAAACTGGAGCAAGTTCAGAGAAGAGCCACCAGAATGGTGACCGGTCTGCAAACCATGTCCTATGAGGAACGGTTGCAGGATTTGGGAATGTTTAGCTTGCAAAAAAGAAGACTGAGAGGAGACTTAATAGCTGTCTACAAATATCTCAAGGGCTGTCACATTGTAGAAGGATCATCTTTATTCTCATTTGCACAAGGAAAGACTAGAAGCAATGGGATGAAACTGAATGGGAGGAGACACAGATTAGATATTAGAAAAAACTTTTTGACAGTTAGGGTGATCAAGGAGTGGAACAGGCTGCCACGAGAGGTGGTAAGTTCTCCTTCAATGGAAGTCTTCAAACAAAGGCTGGACAGACATCTGTCTGGGATGATTTAGAGAATCCTGCTTTGAGCAGGGGGTTGGACCAGATGGCCCAGGAGGTCCCTTCCAACTCTACCATTCTATGATTCTATAAAGCATTGCAATGCTTTATAGCTGTCAGTTCCGTTCGGACACACAAGCTTGTTAGACCATGCTCTGTGCCATCGCCATCGTGATATGGATGTCGTCATGACAACATCAGATCACTGTGGCAACAATTGGGCCCTCACGATGACATCGTGGGGACACCGATCGGACTGGAGAGGGAGCCCCCTCCTTCCTGCCTTCTAAATACTGTGGTCGATATCTGTGTTTAAACCGCCGAGAGCCAGGTGCCAGCTTGTCAGATTTGCTGAACACACGGCAGAGATCGCGTGTGCACAGCTTGTGCGCTCAAAATCGCCAGGACGTATCCATACTTCCAAGTTCAGGAATTCCTTCCTAACCAGAACATATGGATACATCTCATGAAGGGGTTAAAATCCTGAAGAATCCTGGAGAAGTGAAGCTTTCAGCATACACGGAAGATTTGCTTTTTTGCATTAAGTAGCAGTTTGCTTAACCCCTTAACAACTGCCGATACGCATTAAAATGGCGGACTGGTATATGTTCCAGCAGTGTCTCATCATTTTAGGCGTCTTTTTAGCGCACAAGTGAGGGCGACCACAGATCGTTGCATGCCTAAAAAGATGGATATCACCGGAGTTGACGTCAAACACACTACGAAGGATCTCCATCTGCCTCATTATGGTGGGTGGTTTCTTTGGGGATTTCGTCTGAATCACATTTTTCTGGGATTGACATGGAAACCCCAACGTAAGTGCTTAGCATAGAACACAAGAATGTGATCAGCCTCCTACTGGAAGCGATCGAAAATTATAATGTACCCCAATATGTTACCAATAAAAACCCTAATTTATCCCGCACAAAACCAGCCCCCATTCAGGTGCGTCATCTGTCACTGGAACTCTTGGGGATCCCATGTTACTGGTAGAACAAAGACTCTGGAAAAGTGAGATGGCTCCCACCCCCACAAATAAAATCTTGTGAATTCTGTTCTCCCAAATCCAAATGCCCCCTCCTTTTGAGCCCCATTTTGCCTAAACCACAGTAAGCTGCCACATGTTTGGCATTGTTGTAGCTGGTAGAGAGCCCTTAATTTACGGGTGCATAGCGCTAGTAGCACAAGCTGGGCACGATGTATGGGAGCTCCACACTGTATAGGGACACAATGTATGGGTACTAGACTGGCATGGATGTTGTAAAATAGTTAATGCACCCGTAGATGCATTGATTATGAGGTGCAGTTTCTACAATGGGGTCACTTTTGTATTTTTTTCTGCTGTTCTGGCACCTGAGGGGCTCTGCAAATGTCCCCAGCAAACTATTTTAGCTAAATCTGTGCTCCATAAACCAAATAGCGCTCCTTCCTTCTGAGCCCTGATGTGTGGCATAACAGTAATTTCTAACAACAAATGTGGCTGCTCTGCATTCGGGAAAAATTGTGCAATAAATTTTGGGGACTAGTTTCACCTATTAACCCTTGTGTGCCTGACAAATTTGCAGCAAATACAAAAATTACATTTTTACTACTAAAATGTCACATTTTCACATCTCAATGTTATAAAATTCTGTAAGGCACCTATGAGTTCAAAATACTCACTAGATCGGTAGATGAATTCCTTGAGTTCTCTAGTTTCCAAAATGGGGTCACTTGTGCAGGAGGTTTCTGCTGTTTTCACGTCATGGGCTCTTCAAATGCGACATGGCATTCACAATCTATCGCAGGCAAATAGTGCACTCTCTCATTTTCTAGCCCTGCCATATACCCAAGCAGAAGTTTTTGACCACATATTGAGTATGAACGCACCATTGGTTTTACCATATTGTGTACTGGAAAACGGGAAACACATTCTAAGTGTGGTGAAATTGCAAAGAAAAAAGTGCAATTCTGCAGCTTTTTGTTTTTTTCACCATGTTCTTTATGCTAAAACTGACCCGCCATTATGATTCTCTAGGTCATTACAAGTTTGCAGACACCAAACATGTCTAGGTTCCTTTTTTATTTAAGTGGTGAAAAAAAATCCAAAGTTTGTGTTAAAAAAAAAGGTGCCATTTTCCGAGACTCGTAGTGTCTCCATTTTTCGTAATCTTTGGTTGGGTGAGGGCTTGTTTTTTGCTTGCCGAGCTGACATTTTTGTTGATGCTATTTTGGTGTAGATACGAGTTTCTGATCGCCTGTTACTGCATTTGAATGCAATGGTGTGGCGAAAAAAAAAACGTAATTCTGGCTATGGATTTTTTTTTTCACATTACGCCATTTACCGATCGGATTAATTCTTTTTAAATATTAATAGATGGGTCATTTCTGAACACAGCGATACCATATGTGTATTTTGTATTTTTTATTTTATTTAGAATATGGGTAATTTAAACTTTTTTTATTTTAAACTTTTTTTTTTAACTGTCTTCAATAGTCTCCACTTGGCAGTGCTCATAGCGATCTAGTAATGACAACCACAGTGGTCTCCTGTAGACCCCGGGTTGTCATGCCAACCCGTCTGCAATCCGCAGTCATGTGACACAGGCGCCACTGGGCGCGGACATGTTAAATGCTACTGTTGGAGATTGACGGCGGCATTTAACATGTTAACAGGCGCGAGTGGTAGACAACCTCTTTAACTTGGATTGACACGTCTAAATTTCATGGTATATAGTACATGCAGTATATCACAAAAGTGAGTACACCCCTCACATTTTTGTAAATTTTATTATCTTTTCATGGAACATCACTGAAGATATGACACTTTTATACAATGTAAAGTAGTCTGCTTGTGTAACTTTGTAAATTTCGTGTGCCCTCTAAATAACTTAACACAGCCATTAATGTCTGAACCACTGGCAGTAAAAGTGAGTACATCACTAAGTGAAAATGGCCAAATTGTTCCCATAGTGTCAATATTTTGTATGGCCACCATTATTTTCAAGCACTGCCTTAACTCTTTGGTCATAGAGTTCACTAGAGCTTCACAGGTTGCCACGGACATACTCTTCCACTCCTCCATGATCACATCATGGAACTGGTCTGGTGGATTTTGGAGACAGTGTGCTACTCCACCTTCCTTTTGAGGATGACCCACAGATGCTCAATAGGGCTTATGTGTGGAGACATGCTTGGCCAGTCAACACCTTTACACTCAGTTTCTTTAGCAAGGCAGTGGTCGTCTTGGAGGAGTTTATGGTTCTTATCTTGTTGGAATACTGTGCCCAGTTTCTGAAGGGAGGGGATCATGTTTTGCTTTCAGTATCACCATTAATTGTTCCCTCAATGAACTGTAGCTCAATGAACTGTAGATACTTAGATCACCATGCTTGACTATAGGTAAGACACTTGTCTTTGTTCTCCTCACCTGGATGCTGCCACACACGCTTGACACCACCTGAACCAAATAAGTTTATCTTGGTCTCCTCAAACCACAAGACATGGGTCCAGTAATTCATGTCTTTAGTCTGCTTGTCTTCAGCAAACTGTTTGTGGACTTTCTTGTGCATCAGCTGTAGAAGAGGCTTCCTTCTGGGATTGATAACCATGCAGACCAATTTGATGCAGTGTGCGGTGTAAGGTCTGATCACTGACAGGCGGCCACCCACCCTTTTAACCTCAGCAGCAATGCTGGCAGCACTCGTACATCTATTTTGAAAAGACAACGTCTGGATATGACTCTGAGCAGCTGCACTCAACTTCTTTGGACGATTATGGTCTAGGCTAGTTCTGGGTGGAATCTGTCTTGTTAAACCGCTGTATGGTCTTTGCCATCGTGCTGCAGCTCTGCAGCTCAGTTTCATGGTATTGGCAATCTTCATATAGGCCATCTTTATGAAGAACAACAATTCTTTTTTTCAGATCCTCAGAGAGTTCTGTGCCATGTTGAACTTCCAGTGAACTTGTAACACGGAGTCACATGACACTGGGGAGGAAAAATGGCTATTTGGGCACAATTAGGCCATTTTCACATAGGGGGTGTATTCTCTTTTGTTGCCATCTGTTTAGACATTAATGGCTGTGTTATTTAGAGGGCACACGCAATTTACCGTTATACAAAGGTGTACACTGACTACGTTGTATCAAAGTGTCACATGTTCAGTGTTGTTCCATGAGAAGATATAGTAAAATAAAATAAAAACACCAGCGCTTCCCCCACAAAGAAGGTAATCATGGGGGCCTGCCTCTTTGCTACTTTCACACATCCGTTTTTCGCCATCCGGCACAATCCGTCGAATATGTAAAAAGACGGAGCAGGCGCAGATGGTGAAACAACTGATGCAACGGATCCGATTTTCAGCTGCAGATGGAAGGAAGAGAGCCACAGTATTCATTACTGATGGGTAGGCGGAGCCCCAGATCAGGATGACACCTCAGATCAAAAGCGTGTTGACTGGCTGGCCCCTCCAGCTCGGGCTCCTCCTACTCAGCTCCTTCAGTCTAAAATTTGAGGTCTCAGAGGATGGTCGCTGCTGGAAGCAGCTCCTCAGAAGATTTTATTATTTTTATCGGACATGAGACTTGGACATGGGTCTGAAAGGTCTCAGGGGTCTCAGCGCTGCTGGACCCCACCTCTCCCCTGGCGGATCTGTATTTTACATAAATAGTCCCTGCAGAATCTTGCCGGCCCTGGGGGACGAGGTTAGCTTCCCTGGCGGGGACGCAAACCGCACACTGGGGTCACTGCGTTCCCTGCCCTGGGGGGGAGCATGGGCACAAGCGCCACAAATCCTGAGGGGTCCCTGTGGCGCTCAGCTGGTGAGTACTCCACAATATATATACAATGTGATGAGTGCTTTAGCGACTGCTGTGACAGCGCTATTACATGTGTGTTAAATGTACTATTAGCGCTGCTTTGGCAGCGCCGTGACATGTAGATGTGGTGTTTCTGTGCAACTTTTGTCCGCAGGCAGATGCCTGCAGGACAGGGGGGGAGTAGGAGTGAGGAGTTTTGGCGCTCATATTTTTGAGCCGGGGGGGCGTGGCTTCACGCTTCCCGGTCTTTCAATGCAGGAAGCGCGCGATTGCGCTTCTCTTCCGGCACCCTCAGCACGGCGGCCATTAAAAGAGCTCCTGGGCTCCTCAGACTCCGCTCCTCCCGTCTCAGGCACCAAACCAGCTGGGTGAGTGGCATTGTTTCCTCACCGCACAGCGCTGATACATAGCGCTATTCTGCAGCTCGGTCTCACATAGAGACCTTGTTTTTTCTGACAGCCTGTGACATTAACCCCTCTTGAAGGTTTTACTTGGCATACAGCTGGGGTAGCTCTATATTTTTAAGACTTAACCCTTCAGCGGCTGTTTTGCGTTCACTTAAAAAAAAAAAAAAAAAAAAAAAAAAACTGCGTTTTTTTCAGGTTTTCTGACATTTGGCCTGCCATATACTGTGTGAGGCATGTCGGAACAGGGTTCAGAAGGCGCGGACCATATTCCAGTTCCGCTTCGGCAATCTGGTACGCAGTCCTCCGCGGCGTCTAGCGCTGCGGTTGGAGATCACAGTGATGCAAAATTGGATGCTATCGCCAGTTCTATTAATGGCTTGTCTGACCTTTTGAGTCAATATGTGTCAGCTAGATCCTCTCAGGACAGAAAGCGACACAGACCGTTACCATCCTTCACCCGTAGCGAATCAGATGTCTCTGATTTAGATTGTGGTGAGGGTTCTCCTTTAAGTTCAGATGGGGAAATGTCTGATTCAGATAAGGAGGAAAGGCGGGGGCTCTCGTCCCTTGTGAGACGTACAGAGGCATTTATTGAAGCCATGAGAGAGGTTTTACAGTTACCGGAGGTGGTAACTAGTTTACCTGGTAAATCAGCACGAATGTACCAGGAGTATCGTACGTCACGATCAGCCTTGCCAGATCTAGATGATCTTAACAGTGCAGTAGAAAAGGAACGTCTGTGTCCGGATAAACGTTTTCACGGAACACGTTTCTTTGACGCACTTTATCCGTGTTCCACAGAGTCGAGAGATAATTGGATCCCCTCTCCTGAAGTGGATTTTTCCTTATCCCAGCTTAGTAAATCCTCACTGCTTCCTGTTAAAGGGAAGGCGAGTTTGCAGGATCCACTGGACAGAAAAACGGAAATGGCGGCGAAATCAAATTATGAGGCCGCGGGTCATGGATTCAGAGCGATACTAGGATCCATGTGTGCTTCTAAAGCTTCTATAAGCTGGTTGGACCTTTTACACAAGGCGTGGAAAAATGGATCTCCGTCATCTGAGATGGAGGAGATTTTCGAATGGTTGGACACTGCAGTCCGATATATCTATGATGCAGGTCTGGACACTGCGTCGCTTCTGTCCAGGGCGCAGGCTTCGGCGATCACGGTCAGAAGAGCGCTGTGGCTCAGACAGTGGGCCGGGGATGCGGTCTCCAAACAAGGTTTGCTGGCCTTAGCTTATAAAGGTGGTCATCTTTTTGGGTCTGACCTCACAGAACTGATTACCAGGGCAAAGGCAAAAGAGGCGACGTTGCCACAACGCAGAGCTATGGCTTCTGTGTCTGGCAGGACATATAGTGGTCGGCGGTCCTTTCGGGGCCGAGGTCGATTCGCTCAGTCTTCTTGGGGATCGGGTCGTTCCTCTTTCTCAGCAAAAAAGTCCTCCCAGAAATCTCGCATTCCCTGGAAGCAGAATTTCCGTCAAGACAAGCGGGAAACCGACAAGAAGCCCGCCAAGACGGATTGACGCCAGGAGCCCACTCGAGGACTCTCGAGTGGGGGGTCGCCTGCTCCAGTTCAAGGAGACTTGGATTTCTCGCGTTCCAGATTCATGGGTAACGCGGGTCGTGTCAGCAGGTTATTTCATAGAATTCTCTTCTCGTCCCCCAGACACATTTTACCAGTCTCGCATTCCGACAGAACCCGAGCTTTTGGTCGCTCTGCAGCGAGAGGTCGAATTCCTTCTTCAGAAGGGTGTGGTAATACCGGTTCCGCCAGAAGACCGGGGAAAAGGATTTTATTCCAATCTGTTTGTGGTTCCCAAAAAGGAGGACAAATTTCGTCCGATTCTGGATCTCAAAAGATTGAATCGGCATGTCCACACCCGGAAATTCCGCATGGAGTCACTTCGCTCCGTCGTGGCAGCACTGTCGCAGAACGATTTTTTGGTATCAATCGACATCCGCGACGCTTATTTACATGTTCCCGTTGGAAGGGCTCATCAACGTTTTCTTCGTTTTGCCATAGGTCGGGATCATTACCAGTTCGTGGCTCTGCCATTCGGCTTAGCCTCGGCGCCCAGAGTATTTACAAAGATTCTGGCGCCTCTCATGGCGATTCTTCGAAGACAAGGAATTACGATTCTTCCTTACCTGGACGATCTTTTGATCGTGGCATCCTCGGAGGAGGAAGCAGTGACAGCTCGCAATCTGTCTCTTCAGTTACTGAAGGACTTCGGTTGGCTAGTCAATTGGGAGAAGTCGTTTCTGGAACCGTCGCAAGCTATCCTTTTTTTGGGAATGCATTTCGACACGGTACGGGCAGTGGTGTCTCTACCTCCAGACAAACAGTCATGTCTTCTTCGGCATGTACAATTCATGAAGTCTTCAATAACAATGTCCCTTCGCAAGTGTATGCGTCTTCTGGGTTTAATGGTGGCGTCCATGGAGGCAATTCCGTTTGCCCAGTTTCATTCCAGAGCTCTCCAAAGGTTCATTCTGAGTCATTGGAATCAGTCGCAATCGCTGGATTGCAGTGTCACCATCTCTCGCAGGGTGCGAGAGTCTCTAGGATGGTGGTTACGTCCAGGAGCCTTATCCCTGGGGAAATCTTTTCTCCCTCCGAAATGGTCGGTCATAACCACAGATGCCAGCCTGACGGGCTGGGGGGGTGTTTGGAACGATTCCTGGATTCAGGGAGTATGGTCATCGGAGGAGACTGTTTTACCGATCAATATCCTGGAATTGAGGGCGATTTTCCTTTGCCTCCAACACTGGACGGTCCCTTTGAGCGGTCTGCCGGTCCGAGTGCAGACAGACAACGCCACAGCGGTTGCGTATATCAATCATCAAGGTGGAACAAGGAGTCCCAGACTCATGGCGGAGGTGTCTCGGATCCTGATCTGGGCCGAGGCCAGGGTTCCAGCCATTTCTGCAATCCACATCCCAGGGGTTCAGAATGTTACGGCGGATTTTCTCAGTCGCGAGAAGATGGATCCCGGAGAATGGAGTCTTCATCCGGAGATTTTTGCAATGCTGTGCTCCCGTTGGGGAACTCCCCAAGTGGATTTGATGGCATCCAGGTTCAATGCCAAACTACCAGTGTTCATGTCCAGGTTCAAGGACCGGAAGGCTGTGGAGGTGGATGCTCTGGTGGCTCCGTGGGATCAATTCGAGCTGATTTATGTGTTTCCACCGATATTCTTGCTTCCTCTGGTACTGCGTCGGATCAGACTGGAGAGAATCCCGGCTATGTTAATAGCACCAGATTGGCCAAGGAGGACGTGGTTTTCAACGCTAATGTCGCTGTTGGCGGCACCTCCATTTCCACTTCCTCTTCGACCGGACCTGTTGACTCAGGGGCCCGTTTGTCATCCGGACTTGAAGTCTCTGCGTTTGACGGCGTGGCTCTTGAGACCGAAATGTTGACTCGTAGAGGTTTTTCAGCCGAGGTCATTGCTACTCTTCGAGCTGCCAGATGTCCGGCTACTACTAGGATTTACCACAAAATTTGGGAAACCTTCTTTTCGTGGTGTTTGGGGTCCTCTCGGAACCCGAGAAAATTTTCCATTCCCAACCTGTTGGCTTTTCTACAGCATGGGCTAGACAAGGGTTTGGCAGTAAGCACTCTGAAAGGTCAGATTTCTGCTCTGTCCTTATTATTTCGGAGAACCATTGCTTCAAATAGAGACGTGCTCTCCTTTTTCCGAGGTATATCTCGTAAGTTTCCGCCGCGGAAGGCACCCGTGTCTCCTTGGCGGCTCAACCTTGTTTTGGAGGCTCTTCAGCATAAACCTTTTGAGCCTATGGTTTCTGCTAGCCTTTCTTTACTTTCTTGGAAGGTGGCTTTCCTTGTTGCAGTCACTTCCTTGAGGAGAGTTTCTGAGTTGGCAGCTCTTTCTTGTTCGCCTCCTTTTCTGGAGTTTTTTCCGGATCGTGTAGTGCTTCGCACTCGGGGTGATTTTTTACCTAAAGTGGTGTCACAATTTCATGTCGACCAGGATATTGTGTTACCTTCATTCTGCCCGGATCCGAAAAATGTGAAAGAGCGAGCTTTACACACATTGGATTTAGTGCGGGCCTTGAAGTTTTATCTATCTATTACTCAAGTTTTCGTAAGACGGACTCCCTGTTTGTGGTTCCAGCAGGTCGTCGGCGTGGTCAACGAGCTTCCAAAGATTCTATAGCTCGTTGGATCCGGTCAGCTATTTTGGAAGCTTACCGTCTTCGGGGTGAATCTTGCCCGATTAAGATTCGAGCCCATTCTACGAGAGCTGTGGCCTCTTCGTGGGCTTTTCATCAAGGTGCCTCGGCGGTGCAGCTCTGCCGAGCGGCAACTTGGCGCTCTGTCCACACGTTTACAAAGTTTATAAAGTGGACGTCAGTGCTTCCGCTGATGCAGCCCTCGGACGTAGGGTCCTGCAGGCAGCTGTAGTGTAAAGTTCTAGATGAACTTGTGTTTAGCGCTGGTTGCGCTTTTTGTTAAGGTTGTTGGGTTTCTGCCCTTTGTTGGTTTTTTCCCACCCTTATTTTTGAACTGCTTTGGGACGTCCCATCAGTAATGAATACTGTGGCTCTCTTCCTTCCATCTGCAGCTGAAAGACGGATTTTGGTAAGACCTTACCTGTAAAATCCTTTTCAGCGAAGGAAGGAAGAGAGACACAGCACCCTCCCAGGGCAGAAGTGTGTTGATGTTTTCAGATGCAGCGCGACCCTTATCTGATAGCGATTATCTGGGCTGAGGTCAGCGCGCTAAGGCTCTGTTCCAGCATTGCCAGCTCATCACAGTAGTCAGGTTCAGTGAGTAGTGCCTGGAACTCTGTGGTTTGCCTTACTTTGCATGCATAACCTGTATTCTTGTGTTGTTTCTCTGAAGTTCCTTCAGAAGGGGTTATGTTGCTCCGCTGGTGATCTTGGCTCTTTTCCTCAAAGCTTTGGTACGACTGAAGGAGCTGAGTAGGAGGAGCCCGAGCTGGAGGGGCCAGCCAGTCAACACGCTTTTGATCTGAGGTGTCATCCTGATCTGGGGCTCCGCCTACCCATCAGTAATGAATACTGTGTCTCTCTTCCTTCCTTCGCTGAAAAGGATTTTACAGGTAAGGTCTTACCAAAATCCGTCTTTTAGGCGGATCCGGCCTGAACTTTTGAACCTGAAAAATGCAGTCTGCGCTTGCCTGGAACGGGGAGAGAGAGACAGACACTGGGCATGCTCAGAGATGATAAACGGAATGCGGTCGCCGGATCAGGCTAAAGACTGATCCGGTGGCCAGATTCTACCATTGACTTGCATTGTACCCAAGAGCCGGTTGAGCCGCATCCGCTGCTGTCTGTTTTTTTTCGCCGGACACAAAAAACGTTACAACATGAGTTGTGTCCGGCCACCGGAAACGAAAATGTAGACGGATCCGGCAAAAAACAGATGAAACGCAAGCACAAGCGGCATGATCCGGCGCTAATGCAACTCAATCAGAAGAAACCGGACCCGGCGGAATAAAAAAACTGATCCGGCGGAATAAGGCGACCCCGGCACACTCGACCAGGTAGTCAGTTTGATCGAGCGCTACTCGGCCACTCAAGACTTTATTCGAGACTCCGCCCCCTCTCGGCTGTCACGCCGATCCCTGCCAACCCAGGAATCGGGAAAGGGGTCGCGTTCCTCTGCTGGGGACAGTCAGCACCGTACCCGTGCAGAAGGGGAACCCCGGAGTGAGAGTGGCAGGAGACCGGTTCCCTCCCAAACTGTCATAAGACCTAACAGTACCTCCACCCTTAGGTGCTGGCGGTGTCAGGGGCCGGGACATGTGATGGCTAATTGTCCCCTGACTACGGAACCCATGGACTGCGGATATAGCCGCCGGGTCTCAATGTATGCCCAGACCGTCTGCACAGCAATCCTCGACCCCCAGGACAGTGAACTCCAAATATGCCAGGTACTGGTTAATGGGTACCCTACGGAGGCTCTCCTGGACTCAGGGAGCCTCGTGACTCTGGTACATGGGTCACTGGTGGCAGGAGACAACCCCAGCGGACGGCAGGTCGGGGTTGTATGTATCCATGGGGACCTCCGAGAGTATCCAACTACGGAGGTAGTTTTGTCCACGCCATGTGGAGACATAAAACATGTGGTGGGAGTGGTAAAAAATCTTCCCTATGGGTCTGTGTTGGGAAGAGACTTGCCCCTGTTCTGGACTCTGTGGAAAAACAAAATCCATTCTCCCCTGGTAAAATGTATTACAGATGCTGTACCCGACGAACCTGCCGTAGGGGTGTCCCACATAGGGATAGAGTGTGACCCCGATAGGTTTCCCTTAGAGGTGCTGGCAGGAGAGGTGGAGGAGACCGCATCGATTCCCGAGCTGGAAGTGTCCAGGGCCATTTTTGGGACAGCTCAGCTACAAGATCCCACCCTGACTCAGGCGCGGGAAAGGGTGCTAGAGGTAAACGGCGTAGCCCAACAGCCCAATGCAGATACGGTATTTCCACGCATGGTAGTCAGTGGGGAGTTGTTTATAGGATAGATAAAATCAGGGACGAGGTTGTGGAACAGTTGGTAGCACCTCAGTCGTATCGTCGGGTGATTCTAGATTTGGCACACTCACACTTGCTGGGTGGCCACTTAGGGGAAAAAAAAACTCTAGAACGTATCTTGCAGCGGTTCTTTTGGCCTGGAGTTTACGCGGAGGTCAAAAGGTACTGCGAATCCTGCCCCGAATGTCAGTTGACCTCACCCACTGCAAGTTTCCGTAGTCCATTGGTACCCCTGCCAGTAATAGAGGTACCTTTTGAACGGATTGCAATGGATTTGGTAGGGCCCATTGTAAAATCCGCCCGTGGCCACCAACACATACTGGTGGTCGTCGACTATGCCACCCGGTACCCGGAGGCTATACCACTACGCCACACCTCGGCAAAACGTATTGCCCGAGAACTGTTTGCCATGTTCTGTCGCCTGGGACTACCTAAGGAGATCCTGACGGATCAGGGGACCCCCTTTATGTCCAAGGTGACAAGAGAACTGTGCAAACTGCTAAAAATTAAACAATTGCGCACCTCGGTGTACCACCCTCAAACCGACGGGTTAGTAGAACGGTTCAATAGAACCCTCAAGTCCATGTTAAAAAAGGTGGTTTCTAAGGATGGAAGGGATTGGGACATGTTGCTACCCTATTTGTTCGCTGTCCGTGAGGTACCCCAGGCTTCCACGGGGTTCTCTCCCTTTGAGTTATTGTACGGCAGACACCCTAGGGGTCTGTTGGACGTAGCCAAAGAGACATGGGAGCAAGAGCCGACTCCACATAAGAGTATAATTGAACACGTGGCTAGTATGCAGGACCGGATCGCGGCGGTCATTCCCATCGTGAAAGAACATCTGTTAGATGCCCAGGCAACCCAGAGGCGCACATATAATAAAAGAGCCCGAGTCAGGTCTTTTAACAAGGGCGATCGGGTATTAGTACTGGTACCCACAGCCGAGAGTAAGCTCATGGCCAAGTGGCAAGGGCCATATGAGATTCGAGAAAAGGTGGGGGAGGTAAATTACCGGGTGTATCAGCCTGGAAGGAGGAAACCTGAGCAGATTTACCATGTAAACCTGCTAAAGCCTTGGAAAGATCGAGAGTGTTTAGTTACAGACATCACCCCGGGCATATCACCAGAGAGTTCTCTACCTTCAGCCAGGGAAGCATCCAAGGGGGAGGTCAGGATAAGTGATGCCCTCACTAAGCAGCAGCGACGGGAGGCTCGCTCCCTGGTGCAAAACAATACCGACGTGTTCTCAGAGCTACCAGGTAGGACTTCGGTTATCCAACATGACATTGTCACCGAACCTGGGGTAAGGGTGCGAATAAGACCGTACCGGGTGCCCGAAGCCCGGAGGCAAGCCATCACGGCTGAGGTAAAACAAATGCTTCAGTTAGGCGTCATAGAGGAATCACGGAGTGAGTGGGCTAGCCCCATTGTACTGATTCCAAAACCAGACGGATCATTACGCTTCTGTAATGATTTCCGGAAATTGAATGAAGTGTCAAAGTTCGACCTTTATCCAATGCCCCGGGTGGACGAGCTGATTGAGAGACTGGGGCAGGCCCAGTACTTTACCACGCTCGATCTCACCAAGGGTTACTGGCAGGTACCTCTCACAGATTCGGCGAAGGAAAAGACCGCCTTCGTAACTCCAGAGGGTCTATTTCACTATGTGGTCTTACCTTTTGGGTTACATGGGGCCCCGGCTACATTTCAGAGATTGATGGACATAGTGCTCAAGCCTCATCAGGAATACGCGTCCGCGTATCTAGATGATATCATCATATTTAGCACCGACTGGCAAACGCAAAATCAATGCCCCAAATCAATAAAGTTGAGGCCATAAAAAACTGGCCTAAACCATCGAGTACAAAACAGGTGAGGGCGTTCCTTGGCATCCTTGGGTATTACCGCCGGTTTATACCTAATTTTGCCGGGCGAACGGCGGCCCTGACCGATCTCTTGAAAGGGAAAAAAACGGTAATGGTTCAGTGGAACCCTCAGGCAGAAGAAGCCTTTCAGTCCATGAAGTTAGCCCTGTGTGGACAGCCGGTCCTCATCAGCCCCAACTTCAATGAAACCTTCATTGTACAGACAGATGCCTCGGAGGTAGGACTAGGGGCGGTGTTGTCACAAAAAGTGAATGGTGAAGAGCACCCGGTCACCTACTTGAGTAGAAAACTTGTCCGGCAGAGAAAAACTATAGCGTGGTAGAGAAGGAGTGTTTGGCTATTAAGTGGGCCTTGGAATCACTACGTTATTATTTACTCGGGCGTCAGTTCCGCTTGGTGACGGACCACTCACCCTTGGTATGGATGAGGAATGCCAAGGAGAGGAATGCGCGAGTCACCAGGTGGTTCCTGTCACTGCAAAATTTCAGTTTCTCTGTAGAACATCGCCCTGGGAAGTTGCAAGCAAACGCGGATGCCCTGTCCCGGGCACCCTGTATGGTGGCAAGTGTTCAAACCCCCAAGTTTGAACAGAGGGGGGGATATGTGAGGCAGTGACCGGGATCGTTTACGAGGGACATTATATTTCCCCCAGAATGTGTACAGAGACCTATTAAAGCCATTGGAGTGCATTGCAGTCACACACAGCTGCGGCTGCAATGCAGGAATGAAGGTGAGCAATGACCTAGTCAGACTACCTGGCTAAGGCAGATTAAGTAAAATCCGGCAGGGCCTTCATTTCTTGGAGGAGGTCACAGGAGGCAGTGGGGCGGCCTCCTCCCTCCAACCCGGGTTTTCCAGTGGCTTTTGCCACAGGTCTTTAAAACTCCTGCACTAAGGATTAGTGTTGTTCTATGTTTGGACCCTGCTAGGAGCATAGCAGGAAAGCTCCACAGGATTGTGTGTAGCTGAACCCACGCCTGGGACGGCTCTGCACCTGTCAGGCTCTGTTCGGCCCGGCGCGGCCGTTGTCCCCGGCAACCATTGTTTATGGACTGATGTTACCCCGGCTGCGTACCGGAGGACTTTTTTCTGTTTAACCCGTGAGTTGCTGAATAAAAGCTGTTTAATTTGGACTTGCTTGGGTCACTGCCTCAGTTACTGCACGGTGTGAACACCGCCGCCTTACAGTATGTAATAAATGCTCAGGAAACAAAAAGGGCGATAAAGAAATCCCAAAACCAGTCACTTTTAGATAAAAGGTATATATTTTATTAATTAATTACCAGGATATTCAATAGGGTAGAAAAGGGGTCAAACCAAAATGCATGTGAGATGAGGGGTACACCAGATGGAAAAAACTGGGAAATGCAATGCACAAAAAAACATCATAGAAAAATCATGAAAGTAATCAAAACAAGAGAAAAAATTTACAATTGCACATATCCCTATTGGCCTTATATAATGTACAACATAGATAAATAATAGAGTGGCCACATAAACAATCCGGGGATTAATCAATATAACTATATCACAATTGATAGTACTGAGCATGCATATCAAGTCCCAGGAAGCATACAGTATAGTAGTCAGCATATATGACAATAATCACCTGTATGCTAGGTATAAGGAAAGCCTCCACGGGTGGGTACACCCGTGGAGGCTTTCCTTATACCTAGCATACAGGTAATTATTTTGGAAGATGGATAGGAATTTAACATATATTGTACTTATATAATTGCCTGTCATATATGCTGACTACTATATGCTTCCTGGGACTTGATATGCATGCTCAGTACTATCAATTGCGATATAGTTATATTGATTAATCCCCGGATTGTTTATGTGGCCACTCTATTATTTATCTATGTTGTACATTATATAAGGTCAATAGGGATATGTGCAATTGTAAATTTTTTCTCTTGTTTTGATTACTTTCATGATTTTTCTATGATGTTTTTTTGTGCATTGCATTTCCCAGTTTTTTCCATCTGGTGTACCCCTCATCTCACATGCATTTTGGTTTGACCCCTTTTCTACTCAATTGAATATCCTGGTAATTAATTAATAAATATATACCTTTTATCTAAAAGTGACTGGTTTTGGGATTTCTTTATCGCCCTTTTTGTTTCCTGAGCATTTATCAATTTTTGCGATTTCCCTTATATGTCCTATATCTAATGTCCGAAAAAATAAAATTAATCAATATCTATTAATAATTATTATTTTGATTTGACTGTTGGGCAATTATTCCATGAAGTGTATATGATATGTGTATGTAATGTAGAGTGTGTCAATCAATATATGCTACTCGCCTACCACCGCCCTCTACAGGATCCGCACCATCCTGCTCCTCTTCTTTGACATCACCTCACTGCAGTCTCTCCCGGTCACGCTGCGATCTGCATGACCTGGCTATTACAATGCAAGGCTATAGATGAGGAGCAGAATGGTGCTGGAAACTGAAAAAGGAGGCAGTAGGTGAGCATATGAGCACATACACACTACATTACATTAAAAAACCCTTCATGGCAGAGCTTCAAGTGCGAGTGGGCAGCTGGAATGTTAATGTGGATGTTATGTTATCACGTTTAGATGGATTTTTGTTACTTTCTCATTCTGACAGATTTTATAAAGTGTTCCATGAGGCTGCTTCTGTGTCTTCACAGCTGGTTTTCTTCTAGGTTATAACAAAAAAAATTTCTGCAAAAGAATCCATAGTAATAAATATTCACCTACGTAGATGTTAACCTCTTTCTTTCTTTGTTTCCCTGCAGGTTACCTACATCTCACACATGCTTTAATGTCCTTTTACTTCCGGAGTACTTAAGTAAAGAGAAACTGAAAGAGAGATTATTAAAGGCTATTACGTATGCCAAGGGATTCGGCATGCTGTAAAATAAAAAGGCAAAGGAAGCTTAACAAAAGGGATAACAATCAGTAACATTGAGGTCCCTGTCCACAAAGGCCATAAGATAGTCAGCTACATGTAGTCAACTGTGTGTGTGCCTCCCTCCTCTGCTGGGACACTGGGCTGGAACAGCAGGTTTCTGCTGCTTATATGAACAAAGTCTTTTTCCCTCCTCCTTGCGTGAAAGTGTTGTACAATCTTTCACATGTATGTACAGAGAGGTTTTCCTAAATATTTATTTTAAGGGTTAAATCACTTTTGCTTGTGTTCAATACTGCTTGAATTTG
>JARQOD010000002.1:232293230-232311849 GCA_033576555.1 Oophaga sylvatica
AAATCATTGAAATGCTAATTTTCTTGCATAAAGGAGAAGCTGTTCACAAAAAGCACAGTTCTGTGTATTGCACATGTTAGTGAGTAGAGAAATTGCCTCTGTAAGAATGATTAATAAAAGGAGGCACATTAGGTTGTTATCCTACCTATGCATAAGCCCAAATGTTAAAGTGATTAATTTTTCCATTCAATCACTGCCATCATTACCAGAATACAGTGGAGGTTGTCTGGTGAAAACATGTTATCACTGATCAATGAGTTCTCTGGTCAGCTGAGACCAAAGAAAAACTTTTTGGGCTACATGCAAAATGCTATGTGTGGCTGAAAACTAACACTGCACATCACCCTGAAAACACCACGCCCACCATCTACCATGGTGGTGGTGGCAGCATCATCCTCTTGGGATCCTTTTTCTCAGCAGGCACAGGGAATCTGGTTAGAGTTGATGGGAAGAAGAGTTGAGCTAAATTCAGGGCAATTCTGGTTGAAAACCTGTTAGAGGCTACAACAGACTGGGGTGTAGGTTCACCTTCCAGCAGTACATACGACCATCAACATACTGCCAGAGCTACAATAGAATTGTTTGGATCAAATCATATTCATGCATTTATATGTCCCAGTCATAGACTTGAGAATTGCTGTTAACAGAGGTCTCCATCCAATCTCGTTGAGCTAGAGCTAGTTTGCAAAGAATAGGTAAGAATTTCAGCCTTTAGGTATGCAAAGTTGGTAGAGACGTACCCCAGTAATGACAGTGAAAGGTGGTCCTACAAAGTGTATTGACTCTGGGGGCTGAATACAAATGCACGTCACAATTTTCAGATTTACATTTTTAAACTACTTTTGAAAAACATGTATCCTTTACTTTCCACTTCTCAAATATTTTCTACTTTGTTTTGGTATATCACATAAAATCAAAATAAAATACATTTGTGTTGTGGGTGTAACATGGAAAAGTTCACGAGATGTGAATACTTTTTCAAGGCATTATTTCCTTCATTACCTTCAAATTGAATAAATCTGAGTACAGTCAGTGCCTTTTTTTTTTTTTTTTGAAGACTGATTCACATAATTTCATTTCTGAAGCAGAAAATTCATCAGTTCAGCAACCACAAAGTTCAATAGTTGGTAAACTGTCTATTTTATGTCAATTCAATTGTTTTTTTTATGGACAAGTAGCCTTTCTCTAATGAAAAAGTGGAAACTGAAATGGAATGAACGCATACATTATTTAACATTGAAATTTATGAAAAACCACTCATTATGTGGCATCATTTGAAGTCCCAAGATGTGAAGAAGCCGTGGATGTTAATGTCACTTTATGACTGTAAACAACATCTCTGAATACCATTGGGGTGCAAGTTGTACATTGAGCATGATCCCTTGAGGTCATCAATACCTTCAAAATATGCATTTAGAAACCAGATCTATATGTTCATGAATAAAGAACCGCTGTAATGGATGACAAATGCGCTAAAACTTTAGAAAATGTAATTTGATCCAGTAATTTGTTAAATTAGTGTTACATTGCATCCCAGGCAGAACTCTACTATATGCACAGTAAAATAAAACTTCTATAAATTCTTCTAAGTTTTAAAACTCTGGAATGAATAAAGAGTACAGCAAGGTTAATCCCTTATATCTGCATACTTCTTTTTTTTCCTTGGTTTAATTGAGCAGTTGCCTAAAATTTGCAAACAGTTAAAGAATTATGATTAAGAAACTCAATTCAAAGGTTGATAAAGCTGTGATGAGAGTGAAAGAATCTTATTATTTGGTAAGTTGTTAGACCACAGCTACAAAAATGCATTGAAGGGTAAAAGTCATTACTATATTCATCTCTTGTTTATTTCTGCACAATGGTTTCATCAATTACGGAAGCCGAATCACAGTGCTAAAATGTTTACACTCCGGACACAATTTATAATCCTGTCCTCTTGGGTTCCACAGAGATGTTCATAGTTTTAACAAAATCTGTGACCGAGACTCCAAACTCAGGAGCAAAATCTAAGATAAATAATTGTTTATATTCAATCTATTTTTGATGGTACTAATCCTCAAAATTTCTTAATCGGCAGAATACGGTGTCAAGTGTAATTAATATAGTAGAGTGCTATAGTAGCGAGCAAAAGTTTTGCCTTTTTTTTAAAGTGATTACTTCTGGTTGTTTGTGATGCCATTTTCTTGGTGATTTTAGTTAATTGGAAGCAAATGGGTTGTCCGCTATAAGGATGAAAATTGTGTTTGACATTATTTTTATCCCTTTAAGTGTTAGCTTTCAGCATTTGCTGGGCCAAATGTTTTTCATATTTTGTCGTGGGTAGTCAAATGTTGCCTGAATTTTTTGTTTGGTGTGATTTTTTTGGTTAAAACATGGTAGTGACAGAGCCAAATTTATCACCAGATATCAGGAAACTTCTTATACTAAGAAAGAAGTCATGCAAAAGCCAAAAAGGTCGCTATGGAATTCAAATGCTCTGTCAAGTGTCATGTATAATAAAGAAAGAAAAAGGTTATGGGACAGCTGACAAACCTAGAAGTGGACGACCACGGAAAACTTCCTCCACAGTTGATCACATTATTATGAAGTCAGTATCAGATGTTCATAAAAGCGCTGTACAGATTTTGCACAAAATGAAAGAAGAATATGGGGTCAAAGTGAGTCGCCAAACTGATGCAATGGCTAAGAGCAGTAGAGGTGAATGCACGAGTTCCAGTCAAGAAGCCTTTCATCTCTGCAAAGAACCGGAACGTCCCACTTGAGTTTGCCAAAGAACACAGCTAATAGAAAGAGACCGATTGATCTATGATGTAGTGGTCAGATGAATCCAAGTTCTGTTTGGTAATGATGGCAAGCACTACAGTCATGGCCAAAAGTTTTGAGAATGACACAAATATTAATTTTTACAAAGTCTACTGCTTCACTTTTTCTAATGGCAATTTGCATATACTCCAGAGTGTTATAAAGAGTGATCAGCTTAACAGCAATTACTTGCAAAGTCAATATTTGGCTAGAAAATGAGCTTTATCCCCCAAAACACATTTCAACATCATTGCAGCCCTGCCTTAAAAGGACCAGCTAACCTCTTTTCAGTGTGCTCCATTAACACAGGTGTAAGTGTTGATGAGGACATGGCTGGAGATCAATCTGTCATGATTAAGTAAGAATGACACCACTGGACACTTTAAAAGGAGGCTGGAGCTTGGCATCATTGTTTCTCTTCTGTTAACCATGGTTATCTCTAAAGAAACACGTGCAGTCATCATTGCAATGCACAAAAATGGCCTAACAGGGAAGAGTATCGCAGCTAGAAAGATTACACCTCAGTCAACAATCTATCGCATCATCAAGAACTTCAAGGAGAGAGGTTCCATTGTTGCCAAAAAGGCTTCAGGGCGCCCAAGAAAGACCAGCAAGCGCCAGGACCGTCTCTTAAAAGTGTTTCAGCTGTGGGATCGGGCTACCAGCAGTGCAGAGCTTGCTCAGGAATGGCAGCAGGCAGGTGTGAGTGCATCTGCACGCACTGTGAGGTGGAGACTCTTGGAGCAAGGCTTGGTCTCAAGGAGGGCAGCAAAGAAGCCACTTCTCTCCAGAAAAAACATCATGGACAGACTGATATTCTGCAAAAGGTACAGGCAGTGGACTGCTGAGGACTGGGGTAAAGTTATTTTCTCTGATGAATCCCCTTTTCGATTGTTTGGGACATCAGGAAAACGCCTCATTCGGAGAAGACAAGGTGAGCGCTACCACCAGTCTTGTCTCTGCCAACTGTTAAGCATCCTGAAACCATTCATGTGTGGGGTTGCTTCTCAGCCAAGGGAATCGTCTCTCTCACAGTCTTGCCTAAAAACACAGCCATGAATAAAGAATGGTACCAGAATGTCCTCCAAGAGCAACTTCTCCCAACCCTCCAAGAGCAGTTTGGCAATCAACAATGCCTTTTCCAGCATGATGGAGCACCTTGCCATAAAGCAAAGGTGATAACTAAATGGCTCAGGGAACAAAACATAGAGATTTTGGGTCCATGGCCTGGAAACTCCCCAGATCTTAATCCCATTGAGAACTTGTGGTCAATCATCAAGAGACAGGTGGACAAACAAAAACCTAAAAATTCTGACAAAATGAAAGCATTGATTGTGCAAGAATGGACTGCTATCAGTCAGGATTTGGCCAGAAGTTGATTGAGAGCATGCCAGGGAGAATTGCAGAGGTCCTGAAGAAGAAAGGGTCAACACTGCAAATATTGACTTGCTGCATTAACTCATTCTGTCAATATAAGCTTTTGTTACTCATATGTTTGCAATTATATTTCTGTCTGTGATAAAAACATCTGTCAAACACACATATAAAAACCAGAGGGCAGCAGATCATGTGAAAATATAATATTGTGTCATTCTCAAAACTTTTGGCCATGACTGTATATATACACCGCCCAATTGGAAAACTTAATGTCAGGTACCAAACACAGTGAAACCTGGCAATGTCATGGTTTGGGGATGCTTTTCTACATCTGCCATTGGCCCTCTGCATAGAATTCATGGAAATATGAATGCTACCATGTACAAGGATATACTGGAAATGTAATTCTGCCATATGGTAAAACCAAAATAGGCAGGGGATGGAAATTCCAGCGAGACAATGATCCTAAGCACAAACCCAATTTAGTCAAGAATTGGTTAGCAAAGAAAAATATTCGCCTGTTGCAATGGCCAAGCCATTCACCTTATTTAAACCCTATAGAGAACCTTTGAGATGAGTTAGCGTGATGAATTGGGGCCTGTACCCATAGCGATAAAAATGAATTGTTTGCTGATTTTCAAATGGAATGGAGCAAGATCTCTCAGAATGTCTCGAATGCGCTAGTGGCTTCAATGCCCCGTCGTGTGGTGCAGCAATTACGAGAGGTTACAAAATACTAAGGTATGGCATTGTAAACAACAAATTGCTCTCTATTTTGTGATCAATAGATAGTATTTACTAAACTTTTGGCAGTCATTTTCCTTTAATTAAATGATCATACCTGTATTCTAAAACGTTTTGGTTAAAACTAAGGTCTTGCAAGATGACTTCATGCACTTTCAGTTCATCACCGGTAAAATGGCATCACAATAACCAGGCAGAAGGGCAGAAGTAATCACATTTTTAAAAAAATGCTACATTTTTGGTCACCACTTTATAACAGTAGACTTAGTACTGACACATTGCAGCACAGTTGCACTCAGTAACCATAGAATAGCAATTCATGTGGTACCTTTTTTCAGTTCTGTAAAGAGATATTAGTGTTGCATTTAAAATAGGTGTCTGCGTCATGCTTTCCAAATATGTAGACACACTGTGTCCCTGATGCTTCATACCACAGAGCTGTAAGTATAAAGCCAAATTCAGATATTTGTATCATTGTCAAAGATCAGTCAAGGAGATTTCCAGGGAAATGGAAGTCTGATGGTTTTTGATTTCCAGGGAAATATAGTTTGATGATTTGTAAACGCGTTTCAGAGTCACACAGGACAACCACTCATGTATGGGCCTGAGGAAGTAGTTGGTGTGATTCTGAAATGCATTAACCATAACCCATCAGCCTATATCCAAGCGTGGATAGCATTCTTCAGCAAGCACAGATTACTTCTGTTTCCCTGACAATCTCAATTCTGATATTTTATGGAAGCTGCAGCATCTGGTTTTTCAGTGGTTGTGTCACACACAACCTTGTGCTCATACTTGTATTTGGTTATATAAGGATAAGACCCTACTGCTCTCTTGTTTTTTTATGAATTTCAGACCAAGATACACAGTCTGGCTGAAGCTCTCCTGATCTGAATTTGATAGCCTCCTAGACATATATAAAGGACCCGTCTCACATAGCGAGATCACTACCGAGATCGCTGCTAAACAGCAATCTCAGCAGTGATCTCGCTTTGTCTGACACGTACAAGCGATCAGGCCCCTGCTGTGAATCGCTGGTCGTGTCAGGACATTTTTTTGATCGCTGGTCTCCCGCTGGCAGGCACGCATCGCTGCGTGTGACAGGCAGGAGACCAGCGATCTCCTGGTAACCAAGGTACACATCGGGTTTCCAGGCGCAGGGCTGTGCCTGGAAACCCGACGTGTACCTTGGATACCAGCGCGCTGCTGCAGGGGAGCTGGTAACCAAGGTACACATCGGGTTTCCAGGCACCGCGCAGCGCCTGGAAACCCGACGTGTACCTTGGTTACCAGCTCCCTGCATCAGTGCGCTGTTATCCAACGTACACTGCGGGTAACTACGCGACGTGCGTCGCTTGTTACCCGCAGTGTCGCTGTCCTAATCGCTGCCTGAGCTGCCTGTTTGGCAGCGATCATGTAGCGACACACCAGCGATCCTGATCGTTGTCGGGATCGCTGGTGTGTCGCTATGTGAGACGGGGGCCTAAGGCTCTCAAGTTCTAATCAAGGTGTCTATGATATGTCTCTGCATTTTGGTCCATACTCAGACCTTAATATGTTCTAGTCTGAATTTGGCCTAACAATGCTAAATTCATCAAGAATTTGATGTTTTTGTATGTACTAATCCTATTCTCTTAAGACCTCCTCTCCTCGACACTTATACGTTCCTTACCCAATCGCCTCCAAGACTTCTCCTAAGTATCCCACATCTTCTGGAATGTTAAGCCCCAACATGTCTGATTATCCACCACATTCGGAACTTGAAAACCCATCTCTTGAAGCAGCTTACAACTTGCACTGACCCCGCACCCATCACCCATTCTTATCCTGTAGAATTTTAAGCCTCAAGGGCAGGGTCTTCTCCCCTCTGTACCAGTCTGTCAATGCTAGTTCTCTGTAATCTACATTAGTGTTTTGTATGTAAGCCCATCTCGTGTATATCATGGTGTTCTAAAAATAAATATTAATACTATAGAACAGGTAGAAGTTTATGGATGTGGAACTACAATGAAGTACAGCTCATTGATATAAGTTCTCCACAGAAAGATAAAAGAAACTGCACAAGAGCATTGCTTTCATTCACTATTACTCTTATGAGTGATCCTTTTTCACTGAGTGAACAGCATTAATATCCAATGTGGGGTGCTCAGCAATAAAAACACGTCTTGTTCTTATGTCACTTGTTCCATTGACAGACATAGTACACTGTCATACTGAAGCATTGCAGGGCCTTGCGTAAGCAAACAAATGATCACATGTTCAAATCCCACAGTTGGACCAATGAGAATTTGGTACATCGTACACCCGCTGACTTTTTTCAGAAGACTGGCATAGGAAATGCCTGTCTTCATGAATCGATGAAGTATTTTTTAATTTTCAGCATCAAAAGACATAAATTTGGCATCTCCATAATTCTATCTTCTACAGTAAAAAGTAAACAAATGTCACACAAGATAAACACTTTAAAATAAATCCCCAAAAGACAATTAGATTTTTTTTCAATTTACACCACCTAAAGTAATTAATAAAACTTATTAACACTTATTGTCACATATAGTGACAATAAATAACAAATTAATCTGCAAACAATAAACCATAGTACAATAACATCACTAAAAAAAGTTATGGCTTTTAGGCAATAAAAAATGCATCCTTAAAGCCCATTTTTGCCTGTGTGCTTTAGGGGTTAAACACTTATGTATAAAATGTTACTTTGTCACTAAGTTCCAATGCTAAATTGCTGTAATCAGTCATTTAATAGAAATCCAATGTGCGCTTACTAATCATTGTATGTTACAATGAATCCTGAACTGCTGTACACAATGGTAACACATAATTTACTCTAAAGTTGCCATGGACATTATAGCAAACATTCGGGGAAGGCAGAATCAGGAATACTGTTACCCAGCGCTAATTGCTGCTTATTGTCTGATATTATGGGACAGTATACAACTTTAAGATTCCCTTATAATTACATAAAGGCATCCACTAATAATTGTCTATTGCAGGGGTCAGCACCCTGTGGCTCTCAGTCCATGCTAGCATTTGTAGTTGTATAACATGTTGGCAGAGGTTGCTGGGCACTGGACTATTGTAACATTCAAGCTGCACATTCACGTAGAAGTACAATTGTGATACCTTACTTTATGCCATTTCTTCAAGAATCTTCTAGAAACAGCACGGAATTATTGTGCACACCATAAAACAGATGAGTGACTTATTTAGTGGAAATGTATGGGTTGTTATTGATCCAGTTTCTTACAGAATAATTTTCTCTTGTGAGAACTAGATTGTACTGTTCCATGAAGAGAATATCTGTAGGAACCTCTGTTCGAGTAAACTTTGTATCAAGTTTCTTCAGCGTAACACTTCGGTGATGAAGCTCTTCTCCAGTTGGTAGCCATTGGCTGTCTTCTCTTTCATCATCCTTCCATGTGAGACTATAAATCTGTTTTTTCCCTTTCCCATCCAACATTCTCTGAGAGTAGTAATCTTTTAATGTTGGGTCATTCTGCTGCAGACATTTTACTTTCTCAATAAATGTTTTTACTTTACTTGAAAACACTTCTTTTGTATCTTCTGTTATTTCCTCTTCATTGTTTGTGGAGCTCTGCAACTGGATTCCACCATTATCCAGCAAGAAACTTGTAGATTTTGTCCTTTTTCTCACTAGATTTCCATTATTTGGGTGCATTTTCATGTCCGCTTTTTGTTTTTCAGCTCTAGATTTAAGGACCTCTTTAACTGCAATGTTTTCACCCAAACTTCCAAAATGTTGAGCCTGAACAGCTAAATTCAGATTCTTAGCTAGAAATTTTCTTGTTTCAAAAAATGTGACTTCTCCTTGACAAGATGGTGATTGTCGTCTTACTGGTGCAGAACAGTACCTTTGAGGAGAATTGGGGTAGTTTTTCCTAACTGAAAGGTTCCGAATGTTATGTCTCCGGTTGGTATCAGTTCTGTAGATTTTCCCATTCTCAGACAGTGAAGAGTTTAGTCTATATGGTGCAGACACTGCTCTCGGAGGTTTCCCATTTTGTAGAATTGCTCTGACAGCCTTCTCTGTGTCATCATTCACCGTAGTATTAAAACTAGAGAACATTGTGTGTGCCAAGTGTTTCATTAGTTCTGTATTTCCCATTAGCCTGGCATGTGCCAACTCTGATCTTCTAAGCTTCAGTGTAAAATGATTATATAAAAGTTTTTGGTCAAGCGTCAATGAGTCAGCTGTCTGTTTCTTCATTAGATCCAATGAGAAAATTTTCTTCTTGAGAAGGCTTTCTTCTTTTGAATTGAAGGATATAGTGAGGGGAGATTTTTCAGCTTCTTTTAATTTCTTCTCTGTCATTTTTGATCAGTGACTTAAGGAGTCGGTGATTTTTATTCACCGGGCAATTTCCTTGACCCTGTAGTTGCTGAGAGCTTGGAGTTATGTTGTAAAGGTTGTTAAGGGAGTTCAGTAGGTAGCTAGACAAGACACAGGTGATTGCATTGCACCAGAAAATCCTGGACTCCTACGACAAAGCTTGCTATTGAGCTGCTTTATTTGTAAACCTTCTTGAACAATGTAAGACATGCTGTCAAGCAAGAAATATGTTATGTTGTTGGCAACCCAACTGTTGATATGCTGCTGTGTCAAGATATAAAATATGTTTTATTACATTACCAATTTACTTACTTAGCAAACACATGAGCTACACCGAAATGTTTACAAAGTCATGACAGCATTGAACTAGAAGAACCTGGTACCTACCTTGCTCCACTGAACTGAGTGCCAAAATGTCACATTCAGACAGTGCAGGGAAAGTTGCTGCTGAGATAGGGAGAGATTTGGGCTTTTATTAGTTAGTGTAGGTCTACAATTGTTCAATCCACAAATCCAGCTAAACCGAACAGTCCTTTTAAGGGCTAATTAAGGGTATATAGATTGCAGTGCTAGGTAGGCAGGGGAGTCTTGTGCGCATATCCACATCAGTGCAAGGCATGCAGGCACTGTATGTGAGTGTATAGATCTGACTGCATACTTCAAAAGGGTCCATTACTGTCTGGTGCTGCCTATTATATATATATATATATATATATATTATATATATATATATATATATACCTAGCTGCAGGTATCCGTAGCAGGGATTTTTTTTTTTTTGCACCTGAATCCTGCAAATTTTATTACAAAGCAATCCAGAGGCCCCATTTTTTGTACATTTATTTGCTTGGTCACACTGCAGACTACAGCCAGGTCATTTTAATACAACAGCATGAAAATCTGGCAATTTAAAACTGCTTTTTTGTCCCAGGTATCAGATCTGACTGCAGAGAAAATTCTGTTTTTTTTTTTTTGTTACTGTAGTATTTTTGGAGTGTCTTACAACATTTTTGGCCATCATTTTGCTGACCAAAATATCTTTAGGTGGCCAAAAAATATTTATCTACAGTTCTTATATTTATCACTGTGTTTTTAACGCCACACGCAGCACATATCATTGCAATAACTATTATACAATTTTAGTACTCCAAGAATTTTATTTAGGGTCATAGCCTAGTTATTCGAAAAAAAATTGGTTTGGTACCGTGTTAGCCAGTAGAAAAAAACATATAGAGTGCTCACAGTGGGAGAAGCAAAATAGGAATCTTGTGGGTATGATACCTTTTAATGGCTAAAAATAGGGTACGGGCACACTAAACATTACCCTCATAGCGGTGTCAAATATAGAACCAAATATATCGTGAATCGCTAGCGAGGAAATTTTATCATATTAAAATCCTAATTGGTACGATTTAGGTTAAGTTATGACCCTATGCAGTAGCGACTTCTTATCGCTTTAGCGGTACAAAAGTACCGCTAAATCGCTAAGAAAAGGTGCCACACAGCGATTAGATACTTACCCAGCGGGAGCGCCAACGAGAAAATAGGGTCCGGAACGATTCCAGCGACGAGCGAGATCACAGCAGGAAGCTCGTCGCTGGAAGCTGCCGCACTGAACAACATCGCTAACGGGATCGCTAAATAGTGACGTTTTTAGTGATCCCGTTAGCGATATTGTTTAGTGTGGCATACCCTTAACAAAATATAGTGAAAGATATTACAGGGCAAGCTTTCGAGACTGCTTACGTCTCTTCATCAGGCTGGTGTAACAAAATATTTGAAGAAACACAAATATATACAGTGAAAAACACAGGCATGGACATTTAAATAAACAAACACTGAGCTTAAAGAGAGAATCCTTAATTAGGTAAGATTAGATAAGTGGTGTGAAAGTTTTATGGACCCCATATGCATGTGAGATCAAAGGACTGGTGGTTGTCTTCATTGCTTTTGGAGGAAGTTGCTCAGATTTGGTAGTGGGCCATAAATCCTCCTGACAAACTGAGTCCTGTGTGAACAGAATCAAAGATGTTAATAAATTTGTATTCCCAAACCCTGCAATGTTTTTGCAATTGGAAATTGCCTTTCAAAATGACAACTTTCATATTGGCTATGTTGTGTCCTGGACCACAGAAATGTTTAGCCACAGGTAGATGTTTTTTTTTGTCTGTAATCGTATGACGATGAGACCTCATCCTTACTCTCAGTCGCTGTCCTGTTTCTCCAACATAGAGGCCACCCACAGGACATATATTGCATAGAATTAAATATACCACATTAGAAGAGGAACATGTGAATGTCCCGGGATCTTATAGTTTTGCTGTGTGTTGGGGACTTGGATCTTGTCGTTGGTCTCTATATGAATGCAAGTTTTGCATCTTCTCCCATTGCAAGATATGTCCCTCTTGGTGAATCTGAGGGCATTGAACTTCGGATCATGATGTTTCTTAAATTTGGAGGTTGCCTGTAACACAGCAAGGGGGGATCTTTGAATAATATTTTTAACTGGTCATCCTTGTGTAGTATATGGTGAAGTTTCTTAGCCATTTTTCTCAGTATTTCAAGCTGTGGGTTGTAGGTCACTACCAGAGGTACACGGTGATTTTCCTCTCTTTTCCTTATTGAAGTAATTGACTTCTAGGGATCCTTGTGGCCCTAATGATCTGGTCATCAATGGAGGTGGGATGGTAACCTTGAATTAAAAATGACATTTTAAGTTGGGTTAGGTGTTTATCCCTGTCCTTAGGACTGGAACAGATACGGTTGTATCTGAGGGCCTGGCTGTAGACGATGGACTTTTTAATGTGTTTAGGATGGAAGCTGTCCATCTGAGGTATGTGGGACGGTCAATTGGTTTCCGATACACTGATGTTTGGAACGAACCATTTTGGACTTTTATGGTGGTGTCTAGGAAGTTGATTTTTGTTTTTGAGTGGTCCAATGTCAGTTTATGGTAGGATGAAATTTGTTGAATTTGTTATGGAAATCTAGAAGTTCTTGTTCGGACTCAGTCCAGATTATTAAGATGTCATCAATGTAACGGAAATAGGCAAATGGTTTGATGGAGCAGGATGTTAAGAAGTCATTTTCCAGTTTAGCCATGAAGAGGTTGGCATACTGGGATGCCATTTTACTTCGGTGCATTGTAGATATAGCTCCTCACCGAAAGAGAAAAAGTTGTGTGTGAGGATGAATCTGGTCAGTGTTATTACAGACTCGGAAGGGATCCCATTGGCCTCAAGAAACATTCGGCAGGCAGTTAGTCCATCTTCGTGTGGGATGTTAGAATATAAGGATTCGACATCCATCGTGGCTAAGATGGTGCTGTCGGGGAGGGAACCTATCATGGATAGCTTATTCAGCAGGTCTGTAGTGTCCTGTATATAGCTGGCTGTCTTCCTTACCAGCGGCTTAAGGATGTTTTCTACCCACCCTGAGATTTCTTCAGTGAGTGTTCCCACCCCTGAGATGATTGGCCTCCCTGGATTGCCTGGCTTATGAATCTTGGGAAGCATATAGAAAGTTCCCATCCTTGGATTCTCAGGTATTAAGTCCAGAAGGTTTATGGAGTCTGTACACAGACATTTGATAGTAACATAGTAACATAGTTATTAAGGTTGAAGGAAGACTTTAAGTCCATCTAGTTCAACCCATATCCTATCCTAACCTGCCCTAACATGTTGATCCAGAGGATGACTCTTTTCAACTCCCTCAGATATTTTGGAGTTGGGTCATCATCCAGTTTGGTGTAGTACTGTATATCCATCAGTTGTCTGTGTGCCTCTTTGATGTAGTCGGTTGTATTAAGGAGAACTATGGCACCTAGTTATTGACACAATTTTGGTGGTCCAAACAAAATCCAGCCCACATATGTAATGTGTCAGACTCCTATTTCTCTGTGTGCAAAAAATTGTGGTATTTCAGGGCTACATTAGACAGTTTTTTTCTTCAACTTACCACAGTTATAGACAGTGACAACAGTACTTTATTTGTGATTTTTGCGAAACGATGCTAATGAAAGAAACCTGAGGTCCCATAGGCATAAGTTCAGAAAAAAATCACAAAGTACATTCCAGATATTTGAAAGTGCGTTTTGACCGCACCCGGATTACATCTAATTTTGCTCCAATTTGTGACTTTTTTATTGAACTTTGAAAATATTGTACTACATTTAAAATGGGAAAGGCACGTGGCAAGGGACGGGGAACTGGACGTGATGGTGATGGTGCATGCAGAGGCAGAGGGCAAGCTGCAATTGTTCCACAACAAACATTCACATCTTTTCGCAACAGATTCCTGTCAGAATTCATAGGGGACGGCAGAAGACCACTCTGGACACCAGAGCAGCGTGAAAAGGTAGTTGGATGTCGGATAATACTTCCAGTCAGTTTGGCACACCACAAGCACCCTGTCTTCTACACGGTCAAGTCTGAGTAGCCGTGAGTCTGGACCGCATATTCCTCACCCTGATCTTCCTTCCACCTCCCATGCCGAGTGCCTGCAGACAACTGATCCCACACTTGGACATTCCGAAGAGCTGTTCAGTTGTCCATTTATAGATTCTGGCCTCTCGCCCGGTCCACTTGAAGCGGCGCAAACTGAGATTGCATGAAGCGATGCCCAAATATTTGAGCAGCCACGTTCACACGAAGGTGATGGTGGGAATGTGTCACAAGAGGTGGACGATGATGAGACACAATTGCCAGAAAGTCAAGTGGAGGCCCTGGGTTCGGAAGTGGAAGAGGAGGTGGTGGATGATATAGTAACTGAACCAACCTGGCTGGAGTACATGCAGAGCGAGGACAGCAGCACACAGGAGGAGGGAGGCGTAGCACCACAACAGGCAGGAATAAGCACTGTGGTGGCCGCAGACAGAAGGCGGGTAACCGTTCCTCGTAACACCAACATGACGGAAGTTGTCATTACAACTGTTCGGTCTTCCCGAATCTGGTTGTTTTTAAAGACTCTGCCGATAACCCCAAACAGGCCATTTGCACCACCTGCCATCAGCAGAGGTAGCAAAACTACCAGCCTGACCACCACCAGCATGATCAGGCACATGGCAGCGAAGCACCCGACTTTGTGGGCTGAACCCCAGAGTCCAGGAACAGTGTCTGTAGGTGACACCACTGCTTCTTCCACTGTTGTGCATGGAAGCCAATCCCCTGTCCATGGTGCCTGCAAAGATGCCTCCTGCCCCTCACCTGTCGTTGCACACATTCTGTTAGAATCTATTCAGTTTGACCATCCGCCATCTTGTGGTTTCCGGCTTCTGGTCTGTTTTCCCCTGGTGCTGGGCTTGTCGTTGGTCAAGTGATGGTATCACCCATTATTACCCTGCACCTGCCTCCCGGTCCTTGCTGGACATCAGTGTTAATCCGCTTGAGTTCTAGCTAGGAGCCTTGATAGCGTTGTGCTATACTTTGTGCAGTTCTGGGAACTCTAGTTCTGCTTGCTTAGTTTTATTTGTTTTTTCCTTTTGTTTCTGCAGCTTCCTCTATTTCCCTGCTAGGAGGTTACCAGTGTTTTGTTCCCAGTCCCTAGATCTTTAAGGGATCCCCTTCCCCCACCTTCAGGTATTTGCTTGAGTATAGAATAGGATCGTCGGTGGGTCTATTCGCAAAGGAATAAGTCGCCCGATCCATCGTAGGGATCGAGTCTAGTCCTAGTGCAGGGTCAGATTCACCCCCCGCTCTATTCCTGAGTTGCAGACCCATAACAGTATGTCCAGCCATCACATATAAAAGAAAAAAAAGGAAAAGGATATTTTTTTTTCTCCCGGAGTCCTTGAATATGAACAGCGTCCAAGAACTTACTCAACACTTGCAAGGGTTAACTTTGAAGGTAGCCAGCCTGCAACAGCACGTGAGTAATTGTCCTGGAATACGCTGTGAGGAGACTAAGGTAGGACTACCTGAGTTTTTTTCTGGTAAACGGCAGGAATTTTTTACGTTTTAAAATGCATGTTTGCTATATTTTCGGCTTAGACCAGGATCCTCAGGGAGTTAATCACAGCGTGTGGGGATTATTATGTCTTTGTTGCAAAGTGATCCCCAAATCTGGGCATTTTCGTTACCACCTAATGATCCTTGTTTGACATCTGTAGAAGCATTTTTTTACTGCTTATGGGGTTGTTATATGATGATCCGGATCGAGTAACCACAGCTGAGGCAGAGCTCAGACGGCTTAAACAGGATTCTGGTGATGCTGAAAGGTATTGCACCCTGTTCAGACAATGATCCGCAGAGGTCAGGTGGAATGACCCAGTGCTCAAGAGTCAGTTTTTAGCAGGTTTGAATGAAAGGGTTAAAGATTTGCTCATTGCTTATCCTGCACCTGATTCTTTAGAATCTGCTATGCAGTTAGCTATCCGTGTGTATAGAAGATTGAGAGACAGGCAGAATAATGAGAAGCCTCCTATAATGCTGGACCCAGTCTCTCAGCATAGCCCCGTCGACAGCGAGGAGCCAATGCAATTTGGGGCGATATCCTCTCGTTCCCAGGAGAGGGAGAGGAGGTTCTCTGAGGGCTATGCTTGTATTGTGGTAAGGCTGACCATTTGATTAAGCAATGCGAGCTTCGCATAAAGAAAGAAAAGAAAAAAAAGGTTAGTAGGAGCACCACTCCCTTTCGTATTGCATTTTTACGGTCCGCAGAAAGGTTTTTTTTCTGGTAATTCCACCTATTGTGGTCATTCCATTGATTTTCAGGTCATGGTAGATTGTGGTTCTGCACTGAATTTGATTGATCAACAATTTCTAGACAAATATAAATTTGATTCTGAACCATTGTCATTTCTTTCCCTGTTGTGGCGATTGATAACACTCCCCTGGAGCATGGGTGCATGTCTCGAAAGGTCACTGGGTTCCCGCTTACTGTCAATATGGAACATCAGGAGTGCATTGACTTGTTTGTACTGGATAAATTGCTTGCTCCAGTTGGCCTAAGTTTACCCTGGTTAAAAATGCACAATCCTTTGCTGGACTGGTCGTCTGGTATTATAAGGTCCTGGGGTCAGGGGTGTTATGGTAAATGTTGCAATGTTCATTGCTGCTGTTGTTAAGAAAGAGCTACCTGAAGCTATTTAGGATTTCTGGAAGGTATTTTCAGAAGTTGAATCGCAAGCTCTACCACCCCATAGAGATTACAATTGCGCTATTGAGTTCGTCCCAGGTGCTACACTCCCTAAGAGTCGTTTATTTAATCTGACGATTCCCGAGAGGGAGGCCTTAAAGGAATACCTACAGACTAGTTTGGCTGCAGGTCATATAAGACCCTCTAAGTCTCCTGTGGTGGTAGGATTTTTTTTTGTCAAAAAGAAGGATGGGAGCCTTAGACCGTGTCTGGATTTTCTGGAGATTAATAAGATCACTGTGCGCAATCCTTACCCTTTGCCGCTAATTCCCGATTTGTTTAACCAACTAACCGGAGCTAAGTGGTTCTCTAAAATTGACCTTCGTGGGGCATATAATTTGCTGCGGGTAAAGGAGGGCGATGAATGGAAGACAGCCTTTAATACCCCAGAGGGTCATTTTGAGTGTCTGGTGATGAATTTTGGCCTTACTAATGCGCCTGCTTTGCATTTTTTCAAAATTACATTAATGACATTCTGAGGCCGTTGATCGGTAGGAGTGTTATTGTTTATTTGGACAATATTTTGATCTATTCACCTGATCTGGAGTCGCATTAGCAGAGAGTCCGTGAAGTTCTTCAGATTTTGAGCGAAAACAACCTCTTTGCTAAATTGGAGAAGTGCGAGTTTGCGGTACCAAAAATGAGTTTTTTGGGGTACTTGGTCTCCAGTGATGGGTTTGAGATGGACCTGGTGAAGGTTCAAGCAGTACTGGATTGGCCTACGCCTGAATGTTTAAAGTCTGTCCAAAGATTTTTAGGGTTTGCCAATTATTATAGAAAATTCATAAAGAATTTTTCTGTTATCGCTAAACCCATAGCTGATCTCACCAAGAAGGGTTCTAATACTGTCCAATGGTCCACTGAGGCAGTGGAGGCTTTTGAGCATCTCAAGGAGAGGTTTAGCTCTGCTCCTGTTTTGATCAAGACAGATGAGACCAAGCCTTTTCTGGTAGAGGTTGATGCCTCATCAGCAGGGGTGGGGGCAGTTCTGTCCCAGGAGGGAGAAGATGGGGTGCATCCCTGTGCTTTCTTTTCTAAAAATTTTTTGGAGACTGAGCTCAACTATGATGTTGGGAATGGAGAGTTACTGGCTATTAAGCTCGTGTTTGAGCATTGGCGACATTTTTTGGAGGGGGCTAGACATCCGATACAGGTTTTTACTGATCATAAAAATCTGTTTTATCTGGATGCTGCTAAATGTTTGAAAGCCAGGTGGGCACTGTTTTTTGCCTGGTTCCATTTCTCCGTTACATATATCCCTGGCACAAAGAATGTTAAAGCGGATGCTTTGTCTCGTAGTTTCTCTCCAGCAGTTAATACTGAGAAGGAGGAATGTATTTTGCAGAGAGGGGTGGTGGTGGCAGCATTGGGTTCTGAGTTGGAGAATAACATCCTAGAAGCCCAGAATTCTGCACCAACAAACACTCCATATGGTAAATTATTTGTGCCCAAAACCTTGAGGAGAGCTTTGTTTGCTGAATGTCATGAGTCTCGGTTGGCAGGTCATCCAGGGATTTCGGAAACTAGAAAGTCAATCGGTCGAAGTTTCTGGTGGCCAGGGTGGCATAGAGAAATCATCAAGTGGGTACCTCAGTGTATGGTGTGCGCTTGGTCGAAGGCCTCTCATGCCCCGGCTGCAGGATTGCTGTGCCCTTTGGAGGTTCCTAGCTCGCCATGGATGCACCTTGCTATAGATTTTATCACTCATCTGCCGGTTTCTGAAGGTTTTTCTGTCATCTGTGTTGTTGTGGACCGGTTTAGTAAGATGTATCATCTGGTCCCATTCAATAAATTGCCCTGCTCCAAGACTCTAGATAAGGCATTTGTGAAAGATTGTTAGGCTCCATGGTGTTCCCACGGACATTGTTTCCGACAGAGCACCACAGTTTGTGGCTCGCTTCTGGCGTGCTTTTTGTGACAGATTAAAGGTTCATTTGTCATTTTTATCAGGTTATCATCCGGAGTCCAATGGACAGACCGAAAGGAAGAACCAGGACGTTGAGCAGTTTTTGAGATGTTTTGTAGCAGACAATCAGTAGATGTGGTCGGAATATCTGCCACTAGCCGAGTTTGCTCTTAATAATCATACGTCTGCCTCGGCTGGGTGTTCTCTTTTTTTTTGCTGTACAGGGAGACATCCAACTTTTGGTCCATTTTCAAAGATTGGGGCGGCGGTGCCTGAGGAGAGATTTCTGG
>JARQOD010000002.1:232311949-232347880 GCA_033576555.1 Oophaga sylvatica
GGAATCTTGTGGGTATGATACCTTTTAATGGCTAAAGGTACTGCCACACTAAACAATCCCGCTAGCGTTCACAATAACGACGCATACTAATGCGATCGCTAGCGGGATTGTTTCTATATCGCTAAATGCTGCCGCATTTAGCGATATAGTTAACGACGCTATCGCCGTTAGCGATCTTCTTAACGACTTTAGCGGTACAAAAGTACCGCTAAATCGCTAAGAAAAGGTGCCACACAGCGATTAGATACTTACCCAGCGGGAGCGCCAACGAGAAATAGGGTCGGAACGATTCCAGCGACGAGCGAGATCACAGCAGAAGCTCGTCGCTGGAAGCTGCCGCACTGAACAACATCGCTAACGGGATCGCTAAATAGTGACGTTTTTAGTGATCCCGTTAGCGATATTGTTTAGTGTGGCATACCCTTAACAAAATATAGTGAAAGATATTACAGGGCAAGCTTTCGAGACTGCTTACGTCTCTTCATCAGGCTGGTGTAACAAAATATTTGAAGAAACACAAATATATACAGTAAAAAAACACAGGCATGGACATTTAAATAAACAAACACTGAGCTTAAAGAGAGAATCCTTAATTGGGTAAGATTAGATAAGTGGTGTGAAAGTTTTATGGACCCCATATGCATGTGAGATCAAAGGATGGTGGTGTCTTCATTGCTTTTGGAGGAAGTTGCTCAGATTTGGTAGTGGGCCATAAATCCTCCTGACAAACTGAGTCCTGTGTGAACAGAATCAAAGATGTTAATAAATTTGTATTCCCAAACCCTGCAATGTTTTTGCAATTGGAAATTGCCTTTCAAAATGACAACTTTCATATTGGCTATGTTGTGTCCTGGACCACAGAAATGTTTAGCCACAGGTAGATGGGTTTTTTTGTCTGTAATCGTATGACGATGAGACCTCATCCTTGCTCTCAGTCGCTGTCCTGTTTCTCCAACATAGAGGCCACCCACAGGACATATATTGCATAGAATTAAATATACCACATTAGAAGAGGAACATGTGAATGTCCCGGGGATCTTATAGTTTTGCTGTGTGTTGGGGACTTGGATCTTGTCGTTGGTCTCTATATGAATGCAAGTTTTGCATCTTCTCCCATTGCAAGGATATGTCCCTCTTGGTGAATCTGAGGGCATTGAACTTCGGATCATGATGTTTCTTAAATTTGGAGGTTGCCTGTAAAACAGCAAGGGGGGATCTTTGAATAATATTTTTAATGGTCATCCTTGTGTAGTATATGTGAAGTTTCTTAGCCATTTTTCTCAGTATTTCAAGCTGTGGGTTGTAGGTCACTACCAGAGGTACACGGTGATTTTCCTCTCTTTTCCTATATTGAAGTAATTGACTTCTAGGGATCCTTGTGGCCCTATGATCTGGTCATCAATGGAGGTGGGATGGTAACCTTGAATTAAAAATGACATTTTAAGTTGGGTTAGGTGTTTATCCCTGTCCTTAGGACTGGAACAGATACGGTTGTATCTGAGGGCCTGGCTGTAGACGATGGACTTTTTAATGTGTTTAGGATGGAAGCTGTCCCATCTGAGGTATGTGGGACGGTCAATTGGTTTCCGATACACTGATGTTTGGAACGAACCATTTTGGACTTTTATGGTGGTGTCTAGGAAGTTGATTTTTGTTTTTGAGTGGTCCAATGTCAGTTTATGGTAGGATGAAATTTGTTGAATTTGTTATGGAAATCTAGAAGTTCTTGTTCGGACTCAGTCCAGATTATTAAGATGTCATCAATGTAACGGAAATAGGCAAATGGTTTGATGGAGCAGGATGTTAAGAAGTCATTTTCCAGTTTAGCCATGAAGAGGTTGGCATACTGGGATGCCATTTTACTTCGGTGCATTGTAGATATAGCTCCTCACCGAAAGAGAAAAAGTTGTGTGTGAGGATGAATCTGGTCAGTGTTATTACAGACTCGGAAGGGATCCCATTGGCCTCAAGAAACATTCGGCAGGCAGTTAGTCCATCTTCGTGTGGGATGTTAGAATATAAGGATTCGACATCCATCGTGGCTAAGATGGTGCTGTCGGGGAGGGAACCTATCATGGATAGCTTATTCAGCAGGTCTGTAGTGTCCTGTATATAGCTGGCTGTCTTCCTTACCAGCGGCTTAAGGATGTTTTCTACCCACCCTGAGATTTCTTCAGTGAGTGTTCCCACCCCTGAGATGATTGGCCTCCCTGGATTGCCTGGCTTATGAATCTTGGGAAGCATATAGAAAGTTCCCATCCTTGGATTCTCAGGTATTAAGTCCAGAAGGTTTATGGAGTCTGTACACAGACATTTGATAGTAACATAGTAACATAGTTATTAAGGTTGAAGGAAGACTTTAAGTCCATCTAGTTCAACCCATATCCTATCCTAACCTGCCCTAACATGTTGATCCAGAGGATGACTCTTTTCAACTCCCTCAGATATTTTGGAGTTGGGTCATCATCCAGTTTGGTGTAGTACTGTATATCCATCAGTTGTCTGTGTGCCTCTTTGATGTAGTCGGTTGTATTAAGGAGAACTATGGCACCTAGTTATTGACACAATTTTGGTGGTCCAAACAAAATCCAGCCCACATATGTAATGTGTCAGACTCCTATTTCTCTGTGTGCAAAAAATTGTGGTATTTCAGGGCTACATTAGACAGTTTTTTTCTTCAACTTACCACAGTTATAGACAGTGACAACAGTACTTTATTTGTGATTTTTGCGAAACGGTGCTAATGAAAGAAACCTGAGGTCCCATAGGCATAAGTTCAGAAAAAAATCACAAAGTACATTCCAGATATTTGAAAGTGCGTTTTGACCGCACCCGGATTACATCTAATTTTGCTCCAATTTGTGACTTTTTTATTGAACTTTGAAAATATTGTACTACATTTAAAATGGGAAAGGCACGTGGCAAGGGACGGGGAACTGGACGTGATGGTGATGGTGCATGCAGAGGCAGAGGGCAAGCTGCAATTGTTCCACAACAAACATTCACATCTTTTCGCAACAGATTCCTGTCAGAATTCATAGGGGACGGCAGAAGACCACTCTGGACACCAGAGCAGCGTGAAAAGGTAGTTGGATGTCGGATAATACTTCCAGTCAGTTTGGCACACCACAAGCACCCTGTCTTCTACACGGTCAAGTCTGAGTAGCCGTGAGTCTGGACCGCATATTCCTCACCCTGATCTTCCTTCCACCTCCCATGCCGAGTGCCTGCAGACAACTGATCCACACTTGGACATTCCGAAGAGCTGTTCAGTTGTCCATTTATAGATTCTGGCCTCTCGCCCGGTCCACTTGAAGCGGCGCAAACTGAGATTGCATGAAGCGATGCCCAAATATTTGAGCAGCCACGTTCACACGAAGGTGATGGTGGGAATGTGTCACAAGAGGTGGACGATGATGAGACACAATTGCCAGAAAGTCAAGTGGAGGCCCTGGGTTCGGAAGTGGAAGAGGAGGTGGTGGATGATATAGTAACTGAACCAACCTGGCTGGAGTACATGCAGAGCGAGGACAGCAGCACACAGGAGGAGGGAGGCGTAGCACCACAACAGGCAGGAATAAGCACTGTGGTGGCCGCAGACAGAAGGCGGGTAACCGTTCCTCGTAACACCAACATGACGGAAGTTGTCATTACAACTGTTCGGTCTTCCCGAATCTGGTTGTTTTTAAAGACTCTGCCGATAACCCCAAACAGGCCATTTGCACCACCTGCCATCAGCAGAGGTAGCAAAACTACCAGCCTGACCACCACCAGCATGATCAGGCACATGGCAGCGAAGCACCCGACTTTGTGGGCTGAACCCCAGAGTCCAGGAACAGTGTCTGTAGGTGACACCACTGCTTCTTCCACTGTTGTGCATGGAAGCCAATCCCCTGTCCATGGTGCCTGCAAAGATGCCTCCTGCCCCTCACCTGTCGTTGCACACATTCTGTTAGAATCTATTCAGTTTGACCATCCGCCATCTTGTGGTTTCCGGCTTCTGGTCTGTTTTCCCCTGGTGCTGGGCTTGTCGTTGGTCAAGTGATGGTATCACCCATTATTACCCTGCACCTGCCTCCCGGTCCTTGCTGGACATCAGTGTTAATCCGCTTGAGTTCTAGCTAGGAGCCTTGATAGCGTTGTGCTATACTTTGTGCAGTTCTGGGAACTCTAGTTCTGCTTGCTTAGTTTTATTTGTTTTTTCCTTTTGTTTCTGCAGCTTCCTCTATTTCCCTGCTAGGAGGTTACCAGTGTTTTGTTCCCAGTCCCTAGATCTTTAAGGGATCCCCTTCCCCCACCTTCAGGTATTTGCTTGAGTATAGAATAGGATCGTCGGTGGGTCTATTCGCAAAGGAATAAGTCGCCCGATCCATCGTAGGGATCGAGTCTAGTCTAGTGCAGGGTCAGATTCACCCCCCGCTCTATTCCTGAGTTGCAGACCCATAACAGTATGTCCAGCCATCACATATAAAAGAAAAAAAAGGAAAAGGATATTTTTTTTTCTCCCGGAGTCCTTGAATATGAACAGCGTCCAAGAACTTACTCAACACTTGCAAGGGTTAACTTTGAAGGTAGCCAGCCTGCAACAGCACGTGAGTAATTGTCCTGGAATACGCTGTGAGGAGACTAAGGTAGGACTACCTGAGTTTTTTTCTGGTAAACGGCAGGAATTTTTTACGTTTTAAAATGCATGTTTGCTATATTTTCGGCTTAGACCAGGATCCTCAGGGAGTTAATCACAGCGTGTGGGGATTATTATATCTTTGTTGCAATGTGATCCCCAAATCTGGGCATTTTCGTTACCACCTAATGATCCTTGTTTGACATCTGTAGAATCATTTTTTTACTGCTTATGGGGTTGTTATATGATGATCCGGATCGAGTAACCACAGCTGAGGCAGAGCTCAGACGGCTTAAACAGGATTCTGGTGATGCTGAAAGGTATTGCACCCTGTTCAGACAATGATCCGCAGAGGTCAGGTGGAATGACCCAGTGCTCAAGAGTCAGTTTTTAGCAGGTTTGAATGAAAGGGTTAAAGATTTGCTCATTGCTTATCCTGCACCTGATTCTTTAGAATCTGCTATGCAGTTAGCTATCCGTGTGTATAGAAGATTGAGAGACAGGCAGAATAATGAGAAGCCTCCTATAATGCTGGACCCAGTCTCTCAGCATAGCCCCGTCGACAGCGAGGAGCCAATGCAATTTGGGGCGATATCCTCTCGTTCCCAGGAGAGGGAGAGGAGGTTCTCTGAGGGGCTATGCTTGTATTGTGGTAAGGCTGACCATTTGATTAAGCAATGCGAGCTTCGCATAAAGAAAGAAAAGAAAAAAAAGGTCAGTAGGAGCACCACTCCCTTTCGTATTGCATTTTTACGGTCCGCAGAAAGGTTTTTTTTCTGGTAATTCCACCTATTGTGGTCATTCCATTGATTTTCAGGTCATGGTAGATTGTGGTTCTGCACTGAATTTGATTGATCAACAATTTCTAGACAAATATAAATTTGATTCTGAACCATTGTCATCTTCTTTCCCTGTTGTGGCGATTGATAACACTCCCTGGAGCATGGGTGCATGTCTCGAAAGGTCACTGGGTTCCCGCTTACTGTCAATATGGAACATCAGGAGTGCATTGACTTGTTTTACTGGATAAATTGCTTGCTCCAGTTGGCCTAAGTTTACCCTGGTTAAAAATGCACAATCCTTTGCTGGACTGGTCGTCTGGTATTATAAGGTCCTGGGGTCAGGGGTGTTATGGTAAATGTTGCAATGTTCATTGCTGCTGTTGTTAAGAAAGAGCTACCTGAAGCTATTTAGGATTTCTGGAAGGTATTTTTCAGAAGTTGAATCGCAAGCTCTACCACCCCATAGAGATTACAATTGCGCTATTGAGTTCGTCCCAGGTGCTACACTCCCTAAGAGTCGTTTATTTAATCTGACGATTCCCGAGAGGGAGGCCTTAAAGGAATACCTACAGACTAGTTTGGCTGCAGGTCATATAAGACCCTCTAAGTCTCCTGTGGTGGTAGGATTTTTTTTTGTCAAAAAGAAGGATGGGAGCCTTAGACCGTGTCTGGATTTTCTGGAGATTAATAAGATCACTGTGCGCAATCCTTACCCTTTGCCGCTAATTCCCGATTTGTTTAACCAACTAACCGGAGCTAAGTGGTTCTCTAAAATTGACCTTCGTGGGGCATATAATTTGCTGCGGGTAAAGGAGGGCGATGAATGGAAGACAGCCTTTAATACCCCAGAGGGTCACTTTTGAGTGTCTGGTGATGACTTTTGGCCTTACTAATGCGCCTGCTTGCATTTTTTCAAAATTACATTAATGACATTCTGAGGCCGTTGATCGGTAGGAGTGTTATTGTTTATTTGGACAATATTTTGATCTATTCACCTGATCTGGAGTCGCATTAGCAGAGAGTCCGTGAAGTTCTTCAGATTTTGAGCGAAAACAACCTCTTTGCTAAATTGGAGAAGTGCGAGTTTGCGGTACCAAAAATGAGTTTTTTGGGGTACTTGGTCTCCAGTGATGGGTTTGAGATGGACCTGGTGAAGGTTCAAGCAGTACTGGATTGGCCTACCCTGAATGTTTAAAGTCTGTCCAAAGATTTTTAGGGTTTGCCAATTATTATAGAAAATTCATAAAGAATTTTTCTGTTATCGCTAAACCCATAGCTGATCTCACCAAAAGGGTTCTAATACTGTCCAATGGTCCACTGAGGCAGTGGAGGCTTTTGAGCATCTCAAGGAGAGGTTTAGCTCTGCTCCTGTTTTGATCAAGACAGATGAGACCAAGCCTTTTCTGGTAGAGGTTGATGCCTCATCAGCAGGGGTGGGGGCAGTTCTGTCCCAGGAGGGAGAAGATGGGGTGCATCCCTGTGCTTTCTTTTCTAAAAATTTTTTGGAGACTGAGCTCAACTATGATGTTGGGAATGGAGAGTTACTGGCTATTAAGCTCGTGTTTGAGCATTGGCGACATTTTTTGGAGGGGGCTAGACATCCGATACAGGTTTTTACTGATCATAAAAATCTGTTTTATCTGGATGCTGCTAAATGTTTGAAAGCCAGGTGGGCACTGTTTTTTGCCTGGTTCCATTTCTCCGTTACATATATCCCTGGCACAAAGAATGTTAAAGCGGATGCTTTGTCTCGTAGTTTCTCTCCAGCAGTTAATACTGAGAAGGAGGAATGTATTTTGCAGAGAGGGGTGGTGGTGGCAGCATTGGGTTCTGAGTTGGAGAATAACATCCTAGAAGCCCAGAATTCTGCACCAACAAACACTCCATATGGTAAATTATTTGTGCCCAAAACCTTGAGGAGAGCTTTGTTTGCTGAATGTCATGAGTCTCGGTTGGCAGGTCATCCAGGGATTTCGGAAACTAGAAAGTCAATCGGTCGAAGTTTCTGGTGGCCAGGGTGGCATAGAGAAATCATCAAGTGGGTACCTCAGTGTATGGTGTGCGCTTGGTCGAAGGCCTCTCATGCCCCGGCTGCAGGATTGCTGTGCCCTTTGGAGGTTCCTAGCTCGCCATGGATGCACCTTGCTATAGATTTTATCACTCATCTGCCGGTTTCTGAAGGTTTTTCTGTCATCTGTGTTGTTGTGGACCGGTTTAGTAAGATGTATCATCTGGTCCCATTCAATAAATTGCCCTGCTCCAAGACTCTAGATAAGGCATTTGTGAAAGATTGTTAGGCTCCATGGTGTTCCCACGGACATTGTTTCCGACAGAGCACCACAGTTTGTGGCTCGCTTCTGGCGTGCTTTTTGTGACAGATTAAAGGTTCATTTGTCATTTTTATCAGGTTATCATCCGGAGTCCAATGGACAGACCGAAAGGAAGAACCAGGACGTTGAGCAGTTTTTGAGATGTTTTGTAGCAGACAATCAGTAGATGTGGTCGGAATATCTGCCACTAGCCGAGTTTGCTCTTAATAATCATACGTCTGCCTCGGCTGGGTGTTCTCTTTTTTTTTGCTGTACAGGGAGACATCCAACTTTTGGTCCATTTTCAAAGATTGGGGCGGCGGTGCCTGAGGAGAGATTTCTGGAAGTTTGGAAAGGGTTTGGACCAATTTACGCCATAATTTGAAAGAGGCGAATAGGAGGTCTAAGAAATATTTTGACAGGAAAAGAAGGGAGGCGTTGTTCGCAGTTGGGGACATGGTCTGGTTGTCCTCTAGAATGTGCGTTTGAAGATCCCTTCTAAAAAATTGGGGTCTAAATTTGTAAGACCCTTCAAAGTGGTTCAGGCTGTCAACTCTGCAGCTGTGAGATTAGACATAACCTTGTCCTGGAGAATTAATTCAGTTTTTCATGTATCTTTACTGAAGAAAGTTGACACGCCAGATAAGGAGGCGATGCTGACTGTTCCTCCAATTGATGAGGATGGCGAGTTTGAGATTTCTCGCATATTCGATTCCAGGGGGCACAGAGGAAGGTTGCAGTATCTTGTGTCCTGGAAGGGTTTCGATCCCGAGGATAATTTCTGGGTGAAAGCTGAGGGTGTCTTGGCCTCAAGGCTGATTAAGGCTTTTCACAGGAGATTTTCGAATAAGGCTCGGCCAAGAGGATCCGGAGGATCCTCGTAAAAGGGGAGGTACTGTTAGAATCTTTTCAGTTTGACCATCCGCCATCTTGTTGTGGTTTCTGGTTTCTGGTCTGTTTTCCACTGGTGCTGGGCTTGACGTTGGTCAGGTGATTGTATCACCTGCCTCCCAGTCCTTGCTGGACATCAATGTTAATCCGCTTGAATTCTGCCTAGGAACCTTGATAGCGTTGTGCTTTACTTTGTGCAGTTCTGGGAACTCTAGTTCTGCTTGCTTAGTCTTTTTGTTTTTTTCCCATTGTTTCTGCAGCTTCCTCTATTTCCCTGCTAGAAGGTTACCAGTGTTTTGTTCCCAGTCCCTAGATCTTTCAGGGATCCCCTTCCCCCACCTTCAGGTCTTCGCTTGAGTCTAGACTAGGATCGTCGGTGGGTCTATTCGCAAGGAATAGGTCGCCAGCTCCATCGTAGTAGGATCGAGTCTAGTCCTAGTGCAGGGTCAGATTCACCCCCCGCTCTATTCCTGAGTTGCAGACCCATAACACATTCAACTACCACCATCAGCAAGCACGTCCACATCCTTGTTTCAGCGCAGCCTTCAGTTGTCCATACCCTAGTCATTAGAACGAAAGCCGAAATATGCATCCAACACCCCACAGGCCACAGTACTAAATTCACACATTTGTCGTCTGCTTGCGCTGGAAATGTTGCTTTTTAGGCTCGTATAGACCAAAGCTTTCCGCAACCTGATGGGGCGGTCATCCCGATGTACTCTGTCCCTAGCCGACACTATTTTTCTTGGTGTGCCGTCCCGGCATTACACAAGCACATGTCCCACAACATTACCTGTGCCCTCAACAATGCAGTTACAGGGAAAGTACACTTAACCACGGACTCGTGGACAAGTGCTTCTGGGCAGGGATGGTACATCTCGCTGACGGCACACTGGGTTAACAGTGGAAGCCGGGACCCAGTCTGACCTTGGGATTGAACACGCCTACCAACGCTGAGGATTGCGGGCTCTTGCTCAATCAGGGTTGCCCCACAGTCTACAGCTCCTGCACGTCATCCTCCTCCTCTTCGGCTTACATCTCCGAAATGACCACATCAGTCGCAAACTGGAAGCACTGCAGCACTGCCTCAGCCAAGTGTCAACAGGTTGTGCTGAAGCTAATATGCTTAGGTGACAAACCTCACAATGCTGAAGAGTTGTGGACAGCTCTGAAAGAGCAGGCAGATATGTGGCTGACACCGCTGAACCTACAGCCAGGCGTATGACAATGGCTGTGACCTGGTGGCGGCTCTGAGGCGAGGTGGTTCAGTGATTTCTCAAAACCTACCCAGAGCTGCCGGATCTGCATGTGAAAGTATGTCGCCTGTGTGCCTATTTTAGAAAGTCAGCTACAGCTTCAGCCACCCTTTCCGTGCTTCAGCAGCGTTTGCAGCTTCCGGCTCACCAACTGGTGTGTGATGTCCCAACGCATTGGAATTCTACACTGCATATGCTGGAAAGGATTTGTGAGCAGAAGAGGGCCATTGTTGAGTACCAGCATCAACAAGGGCATCGGTATTCAGTTAAGACTCCACACATAAGACCTCAGGAGTGGACATGGATGTCAGACATATGTACCATCCTACAAAAGGAGGAGGAAGAACAGGAGCTACTTTCCTGTGCTATAGACGGTACTACAAGCACAACTGTCATAATGTTTGTTCAGCGTGGATGTCCTAAGGACAGGGAGGAGGAGGAGGACAGCATGGTCAGTGATCCTGTTGGTGAGGATATGGATGGCTTGCCAGTTATTAGTCTGGCACATATGGCAGACTTTATGTTGCGCTGCCTTTCCCGCATTATCAAAAGTTTTGCGGACACTCAGTACTGGTTGGTGACACTTCTAGACCCACGCTACAAGGAGAACTTTCAATCTCTTATTCCAGAGTCAGATAGGTGTATTAAAATGATGCAGTACCGGAGGGCCATTGTTGTGGAATTACTGAAAAATTCTCATCTGAAAACGCTGGTGGCAGAGGTCACAGTTTGTTGGCCAACCAAGGAGTAGAGGCAAGAGAGACCCAACTACAATCCAGCAGAGGCAGGGGAACACTGGCAAAGTACTGGGACACTTTTCTCAGACCCTCCCATTACCCTGGCCCAGAGTCACGGGGTAGTCTCACAAGGCCTGGTAAGTTTGGGAAGATGTTGAAGGAGTACCTTGCTGACAGTACAACATCCTCCGTAATTCCTCTGTGCCTATTAATTATTGGGTATCCAAGCTGGACACATGACATGAACTGGCTCTCTACGCCTTGGAGGTCCTGGCCTGCCCTGCCGCTAGTGTTTTGTCAGAGCGGGTTTTTAGTGCCGCTGGTGGAATAATAACTGATAAGCGCATCTGCCTGTCAACAGAAAATGCTGACAGGCTGACCCTTATAAAAATGAACAAGGCATGGATTGGTTCAGACTTCTGTGCACCACCGAATGAGAATAGCGAAACATAACCTTCAATACAGTATATTTTTTGGGGAGGTGTATTTCTGTGCACCTCTTCACACCCACACATGGGTATATGCTTCCTGACTTTGGCTATTTGGTGTGTTATTATCCTCCTCCTTCTCCTCATCCTCATCATCCACCAACACTAGAACACGAGGGCGATCGTGGTCTGTGATGCAACAGCCAGTAGAAATTTTTTCAAGGGTGTTTTGATGCCGTTCAAAAAAATGTTTACACTCTATGTTGAGCTGTCACCCCCCAGGGGAAAATGATTGCAGCCTATGCACTTAGTGTATGGCCATTACAAGTATATGAGACCCGCTCCTTTAAACTGGGAAGACCTTTTTCGCAGGCCATACTCCACGTCTCTTCAGACACCACCCCTAGATCACCAGGGTGACCGTGTTCCATGATGATACATCCACTACATTGTTTTGCAAAGGTGTTTAGGATGTCTGTAACTACAAATATTGACACAGTCAGTTGTTGTGCCCCACCCCAGGGGAAAATGTTTTTAAGCCTATGCACTTAGTGTATGGCCATTACAAGTATAGGAGACCCGCTCCTTTGTAATGGAAACTGATTTTTAGGAGAACTTCATACACGTCTCTTCAAAGTGGTATTTTCGCTTGGCCAAATTTGTGGCAGGCCTTCAATGCATAGAAAAATAGTATGGGAGATCCAGTTCATAATAAAGTGAACTTTGTTGGTTGTTAATATTCTTCAACAATGCAATTCTTCTATGAAAGTTCTTCAGCCTCAACACTGCAATGCTAAAATGCAGGGTCTTCAGATTCACCACAGCAATTAATCAATGCAGGTTCTTAAGCATCACCAGTGCAATTATCCACTGATGGTTCTTCAGGCTCAACACTGAAATGCTCCACGGCAGGGTCTTAAGCGTCAACACTGCAATGGTCCACTGTTGGGTCTTCAGCCTCAACACTGCAATTGTCCACCGCTGGGTCTTTAGCATAAACACTGCAATTGTCCACTGCCGTTTCTTCAGCATCAACAATGCAATTTTAAAACTGTAGGGTCTTAGCTCACAGCAATTCAACACAGCAATGGTCCACCGCTGGGTCTTCACTGTCAACACTGCAATTATCCACCGCTACGTTTTTATCATCAACACTGCAATTGTCCACTGCCGGGTCTTCAGGCTCAACTATTAACTGCGTAGCAAAACAATATAGGAGTAACAAATTTATAGGAAGAATGCTTTCAGGTGGCCATCAAGTATGTGGGTTCAAAGGCTTATTGGGGTGCATTTGAATTTGATGCAGGGCGGGCCTTGCATTCATTGAAGAAGCTAACAGTATGGCAGTGGCAAAAGGGTAATGTGAACTTGGTGTTCATGTGTACATCCACTAGGTTGCTTCTAAGCCTTTTTGGGGTGCTCTTCAATTTGATGCAGGCAGGGCATTGTATTCAATGCATAAGCTAACAGTATGGCAGTGGCAAAAGAGTAATGTGAACTTGGTTTTCCTGTGGCCATCCAGTACCTGGGTTTGAAGGCTTATTGGGGTGCGTGGTACTTAGCTACAGGGCGGGCCTTGCATTTAATGCATAGGCTAACACTATGGGAGACCTATTTTCTTATAATTGGAACACTTTTTCATGAGGCCCTCCTGTACGTCTCATCAATAATCATAATAATAATAATAATCTTTATTTATATAGCGCCAACATATTCTGCAGCGCTTTACAGTTTAACAGTTTCAAAACACAAGTCATAAGTGGCAATGTTAACAATACAATAATTAAAGCAAAATAAGATGACCCTGCTCGTGAGAGCTTACAATCTACAATGAGGTGGGGGGGATACAAAGTACAGGTGTGTGTATACAATGGTGTATTTACAATGATGGTCCAGCCATCTTGAGGGAGGAGGGATAGATAGAGATACTGGATGGGCTACACACACACTTACACCTAGAATGACTTTGATTAGTGAACGTGATAGACCGCTCTGAACAAATGTGTTTTGAGGGAGCGCCTGAAACCATGCAAATTGTGGATAGTCCTAATTTCTTGGGGTAGAGCATTCCAGAGGATTGGCGCAGCACGGGAGAAGTCTTGGAGTCGGGAGTGGGAGGTACGGATTAGTGCAGAGGTTAGTCGAAAGTCATTTGCAGAGCGCAGCAGTCATTTAGGCCGATGGATAGAAATGAGGGAGGAGATGTAGGGGGTGCTGCACTGTGCAGAGCTTTGTGGGTGAGAACAAGTACTTTGAATTGGATCCTATAATGAATGGGCAGCCAATGTAAGGACTGGCGAAGAGCGGACGCGTCCGAGTACCGATTAGCCAGATGGATGACCCTGGCTGCTGCATTCAGTATGGACTGGAGAGGGGATAGTTGAGTAGCGGAGAGGCCAATTAATAGAGCGTTGCAGTAGTCCAGGCGGGAGTGGATCAATGCTACAGTGAGGGTTTTTGTTGTTTTCATGGTGAGAAAAAAGCGGATTCTAGAGATGTTCTTCAGGTGTAGGCGGCAAGAGCGGGCAAGAGATTGTATGTGGGAGGTGAAAGAGAGATTGGTGTCAAACATAACACCCAGACAGCAAGCCTGCTGCCGGGGTGTTATTATGGTGCTGCCCACGGAGAGGGAAATGTCAAATTTAGGGAGGTTAGTAGACGGCGGGAGCAGAAGTTCAGTTTTGGAGAGGTTGAGTTTCAGATAGAGAGCGGAGACTGCGGCCAGACAGTCGGTGGCGTTCTGTAGTACAGTGGGGGTAAGGTCGGGGAATGACGTGTATAGTTGTGCGTCATCAGCATAAAGATGGTACTGAAAGACAAATCTGCTGAAGGTCTGTCCAATTGGGGCCGTGTAGAGAGAGAAGAGAAGGGGGCCAAGGACTGAGCCCTGAGGTACCCCGACAGCGAGAGGAAGAGGAGATGACGTGGAGCCAGAGAACAAAACACTGAAGGAGAGGTCAGAAAGATAGGAAGAGAACGAGGAGAGAGCATTTCCTTAATGCCTAGTGACTGGAGCCTAGAGAGTAGTAGACGGTGGTCAACCGTGTCGAAAATTGCAGAAAGGTCGAGAAGAATGAGCAGAGAGTGGTCACCGTTACGTTTTGCTGTCAGAAGGTCATTGGTCACTTTGATGAGTGCAGTTTCAGTTGAATGTAGGGGGCAGAAGCCGGACTGTGAAGGGTCTAGGAGGGAGTGAGTGGAGAGGTAACGGTTAAGGCTGTAGTAGACTAGGCGCTCCAAAAGCTTAGAGATGAAAGGGAGATTGGAGACTGGTCTGTAGTTGTTTGTGCAGGAAGGGTCGAGAGCGGGTTTCTTTAGTAATGGAGTAATGATGGAGTGTTTGAAGGAGGATAGGAAAATGCCAGAGGAGAGTGAGAGATTGAAGATTGTAGTTAGGTGAGTTGTGACAACTGGAGAGAGAGACTGGATGAGATGTAAGGGGATGGGGTCGGTAGTGCATGTAGTCGGATGAGAGGAAGAGAGGAGTCTGGAGACTTCTTCTTCTGTGATGGGATCAAATGTGGAAAGTGAGCCAGGGGAAATGCAGGTTGGGATGGGAGTCACAGCACTTGGTGGTTGAGAGCAGATTTCCTGACGGATATTATCTATTTTTTCTATAAAGTGGGAGGCCAGGTCATCAGCACAAATGTCTGTGACAGGGGCTTGCGCTTTTGGTCTGAGAAGGGAGTGAAAAGTGTCAAAAAGTTTCTTGGGGTTGTTGGCTAGTGAGGAGATCAGGGTGGTGAAGTAGGTCTGTTTGGCGAGTGAAGGGCAGCGTTATAAGTTCTTAACATGAATTTAAAGTGGATGAAGTCTTCTGGTGAGCAGGTTTTTCTCCATAGGAGTTCAGCACTCCTAGAGCATCGCTGGAGAAGTTGAGTTTGCGATGTGAGCCAGGGTTGTTTTACTGCGTGTTTGGAAGATCTGAGGGTGAGCGGCGCTACTTGGTCAAGGGTGCTTCTAAGAGTGTCATTGTAGTGATGAACAGCCAGATCAGGGCAAGAAAAAGAGGTGATTGGGGACAGTGATGAGTGTAGGGAGTCTGAAAGTGTCTGAGGGTTAATGGCTTGTAGATTTCTGAATGTGTTGTAGATAGGAGTGCGCTGGGGTATCACATCACATGGGTATTGGGGAGCGTCCTAATTTTTGGCAACCCAGCCACTCAGTGCCTAGGCAATAACAGTATAGGAGACCCACTGTTTAATATTGGCCCTTTAAGAAGATTAATGCTGCCTGATGCCCCTATAAAAATTGGCTATGTTACTCCTTCATAAATGAAATAAGATGTGTCTGATGATGTGTCACACACTACTTGGCCAGCTAAGGTTGTTAAATGCTACAATGACATTTCACAGTAAATGCATTTGTACTGGTTGCAAGCAATGGTAACGTTGAAAAACGCATCAAAAACGCTACTTGTGAACATAGACAAATTGGTGGAGGAACTTTTTTACTTTGGGTTAATTATTTTGCCTTATATAAAAGTCATTAGCCTGGAAAGGATGTTCCTTGACATATTTTCCATGGAAATCCATTTTGGTTTCGTTTTTGTATGTTGGTATGCCTGTAAAAATGGCTTAACACTCTGACAACATTGCTCACAGCTATGACCTTGGAGTCATAAATGCTTCCAGGGGCATTCCCCATGATGTTACCGAGTCATTTGAGCACTGTTTCCATCATTTACAGACGTTTTAGACTTTAAAAGGCCCCCCCGGGGGGGAATCGCGGCAAAAATGCTCGGTTTTCCCATAAACTTACATTGGGCTTGTTGCTCCGGTCAAGTACCCGAGTATTCCAATTTGCTCGACCCGAACAACGAGCACCCAAGCATTTTAGTGCTCGCTCACCACTAATTATCATCTTAATTCTTTACCGTGTAAAATAATTATTTTACTGTAGTAGAGTAAAAGCTAAGTTTTATTCACCTGTTTTTTATTCATCATTTCTAGTGGTACTTTGCCCCTTTAAGTCTTTTGGGATTTGAAAACATACCCTTTCCAGATCATTCATCTCCATTTGTAGTTATTGAAAACCGTATTAAATCATGCCATGAGCACACTTGCCAAGTAGCTTACCTGTCTCCAGCGTGTGGAGTAGAAAGAGTGTATAATTGTATAATTGTATGTTTATCATACATGTATGGCTAGAACTGTTTATATATACCATGATAATTCCTCAGGGTAGACTGGTGGCTTTGCACACATTGTGTATCTTCATTGCTTCCAACAATTGACCTTGGGCTATTTGTTGTATTGATGTCTGGCCCTAGGGTCTTCTTTGGTTTTTGTGAATATTATTACTTTGGTGGGAATAATTTATTCCCTCTTAGTCACTATCTTTATTGAACTACTAGTGACCCAATTGACCATCTCTATATAAGACATATTTTCAGTTGTTTCACACTTTTTTGTAAAGTGTAATGTATAATTCCACATGTGTTAATTCATAGTTTTGATGCCTTCAGTGTGATTCTACAATTTTCACAGTCATGAAAATACAGAAAAATCGTTGAATGAGAAGGTGTGTCCAAACTTTTGGTCTGTACTGTACATATATACTCTTTATATAAAGATCATGGAGTAACTCTAGGTTTGCAGTGATTAGCCCTTGTGTATACCCCTTTACTTGATAGTAATCTTATGTAGGGTCCACGATCCGTAGCATATTGGTAATCATGAGATGAGCAATTAAGCCACCTTATCATATGCACTTTGTGCATTTATTACCGGGTTAGGGTGATTATCTGAACTTTTGGACATGAGACATGCTCTAGTGGCACAAAATGTGCCTATGTATAGATGCAACTTGATACATCAAGGGAAGCCATCTAATTGACTAGAATGTTTTCGAGTTTGATTTACCTATGTTTGCTAAGCTTTGTGCCTCAAAAACCTATATGTCCAATTCTTCTTTTTTGGACTTATCTTATTAGCAATATAACATAGTCATTAAGGTTGAAGGAAGACTTTAAGTCCATCAATATGGGCCATTTTGATACTGTCTGATCCCACTATGGTTTATTATCAGGGTTTTCTATCATGGATCAATACAATATGCACCTTTCTCACATTATGACGGATGAATCCGGCACATATGTATGATATTGCAGGGATAACACATTGCGCTGCTTTAACATGGTCTCATTGTGATTGCGCACGTGCCCTCCTGAACATTGGTGGGAACTGCAGTGTCCACTACAGATTTGCATTTCTGAAGCAATCAGCTTCTCCTGCCTCCGCACCTTTGCGCATTGCTAGTGGCTGGCAGGGACTTCTGCCCTCACTAGCACCGGTATGTACTTTAGTGGTAATTAAGAATATATTTAAGCTACATGGGTTTAATGGACCTCACTTCCCCTGACGAAGCCATGCTTGATATGGTGATATGTGTGAGGTTTGTTCCCTGCCTTGCCATGCCTTGTTATTCCATGCTGCTTTTCTCAGCCTAATGGGTTCCCATATCCTAGGTGCCAGTAGGTATATTTCTTCTTCTCCTTAGCCTATTCCATATCTTACATCCCATTTTGGAGAAAAAAATTCTAGCAAGGCCATTCATCTATGCTTTTATTTATGTTTTTCTTGCATTAGGAGACCTTTTTCTGCTCATATTTAGCATTTGGCACATATATGCTTATGGCACTTTAGATGATCATTGTCAACTCTGATTAATCGTTGAGTATTTGTTATACAGTGGGGAAAAAGTATTTAGTCAGCCACCAATTGTGCAAGTTCTCTCACTTAAAAAGATGAGAGAGGCCTGTAACTGACATCATAGGAAGACCACAACTATGAGAGTCAAAATGAGAAAACAAATCCAGAAAATCACCTTGTCTGATTTGGCAAGATTTATTTTGCAAATTATGGTGGAAAATAAGTATTTGGTCATTAACAAAAGTTCATCTCAATATTTTATGTATCCTTTGTTGGCAATGACAGAGGTCAAACGTTTTCTGTAAGTCTTCACAAGGTTGCCACACACTGTTGGTGGTATGTTGGCCCATTCCTCCATGCAGATCTCCTCTAGAGCAGTGATGTTTTAGGCCTGTCATTGGGCAACACGGACTTTCAAATCTCTCCAAAGGTTTTCTATGGAGTTGAGATTTGGAGACTGGCTAGGCCACTCCAGGACCTTCATATGCTTCTTACGAAGCCACTCCTTCGTTGCCCTGGCGGTGTTCTTGGGATCATTATCATGCTGAAAGACCCATCCACATTTCATCTTCACTGCCCTTGCTGATGGGAGGAGGTTTTCACTCAAAATCTCACGATACATGGTCCCATTCATTCTGTCATGTACACAGATCAGTTGTCCTGGTCCCTTTGCAAAGAAACAGCCCAAAGCATGATGTTACCACCCCCTTGCTTCACAGTACTTTGGTTTCATCAGACCATAAGACATTCTCCCAATATTCTTCTGGATAATCCAAATGCTCTATAGCAAACTTCAGATGGGCTCGGACATGTACTGGCTTAAGCAGGGGGACATGTCTGGCACTGCAGGATCTGAGTCCCTGGCGGCACAGTGTATTCATTCACAGTCATTCACTAGGTCGCCGCGTGTGGTTCTGGGATTTTTGCTCACCGTTCTTGTGATCATTTTGACCCCATGGTGTGAAATCTTACGTGGAGCCCCAGATCAAGGGAGATTATCAGTGATCTTGTATGTCTTCCATTTTCTTATTATTGCTCCCACAGTTGATTTTATCACACCAAGCTGCTTACCTATTGCAGATTCAGTCTTCCCAGCCTGGTGCAGGGCTACAATTTTGCTTCTGGGGTCCTTCGACAGCTCTTTGGTCTTAACCATAGTGGAGTTTGGAGTGTGACTGTTTGAGGTTGTGGACAGGTGTCTTTTATACTGATAACAAGTTCAAACAGGAGCCATTTCTACAGGTAATGAGTGGAGGACAGAGGAACCTCTTAAAGAAGAAGTTACAAGTCTGTGGGAGCCAGAAATCTTGCATGTTTTTAGGTGACCAAATACTTATTTTCAACCATAATTTGCAAAATAAATTTTGCCAAATCGGACAAGGTGATTTTCTGGATTTGTTTTCTCATTTTGACTCTCATAGTTGAGGTCTACCTATGATGTCAATTACAGGCCTCTCTCATCTTTTTAAGTGGGAGAACCTGCACAATTGGTGGCTAACTAAATACTTTTTTCCCCACTGTATTTATTCAGGTGACATCTTCTTATTAGTCCAACTATTCTTGGACCCTGCATTATTCATGAGAATTATGAGATACATTTTTTTTATACTGGTATAACCTTATGCGTATTAACCCTGTGCATACTAAACTATATATGTTAACACAGGTAGATTGTCCATACCATTTTTCTGGTTATATATTTTGACATTGATAGTTTCTTTCACACTATGTAAGGCCAGTTTCACATGTCCAGATTTTTCCGGTACCGGTAAACACGGTACCGGAGATATCCGTGTCCGTGTGTCTGTGTAAATATGTAGTATATCCATGTGGTACACATGTGGCAAACATGTGCCGCACGTGTGCCGCATCAGGACCACACGGACGGCTACAGTAAGCACTGTCCCCTGCCTGTGCTTGCTGACAGCTGAACTCCTGTGACCTCAGCACTGTCATTTTCCCACGGTGCTGAGGTTATAGGTGTTCAGCTGTCAGCAAGCACAGGCTCAGTGACGTCACCGCTACTCACTGAGCCTGTGTGCGCTGCTCCCATTCATTCCCAAGTAGTTTACAGTCGGAGCGGTCGCATTAGCAGCGCTCCAGCTGTAAAGTCATTAACCCCCCGAGATGGAATTACATCGTGGGACTTGACTGTTTTGCGGACAGGTATGGGATATAGTTGCTTTTTTATTTTATATTTTTAACCGGAGATCGAGGGCTTCGATAATGGAATGGGAGTGTAATAAGATTTAAAAACTGTGTAGTGTATTCTTTCATTAAAAGACTTTATTCTTATTGTGTGTGTGCTTATTTAACCCTTTATTTACTATAGTAATGAAGCGGTGTCTTATTGACAATAGAAAGGTGACATTAACCCTTTATTAATCCCACTCGCCACCACTACAGGGCAAATGGGAAGAACCCAACAAAGCTCCAGAATAGGCGCATCTAATAGATGCGCCTTTTCTGGGCAGCTGCGGGCTGCTGTTTTTAGGCTGGGGAGGGGCCATAATCATGGCCCCTTACCAGCCTGAGAATTGCAGCCCGCAGCTGTATAGTTTTGCCGGGTTGGTTCAAAACCTAAGGGGGACCCCACGTCGGGTTTTTCATTTATTCTCCCTGCTCGCTGTTGCCGGCAGAGCAGGGAGACTAATGACAGGGAGCTTTAGCACCACAGGCAGGGGACAGCACTTACTGTAGCCGTCCATACACACGGAAGACTGTGTGAACAGTTCTCCGTGTGCACGTGTGCGGCATGTTTTGCGTCCGTGCTGCCGGAGAAAAACGGACATGTCAGTATATTTTGCACATGGACACATGGTCCGTGAAAACACGCTGACATGTGCATAGACCCATTCATTTGAATGGGTCTACATGTGTCAGTGTCTCTGGTACGTGAGAAACTGTCACTACACATGCTGGAGCCACTGACGTGTGAATGAGGCCTAATTGTGATGCTGCTACTATGCTATACAATCATGGAACCCTTCTGGTGTTTACATATTGTGAGGGATGACTCACTCAGCTGCTTCCAAAGGTAGACACAGGAAAGCTTCTTGTGGAAAGTCACCTGCTTGTTTATTAAAGCACAGCATAAACCGTAGCACTGTTGAATAAAGTAAGCATGGCCTTTCTGGCCTAATGATAAAACAAAACAAAGATAAAGTCCAAAAGGAGTCCTTTTCCTGCAGGATTAACCCGCAGGTAACACACAAAGTCCTTATCTACTCCTGGAGCCACGTTTGGCGTCTTTCCTCTTCAAACAATCAACACACAACACACAGAAAAAAAACAGTGGCTGAACATTTAACATCCCAGCCACACCCTTGAGGTGGAGATATGGTGAGTAGGCGTCCCATAACTTACCACCCATCTCTTACCTACTCACCTACAAACCTGTCCCATAACATGGCTGATTAACTCCTTCAGCACATAGCATGTTGAGGAGAAACTTATGGGTTTCTAGATCAAGGAAGAAAGAAATCTTCAAGACACATATTTCCCTTAATATGCCGTGCTAGTGACCATGTACCATATTCCTCCCCTCTGCCCAAAGACACCAAACAGGGAATTCGGGAAAGAACATCTGGGTTACTATGTAACTTTTCTGGCCTATGCTGTTCGTGGATCTTGAAGGGCTAAGAACCACTTAGTCACCGGAGCATTCTAAAGGGTATGCCACACTGAACAATATCGCTAACGGGATCGCTAAAAAACGTCACTATTTAGCGATCCCGTTAGCGATGTTGTTCAGTGCGGCAGCTTCCAGCGACGAGCTTCCTGCTGTGATCTCGCTCGTCGCTGGAATCGTTCCGGACCCTATTTTCTCGTCGGCGCTCCCGTTGGGTAAGTATATATCGCTAGTGTGGCACCTTTTCTTAGCGATTTAGCGGTACTTTTGTACCGCTAAAGTCGTTAAGAAGATCGCTAACGGCGATAGCGTCGTTAACTATATCGCTAAATGTGGCCGCACTTAGCGATATAGAAACAATCCCGCTAGCGATCGCATTAGTATGCGTCGTTATCGTGATCGCTAGCGGGATTGTTTAGTGTGGCAGTACCTTTACCCTTCTTTTCTCTTAGCCATCTCAGAGGAGCATGGTCTGATACTGGTTTGAACTTTCAGCCTAGTAGGTAATATTTTAGTGTATCCACGACCCACTTTATGGCTAAACACTCCTTCTCAACAATTGCGTAGTTTTCTCGCAAGAAGAGAGTTTCTGGCTCAGATACAGGATGGGATGCTTTTCTCCATTTATTTCCTGAGACAGCACAGCTCCCAAACCGACTTCTGAAGCATCCATCTGGACCACAAATTCTTTGTTAAAATACGGCATTCTTGGCATTCTGGGACATGGGGATCTGCCAGTAGCACTTTGTCAGGTCGGGGGCTGAAATGTACCTGTGGGTCCAATTTTCTCAATGAGTTTGTCCACTTGGGGCATCGGCTACGCATCAAAACTAGACAACTCGTTTAGCCTGTGGTAGTAATTACAAAACCCCACTCACCGTTGGGCTTCAGCACAAGGACGATGAGACTAGAACATCCTCTTTTTGATTCCTCTATCACACCGAATTTCAACATTCTCTTAACCTCCTTTGATATTATCTCCTGCCGTGCTTCGGGGATTCTATAGGGCTTGAGGTTCACCCTTATGTGTGTCTCTGTTAACACATCGTGTTCCACCACCTGTGTACAACCTGGCAACTCCGAGAATAGGTCATGGTTTCATCTGCAGCAGTTCTTGACACTGTTGCTTCTGGGCCAGTGTTAGGGCCTGTGCACACGTTGCGGATTTGCCTGCGGATTTTTCCGCATTGAATGCGCACCTCTTGGCAGAAAACGCTGGCGCGGTTTTGACGTTGTTTTTGACGCGGTTTTGACGCGGTTTTCCAGTGCGGTTTTGCCTTGGAATTGTCTGCGTTTTTTACAGCAATAAAGATATATAAACTTTGACAAACTTGACTGAGGAGAAAAAAATGTGATGTCATTTCCTTGTCCAACCCCTTCTCTTCCATTCTCCATTTTGCTATAACTAAGCAAGGATGAGTGGCAGCTTCAATGAGCAGCAGAGCGCCCCTCAGAGCGCCCAGTGGACTGAACAGCATAGTGCGCAGCGCTTAGGGCTCCGCAGGCCATACAGAATACTGATGCTGGTGTGTCTGCTGCAAATCCTCAATCGGCACAGATAGCAGGTAAGGCCTCTTTCACATTTCAGTCGTGTGATGTCCGCCCCAAGTGTGAAAATGGCGGATCCGTCAGAAAAGTGTAAAAACGGATGTAAAACGGATCAGTTTTCTGACGGTTCCGCCAAGAAGTTTTCACCCGGAAATGATGAAATTTTCGTTCCGGAAATGTAAGTTTGCAAGTCGAGAGAGAGAGAGAGAGAGAGAGACACCCCGGACAGTTTGGGCAGCATTTTCAATGGTTTTCTATGGAGGCGACGGATCCGCTGGCGGATTCCGTCAAAGACGGATGCCAGAGGATCCGCCGACCATAGGTGGCCATTATACAAAATGGCGGATGCGGCAGATCCGCCACACTCCGCCATTTTGGCGGACCGAAAAAACGTTGCATTGGACGTTTTTCTGAAATGACGGACGCCAATTTTTTTGCGGATCCGTCAAAAAACTGACCAAAACACGACCATCCGTCAAAATCCGTCACTAATGCAAGTCAATGGGAAAAAACGGATCCGCCAAAAAAAAATGGCGGATCCGTTTTTTTCACATTTTGACGGATTTTAATTGAAGTCGCACGACTGAAGTGGGAAAGAGGCCTTAGCAAGTAGATTCCAAAAATTCTTGACATTTCTGTGTTTTCACTGTGTTGTGTACTAAAACAATATTTTTATTTTAGGTGCAGCACAGAAGGAGAAGACAGGCACGGAAAATGTGGGTGCACCCACTGAGCGGACAGAGAAGGAGCATTTTTATGTTCTTTACACTGATTTGAGGAAGTAAGTTGCCAAATATCCAAAGATATTATCCTACCTAAAACGTGTCCGAAAAAATATAATCATTAACTAACCATTGTCAAATTTTCAGATTTCCAGACAAATTTGTTCTATTCTGCCGTCTGTCTATCACCGCCTTTGACCGACTGCTTGGATTATTGTCACCCATCTGACCTTGTCCGATACTTTCATGAGGAAGGCCATCACTGCTGAGGAAAGGCTGCTCATCACCTTGCGGTAAGTAAATAATTTTTTGTCTGTATGTTATTAGGCCTCTTTCACACGTCAGTGTCTCTGGTACGTGTAGTGACAGTTTTCACATGTCCTGGAGACACTGACACACGTAGACCCATTCAAATGAATGGGTCTATGCACATGCCGTGTGTTCGTGGGCTAAACACGCTGACATGTCAGATTTTTACCAGTTGCACGGTCCACAAAGTGTCATGCACATGGAGAACACACATTGATGTCCTCTGTGTGACACACATGCACTGGTGAAGAAGCGCTACAGAAGCGCTGTTCCCTGGCGGCAGGTACTGAAGGTGCTGTCATCATTCTCCCTGGCTCTGCAGGATTTCTGCGCCATCAGGGAAGAATGGGATTTGTCTTCAGCACCTGTATAACTGCACTTACTGTAGCGCTTTTTCCCTGCTAGCCATCTATGTTGGAATGATGCGGCACACGGTTGCCACATATGTGCCGCACACACACAGACACATGGACATAGTGTTTTACGGTTGTGAAAATATCCTGATGTGTAAAACACACCTGGAAACTGTCAGCATTTGTTGCTGCTATAAGATGTGGCCACTGCCTCTCAGGGCTTATCTACAGCATTCTATAATTAACCCCACCGGTTAATTTGATACCACTCTCCTGATTGCTTCATCACTCTACTGCGCAGGCGTACTTTTGTGTCCTGATGAGGATAGACCAAAGTCCGGAGTGTGCATGCACTGGACCTCTCAGACCTTTCCTGGCGCTTGCTTACTGCAGGAATTTGTTTAGCCCTCAACAGGCCAGGTAAGTACGGCTGATCAGTAGAGCGTTGAAGCAAGCAGGAGGGCAGCGGCCGTGCGAAATGATGGGATTGGCTGGACACGGACCTGCATCTCCCATCTGACGTGACCGTCCCACGCAGTTGTGTCTAATTTTTTAAATTTTGTGTTTATTTAGAGCTTTCGTGTCGGACCGGTGTGTTATTGACAGCATCATAGAATGCTTCAGATAAGACCTGAAAGGCGGTGGCCGTATCTTATAGCGCCCATAACTGCTGACAGGTTCCCTTACATTTTTTTGTGACATTTCTAATAATGTTTTCTTTTTATTTTCAGGTTTTTGGCCACAGGAGAGAGCTATACATCCCTACACCTCCAATTTAGAGTTGGTAAATCCACCATCTCTCAAATCGTGAGGTGCACATGTTACGTGATCTGGCAGAAGTTGCAGCTCATCGTGATGCCTTCTACAACCGAGGAGACTTGGTTGCAGCAGGTTTTCAGTCTGTGGCCAATTTCCCGAAACTGCATAGGTGCAGTTGATGGTAAACATGTGAGAGTGCAGAAGCCACCACGATCAGGATCACGCTTCTTTAATTATAAGAAGTATTTTTCTGTGGTCCTGATGGCAGTGGCTGATGCACATTACAAATTTGTTGCCATCAATGTTGGTGCCTATGGCAGTACTGGGGACTCTCGGGTGTTGCAAACATCACAGATTGGTCAGCAAATTCTTCGAGATTGCGGAACGCTTCCAGCCCCATGACCGTTGCCGGGTTCCACACGTCCAGTGCCCTTTGTGATGGTATCGGATGAGGCGTTTCCCTTAATGACCACCCTGCTGCGCCCATACCCACGAAGGGAACTGGATGCCCGGCGGAGGATTTTCAATTATCGGCTGAGTCGTGCACGCAGATATGGGGAATGCACCTTCGGGATCATGACTAGTCATGGGAGGATCTTTCACACACCCATCCAGTTGGATACTGACGCCGTTGATGCTGTGATTAAGTCTTGCTGTGTACTCCATAACTATGCTTATGAGTACAGCTCAGAGGTAGATGTGGAGTACCAGCAGCCAGTATTTAATACAGTGCGCAACGTCGGTCTGAGAAGGCCATCCAACTCTGGTGTGCATGTGAGAGAAACCTTTACTGACTATTTTATGAGTCCAGAAGGTGCCGTGCACTGGCAAAACTCCTGTGCTTGTGTTGTGCAGCCTGACCAGCTGTGATAGATGGAAGATTGAGCGACACAAAAGAAGGACTATTCTTTCCCTGAGGAAGCCACACTTGTGTGGCGGTAGCATGTGATCCTACCCACACTCCCTCCATTTTTTTCCCCATGCTCCCACTGTTTTGACTTTCCAGCCCAGATTTAATTTATAATTGGGCTTGGGAAGGTACTTGCTCTCATAAATAGGCTCGATAATTTTATATTATCTATTCTTTGCCTCATCTTTTGCTATTTAGTTCTATGTTTGAATCTGTATGCATTTCTATGTAATTAAAAATTTTGGCTTGTTAATTTCATGTGCGTTATGTTTTCTATTTACTAAGTGGGGTTTGTTCAAACAAATTATCAAGATTCTTCTCCTTCCCACAGTCCCATGCCCATATATTCACCCAGTCCATATAACATATTCTCCATCCTATATTCCTGTGCCCATATAACATAATACATATCCTCTATCCCATAGTCCTGCGCTCATGTACCCATAACACAGTCAGAGATAGAGCCCTTGTATAGCCATCTCATGAAAATGTATATGACAAACACAAAAGAAAGTTGAAAATATAACTTTATTTTACAAACAATAAAATAATCCTGACAAACATTGTCATAATTTTTTCAATATGAAAACAATGAACTGATGGCCACATTTTGGGCCAATATAACAACTACCGGTGCTGCCAGGCCATGCCCAAACAAGGACACCCACAGCCCCTGTATACCTAGGAGAGGTTAGGGACAGATATTCACCATGACCCCCCCCTTCATAAACAGTGCGATCATGTATGAAACCCCTGCACTGCGCCAAATCCAAGGTGGCAGTGAGGAGCCTCTGTACCGCGCTGCACTATATTCAGTGTGTGACATGCACCCTTCTCTCACGCAGAGCGTACATTCCGGCCTCCATATACACACACCCTTCACCTCAGCTCCCGACGCTCCGGGCATAAGCTCGGCAATTGTACGCAGGTTGATACCACATGTCAGATTCATTTTTCTGCAATGGCTTTTGAGAATGTCAAAACAAGCTTTTCATTAGGAGGGGGGAACTCAATCTTTATGTCAATGCGACCTGGGCGCAGCAAAACAGAATTCAATATATCAATTCTGTTGGTTGCCATAATGACCTTAACATTCTTTGTAGCCTCAAAGCCATCCAGCTGGTTTAGCAGCTTGAGCATGGTACGCTGCACTTCACTGTCCCCACCAGATCCGCCTTCCAACCGTGAAGATCCAATGGAATCAATCTCATCCATGAATATGATAGATGAGGCATACTCTCAAGCCATGACAAAAAGCTCTTGCACCATACGAGCTCTCTCCCCAATAAACTTCAGAACAAGTTCGGATCCAGACACATGGATAAATGTGCATAGAATCATAGAATGGTAGAGTTGGAAGGGACCTCCTGGGTCATCTGGTCCAACCCCCTGCTCAAAGCAGGATTCACTAAATCATCCCAGACAGATGTCTGTCCAGCCTCTGTTTGAAGACTTCCATTGAAGGAGAACTCATCACCTCTCGTGGCAGCCTGTTCCACTCATTGATCACTCTAACTGTCAAAAAGTTTTTTCTAATATCTAATCTGTGTCTCTCCCATTCAGTTTCATCCCATTGCTTCTAGTCTTTCCTTGTGCAAATGAGAATAAAGATGATCCTTCTACAATGTGACAGCCCTTGAGATATTTGTAGACAGCTATTAAGTCTTCTCTCCGTCTTCTTTTTTACAGGCTAAACATTCCCAAATCCTGTAACCGTTCCTCATAGGACATGGTTTGCAGACCGGTCACTATTCTGGTGACTCTTCTCTGAACTTGCTCCAGTTTGTTGATGTCTTTTTTAAAATGTGGTGCCCAAAACGGGACACAGTATTCCAGATGAGGTCTGACCAAAGAGGAGTAGAGGGCAATAATGACTTCACGTGATCTAGACTGTATGCTTCTGTTAATACATCCCAGAATTGTATTTGCCTTTTTTGCTGCTGCATCACACTGTTGACTCATGTTCAGTCTGTGATCTATTAGTATACCCAAGTCTTTTTCACATGTGCTGTTGCTTAGCCCTATTCCTCCCATTCTGTATACGCTTTTTTCATTTTTATTTCCCAGATGTAGTACTTTGTATTTTTCCCTGTTAAAAACCATTCTGTTAGTTGCTGCCCACTCCTCCAGTTTATATCTTTTTGAATCCTCTCTCTTCTCTAGTATTAGCTATCCATCCAGCTTTGTGTCATCAGCAAATTTAATTAGTTTACCCCCAATTCCTTCATCTAAATCATTGATAAAGATGTTGAACAATACAGGGCCCAAGACAGAGCCCTGTGGTATCCCACTTGATACATTCTTCCAACTGGATGTTCAGCCATTTACTACCACTCTTTGGGTCCTATCACTAAGCCAGTTATGAATCCACCTAACAGTTGCCTTGTCTATTCCATACTTAGTCATTTTTTCAATAAGGATTGTGTGAGATACTTTGTCAAATGCTTTGCTGAAGGCAAGATATAATATACAGCATTTCCCTGATCCACCCAGTCAGTGATTCTGTCATAGAAGGAAATTAAATTAGTCTGACATGACTTATTAGTTGCAAACCCATGCTTACTCTGCTTAAGCACTTCATTCTTGTCCAGGTACTTACATACATGTTGTTTAATAATTTGTTCAAAGATCTTTCCTGGTATAGATGTCAGATTCACCGGCCTATAGTTCCCTGGGTCCACCTTCTTCCCCTTTTTGAAGACAGGAACAACATTTGCTCTTCTCCAGTCTTCTGGGACTTCTCCTGTTCTCCAAGAATTTTCAAAGATTATGGAGAGTGGTTCAAAAATTTCTTCTGCTATCTCCTTCAGTACTCTGGGGTGTAATTCATCTGGACCTGGAGACTTGAATTCATTTATGTTAGCATAAGTCTGTATGATGTGCAACTGCATGGGCCAGTAATGTCTTCTCTGTACCTGGGGGTTCATAAAGAAGCACACCCTTAGGTTGTGCAATCCCAAGTGCCTCAAACACCATCTTTATTTCACCCAGCCTATATGCAGGCGCCATAATATCATTATATACCCTGCAGGAATAAGTGTGAACGCGTGTCCTAGGGGCTGCTTCCTGATATTATAGTGGAAACCGGCTGCCGGTGAAGGAGCAAAACACTTGTTCATGGATCCGAAGGGTAAGTGGCAGTCGGTGAGGGTCCCAGCCTTTGAGTGCTTCCGAGTCCAACAGCTGCAAATAACTGCTGGCTGGTCTGCTGGACTGGTGGTCAGGTGGCTGTTGTTGGCCTTGGTGTCTTGGCCGGAACAGTCGGAAAACACCGTCAATATTACTTCATAGGAAGAAATGGGAGCAGGGTCCTCCAAAGCTGTAAGTGACATCTGCACCATACTCATAAAAATTGACTGCCTATCCGGTGGTAGTGAGCGAGCCTTGCCTGCAATTGTCAAGGCAAAATAGTCTAAATGATCCTCTGCAGTTGATTTTTTAATCAACTCCAGAGTATCAGTAGCGCATTTAAGGTTTTATCCTCTTTTTGTTTTACTTTTTTTTTTGCTCGGCTCTCCTGCCACCGAATAGGCAGCACTTGCAACAGCTTCTGCGGAGCCAGATGCTCCAACAGCTGCAGAAGCAGATGTGCCAGCAGCTGCTGAAGATGTGGCACCTGAAGAAGCTGTTGCAACACATGGCGAACAGGTGCCACCAGCTCCAGAGGAATTTCCTGCTCCATCTTCCGATTCTTCATCAGCAGTCGGGCCAGGAGGAAAAATGTTCCCTTCAGTGCTGTGTGAAAAGAAAAAAACAACACATTATTAGGGTATGTTTCCATGCTGTGTAGGAGCAATGTTTTGGACGCAGCAAAAAGGCCGCTCCGTCCAAAGCGCTGCCCACTTTTTTGTTCACATGGTGATAATGCATGTTTTCATTGAACACATGTGGAATCACCGCATGCTTTTCAATACACTGTGCTAGTTATCTGGCGTAGACAGAGCGCCAACGCAAGATAAATAGACATGCTGTGGTGTCAAAAGACGTGCCACATGTCCGGTGACGTAGGTCTGACACCTCCATCTTTGTACGCATAGTGGAGACGGGATTTCAGAAAATCACCTCCATTATGCAGTAACATCTGGACGCTGCGGATTGAACGCTGCGGTTATGCGTGGCGTTCAATACGCAGCCAATTGTGCTACGCCACATGGAAACATACAGGCTAGATATAATTACAGATTTTTATTTTTTTTTTGTCAAAACTTACCTCCGCAATGTCCTGCTAGTCACAAGAAATTGCAATTCCTCATAAAAAGGAAACGTGTGTCTGGGTGGAGAGGAGCCACTTTTTGAACAGCTGGTAATATATTTCAAAAATCTGTCCTTCACAGACCACCACCTTTGTTTCACATCTTTCTCTAAAAAATAAAAATAAAAAAATACACACACTATTATTAATCATAGTCCATTTTTACAAAGTATCATATTCATTGTTAAATAACGTTATAATTACCAATTTGGCACTGTCTTATATTTGTGCATGAATCCCATTCGGGATATAGCTCCCTACATATTTTGGTCCAGCAGAGGTCCCGATGAAACCTGTCTTTATAGGAGTAGTCTGCTGGGTCCCATAGTGCAGGATAATCACGTACCTACAATGTATACAATAATGCCATTACATACTATATCCAACACCCAAATAAAAATAAAATATTTAAATTTAAAATATATTTAGATATAACCCCTAGCCTAACCATAACACAAACACCAAAAAAAAAACCTAATCCAAAACAAAACCCCAGGCCTAACCAGAACCCTAACCCCAACACACCCATAACCCTAATCCCAACCCTAACCCTAATCCCAACCATAACCACAACCCTAATCTCAACCCTAATCCCAACCAACCCTAATCATAAACCGCATTTGAAACGGTAAACATATTTTAAAAAATTTACTTTATTAATTTGACATGATTAACCCCTTTCTGCCAGATGACAGAATAGTACGTCACCTGGCAGTATCCCCTGCTTTGAGGTGGGCTCTGGCGGTGAGCCCACCTCAAAGCAGCGACATGTCAACTGTTATAAAGCTGACAGCGGACATTTTACTAGCGCTTCCGGCCGCAGGGCTGGAAATTAGCGCATCGCCGACCCCGTCACGTGAACGATGGTCGGCGACGCGTTGCCTTGACAACCAGAGGTCTCATAGAGACTCTATGGTTGTTGCCGGCACATTGCTGTGAGCGCCGCCCGGTGGTCGGCGCTAACAGCAATGCAGTAAATCTGCTACATATGGGTGATCTGCTCATCGCCCATATGTAGCAGAGGCGATCGAGTTGTGCATTCTTCTAGCCTCCATAGTTGAAGCATGCCAAAAGTAAAAGAAAAAAGAGTTTAAAAATTAAAAAAAAAAACATAAAAAGTTCAAATCGCCCCCCTTTCGCCCCAATCAAAATAAAACAATGAAAAAAAAAATCACACATACACATATTTGGTATCGCCGCGTTCAGAATCGCCCGATCGATCAATAAAAAAAAAAGGATTAACCCGATTGCTAAACTTAGTAACGAGAAAAAATCAAAACGCCAGAATTACATTTTGGTCACCACGACATTGCATTAAAATGCAATAACGGGCGATCAAAAGAACATCTCTGCACAAAAGTGGTGTCATTAAAAACATCAGCTCGGCACGAAAAAAAATGAGCCCTCACCCAGCCCCAGATCACGAAAAATGGAGACGCTACGGGTCTTGTAAAGTGGCGCAATTTCTTATTTTTATTTTTAGCAAACTTTGGAATTTTTTTTCACCACTTAGATATAAGAGAACCTAGGCATGTCTGGTGTCTATGAGCTCGTAATGACCTGGAGAATCATAATGGCAGGTCAGTTTTAGCATTTGGTGAACCTAGCAAAAAAGCCAAACAAAAAACAAGTGTGAGATTGCATTTTTTTTGCAAATTCACTGCACTTGGCATTTTTTTTCCCATTTTCGAGTACACTACATGGTAAAACCAATGGTGTCCTTTAAAAGTACAACTCGTCCTGCAAAAAATAATCCCTAACATGGCCATATTGACAGAAAAATAAAAAAGTTATGGCTCTGGAAAGAAGGGAAGCAATAAACAAAAATGCAAAACGGAAAAAAAAAAAGTTTTTTTTTTTAGACCATTTTTTGGGGGGTTTAACCAAAGGGGCATGGTGAAAAAATTTTCTGCGCCATAACCAAAGGGGCATGGTGAAAAAATTTGCGTGGGCTCCCTGCAATTTTCTGCGCCAGAGTCGGAAAGCTGACGGCTGCGATCTGGTATTTTTAGCCAGGAGGGGCGCCAATATCCATGGCCCCTTCCTAGGCCATGAATATCAGCCCGCAGCTGTCTGGGTTTGCCTTTACTGGCTATAAAAATAGGGGACCCCAAAAAAAAATGACGTGGGGTCCCCCTATATTTTTATAGCCAGAAAGACTACGCAGACAGCTGCGGGCTGATATTCATAGCCTAGGAAGGGGCCATGGATATTGGCGCCCCCTCTGGCTACAAATACCAGACCGCAGCCGCCCCAGAAATGGCGCATCTCTAAGATGCGCCAATTCCAGCACTTAGCCTCTCTCTTCCCACTCCCCTGTAGCGGTGGGATATGGGGTAATAAGGGGTTAACGTCACCTTTGATTGTTAGGTGATATTAACCCAGGTTAATAATGGAGCGACGTCAATAAGACGCCGATCCATTATTAATCCGAAAGTAATAAAAGGTAAAATAAAACACAGACATTAGATCAAAATACTTTAATGAAATAAATAAACAAAGTTTTTGTCCACATTTTATTTAATGGTATCCAACCAAAGCCCTCGTTCTCCTAGGAAAAAAAAAAAATAACAAAGCAATTGTATACTCCCTGGTCCGACGCAGTCCATTAATATCGAGTGTCCCTCGACGATCTGCCATGGAGAACAGTCACATCAGGAGATCTTAGTGCTCTCCATGGCTCTGGCAACACACTGACAGGAGCTAAGCTCCTGCAGTGTGTCACTGCGCAGCGCGAGAGTTTACCGGAGTTCATTGACTTCGGTACTCTCGCTTTACGGCACAGCTGCGTGGGAAAATTCTCACGCAGCTCTAGTGCCGTAAAGAGACAGCACGGAGCTGCAGAACTCCGGGAAACTCCGGGCAGTGTATCGCCGGAGCACGGAACAAATCCCGTGGGACACTTGATTAGGATTTCTGCGGACCAGGAAGTATTTATTGCTTTATTTTTTGGGATTTTTTCCTAGGTGACAGGGCTTCGGGGCAGGGCCGTATTTGCCACTAGGCACTCGTGGGCACGTGCCTAGGGCGGGACGCTGCGGGGGGGGCGGCACCTGAGCAAGAAATTATTTTTTTATTTTGGTCTGGGGGGGGTGTTGGCCCTCCCCTTGCTTCCCTCACCCCCCCATCATCATACTCACCTCCTCCTGCTGCAGCTCCACCGTCCAGCGCGATATCTTATTCCTGTACTGAGCGAGCGGTCACTCCTGGCACCGCTCATTAAGCTCATGAATATGGGCGCCACTCCACTCTCATAGGCGTGGCTCCATATTCATGAGCTTAATGAGCGGTACCCACGTGTGACCGCCCGCTCATACAGGAACAGGATGTTGGCGCTGGACCTTCGGAGCTGCAGCAGGAGGAGGTGAGTATATATATGATGATGGGGGGGTGAGCACTGAGGGCTGGGGGGTGATGAGCGCTGTGTGCTGGGGGTGAGGGCTGGGGGGGGGATGAGCGCTGTGTGCTGGGGGTGAGCGCTGTGTGCTGGGGGGTGAGGGTTGGGGGTGATGAGCGCTGTGTGCTGGGGGGGTGAGGGCTGGGGGGTGATGAGCGCTGTGTTCTGGGGGTGAGCGCTGTGTGCTGGTGGGGTGAGGGCTGGGGGGTGATGAGTGCTGTGTGCTGGGGGGGTGAGCAGGGCCTATTTGCCACTAAGCACTCGTGGGCACGTGCCTAGGGCGGGACTCTGCGGGGGGCGGCACCTGAGCAAGAAATTTTTTTTTTTTGGTCCGGGGGCTGGGTCAGCCCTCCCCTTGCTTCCCTCACCCCCCCATCATCATACTCGCCTCCTCCTGCTGCAGCTCCACTGTCCAGCGCTGATATCTTATTCCTGTACTGAGCAAGCGGTCACTCCTGGCATCGCTCATTAAGCTCATGAATATGGAGGCCACTCCACTCTCATAGGCGTGGCATCCATATTCATGAGCTTAATGAGCGGTACCCACGTGTGACCGCCCGCTCATACAGGAACAGGATGTCGGCGCTGGACCTTCAGAGCTGCAGCAGGAGGAGGTGAGTATATATATGATGATGGGGGTGGTGAGTGCTGAGGGTGGGGTGTTATGAGCGCTGTGTGGTGGGGGTGAGCGCTGTGTGCTGGGGGGGTGAGGGCTGGGGGGTGATGAGCGCTGTGTTCTGGGGGGTGAGCGCTGTGTGCTGGGGGGGTGAGGGCTGGGGGGTGATGAGTGCTGTGTGCTGGGGGGGTGAGCAGGGCCATATTTGCCACTAAGCACTCTGGGCACGTGCCTAGGGCGGGACTCTGCGGGGGGGCGGCACCTGAGCAAGAAATTTTTTTTTTTGGTCCGGGGGGGGGTGGGTCAGCCCTCCCTTGCTTCCCTCACCCCCCATCATCATACTCGCCTCCTCCTGCTGTAGCTCCACTGTCCAGCGCCGATATCTTATTCCTGTACTGAGCGAGCGGTCACTCCTGGCATCGCTCATTAAGCTCATGAATATGGAGGCCACTCCACTCTCATAGGCGTGGCATCCATATTCATGAGCTTAATGAGCGGTACCCACGTGTGACCGCCCGCTCATACAGGAACAGGATGTCGGCGCTGGACCTTCAGAGCTGCAGCAGGAGGAGGTGAGTATATATATGATGATGGGGGTGGTGAGTGCTGAGGGCTGGGGTGTTATGAGCGCTGTGTGGTGGGGGTGAGCGCTGGTGCTGGGGGGGTGAGGGCTGGGGGGTGATGAGCGCTGTGTCTGGGGGTGAGCGCTGTGTGCTGGGGGGGTGAGGGTTGGGGGTGATGAGTGCTGTGTGCTGGGGGTGTGAGCGGGCCTATTGCATAAGCATGTGGGGCGTGCCTAGGGCGGGACTCTGGGGGGGGGCGACTGAGCAAGAAATTTTTTTTTTTGTCGGGGGGGGGGCTGGGTCAGCTCCTTGCTTCTCCCCATATCATCTCGCTCTCCTGCTTAGCTCATGTCCAGGCCGTATCTTATTCTGACTGAGCGAGCGGTCTCTGGCACGCTTATTAGCTCAGATGGCGCCATCACTTCTGGCGTGGCGTCCTATTATGGCTTAATAAGCGGTACGAGTGTACGCCGCTCTCAGGACTGGATGTGGCGCTGGACCTTCGAGCTGCAGCGGGGAGGTGAGTTTATATGTGTGGGGGTGTGAGCGCTGAGGGTGGGGTGTGTGGCGCTGTGGTGGGGGTGAGCGCTGTGGACTGGGGGGTGAGGGCTGGGGGGGTGATGAGCGCTGTGTGCTGGGGTGAGCACTGTGTGCTGGGGGGGTGAGGGTTGGGGTGGATGAGCGCTGTGTGCTGGGGGTGAGCGCTGTGTGCTGGGGGGGTGAGGGCTGGGGGGTGATGAGCGCTGTTGCTGGGGTGTGAGTGCTGTGTGCTGGGGGGTGAGGTGCTGGGGGGTTGATGAGCGCTGTGTGCTGGGGTGTTAGCGCTGTGTGCTGGGGGCCTAGGGCTGGGGGTGATGAGCGCTGTGTGCTGGGGGGTGGTGAGCGCTGTGTGCTGGGGGGGTGAGGGCTGGGGGAGTGATAAGGCTGTGTGCTGGTGGTGATGAGCGCTGTGTGCTGGTGGGGGGTGATGAGCGCTGTGTGCTGGGGGGTGATGAGCGCTGTGTGTGGTGGTGAGTGCTGTGGGCTGGGGGGGTGATGAGCGCTGTGTGCTGGGGGTGAGCACTGGGGGGTGATGAGCGCTGTGTGCTGGGTATGAGCGCTGTGCGCTGGGGGGGTGGGGGCTGGGGAAGTGATGAGCGCTGTGTGCTGGGGGTGAGCGCTGTGTGCTGGGGGGTGAGGGCTGGGGGAGTGATG
>JARQOD010000002.1:232347980-232367372 GCA_033576555.1 Oophaga sylvatica
TGTGTGGTTCTCATGCTGTATATAGAGAGGCTTTGTGTGGCTCAGGCTGTTAATAGGGAGTCTTTGTGGTGCTCATGCTGTTTATATGTGCTCATGTTAGGCTCCTGCTGCACATAGGGAGGCTGTGTGGGGCTTATGCTGTATATAGTGAGGCTTTGTGGGGCTCAGGCTGTATATGGGGAGTCTCTGTGGTGCTCATGCTGTATATGGAGAATCTCTGGAGCTCATGCTGCATATGGCGGAGGCTGTGTGGGGATCATGCTGTATAAAGGGAATCTGTGTGGGGCTCATGCTGTATATGGGGAGGCTCTGGGGCTCATGCCTCATATGGGGGAAGCTGTGTGGGACTGATGCTGCATATGGGGGAGGCAGTTTAGAGCTAATGCCGCATATGGGGGAGGCTGTGTGGGCCTCATACCGCATATGAAGAGGCTGTGTTGGGCTCAGCTGTATAGAGGGAGGCTGAATGGGGCTCATGCAATGTATACAGGGAGGCTGTGAGGGCTCATGCAGTACATAAGGAGGCTGTGTGGGGGGAGGCTGTGTGGGACTCCTACAGTGTATATAGGGAGGCTGTGTTTGCTCATGCAGTATATAGGGAGGCTGTGTGGGGCTCATGCAGTATGTATAGGGAAGCTGTATGGGGCACATGCAGTGTATATAGGGAAGCTGTGAGGGCTCATGCAGTGTATATAGGGAGGCTGTGTGGGGGTCATGTTGTATATAGGGAGGCTTTGTGGGGCTCATGCTGTATATAGGGAGGCTGTGTGGGGCTCATGCAGTGTATATAGGGAGTCTGTGTTGGGCTCATGCTGTATATGGAGAGGCTTTGGGGCTCATGCTGTGTATGGTGGAGGCTGTGTGGGGCTCATGCTGTATATAAGGAGTCTGTGGGGTTCATGCTGTATATGGGGAGGCTCTGGGGCTCATGCTTTATATGGGGAGGCTGTGTGCGGCTCATGCTGTATATAGAGAGTCTGTGTGGGGCTCATGCTGTATATGGGGAGGCTCTGGGGGTCATTCTGTATATGGGGAAGCTGTGTGGGGTTCATGCTGCATATGGATGAGGCTGTTTAGAGCTCATGTTGCATATTGGGAAGGCTGTGTGGGGCTCATGCCGCATGTGGTGGAGGCTGTGTGGGGCTAATGTCGCATGTGTGGGGAGGCTGTGTGGGGCTCTTACAGTATATAAGGGTCTGTTGGGGGGCTCATACGATATACAGAAAGGGCTGTAATCGGGTTCAAACGATATTTAGGGGGGTATCAGCATACTTAATTCTGCTCAATATTAAGTGATACAATTAATATTAATATAATTATCAATAATATAATAATAATTGTAATATATTGATATTAATACTGAGTAGAATTAATTTCAGCCTATTGGATTAGCTCTCCACAACAGTCACAGTCTCTCATGTGGTCCCTTGTGAAAATGAATTGCCCACCCCTGCTCTAAAGTAATGTGCTATCACTGAGCTAGTCTAACAAACGCTTAGGTAACTAGTTTCAAGTGCTATAAAAAGCAGAAAAGTCTCTCTTTATCTTTAGAGGAGTCCGTTATAATACATGTGTTATTAATCCATACATAATTTAAAACAATGAACACTAAAATATACAGTATATAACTGACTCCTCTAAAGATTGTTACAATGATACTCACTTGGGAGCTGTATGAGGTATCACAGGAAACGTTTACATTTAAAAGTCTGGCTGGTTTATTTCATTCATCATAAACCACATCACAGGAAAACTTAAATATAGCCTTTGAAACAATGTAAACAGTCCATACAATAGTGTGGGTTTGCCTGCTTGGTTTAGAGTCCAGTTTCTTAGTCTTTTAGAAAAGCCACACAGTACCATTTGTGAGATAAACATGTCCCATTCTACCATATGAACCTCACCCAGGGGTGAAGATATGGTGACTGCTGTCTCGCCCTAACTCTGCAGCTGATCACAATAAGACCTGGCCCTAATATGGCCAATTCATCCCTCTTAGTATTATGTATACTAGAGCATTACTCCAGGTTTATATCACTGAGGACATGCACCTTTCTGATACATATCTCACATCCATCTCAGGTTTCTGGCGCTATGTGTGCCCTTAGGTAAAAAGCATATATGACTCTATAACTAAGGGTAATAGTCTAATGGTGTGCACTCAAGTCATTCAAAAAAATGAGGTGCTGATGAATTGGACCACTAGGGTACCAACACAAGTAGAGAATATATTTCACCGCACTCTCCTGTTTGTATAATATGCAAAAAATTGTGATTTTATTATAGGAACATCAATCCAAAGAAGAAACGTGCCAAGATCAAGAGAATATGTACAGTACAAATAAAGCTACCCAACGTTTCGATCCTCCCGGATCTTAATCATGGGGTACTTATAGACTGTGGTAATAGAGGTATGGCACTAGGGAGGAGCATAAAGCCCTTCTTATATGTCGCCAGAAGCTGTAGTGTACAGATAAGGCTGACAGGGGCTGGATATGCTTATGTTTTGATGCTCCCAACCTGGGAGGTAACTAGGAGTGTATGGAACGGGTGGCACTCCCGCACCCTGCCCTGGCTGCAGCGCATCATATAAGAAGGGCTTTATGCTCCTCCCTAGTGCCATACCTCTATTACCTCAGTCTATAAGTACCCCATGATTAAGATCCGGGAGGATCGAAACATTGGGTAGCTTTATTTGTACATATTCTCTTGATCTTGGCACGTTTCATCTTTGGATTGATGTTCCTATAATAAAATCACAATTTTTTGCATATTATACAAACAGGAGTGTGTGGTGAATTATATTCTCTCTATACTATAGCTAAGGGTCTGACCATTTCTTAGACTTGATAAAAATTATTTTTTTTTTTTGGATGTGCTTATCCACTTTTTTCTCAATATTGTACAGGTAATACAGTGATCACCGGTGACATTATACATATAAGCTCTATATATAGTATATAGTGTATGGTTAATTACAAGTGACATTACACACAGAAGCTCTATAAATACTATACAGTATAAGTGTACAGGTAATACAGTGGTCAGCAGTGACATTATATACAGGAGTTCAGTATATAGGGTATAATGTACAGGTAATTCAGTGATCACTGGTGACATTATACACTGTAGCTCTATGTATAGAGTATAGTGTAAATTGACAGGTAATACATTGACTTTCCAGTGGCGTCTCTAGTTGCAGTAATTCATTTTCGCTTTTCTTTTTCTCTTGTTCACATCAATAGCATTTCTTGCAGCCAGGACTTATCTCTGCAAAAAGTAGCACACGGATATCTATAGCTGATCGCTTCTAGATCACATTCCCCACTTTTTCCCCAACTTCTACACTATGCCAGATAAAGAAAAAAGCAACATAGTGCCACACTGAACAGTAACAGGACCTCTCTTTTGTTCCCCATATAGAAAAAGTAAAAGTAAAATATATTACAGTAATCATGCCCCTCACTTGCCGCCATAAAGTAATAAACTATGTTCCACATTCTGGCCCCAATGCAGTGATTACATCACCCATGCTAGCCCATTTCTATGACAATGTTCCCCATCCTGGGCCCCTTCTTGTAATAATGTCCCCCATCCTGAGCCCCTTCCTGTAATAATGTCTCCCATCCTGGACCTCTCCTGTAATAATCTCCTAGATTCTGTCCTCTTTTTGTAGTAATGTGCCTTATTCTGGCTCCTTTATTTACTAATGTCCTTCATTCTGAGCCCCTTTCTATTATATTGTCCTCCATCCTAGTCCCCTTCCTCGTAAAATGTCCTACATGTGGGCACCTTGCTGTAATAATGTCCACCTCATTCTCTACCACCCTTTCTGTAATACTTTCCAATATCCTAGCCCCTTCCTTAATAATGTCCTACATCCTTGGCCCCTTCCTATAATAATGTTTCCCATCCTGGGCCCCTTTATTCAATAGTATTCTTAAATCTGGACCTCTTTATTTAATAATGTCCCTCATCCTGGCCCTTTTCTTATAATAAAGTCCCCCATCCTGGGATACTACATTTAATAATGTCCCCCATCTTAGGTGCTTCCTGTAATAATGTCTCCAATCCTGAGCCCCTTCTTATATTAATGTCCCCTATCATGGGACCTTCTGTTAATGTCCCCCATCCTGGGTCTCTTTATTTAATAATTTCCCCTGTAGTGCAGCGGTGTTCACACCGTGCAGTAATGAGGCAGTGACCCAGGAAAATTCAAAAGCAAACGTATTTAATGTCCACAACTCACAAAATAAACAGCACACGGTATCCTCCGGATCGCAGCCGGGAATCAAGACAGTCCGTAACCGAGACCGGTTGCCATGGGCGACTGCGCCACCATGTCACGCTGAGGGGTGCCAGGCGTTCGCTTCTCTTGACTCTGTTTTACCTCGCTGAACCTTGCAGAATCGCCGGCTCTGCCGCTTGCAAAACAAACACTGACAAACCCAACCCTTTACTGCAGGGTTTTTAAATAGAATCTGAAGCCATGGGCCACTTGTAAGACCCGGCATGGACGAAGCGAACTGCCCCACTACCATCCTGTAGTTCGCTCCAAAAATAAAAGCCCATGCCGAGTTTTCTTAAATCTGCCTTGGAAAAATAGCCTGTCCAAGACCAAACTTACTTTTATTTTGCATTGCACTCACAGCTATGCCTATGACTGCAATGCACTCCAGTGGCCTCAATACGCATCTGTGCGCATCCTGGGGGATACAGAGCGCCCCTCACATATAATACCTATCACTGCCTCACACCCCCCCATTCTGGGCTTTATGTCCTCCATCCTGGATCCGTGTGTCCCCCATGGGGGACCATCCTGGCTTTGTGCTCTGAAATACATTTCTACTGAATGTGCAGTCCCCAAGTCTTCAGTACTGCATTGGGCACTGCTTCTTGCTGGTTCATCAAACCGACTGTAATTTTAATAACCGGTTCGCCCAAACACCTGTGTAAATATGTTACTTCTTTTACAATCCTAAAACATGCCTCTATTTAACCCTGAAAATTCAGGTTGCATGCCATTCATCGTAATCTTCTTTTCACCAAACCGTCCTCATTGAGGTCAAGAAGAAGGCAAATGAGTATTCACCAATTAAGTTCATCTTAGGCCTGCTTCACACGTCTGTATAAAACACACACGTACAAAAACGGTACCGGTGTCATCAGTGTCTTCCATCAGTGTGTCCGTTTTTACCATCAATGTGTCATCCGTGTTTTTCCAGTGTGGATAATGAAAGAAATAACTTACAAAGCTTCTCCAATACTTTGCAATGTTAAATACGGAAAGCACACAGATGGCACGTGGATATCATCTGTGTGCTGTACATGTTTTTCACGGACCCATAGACTTGAATTGGTCCTTGTCATCCATGCTGCCTGAAAAAACATGGACAAGTGCATAACACCATATGTTATAATGGGTACCTGTGGTATCTGTGATAAAAAACGGTACCACTGGTAATGGAAACACAGATGTCTGAAGGAGGCCTTAAAGAGGACCTGTCAGCTCTCCTGACATCGTTATTTTAGTATATACTTTTATTCCTCATTAAATAACAACTCTGGAAATTTTTCCTTAAAGCTCTAAATTTCCAACTAAACTGTCAACTGAGATTTACCTTTCCCTTTGTTAAAGGGACATCACCATACATAGCCTGACTTATTGGATAGTCAGTCTGTGAAGGAATACATCCCAACTGGTAACAGTTGTCAATTTATTTACAAATGTTTAGGAGAAAACTAAGCTAGGTTCACACCATGTTTTGAATCATGTTGAAAAGTACAATTTTTTTGTTTGGCAAATTTACCTTCATGCAACAGGGCACAAAAATTATCCATTTTTTTCCTCTGCCCTGTTTAAGGGGAAGATGTCTTATTGTTTAAATCTGATTTTGGGGCTAAAAGTAATTTTTCTGTAGAAATCTTTCAACATCTACTCCGGCCACCCTATCAAATTCAGGAAGCAACACATGCACTTTAAGCCCAATGCACAGACACAACCCTGTCTTTTGTACTGAAGCATCTAATGAGCGAGTAAAAAAGTCATTATGCATGCAGGGATAACAGGGTCAGCTGTGACGTCACCTATAGTTATTGGTGCATCCTGTGTTATCAGCTTTGTATAAAGTTGTTACCTGCATTGTTTTTCCGCCTCTGCTGATAAAGAGACTGCTGTAACTTCTTCCTGGAACGATAGGAAACTTGAGTTTAAAATAGCTGAATGATGATAACAGATGATGATGGAGGAGATAAATAAACAGCATTTCCAATTTTGGACTCCCAATACTTTTGTTCTCATTTAGATATGTTACTGAAAATAATTCAAATAAACAAGGCAAAAAATGCAGAGAAACATAGAATCATAGAATGGTAGAGTTAGAAGGGACCTCAAGGGTCATCGTGTCCAACTCCCTGCTCAATGCAGGATTCACTAAGCCATCTCAAACAGATGTCTGTCCAGCCTTTGTTTGAAGACCTCCATTTAAAAAGAAGTCACCATCACCTCTCTTGGCAGCCTGTTTCACTCATTGATCACCTTAACTGTCAAAAAGTTTTCTGTAATATCTAATCTATATTTTCTCACTTTCAGTTTTATTCTATTGCTTCTCGTGTTTCTATGTGCAAATGAGAATAATGATGATCACTCTATACTGTGACATCCCTTCAATTATTTGTAAATGGCTATTAAGTCTCCTCTTAGCCTTCTTTTTTGCATTCCCAGATCATTTAACCGTTCCTTGTAGTCCGCTCACCATCCTGGTAGCTCTTCTCTGAACTTGCTCCAGGTTTTCAATGTCTTTTTTAAAATGTGGAGCCCAGAACTGGACACAGTATTCCAGACGAGGCCTGACCAAGAAGGAGTAGAGGGAGATAATTACTTCACGTGATCTAGACTCTATGCTTCTCTTAATACATCCCAGAACTGAGTTTGCCTTTTCTGCCGCTGCATCACACTGTTGGTTCTGCAATTTCCTCTGCTGTCTCTTTCAGTACCCTAGGATGTAATTTATCTGGACCAGGAGATTTAAATTCATTTAAATTAGCTAAGTGTTCCCTCACCATCACTCTGTTTAGAGATAGTGTGGATTTTTTTATTCCTTTGATGCCACCGTAAAGATCAGTTGATGTTAAATTTGCTTTCTTAGGAACACAGATGCAAAGAAGGAATTTAAAAGTTTGGCCTTCTCAACATCATTTTTGAGCACTTCACCCTTTTCATCCTGTAAACTCCTATAGCATCTTTGACTTTTCTTCGGCTTTTGACATACCCCCAAAATCCTTTTATATAGCTGTTGGTCTCCCTTGCAAGCCTCACTTCATTACTCGCTTTAGCTCTTCTAACGCTTGCCCTGCATTCCCTGCAAACAGCATTATTTTCTTCCTTAGATATGCCCCTGCTTTCCATTTCATACACATTTCTTTTTTAACAAGTGATTAAGTTCTGTGTTCATCCACCTTGGTCTCTTTAAATATTCCAATTTTTACTTCTTTTTGGGATTGTTACTAATTGTGCAGTGAGAATTTCAATTAGCAAAATCTCACCATAATCTTCCATAATTTTGTTTCCCATGGAATTCTTTTTAATGGAAAATTTAACCAACAAAAACATGATACATTTTTTACAGGGTGCAAAGTATATCAACAAGGCATCAAACTATTGAGTCCATAGTGGAATGACAGAATGATTTCTCGTGAACACTGAAAAAAGGAATTAGATTTCTTTATTGTGCATACAGTAGTTGACAATGTTCCTAGTGCATAAAATATAGCACAAATATTTTAAGATACATAAACTTATGTTTTTCAGGTTTCCTCGAACAAGGATTACTAGTGAAAGATACTAAGAAGTTAAAAGAATTTTACACAAAGACTATGCAGTTTAAATTTGACATGTTATCACTTTTGCCAACTGACTTGGCCTACTTTAAAGTGGGTTTTATTTATCCAGAACTACGCTTCAACCGTCTGTTACGTTTTGCTAGGATGTTTGAGTTCTTCGATCGCACCGAAACTAGAACCAATTACCCGAATATGTTTCGAATTGGAATCCTTGTTCTTTACATTTTAATCATTATACACTGGAATGCATGCATTTACTTTGCAATTTCTAAAGCCATTGGGTTTGGAAATGACACATGGGTCTACCCTAATATTTCTCATCCGGACTATGGCCGCCTTTCACGAAAATATATTTACAGTCTCTACTGGTCAACGCTCACTCTTACCACTATTGGGGAGACACCGCCTCCAGTCAAGGATATAGAATACATCTTTGTGGTATTTGACTTCTTAATTGGTGTTCTGATATTTGCCACCATTGTTGGTAATGTAGGATCTATGATTTCAAATATGAACGCATCAAGAGCAGAATTTCAGTCCAAGATTGACTCCATAAAGCAATATATGCAGTTTCGTAGTGTATCAAAAGAGTTAGAAGCCAGGGTTATAAAGTGGTTTGACTATCTATGGACAAATAAGAAAACAATGGATGAAAAAGAAGTCCTAAAAAATCTACCAGACAAGCTGAAAGCAGAAATTGCAATCAATGTCCACTTGGACACGTTAAAGAAGGTTAGGATCTTTCAAGACTGTGAGGCTGGACTACTGGTGGAGTTAGTCCTGAAGCTAAGCCCTCAAGTGTTCAGCCCTGGTGATTATATTTGTCGAAAAGGAGACATCGGACGGGAAATGTATATTATTAAGGAAGGTAAGCTTGCTGTGGTGGCAGATGATGGCATAACACAGTTTGTAGTCCTAAGTGATGGAAGTTATTTTGGAGAAATCAGCATACTCAACATAAAAGGAAGCAAATCCGGGAACAGAAGGACAGCTAATATTCGAAGTATTGGTTATTCTGATTTGTTCTGTTTATCCAAGGATGATTTAATGGAGGCACTCACAGAATACCCAGAGGCTAAGACAGTACTTGAAGAAAAAGGGAAACAGATCTTAATGAAAGATGGACTCATTGATGAAGAGGCCGCAAAGGCTGGGGCTGATCCAAAGGATATCCAAGAAAAGGTAGAAAAGCTGGAAACTACTTTAGACAGTTTACAGACAAGGTTTGCCAGATTACTAGCTGATTACAATCCACACAACTAAAGCTAAAGCAAAGAATCACTAAAGTCGAAAAGACGATGCAAATAAGGATTTAGGCACTGACAACGTGTCTGAAGGAGCAGACAGTGCAGCAGAACCCGGCAAGGCAGAAGACAAAGATAAATAAACTGATGTATTGAGCTTTTAATTGTCAAGTGGACATTGTTTTATACATTATTTATATTTGAACTGCATAGAAATTCTTATTTTGGCAAGCTTAGTCATTTTTGAGCTTTACAGGGTAAAAACATTTTTTACATATTTTCTTCAACAAGATATTTTTGTAAAACAAGAGCTTTGAGATTTCTTTAGACAATAACATGATGTACAGATTTATCATTACTGTTCCAATAGATTTGTTGTAGGACTGAATAGTCACAGACACCGCTGCTTTTTAAAATTTTTAATAAATTGATATTGCTGTTGGTACACTCATATGGTAATATTTCAGGAATATTTTGTCACCTATAACTGCTATGTTACTCAACTATCAACACATACATTTTAAAGGAAGCCATTAAAATGAGGTGGGTATTAAAGAGAATCTACAATCAGGTTTTTGCTATGTAATCCAAGAGCAGCATGATATAGTGACTGAGAACCTGATTCCTGTTATGTGTCACTTACTAGGCTATGTGTTATTGTTTCAATAAAATCAGGGTATTATCAGCCAGAGATTATCACTAGACGTCTCATGCCTCCTAGTCAACAGCTCTGTGCAACCACGCTCACACCACAGATTAGAAGCTTTCTGCCAATGTACAGTGTACACAGAAGGTTGTCAATCAGTGATGTGGGCGGGGTTATACAGGGCTCAGTATTCGGAGCACTGCTAGATCTGCAAACAGTGATTGTATCAAAATGACAGCATGCAGACCAGCAAGAGAAACATCGCTGTGATCAGAATCTCAGCCCATATATTATCCTGCTCTCAGATTACATAGCAAAAACCTGGTGACAGATTCCCTTTAAGGTACCCAATGGTGGCATTTTTTTAGTATTTACTCATTGCTCTACTAAACACTATACTTAACACCAAAGAAACATTTGGTATGTAAACCAATTATCCTACATTTTGGCAGTTCATAATGGCGTGATGATTTGTGGTTTTACAGGGTTCATGCTAATTATGATGGATCTATTGATACAGTACGATCCATTATACGTTGTGAATCGTTAGTATTTTAATTTCAATCGTGAGTTTGTGTCAGATATTCTATATGCTGTATATTTTTACTGAATAGAATACAGCAGCATATTATACTATTCTGACCATCAAACAATTGGGGAAATCTGTCAGAAAACACCTAATACAAGTGCTAACATAGGCTAAATGACCGCAAAAAGCCAACGCTTGGAAACATATTAAAAGCCTTATATATTTATGAAACATTTGAGAAACTAGCCACAAACTATTGCAGGCATACTGTATCAGCTCATCCAGTAAATGTCAGTTTTAACCCTTTAACACACCATGAGGACTATGTACATCATGAAGCACGTCAGGTTGGCTAGAGTGGGCTCAGCTGTATTGCAGAGCCGCCATTTGTCACTAAAAGCAGTGATCGGTTCTAGTGCTAATTGCTCCTGTTAACCCCTTAAATGTCACCTTCAGTCACTGACAGCAGAACTTAAGTGCTATAATCCTGTTCTGGCCATATCAGCTGTAGGCCCTGATATCTGCTATTATGGTTCTCCTACGAAGTCCAGCCATAGAAGACGATAGGCTTCATAGAAGACGATGATTTTTATTATACATTGTATTATCAGGAAACTTTAGCATGCAAATTTCCCTGGCAACCTCTTCAGAAAGAACGGAACACACCTCCACGGAGACCAGCAACATGGCCAGACACATAAATGTGGAGATGTTGATAGTTCTGGTGCAGGAGAGGCCAGAAATATGGGACCAACGTGACGCACGTTATGCAGACCGCCCTCAAAAGGATGCAGCTTGGAGGTGAATATGCTGCCAGATGTTCCCCAATTATGAGGAAAGTCCACGTGAAGTGCAGCAGAAAATTAGTAAGTAAAATCCAACAAAAAAAACAAAACAATTAAGTAATAATGAAGCAACAAATTAACATAACATCATCATATGTGATGTTGTTTGTAATATCCTGCCTGTTTCTCACTTTACAGTTGGCAAGTGGCATGCCACATTACACTGTTACCTACATTTTGCAATGCAAACACTATGATCAAAATTTTACATTTAAAACATTTATTGTATTACTTTGCAGTGTCTGATGTCACTAGACGGTAAAAATAACAAATTATATAACAATTTATTCAACACCTGAAAAATCACACCACAATTATTTAAAAACAATTAAAAACAGGACAAAAGCCCCACGATAGGGTGTAGGCCCCCTGTGCCCCCACAATAAGATTAACGTACCGTTCAAGTGCGAATGGTTGCATAGATAGTACAATTAACCATTAGTAGAAAACACTATGTACATAAATGGTGCAAAATAGCAAATTACAGCAAAAAATAACACAATACATAAATGAAATCCCCAAAGGCCGAAATGCAGGAAAAAGGTAAGTGCCTCTGTAAAAGGTGCAAATAATAAATCACTGCGCAGTGATCAAAATGTAAACAGACAAATCTGATGCTGTGCTTGTCTAATACAGACCCACTAAACTAGGGATTTTAGATGATAAAAGCACTCACCCACTGAATAAACCTATGTAAGGCTAGTTTCACACATCCGTTTTTCCCCTTGCGGCGCCCCCGGCATTTTCCCGCAGCGCCGCATCTGAAAATCTGATGCGCCGCATGCGGCTTTTTTCGCATTGACATGCATTAGCGCCGCATGGCGCCGCATGTCAATGCGTTGCATGCGGTTTTGTCCGGATGCGGCGCAAATGTACATTGCGGCGTCCGGGAAAAAACGCTGCATGTAACGTTTTTTTTTTTGCCGGATGTTATCCTCCAAGCATCAGAAAATCGGAAAAAAACGCTTGCGCTCTGAAGTGTGAAAGCTTATCACATGCGGCGTGACATGTAAAAGCCGGGGCGCTGTTTTAAACGCCCCCGGATTGTGGAAAAGGCCTAATGAATCCAGAGAAAATACAAGCTGGATCCAAGGAATCCCACATATGGGAAATCTAATGCTGTGTCTCCCTAGTCAGTAGCCGCTGAGCTCAAATGTATTAGATAATAAAGAGATAACATTTAGTACCCCATAACAAGATAAAACGAAGTATGTGCACAAATAAGTACAGAGCAATCACTCACTGCACAAGGCTATATAAGTGTCAAAGAATCCCAGACTGAAAAAGGGGAGTCTCATAGATAGAACATGACCAGGATGTTACCAAATCGGGGGGTCAGGGGGGACTGTGCCCAATGCGTGTCGCCACCTCAGTGGCTTCATCTGCGCCTGATGACAATGAAGTGCGACGGTGTTCCGCTGTTGGTACCGCGCAAGAGGCTGTGTGAGTGTGTGAGTGTGAGAGTGAGTGAGAGTATGAGTGTGTGAGTGTCAGTGTGAGTGTAAGTCTGAGTGTGTGAGTCTGGTGTGTAAGTCTGAGTGTAACAGTGTGAGTTTATGAGTGTGAGTTTGAGTGTGTGTGTGAGTCTGAGTGAGTGTGAGTGAGAGTGGTGTGAGTGTGAGTGTGAGTGTGAATGTGTGTGAGATTGTGTTATGAGTGTGAGTGTGTGAATTGTGTGAAGGTGATGTATGAGTGTGAGTGTGGTGCGTACGGCGTATAGAGTGTGTATGTGTGTGTGTGGTGTGATGGTGTTCCGCTGGTGGTACCGCGCAATAGGTTGGTACCAGCAGCAGTTTCCATATTGAGACACTCATCACTTGGGTGTCCCAATATGGCGGTCGGTGAACTTCCTCCACTTGGATTTCTGGGATACGGTGACATCTGGACATAACAGGAAATGAAAACATTACAAGGCAATTATATAAATAGATTTCTGAGTAAAATGTAAATTGCTCTTTTATTCTATAAACTACTGACATGTCTCTGAATTTCCAAGCAATAATTTTTGGATTTATTTTCAGAAAATGAAAAATGGTCAAAATAACAAAAAAATGCAGAACTTGTAGACCTCAAATAATGCTAAGAAAACATGTTCCTAATCATTTAGAAACAACAATACTAATGTTTTAACTCAGGAAAAGGTCAGAAATCAATATTTTGTGCAAAATCATGATTTTTAATCAGTTTTCATGCGTCCTGACATGCTTTCCACCAGTCTTTCACACTGCTTTTGGGTGACCTTATGCCACTCCAGGTACAAAAATTAAGCAGTTCTTTGTTTGATGGTTTGTGACTATCCATCTTCCTCTTGATAACATTCCAGAGGTTTTCAATGGGGTTCAGGTCTGGAGATTGGACTGGTGATGACCAGTGGCGCACCTATAATGAGGCGAGTTGAGCCTTCTATCTCAGGTGGCAGCTAGGGGGCGGCAGAGCAGAACTCAGAACACGTTGTGTGGTGCCGGCTCTCCTTAACCCCTTAGGTGGTTTGCACGTTAATGACCGGGCCAATTTTTACAATTCTGACCACTGTCTCTTTATGAGGTTATAACTCTGGAACGCTTCAACGGATCTTCGCGATTCTGAGAATATTTTCTCGTGACATATTGTACTTCACGTTAGTGGTAAAATTTCTTCAATATAACTTGCGTTTATTTTTTAAAAAACGCAATTATGGCGAAAATTTAGAAAACTTTGCAATTTTCAAACTTTGAATTTTTATTCCCTTAAAACAGAGAAATATGTCACACAAAATAGTTACTAAATAACATTTCCCACATGTCTACTTTACATCAGCACAATTTTGGAACCTAAATTTTTTTCTTAGAATTATAAGGGTTAAAAGTTCACCAGCGATTTCTCATTTTTACAACAAAATTTACAAAGCCATTTTTTTTAGGGACCACCTCACATTTGAAGTCACTTTGAGGGATCTATATGGCAGAAAATACCCAAAAGTGACACCATTCTAAAAACTTCACCCCTCAAGGTACTCAAAACCACATTCAAGAAGTTTATTAACCCTTCAGGTGCTTCACAGGAGCTGAAGCAACGTGGAAGGAAAAAATGAATATTTAACTTTTTAGTCACAAAAATGATCTTTCACAAACTTTTTTTATTTTCACAAGGGTAAAATGAGAAAATGGACAGATAAAGTTGTTGTGCAATTTCTTCTGATTACGCCAATACCCCATATGTGGGGGAAAACCACTGTTTGGGCGCACAGTAGGGCTCGGAAGGGAAGGAGCGACGTTGACTTTTTCAAACCAAAATTGGCTGGAATTGAGATTGCACGCCATGTCACGTTTGAAGAGCCTCTGATGCCCCTAAACAGTGAAAAAAAACACAAGTGACACCATTTTGGAAACTAGACCCCCTAAGGAACTTATCTAGATCTGTTGTGAGCACTTTGAACCCCAAGTGTTTCACAAAAGTTTATAATGCCTGGGTGTGAAAAAAAACAAAAACTATTTTCCACAAAAATGATTTTTTAGTCCCAAATTTTTTATTTTTCCCAAGGAAATTGGACCCTATAAGTTGTTGTCCAATTTTTCCCTGAGTACGCTGATACCCCATATATGGGGGGGAACTGTTTGGGCGTACGGCAAGGCTTGGAAAAGAAGTAATAACGTTTTGGAATGCAGACGTTGATGGGGGTCATGTTCCATTTGCAGTGCCCCAGATGTGCCTAAACAGTGGAAACCTCCACAAGTGACCCCATTTTGGAAACTAGACCCCCTAAGGAACTTATCTAGATCTGTGGTGAGCACTTTGAACCCCCAAGTGCTTCACACAAGTTTATAATGTAGAGCCGTGAAAATAAAAAATCCTATTTTTTTTCCCACAAAAATTATCTTTTAGTCACTAATTTTTTTTTATTTTCCCAAGGGTAACAGGAGAAATTGGACCACAAAAGTTGTTGTCCAACTTGTCCTGAGTGCGCTGATACCCAATAAGTGGGGGGAACCACTGTTTGGGCGCACGGCAGAGCTCAGAATGGAAGGAGCACCATTTGACTTTTTTCAACCAAAATTGGCTGGAATTGAAATTGGATGCCATGTTGCATTTGGAGAGCCCCTGATGTGCCTGAACAGTGTAAACCCCCACAAATGACCCAATTTTGGAAACTAGACCCCCTAAGTAACTTATCTAGATCTGTGGTGAGCAATTTGAACCCCAAGTGCTTCACACAGTTTATAACGTAGAGCCGTAAAATTAAAAAATCATATTTTTTCCACAAAAATGATCTTTTCACCCAAATTTTTATTTTCCAAAGGGTATCAAGACACCAAAAGTTATTGTGAAATTTGTCCTGAGTACGCTGATACCCCATATGTGGGGGTAAACACCTGTTTGGGTGCATGGCAGAGCTCGGAAGGGAAGGAGCGCCGTTTGACTTTATCAACGCAGAATTGTCTGGACGCCATGTCGTGTTTGGAGAGCTCCTGATCTGCCTAAACAGTGGAAACCCCCCACAAATGACACCATTTTGGAAACTAGACCCCTCAAGGAACTTATTTAGATGTGTGGTGGGAACTTTGAACCCTAGGTGTTTCACTAAAGTTTATAATGCCCGAGCATGAAAATAAAAAAAATCATATTTCTTCCACAAACATGATCTTTTAGTCCCCAACTTTTTTTTTTCCCAAGGGTAACAGGAGAAATTGGACCCCAAAAGTTGTTGTCCAATTTGTCCTTTGTACGCTGATACCCCATATGTGGGAGAAAACTACTGTATGGGCACACGTCAGGGCTCGGAAGGGAAGTAGTGACGTTTTGGATTGCAGACTTTGATGGAATGGTCTGCTGGCGTCATATAGCGTTTGGAGTGCCCCTGATGTGCCTAAACAGTGGAAACCCCCCACAAGTGACCCCATTTTGGAAAATAGACCCCCCTAAGGAACTTATCTAGATATGTGGTGAGGACTTTGAACCCCGAAGTGCTTCACAGAAGTTTATAACGTACAGCCGTAAAAATAAAAAATCCTTTTTTTTTAACAAAAATGATTTTTTCGCCCCCAATATTTTATTTTCACAAGGGTAACAGGAGAAATTGGACCCCAAAAGTTGTTGTCCAATTTGTCCTGAGTACGCTGATACCCAATATGTGGGAGAAAACGACTGTATGGGCACACGTCGGGGCTTGGAAGGGAAGTAGTGACGTTTTGGATTGCAGACTTTGATGGAATGGTCTGCGGGCGTCATGTTGCATTTGGAAAGCCCCGATGTGCCTAAACAGTGGAAACCCCCCACAAGTGACCCATTTTGGAAAATAGACCCCACAAGGAACGTATCTAGATGTCTAGATGTGTGGTGAGTGCTATGAAGCCCCAAGTGCTTCACAGAAGTTTATAACGTACAGCCGTAAAAACAAAAAAATCATTTTTTTTTAACAAAAATGATATTTTCGCCCCCAATTTTTTATTTTCCCAAGGGTAACAGAAGAAATTGGACCCCAAGAGTTATTGTGCAATTTGTCCTGAGTACGCTGATACCCCATATGTGGGGGTAAACCACTGTTTGGGCGCATGGCAGAGCTCAGAAGTGAAGGAGCACCGTTTTGACTTTTTCTACGCAGAATTGGCTGGAATTGAGATCAGACGCCATGTCACATTTGGAGAGCCCCTGATGTGCCTAAACAGTGGAAACCCCCCAATTCTAACTCCAACCCTAACACAACACACCCCTAACCCTAGTCCCAACCCTAACCATAACCCAAACCACAAAGTAACCCTAACACACCCCTAAGGGTATGGCTTCACGTTCAGGATGGCAGGCGCTTTTGACAGAGCGGAAAGTCCACTCCGCCCAAAGCCCTGCCCCCTTCTGAACGCGTGGTGAATTCGGATGTGCTCATTGAACACATCCGGATTCACCGCAGCGCTACATAGACCTGTGTTATTTCCTTTGCGACGACGGAGCGTCGCCACAAGGGAAAAGGACATGCTGTGATCTGAAAAGACGCGCCGCATGTCCGTTATTGCAGGTCTGCCGCCTGCCCCTCCACTATGCTGTAACATCTGGACGCTGTGTGTTTGACGCTGCACCAGTACACAGCGTCAAACACGCGGCGTTTACTGACCGTGGAAACATACCCTAACCCTAATCCCAACCCTAACCCTAACTTTAGGCGCAACCCTAACTTTAGCCGCAACCCTAACCCTAATGGGAAAATGGAAATAAATACATTTTTTTAATTGTATTATTTTTCCCTAACTAAGGTGGTGATAAAGGGGGGTTTGATTTACAATTTATAGCGGGTTTTTATGTTTGGCAGCTGTCATGCTAAAAGAGCTTTTTATTGCAAAAAATAGTTTTTGCAACACCACATTTTGAAGCTATAATTTTTGCATATTTTGGCCCACAGAGTCATGTGAGGTCTTATTTTTTGCGGTACAAGTTGACGTTTTTATTGGTACCATTTTTGAGCACGTGACATTTTTTGATCGCTTTTTATTTAGATTTTTGGGAGGTTAGAATGAACAAAAATCAGCAATTCATGAATTTCTTTTGGGGGGGACGTTTATACCGTTCCGCGTGCGGTACAATCGATAAAGCGGTTTTATTCTTCGGGTTAGTACGATTACGGCGATACCTCATTTATATGATTTTTTTTATGTTTTGGCGCTTTTATACAATATAAACAATTTTATATAAAAAATTATAATTTTTGCATCGCTTTATTCTGCGAGCTATAACTTTTTTATTTTTTCTCTGATTATGCTGTATGGTGGCTCGTTTTTTGCGGGACAAGATGACATTTTCAGCGGTACCATGTTCATTTATATCGGTCTTTTTGATTGCGTGTTATTCTACTTTTTGCTCGGCGGTATGATGATAAAGCATTGATTTTTTGCTTTGTTTTTTTTTTTAAGGGGTTCACTAAAGGGGTTAACTAGTGGGACAGTTCTATAGGCGGGTCGTTACGGACGCGGCGATACCAAATATGTGTACTTTTATTGTTTTGTTTTTTTTATTTACAGGAAGAAATTAATTTATTGGGGAATTTAATTTTTTTTTCATTATTTAAGAATTTTTTTAACAAATATTTATTTTTATTTTCTTTGCATTTTTACTTTGTCCAAGGGTGGGACATTACTGTGTAGGGTCAGATCGCTGGTGTGACAGTGTGCACAGCACTCTGTTACACCAGCGATCGCTCTGGCACTGCTGCAAGCTTCTCAGTGCCTGCTTTCAGCAGGCACTGAGTAAGCCGCCTCCCTGCAGGACCCGGTGGCCATCTTGGATCTGGGGTCCTGCAGTGAGGAGAGTCCCTCTGAGGGTCTCAGGGGAGCGTGCAGGGAGCCCCTCCCTGCACGATGCTCCCCTGTGCCCCCGGATACACCGCGATCATGTTTGATCGCGGTGTGCCAGGGGTTAATGTGCCGGGAGCGGTCCGTGACTGCTCTTGGCACATAGTGCCGGGTGTCAGCTGTGATAATCAGCTGATACCCGGCCGCATCAGCCGCGCTCCCCCCGGGAGGCAGCTGATCGCTTCGACATACTTTCCCGTCCCTGGTCATACGGGCCCAGGTACCATGGACGGGATAGTACGTCGGATGGCAGAAAGGGGTTAATCCCTGCCGAGTCTTACACTTCTGCGCACGTTGCTATGTGTCCCGCAGTGAGAAGCAGCCATGCCCCCCATGCACCCCTTCCTCACCCTCCCACCTTTCCACTTCAGCTTCTCGCAGCCAGGAGTCCATTGCTGTGCTGTCCTCTTATGTGCGAGCAGGACCTGTGATGAGGTCACAGGAGGGGGAGGAGTCAGGGGTCACATGGTCAGGCTCCCTGTGTGCAGGTCTGCTGTGCTGGTTGTCATGGTGCTGGATGAAGGTAAGTTTATGTGTGAGGGGTCAGGAGGGGTTTACAGTGTGGATGTAGCAGAGCTGTGTGTGTACGAGGTGTACGGAGCGGGGCCGTGTGTGTACGAGGTGTATGGAGCGGAAACGTGTGTGTACGAGGTGTACGGAGCAGAGCCGTGTGTGTACGAGGTGTACGGAGCGGAGCCGTGTGTGTACGAAGTGTATGGAGCAGAGCCGTGTGTGTATGAAGTGTACGGAGCGAAGCCGTGTGTGTAAGAGGTGTACGGAGCAGAGCCGTGTGTGTACGAGGTGTACGGAGCGGAGCCGTGTGTGTACGAAGTGTATGGAGCGGAGCCGTGTGTGTACGAAGTGTACGGAGCGGAGCCGTGTGTACGAAGTGTACGGAGCGGAGCCGTGTGTATACGAGGTGTACGGAGTGAAGCCGTGTGTGTACGAGGTGTACGGAGTGGAGCCGTGTGTG
>JARQOD010000002.1:232367472-232441803 GCA_033576555.1 Oophaga sylvatica
GCAAATAATACTAAATAATGTTATACAACGGGTTCTTCCAGCTTGTCCTCACAGCGAGTATAATGCCAGGCATTCTTCACCATAGTGCCTGCCCTGACTGCGTAGAGCAGGGGTGGGGAACCTCAGGCCCCAGGGCCATTTACGGCCCTCGATGACCTTTTATCCGGCCCCCGGGCAGATTCTCAGGGACCGCTGTGCTTTGGCAGGGAGCTGTATTTTGATTGCCAACAGCTCATTAATTTCTTCTTGCTCTGTAAGTACACATGTAGTGTTCACTACTGAACACTGAAGCGCATGCAATGAAAGATTACGTCCTGACACCAGCGCCAGAGTCAGGATGTACTTTGTGGGCGGAGTTTGTACGGCCCCCGAAGGATGGTATAAATATCCAAATGGCCCTTGGCAGAAAAAATATTCCCCACCCCTGGCGTAGAGGATTTTGTCTCAGCACACAGAAAATAAAGGAAGCTCTGCCGAGCGGGAAACAATTCCCAAGGAATAATGAGTCCATATGAATCCCTTTTAGAATGAATGCTAGCACACTCTCCATTGTGGGCCGCTTATGTGACAATCCAGTGACCCATCATAGAACTAGGGAGTGTAGGAAAGTCAGAAGCTTTACTTGAAGGTAAAGGGTCCCAATATCTGCAGAGGGGACCCCAACTATCACAGGTCTTTAAAAGGGGCTGCCCAGGCAAAATAAATCTTTGTCCAGGGTATTAGATATGTAAAAATAAACTAACAATAATCCCTTCCTTTATAAGTAGGAGTACAAGGACAATAAAGTATGTAAAAAGGAGGGATTCCAAATTCCTTACAATCGATCTATCAGCCAGGCAGCAAGCACTGACTGCTCTTACACAGTATAGTCAGAGTACAGACTACTACAAACAGCTGCCTGCATTCTGCTGAAGGATTGCCTAGGAATATAACGAATGGCAAGACCAACCTTGCTTCTGCTGGAAACCAAGCCGTGCCAGGATTTTAGGCATTGTAAGTTTCTTCTTACTGAGTCCATACGACTGCAGCCATACTGTAGACGAAACCTGCGCTGCTGCTTCCATATCTGACACCCGTTATCTAATATGAGGAAACAATGTAAATTCAGTAAGATTCCTTCCTAGGCAGCTGACAGTCTAATTGTTTCCTGCAAGGATCTGCTAAAATATTCTGGATTCTTGCAAAATGTGAAGAAGGATCCTGAGAAGGACAACCAGTTGTTAGACATCACCTTGTTAAATAAAAATGACAAGGGGTTATTCCAAGAGAAATGTATAACCTAGGCACGGGAAAGGTAACATATGGTGATAGCGGGGAGACTCATGACCACAAAAGCGGGGGCTCTAAATTAATCTCAAAAACACAAATATTGTGATAATCCCCGAGCACTTATTAGGTAACAAGGGGCGGCCGTCGGTCAGGAATTGGCCCAGAAGCTGGTTTCCAGCTGCCAGGGAGAAGGGCAGAAGTCATGAAAAATAAGGGTCAACACTGCAACTATTGAGTCTTTACATAAACCTAATGTGTTTATCAAGTAAAGATTAAAAGCTTCTAATTGTACTTCAGTAACCATAGAAACATCTGACTAAACAATCTAAACACCAAAGCAGCAAACATTGTGAAAACCAACATTTTGTGTCAGTCTCAAAACTTTTAGCCACAACTGTGCAATGTATAGGCCAGTGATAATGTGTGCAGAAGGTATATGTATATACTAGTGTTTATTTGTTTTTCTTAATGTGACTATGCATGTGTGATATTTCAGAATGTGTTATGTGAATGTGTGCAATTTATTTATTTAATTGTATATGTGTGTATAAATTGTGTGTACAACATACAGGTGCTTCTCACAAAATTAGAATATCATCAAAAAGTTACCGTGTATAAGCCGAGATTTTCAGCACATTTTTTGTGCTGAAAATGCACCTCTCGGCTTATACACGAGTCACTGCCAGAGGGGGAGGAGGGAGCAGAAGACATCATACTCACCCTCCTGGCGTCATCGTCATCGCTGCATATCAGTTCCTGCATCTCAGTTGGGACGCCGGTATCTCTCTTCATGTCTTCCTTCCAAGGCTGAGCAGTCACATGGTACCGCTCATTAAAGTAATGAATATGCACGTGTCTCCACTCCCATAGGCGTGGAGCGCATATTCTTTACTTTAATGAGCGGTACCATGTGACCGCTCAGCCTTGGATGGAAGACAGGAAGAGAGATGCCGTATCTAATAGAAAATGAACTCGGCACTCAACTTTAGTATAGTGAGAATAAAGATTTTTATTCACAGTAGTAACACGAAACGTTTCGGTCCTATATCATGGACCTTCATCAGTCACTACATTTATAAAAAACAGAAGAAAAAATTATATTAACAAAATAAAGTATGTACAATCAAAATTTGGTCAATAGTAAAGGTAGAGAGTAGTTGTATACAATGCTTCAGGAGATTTAGGGAGCAATCATAGGTCAGAGTTGTATCAGAGGTATCACAAAGGCAGAAAGAATATATATGGTGAGGACATACCAGATACTACTGGGAAGGGGGTTGATCCACATAGGGAAGAAAGGAAGGGCTGGATATAGCTGTAGGTGAAAATAAGATAAACGTAAGTGCCGATATACTTTTATGTATAAGTAGATTTTGTGCCTATGCCTGTAGATGTGACATACCCTGTATTGGTGGGGTGAGATGAGGAAGAGGACAATGCCTCTATTGCACTAGTAACCTGTAGAAACAGCGCAAAACATAGACACCATAAATATCACAACTATCAATGTGATGGTGAAGCCGTGGAGCCGCTATACTTGTCTGTGACTGACCTGTTGTGAAGGAGTCCGGCAGTGAGGATAGGTCTCTGCATTGGACGCGGTGTCCACCGCTAGTCTGAGTGCAGAGAAAGCTAGAAAGCAGCATGTATATGAGAGGAAGAGGCGGGACTATAGTGTCAGTCAAACAGAGCATTAGACAGGAAGTGAGGTGGCAGGAAGTTAATGGACATGTGTTCCAAGTGAATACTAGGTAACCAGAGGCCGTCCTACAGGTGGGAGGAGTAAAGGAGCGGCGTGCTGATGGAGATGTGCCCAACAGGATGACGTGGCAGCATTATAGTATTTAATACAAGCGGCTCTAAAGTGAATGAAAGAGAGGCATGTTAGTACAAGCATAAAGGAGTTTACAGCAATAAACATTGCGATCTTGTACATTAGCTTAAAGCGATAGGAATACATAACAGGCTTGCAGCATCAGTATGCGTCAAAAGGGGCATAACAGTAATATGAGTACTGATTTAGTACATTATCATAAGACAGTATGGAAGACAAATCTGCAGGCAACAAGGAATAATTAATAACCACCTAACAGAGATCAAAGCAGCATGTGGTAAATGACAGGTGATGTGTAAACATCTGTATGCATCATTTATAAAGTAAAAGGGTGTCACAGCAAAATTCATATTGGTATAGTGCGTTATCAGAAGACAGTATGGGAAAATGGGAGCACGGATTATTAAATAAATAAACACCTGGCTGAGATCAACATATCATGTGGTATATGGCAAGTGATGTATAAAAAAGGGGGGGTGGGGAATTATAGCCTCAGTGGTCATATGCAGAATTACATGAAGGAGAGTAAATCGTATTCACGATTAAGACCCTTAGGTGATAGAGTGTCTAGGGTGTGTATCCAATACGCCTCTCTCCTTTTCAATTGACGTATGCGGTCGCCTCCTCGTCGTGAATGTGGTATTTGTTCCAAAACTTGGTATTTTAATTGGGCTATGGTATGTCCCATTGTGATGAAGTGGTGTGGGATGGGGAGTAAGGTATTCTTACATCTTATGGTTGATTTGTGTTTTGAAATGCGTTGTTTTACAGGTTGACTAGTTTCCCCAACATATAATAACCCACAAGGACACTTAATCACGTATATCACAAAGGCCGTGTCGCAAGTAAAGAAACCACGGACTCTAAATGTTTTTCCCGTATATGGGTGATGGATGGTTTCTCCTCTGAGTACGTTATTACATTGAGTGCATCCCAGACATGGGAAAGTGCCCGTTCTTGGTTTTTTCAGGAATTGTTGTGTAGTTCCTGACTTTTTAGGGCCTAAGTCAGCTCTGATCAATGCATCCCTTAGGTTGGGTGCACGGCGGAAGCATGGGAGAAAAGGTCTAGAGAATTCTTTAATGTCCGGGTGCGCAGTCTGGAGGAGCGGCCAATGTTGGCGAATGGATTTGTGTAATATATACGCATAGGGGTGGTAATGGTGTACGAAAGCAATTCTGCCCCCCATATCTTGTTTATTGCGAGTGACCGTAGTTCTGGAACGATCCAGGACCCCTTGTGGATAGCCCCTCTCTCTAAATTTTGAATTCATTTCTGAGAGGTGGGTTTCCTGAGTGGTATGATCGGAGACAATCTTTTTGACCCGATAGAATTGGGATGTCGGAATGGATTTCTTCATGGCGACTGGATGGAAGCTATTAAAATGAAGTAAGCTGTTACGATCTGTCGGTTTGACATATAGATCAGTGGATAAACAGCCACTGGAATCCTTTATAATCACAGTGTCTAGGAAATTGATCCTGGAGTGGTCGTGTGAGATGGTAAAGCTGAGTCCGGGCCAAGAGCAATTCAGAAATTGATGAAAGAGTGCTAAGGACTCGAACGTGCCCCCCCATATGCAGAAGACATCGTCTATGTAACGTTTCCAGACAATGGCGTTGTTCTTGAATAGAGGGTTTGTGTAGATCAATGTCTCCTCAAAATGGGCCATGTAGCAATTTGCATATGGGGGTGCTACGTTCGAGCCCATCGCGGTCCCGCGTATCTGCAGGTAGAAATCATCCTGGAACATAAAGTAGTTGTGTTTAAGTACGATGGTTAACAGATCCAGACAGAGAGCGATCTCTGCTGGAGTAAAGTCCGATTTTTCAAGTAAGCGTTGGACAGACCGTATACCGTTCTCATGAGGTATGGAAGTGTAGAGGTCTTTTACGTCAAATGTGACTAATAGGGAATTAGCTGGAACTTGATTGATGGAGCGGATCATGTCCAGAAACGCTCCAGTGTCCAAAATGAATGATTTGCTAGTTTTGATTAGAGGAGTGAAGATTTTTTCTAGATAAATTGCCAATGGTGAGAAAATGGAGTCCGAGGCGGCCACGATTGGCCTGCCAGGGGGTTGCTGGAGGTTCTTATGGATTTTGGGGAGTATGTAGAATACAGGGATGATCGGATTATGAGAGATTAGAAACTCATGAGTTTTACTGTCCAGGATGCCTGCATCACAATGTTGTCTTAGTGTGTCGCTAATGTGGGTCCGTATATCATTGGTGGGATCACGCGGTAATTTCTGATAAATAGTGATGTTGTCGAGTTGCCGGAGTGCCTCAGAGATGTAATATGAGCGGTCCATCACGACAATTGCACCCCCTTTATCCGCAGGTTTTATGATGATATTTTTATCATCTTGTAAGGATTTAAGGGCATGATGATCAGTAGCCGTGAGGTTATGTGGGTAGTGTAATTTGCCTTTTTCCATGTCAGATTTAAGACCATGGAAAGAGGAATAAATGAAATCAATAAAGGTCTCAAGAGCGTTCGATCCAGGGGGAGGTCTGAAGAGGCTCTTTGTTCTCAGGCCCAGAGTAGTGGCTGAGAGTCGTCCCGGTTCTCCCGGAGACTGTATAGGTCTAGGTGTGGGAGGTTGAGAAAAATACACCCGTAGTCGTAGGGAACGAAAAAACCTTTGAAGGTCCATTTCAAGTTCAAATGTCCTATATTTGTAAGAGGGGCAGAAGGAAAGTCCTTTTTGGAGGACATAATATTCTGCGATACTCAAAGTCCTGGATGAGATGTTAATGACGAGTGGGCACATACCTGGGAACGAGTTGTCCGTATTTGATTCAGATTGTTCCTTCGGTCTGTGCCCCCGTCTGGTCCTCTTCGTCTTGTTTGGCGTCTGCGTGGGCTTAAAAAAGGAATAGGAGCAGAAGAAAGGCCACCTCTGTCCTGTTCTGAGCCGGAGGTAGAGGCATCGGTTGAAGATCTTTGACCTGGACAATAGGAAGGTCGCCATGAAGAGGGTCTCTCTCGCCACTTGTAGACACGATTTAGGTTATAGTCCTCTAGATCTCGGGCAAATTTCTGGCGCTTGCGATCCTCTATGTCCTTTCTGTGTTGAATTATGTTGTTATTTATCTGTGATTTTAAGGAGGAGATTTCCTCTGGTGTCCCCGTGGAAGACAGTTGTGCCTCGATGGAGCCAACTTGCTCGGTGCTGGTAGCTATGGCCTTCTGCAAGTTCTCTACGGTTAAAAGCATGAGGTCGAAAGAGCACTTGTTAAGTATTTGTTCATATTTTTGACAATATTCAGTGGAGTCAGAGAAGAGGGTGGGACGAAGGGGTACTCGTAGGCCCCGTGGAATTCTCTGAACTCTAATATATTCAGTGAGAGTGGCACTGTGCAATTCTAGGTTTGTGCGGTGGCGTAATTCTCTCTCTAAAGCCTTTGTGATATACGTGATTAAGTGTCCTTGTGGGTTATTATATGTTGGGGAAACTAGTCAACCTGTAAAACAACGCATTTCAAAACACAAATCAACCATAAGATGTAAGAATACCTTACTCCCCATCCCACACCACTTCATCACAATGGGACATACCATAGCCCAATTAAAATACCAAGTTTTGGAACAAATACCACATTCACGACGAGGAGGCGACCGCATACGTCAATTGAAAAGGAGAGAGGCGTATTGGATACACACCCTAGACACTCTATCACCTAAGGGTCTTAATCGTGAATACGATTTACTCTCCTTCATGTAATTCTGCATATGACCACTGAGGGTATAATTCCCCCACCCCCCTTTTTTATACATCACTTGCCATATACCACATGATATGTTGATCTCAGCCAGGTGTTTATTTATTTAATAATCCGTGCTGCCATTTTCCCATACTGTCTTCTGATAACGCACTATACCAATATGAATTTTGCTGTGACACCCTTTTACTTTATAAATGATGCATACAGATGTTTACACAACACCTGTCATTTACCACATGCTGCTTTGATCTCTGTTAGGTGGTTATTAATTATTCCTTGTTGCCTGCAGATTTGTCTTCCATACTGTCTTATGATAATGTACTAAATCAGTACTCATATTACTGTTATGCCCCTTTTGACGCATACTGATGCTGCAAGCCTGTTATGTATTCCTATCGCTTTAAGCTAATGTATAAGATCGCAATATTTATTGCTGTAAACTCCTTTATGCTTGTACTAACATGCCTCTCTTTCATTCACTTTAGAGCCGCTTGTATTAAATCCTATAATGCTGCCACGTCATCCTGTTGGGCACATCTCCATCAGCACGCCGCTCCTTTACTCCTCCCACCTGTAGGACGGCCTCTGGTTACCTAGTATTCACTTGGAACACATGTCCATTAACTTCCTGCCACCTCACTTCCTGTCTAATGCTCTGTTTGACTGACACTATAGTCCCGCCTCTTCCTCTCATATACATGCTGCTTTCTAGCTTTCTCTGCACTCAGACTAGCGGTGGACACCGCGTCCAATGCAGAGACCTATCCTCACTACCGGACTCCTTCACAACAGGTCAGTCACAGACAAGTATAGCGGCTCCACCGCTTCACCATCATATTGATAGTTGTGATATTTATGGTATCTATGATTTGCGCTGTTCCTACAGGTTACTAGTGCAATAGAGGCATTGTCCTCTTCCTCATCTCACCCCACCAACACAGGGTATGTCACATCTACAGGCATAGGCACAAAATCTACTTATACATAAAAGTATATCGGCACTTACGTTTATCTTATTTTCACCTACAGCTATATCCAGCCCTTTCTTTCTTCCCTATGTGGATCAACCCCCTTCCCAGTAGTATCTGGTATGTCCTCACCATATATATTCTTTCTGCCTTTGTGATACCTCTGATACAACTCTGACCTATGATTGCTCCCTAAATCTCCTGAAGCATTGTATACAACTACTCTCTACCTTTACTATTGACCAAATTTTGATTGTACATACTTTATTTTGTTAATATAATTTTTTCTTCTGTTTTTTATAAATGTAGTGACTGATGAAGGTCCATGATATAGGACCGAAACGTTTCGTGTTACTACTGTGAATAAAAATCTTTATTCTCACTATACTAAAGTTGAGTGCCGAGTTCATTTTCTATTAGATACGGTGTGGAAACCTACTATGGCACCTTCTTGGTTGTGCACACGGTTATTTTTTCATTCTCAGGAAGAGAGATGCCGGAGCCCGCCCCAGACAGAATGCAGGGACTGAGATGTAGCAGCGTCAGGAGGGTGAGTCATGCAATATTCACCTGTCCCCGTTCCACCGCCGCGCTGTGCTGTCTTCTGCGTTCTCTGACTGTGACGTTCAGGTCAGAGGGCGCGATGACGTGTTTTTAATGCGCGCCCTCTGCCTGAACAGTCACTGCAGAGAGACGGAAGACACAGCAGCGAGCAGCGATGGAATGGGGACAGGTGAATATCGCAAGTGCCGAGGGCCTGAGCAAGCGGCGACACCGGCACCTGGCCCCCATAGCGTGCCGGTGTCCCCGCATGCTCAGGACACGGGCACCTGGCCCCCAGCAAAGAGAGGTGAGTATGTTTTGGTTTTTTTTTAATCGCAGCAGCAGCATATGGGGTATATTTTATTATGGAGCATCTTATGGGGCCACCAACCTATATGGAGCATTATGTGGGGCATATTTTATTATGGAGCCATCAACCTTTATGGAGCATATTGTGGGGCACATTTTATTATGGAACATCTTATGAGGCCATCAACCTTTGGGGAGCATTATATGGGGCATATTTTATTATGGAGCATCTTATGGGGCCATCAACCTTTATAGAGCATTATATGGGGCACATTTTTCTATGGAGCATCTTATGGGGCCATCATTAACCTTTGTGCAGCATTATATGGGGCATATTTTGTATGGAGCATCTTATGGGGCCCATCATGAACTGTATGGGGCTCCTGATTCAACATAGATATTCAAAAACATTTAACCTACTGATGTCTCAATTAATTTTACTTTTATAGGTATCTATTTTTATTTTTGAAATTTACCAATAGCTGCTGTATTTCCCACCCTAGGCTTATACTCGAGTCAATACGTTTTCCCAGTTTTTTGTGGCAAAATTAGGGGCCTCGGCTTATACTCGGGTCAGCTTATACTCGAGTATATACGGTAATTTATTTCAGTTCTTCAATACAAAAAGTGAAACTCATATATTATATAGAGTCATTACAAATAGAGTGATCTATTTCAAGTGTTTATTTCTGTTAATGTTGATGATTATGGCTTACAGCCAATGAAAACCCAAAAGTCATTATCTCAGTAAATTAGAATACTTTATAACACCAGCTTGAAAAATTATGTTAAAATCCAAAATGTTGGCCTACTGAAATGTATAAAAACCAAATTGAAATTAAATACAATACAGTGTGGAAATGTGTAATAAATTAAAATAATAAAATACTAAAGAATAAATCCACACCAAATAATTGAATCTCAAGACAAAAAAAGGGTGGATGGCATAAACCAGCCAAATGGGAAAACGTGACCCTTAGTGCAATAAGAATAGGGGGAAAGGAAGAAAAGGCTTCACCCAGGCAGTGGGGGTAAAATATAAAATTTTATTAAATATACGCATAAAATATAACACAAGCATCAATTAATAAAGGAAGTCAAAGCCCCACACAGTGTAATCCAATACCCTGGTATATACTAAGAATCAATCAGGTCAATAGTAGAATATATCAGAAAGTATGCTAAAAACGGACTAAATGATAGTATAGTGAAATTTATGTACAAGTGCATTCAAAAGAGGAATATATGTATATAGTTGTGCTAAATAAAATACATAAAACAGTGTATCCACATAATTATGTGTTTATGCCCTTTACAATATGCCTTTAAATATATGCATATCGCTAATACAAATATAATGTGTAACAAAAAATAGTGCAGACATAAATAAAATACAATGTTACCAAAAGAACCAACCACAATATGCACACCAAATGAAATGTGCTTATATAGGAACCATCACCGTAACTAACATGACTAGTAAATGTCCATGAAAATAATCATACAACCTGAAATACCAGGGGAGGAAATCACTGGTGGTGGCCAGGCAACCTAGAACGCGCCCCGACGCGCGTTTCGGAAAGGTTATTCCTTCGTCAGGGGGATCGGTGTTAGTTACGGTGATGGTTCCTATATAAGCACATTTCATTTGGTGTGCATATTGTGGTTGGTTCTTTTGGTAACATTGTATTTTATTTATGTCTGCACTATTTTTTGTTACACATTATATTTGTATTAGCGATATGCATATATTTAAAGGCATATTGTAAAGGGCATAAACACATAATTATGTGGATACACTGTTTTATGTATTTTATTTAGCACAACTATATACATACATTCCTCTTTTGAATGCACTTGTACATAAATTTCACTATACTATCATTTAGTCCGTTTTTAGCATACTTTCTGATATATTCTACTATTGACCTGATTGATTCTTAGTATATACCAGGGTATTGGATTACACTGTGTGGGGCTTTGACTTCCTTTTTTAATTGATGCTTGTGTTATATTTTATGCGTATATTTAATAAAATTTTATATTTTACCCCCACTGCCTGGGTGAAGCCTTTTCTTCCTTTCCCCCTATTCTTATTGCACTAAGGGTCACGTTTTCTACTGAAATGTATGTTCAGTAAATGCACTCAATACTTGGTAGGGGCTCCTTTTGCATCAATTACTGCATCAATGCGGTGTGGCATGGAGGCAATGTCATGGGTGCATCGCCACGAAGATTGTCGCGATTGCACATTCTGACTTCTCGCAGCTGAGTTGCTGTTTCTTTGTGTTTGGTAATGAGGGAGTTAATTTTACCTAGCTCTTTGCTAAGACTAGGTCCAGCCTCGCCCGGCTGCTTTTGATTATGTTCTAATTAGCTTCCTTTATATAGCTGCCAGTCTGCTGGTTAGATGCCGGTGAAAGCATTCATACAGACTGCAGATAGGATCGGTTCTGAGAAGACTTATGCTAAGAGCTCTTTTGTTGTTTCTCCTCACCTTGCTTATAGTTTATCTCCTAGACCTTTGGTGTTCCCTCTGTGTTTTAATGTTGTATGCAAGACAGTATTTACTTTATCCCCTGTCTGTCTCGTTTGTCTATACTGTTTGTTAACCTTTACCTGTCCATTCCCTATGGTGGTAATCAGGGTCCTTCTAAGGACTAGATTACAGTGGTCAGGGATTTATAGGAGACAGGGTTTACGCTGGTGGCCTGGACCTCTGTACCATTAACAGTACCTCCAGGTAGAGGGACTAGTCAGGACCCCAGTTTAGGGTCAGCATAGACCCCGGTCCACCTCTAGCCAGAGACAGCGTGAAAAGGATTCAGTATTGACCCACAGGATATTATGTCAGGTAATACTATGCTATATATACATGTTAATGTTACCTATTTATATGTTATATAGAATGTTGTCCCACTTGATAGATTACTGACATATATATTTATACATTTGCTAGACAGCGTGACATTTTCACCGGCCAAACTATAGATTCTCCCCAGCTACCATGGATCCAGTAGCCCAGCTTGCCCTGCAGTTGCAGAAATTGTCCATGGAGTTTACGGACATTAAGTCCAAGGTTTTGTCCCCCCGGAGCAAACCAGATCTGAACCTAAGGTTGCTCTCCCGGACAGGTTCACTGGTGGGCGGGACAAATTTTTTACCTTCCGGGAGGCATGTAAATTGTACTTTCGGCTACGGCCTCGGTCATCGGGGAGTGAGGAGCAGAGGGTGGGAATTGTCATCTCGCTGTTACAAGGGGACCCTCAATCCTGGGCGTTCTCTCTTCCTCCGGCTCCCCGGCCCTCCAGTCAGTAGATCGATTTTTTACAGCCCTGGGTCTGGTGTATGATGACCCGGATCGGGTCTCCCTTGCTGAAACGAAGTTACGTAGGATACAGCAGGGAGATCGTCCGGCGGAGGAATTTTCTTCTGAGTTCCGTAGATGGGCCACAGATACTCAGTGGAATGACCCAGCTCTTAGGAGCCAGTTTTGTCAAGGGTTATCTGACAAATTAAAAGATGTTTTGGCTCAGTATGATTCTCCTCCGTCACTGGAGGCTGCTATGGCCCTTGCTATTCGTATTGATAGACGGCTTCGGGGGAGGTGCGAGGTAACTCCGCCCCCTGTTATTACTCCACCCACTACTAAAGTCCCTTATATGGAGGTTCCCCTGCTCTGTTCTGAGGAACCTATGCAGTTGGGTGGGACATCATTTTGTAGGAGGGAATCGGCGGTGCGCCGCAAGACAAGAAGGTGTTTCTTCTGCGGGGAGAGAGGGACATTTTGTTGGGGGGTGTCCCTCCCGTGCCTCATTGAGCAAAAAAGTCACCGAAAAACTGTTAATCCCAGGTTGTGTGGTGGACGACAACCTGGGAGTAGGTATTTCGTCCCCAGGTCCGTCTCAATTTCTCGTGCCTGCGGAGGTGGTGGTTGGTGCGAGAGTTGAGAGGATTTCTGTTCTTCTTGATAGTGGGTCTGGGGCTAATATGGTGGACGCTCGGTTTGCCCAGGTGCAAGGTATGCAACTGAGTGTATTGGCCAAACCGATCCCTATACTTTCTATTGACGCCAGACCTCTCGGTCAAGGTAGCTTTGTACAAGCTGTTCATAACATAGACCTTCGAGTAGGGGCAATACATAAAGAACAGTTGTCTTGTTATGTGTTGGAGGGTCTTCCTACTCCTATTGTGTTGGGACTTCCCTGGTTGGCTAAACATAACCCAGTGATTGATTGGCAATCCAGAAAGATAAGCCAGTGGGGTGAATTTTGCAAGAATAACTGCATGAACACGGTCATCGGTGCGGTCGTGCCTAGGACTTTGCCTCCTTTTCTGGAGGACTTTGGGGAGATGTTCTCAGAGGGGGTGTCAAAAGTTACCTCCTCATCGCACGTATGACTGCTCAATAAAATTGCTTCCTGATGCCTTATCTCGTAGTTTCCCAGGGGCCGGAAAGACGGATGACCCGGTTCCTATCCTTCAGGAAGGAGTGGTGGTGTCGGCTGTGTGCTCTGAGCTTGAGGAGGAGGTGTTGGAGGCTCAGGGGGACGCCCCTGTAGGACCTCCAGGGAAACTGTTTGTTCCTAATCAGTTAAGACAAAAAGTTATCGAGGCACATCATAGTTCTGCTTTAGCAGGACATCCAGGGAGCAAAGCAACTGTGGATCTCCTTTCTCGCCGGTTTTGGTGGCCTAACTTAAATAAAGAGGTAATAACTTTTGTCGCGTCCTGTGGAGTTTGTGCTCGCTCTAAGACCCCACATACCCGTCCATCTGGGGTTCCTGAGGAGGAACGATTCTCGTCGTCACTTGCTTCAGTTTGGAGAGGAGTGCTGAATGGTCTGAGTGCTATGGGGAACTGTTTCAAGCGGAGGTCTGATAGGAGGAGAGTGTCTGGTCCGGACCTAGGTGTGAACGATCTGGTGTGGTTGTCTACCAAGAATATAAAACGCAAAGTTCCCTCCTGGAAACTGGGTCCCAGGTTCATCGGTCCATACAGGATCAGTTCTATAATTAATCCTGTGGCATTTCGTCTGGACCTCCCTCCTACGTTTAAAATCCATAATGTATTCCACAAATTGTTGCTTAAGAGGTACGTGGCGCCAGTTATACCGTCACTTCTACCTCCTCCTCCAGTGGTGGTCAATGGTAACTTAGAATTTCAAGTGTTGAAGATCATTGACTCACGTCTGAATCGCCGGTCCCTTCAGTATTTGGTTCATTGGAAGGGATATGGTCCTGAGGAGAGGACGTGGGTCTCTGCGTCTGAGATTAACGCAGATCGATTGGTTCGGACCTTCCACACGACTTACCCGGACAGACCTGGCCCTGAGGGTCCGGAGGCCCCTCGTAGAAGGGGGGGTACTGTCATGGGTGCATCGCCACGAAGATTGTCGCGATTGCACATTCTGACTTCTCGCAGCTGAGTTGCTGTTTCTTTGTGTTTGGTAATGAGGGAGTTAATTTTACCTAGCTCTTTGCTAAGACTAGGTCCAGCCTCGCCCGGCTGCTTTTGATTATGTTCTAATTAGCTTCCTTTATATAGCTGCCAGTCTGCTGGTTAGATGCCGGTGAAAGCATTCATACAGACTGCAGATAGGATCGGTTCTGAGAAGACTTATGCTAAGAGCTCTTTTGTTGTTTCTCCACTCTAACCTAGTTTGTTCTTTGTTTTAAATTCTAGAGACAGTTTGTTTATCCCTCTTTTGTTTTTATATGTTTGTTATCCATGACTGTATTTACTTTATCCCCTGTCTTCTAGTGTCTATTACTGTTGGTTAACCTTTAACTGTCCATTCTATGGTGGTAATCAGGACCTCTAAGGACTAATTACAGTGGTCAGGGTTATGAGACAGGGTTACGCTGGTGGCCACCTTCTGTCCATTAACAGTACCTCTAGCTAGAGGACTAGTCAGGACCCCAGTTTAGGTCAGCATTAGACCCCGGTCCACTTAGCCAGAGACAGCGTGAAAAGATTCAGTATTGACCCACAGGATATATGTCAGTATACCTATTGCTATATACATGTAATGTTACCATTTATTGTTATATAGAATGTTGTCCCACTTGATAGATTACTGACATTATATATTTATACATCTGCTAGACAGCGTGACAGGCAATCAGCCTGTGGCACTGCTGAGGTATTATGGAAGCCCAGGTTGCTTTGATAGCAGCCTTCAGCTCGTTTGCATTGTTGGGTCTGGTGTCTCATCTTCCTCTTGACAATATCTATGGGGTTAAGGTCGGGCAAGTTTGCTGGCCAATCAAGCACAGTGATACTGTTTGTAAACCAGATATTGGTATTTTTGGTAGTGTGGACAGGTGCCAAGTCCTGCTGGAGAATGAAATTTCCATCTCCAAAAAGCTTGTCGGCAGAAGGAAGCATGAAGTGCTCTAAAATTTCCTGGTAGACGGCTGACTTTGGTCTTGATAAATCACAGTGGACCTACACCAGCAGATGACATGGCTCCCCAAACCATCACTGATTGTGGAAACTTCACATTAGACCTCAAGCAGCTTGGATTGTGGCCTCTTCACTCTTCCTCCAGACTCTGGGACCTTGATTTCCAAATGAAATGCAAAATTTACTTTCATCTGAAATAACACATTGGACCACTGAGCAACAGTCCAGTTCTTTTTCTCCTTGGCCCAGGTAAGATGCTTCTGGCGTTGTCTATTGGTCATGAGTGGCTTGACACAAGGAATGTGACACTTGTAGCCTATGTCCTGGATACGTCTGTGTGTGGTGGCTCTAGAAGCAATGACTCCAGCAGCAGTCCACTCCTTGTGAATCTCCCCCAAATTTTTGAATGGCCTTTTCTTAACACTCCTTTCAAGTCTGTGGTTATCCTGGTTGCTTGTGCACCTTTTTCTACCACACTTTTTCCTTCCACTCAACTCTCCATTAATATGCTTGGATACAGTACTCTCTGAACAGCCAGATTCTTTAGCAATGACCTTTTGTGGCTTACCCTCCTTGTGGAGTGTGTCAATGACTGCCTTCTGGACATCTATCAAGTCTGCAGTCTTCCCCATGATTGTGGAGCCTACTGAAAAAGACTAAGGAACCTTTTTAAATGCTTAGGAAGCTTTTGCAAGTGTTTTTGTAAATTATTCTAATTTACTGAAATAATGACTTTTGGGTTTTCATTGGCTGTAAGTTATAATCATCAACATTAACAGAAATAAACATGTGAAATAGATCACTCTGTTTGTAATTACTCTCTTTAATATATGAGTTTCACTTTTTGTATTGAAGAACTGTAATAAATTAACTTTTTGATGATATTCTAATTTTGGGAGAAGCACCTGTATACTGTATATACACACAGTGGGGAAAATAAGTATTCATACACTGCCGATTTTACAAGTTTTCCCGCCTACAAAGAACAGTGAGGTCTTTAGTAATGACCTTTTGTGGCTTACCCTCCTTGTGGAGTGTGTCAATGACTGCCTTCTGGAAATCTGTCAAGTCAGCAGTCTTCCCCATGATTGTGGAGCCTACTGAAACAGACTAAGGAACCTTTTTAAATGCTTAGGTGTTTTTGTTAATTATTCTAATTTACTGAGATAATGACTTTTGGGTTTTCATTGGCTGTAAGTTATAATCATCAACATTAACAGAAATAAACACGTGAAATATAAATAAATATATATATATATATATATATATATATATACACACACACACACTATATAATATATGAGTTTCACTTTTTGTATCGAAGAACTGAAATAAATTAACTTTTTGATGATATTCTAATTTTGTGAGAAACTCGTATAGGTGTATTTTATATCAGTGTGTGTATATGTGTAGTTAATGTGAATTTAAGTGTAGGGTATAATGGAGGGGTCCAGACACAGGTCTTTAACTGCTAGTATCTCCTATGAAATAGCATGTTCTCTGTGTGTATAGCTAAGCTAAAAACACTACCCCACTTTTACAGTGCTTGCCCTAGCGTTCCATCATCAGCCACTGCAGGCTGAATGACTGACAATAGTGTTGATCAATGAAATCGCTGAACGCAGGACATGATCACCAGTGCCACATGATCACTCCTGCCCTCATAATCGCTACTGCACACATGATCACTATTGCCCAATCATGACTATTACTGCCCCCAGGACCACTCCTGTCCTATAATCACTATCGGCCTTGACCATTACTACACCCATGATCATTACTACCCCATGATCACTCCTGCCTTTATGATCTCTCCTGCCCCATGAACATTTTTGCCCATTATCACTACTACTCCCATGACCATTATAGCCCCTAACTGCCTAACATCTTTACTCTTCTCATGATAGGTCCTATCCCCATCACTATCCCCATGATCACTCCTGCCCCATGACTATTACTGAGCCCTATAATTACTACTGCCCCATGGTCACTCACTACTATCTCCTTGGCCACTCCTGCCCCATGGTCAGTACTATCTCCTTGGCTACTCCTGCCCCATGGTCAGTACTATCTCCTTGGCTACTCCTGCCCCATGGTCAGTACTATCTCCCTGGTCACTCCTGCCCCATGGTCAGTACTATCTCCCTGGTCACTCCTGCCCCATGGTCAGTACTATCTCCCTGGTCACTCCTGCCCCATGGTCAGTACTATCTCCTTGTTCACTCCTGCCCCATGATCAGCACTATCTCCTTGTTCACTCCTGCCCCATGATCAGCACTATCTCCTTGTTCACTCCTGCCCCATGATCAGTACTATCTCCTTGTTCACTCCTGCCCCATGATCAACACTATCTCCTTGGCCACTCTTGCCTCCATGATCAGCACTATCTCCTTGGCCACTCCTGCCCCATGGTCAGTACTATCTCCTTGTTCACTCCTGCCCCATGATCAGCACTATCTCCTTGTTCACTCCTGCCTCCATGATCAGCACTATCTCCTTGGCCACTCCTGCCCCATGGTCAGTACTATCTCCTTGGCCACTCCTGCCCCATGGTCAGTACTATCTCCTTGGCCACTCCTGCCTCCATGATCAGTACTATCTCATTGACCACTCCTGCCCCATGATCAGTACTATCTCCTTGGTCACTCCTGCCTCCATGATCAGCACTATCTCCTTGTTCACTCCTGCCTCCATGATCAGCACTATCTCCTTGGCCACTCCTGCCCCATGATCAGTACTATCTCCTTGTTCACTCCTGCCCCATGATCAGCACTATCTCCTTGGCCACTCCTGCCCCATGGTCAGTACTATCTCCTTGGCCACTCCTGCCTCCATGATCAGTACTATCTCCTTGACCACTCCTGCCCCATGATCAGTACTATCTCCTTGGCCACTCTTGCCTCCATGATCAGCACTATCTCCTTGGCCACTCCTGCCCCATGGTCAGTACTATCTCCTTGTTCACTCCTGCCCCATGATCAGCACTATCTCCTTGTTCACTCCTGCCTCCATGATCAGCACTATCTCCTTGGCCACTCCTGCCCCATGGTCAGTACTATCTCCTTGGCCACTCCTGCCCCATGGTCAGTACAATCTCCTTGGCCACTCCTGCCTCCATGATCAGTACTATCTCCTTGACCACTCCTGCCCATGATCAGTACTATCTCCTTGGCCACTCCTGCCTCCATGATCAGCACTATCTCCTTGGCCACTCCTGCCCCCATGATCGCTACTTTATCTGCAGCACTGAGAACCTGTCCGATATGCATGAGCAGCACCCATACTCAGTGACTGGCGCGGCCATAACTCGTTACATCTAGTGGTTATTGCAAGATTCTGCAGTAACCCAAACACGTCATATCCCGGTATACACATTACCTGCACGTACTGCACCATTGGGTCACCGACTTCTCTTGTTGACCATAGAAACGATGGTTGCTAAGTTCTGCCCAATCAGACACTAGCACCGATTCCTGTGGGTGATGTCAGTAGGAAGGGCGGGATTGAGGTGCGGCTAGACGTGAAGGGCGGGACGAGTGGTGTGGCTGTGAATGAGGTGCCGGCGGGAGGTGTGGCTGTGTGTGAGGGGCGGGACTGAAGGCGTGGCTGTGTATGAGGTGCGCGGCGGGAGGTGTGGCTGTGTGGTGAGGGGCGGGAGGTGTGGCTGTATGTGAGGGGCGGGACTGAAGCGTGCCTGTGTGAGGGGCGTGACTGAAGGCGTGGCTGTGTATGAGGTGCCGGCGGGAGGGGTGGCTGTTGTGAGGGGCGGGACTGAAGGCGTGGCTGTGTGTGAGGTGCGAGGAGAGCGATGTGCCTGTGTGTCAGGTGGGCCGGGAGGTGTGACTGGATACAAAGGGCGGGCTATAGGGAGCGTGTGTTTATCTAAAGGGCGGGGCGGGAGCGGCGCAGAAGGCGTGCCTGGATGAAGCAGAACGTTCCCTCTGAGCAAGTTGCGTTTTGTGCCGACGGCGGGCGCGTCAAAACGACCCATCCGCATGGCATGTGTATCCAATGATAGGTACGCAGGAAGTAATGTGGTAGTAGGCGGGGCTTAAAGGGAATCTGTCACCCCATTTTTGCCATATCAGCTAAATATATGACTGAATAGTGCATCCCATAAGCAAGCTATCGGTAGGTATCATATATCCTGATCAGTGGCGTAGCAACTGTTTGTGGCGCCCGAGGTGGCAAATTTTAGGCCACACCCCTAGCCACACCCATTTCACTGGTCACACCCATATCCACACCCTAACCACACCCACTTAGCACTGCTGATCACACTTTCATAAACAATAATTATAAACACATACCTCTCAACCGTCCCGGTTTCAGCGGGACAGTCCCGATTTCGGGACCCTGTCCGCTGTCCCGGCCAGGCGGTTTACTTTCCGCATTAGAATCGTACATACGGAAACCCCGGGGACCTCCCACACATTCTGGCAGCCACAAGTCACGTTCCATCGCTGACCTCATTTCCCCAGGATGGGGGGATCTCACCAGCTATGCAGCGCTCCATTCAATACCTGGCTCTCACTGAGCGAGACAGGCAGGATCTGGGGATCTCTTCATCTGTTGAACAGATCCCATGTTGAGATCCCCACATCCTGCTTGTCTCGCTCAGTGAGAGTCGGGTATTGTATGCAGCGGTCCGTACAATACCCGGCTCTCACTCCAACAGATCCAGCGGCTCGATGCGTCGCCGTTCTGAAGACTCTCCCGAGAACGAGTTACAGTACCTGCTGCTGTAAGCTGACCGCCGGAAATGAGGTCAGCGGTCATTTCCAGCGTTCAGCTGACTTACAGCACGTCACCTCCGGTGGAACGTGACATGTGGCTGCCAGAACGTGTGGGAGGTCCCCGGGTTTCCGCATGTACGATTCTAATGCGGGAAAGTAAACCTCCCGGCCAGGACAGCGGGACAGGGACCCAGCCCTACACAGATAACAGCATTCGCTCCGTCCCCACGCAGACCCATGCACATAATGGCACCCCTCCTTCCCCCCTGCAGCCCTCAAGCACACAGATCCCGCAAGTAACAGGACCCTTGTACATGCGCGGCTCCGCTCTTTGTGGCCCTGTACACACATGGCTCCGCTCCACACACCTCACACGCACAAGGCTCCGCTCCGTACACCTCGTACACACACGGCTTCGCTCCGTACACCTCGTACACACACGGCTTTGCTCCGTACACCTCGTACACACACGGCTCCGCTCCGTACACCTCGTACACACACGGCTTTGCTCCGTACACCTCGTACACACACGGCTCTGCTCCGTACACCTCGTACACACACGGCTCCGCTCCGTACACCTCCGCTACGTACACCTCGTACACACACGGCTCCGCTCCGTACACCTCGTACACACATGGCTTTGCTCCGTACACCTCGTACACACACGGCTCCGCTCCGTACACCTCGTACACACGGCTTCGCTCCGTACACCTCGTACACACACGGCTCCGCTCCGTACACCTCGTACACACGGCTCCGCTCCGTACACCTCATGCACACACAGCTCAGCTACATCCACACTGTAAACCCCTTATGATCCCACATGTAAACTTACCATCATCCAGCACCATGACCACCAGTACAGCAGCAGCTTCCTGCACACAGGGGCCTGATCATGTGACACCTAACTCCTCCCCTCCTGTGACCTCATCACAGGTCCTGCTAGCATCTTTACAAAGCACAGCACAGCAATGGTAAATGCTGGCTGTGCGAAGTTGGGAGGGCAAGGAAGGGTGCGCCGCCCCCACACACAGGTGCCGCCCCCACACACAGGTGCCGCCTGGGGCAGACCCGCCCCCCCACGCTACGCCACTGATCCTGATACCCCGTTTTGATAGCAAAATACCTTAGTAAAGTCGGGATTCTTTTCTGTAAATGTGGTCGGTCCGGTCCGGAGGGCGGCGTTTTCTCTCTTCCCTTCCCCCCCCGCTCCTCTGCATCTCTTGAATAGGCCGTCTGTGAATAGCACAGACGGCGTTCTGCTTCCCGCGTTAGCGCTTTTCAAATCGCCCCCTGCACCTGCGCAGTGTGCTTAACAGTGGGCAAAGCATAAAATCATTACAGCGCATGCGCAACTACTGTCCTTCACTTTCCCTGTCCCGGAAGTCGTCCAAGGCAAGCAGTCATCTCCAGGGCAAGGAAAGAGTTGCGCATGCGCTGTAATGATTTTATGCTTTGCCCACCGTTGGGCAAGAGAAGACGCCGCCCTCCGGACCGGACCGGACCACGATCAAAACGGGGGTATCAGGATATAAGCTACATACCGTTAGCTAAAGATATGACTGAATAGTGCGTCCCATAAACAAGCTGATATGACTAAAATGGGGTGACAGATTCCCTTCAATGGAGGAAGTATGCAGCCCTCCGCAAAGCCCCTGAACACTAATGTGAAACCAACCAAAGCCAAAACCAGGAGTGGGTGATAGATACAGACGTGCTGATGTGTCGACCCGCCACCACAATTGTGGGTTACCAGGCAATGGGGTACTCAGAGCCGAGCCCATGGAAGTCTATGGGGATTGTCACAGGTAGCTGTGGCTCGGTCTGTGGCCCTGGCGGTCTGGCGTATGTTGGGGGAATATTTACAGGGGATAGATTTATGTACAGTTCGTGACGCCACCTGTAGTATTCTGGTAATTTGTACCAGCGCTGCTGTAGATCTCTGAGGGGATGGTGATGCAGCTAGATGTCGGGTCCCCTACAGGTGGGACTCTTCCCTCAGGTCGGTAGTTAGGTAGGGATTGTGCAGGCATGCAATAATAACTCAGTCTCACACGGTCAGCGTCTTTCCATACCTTTACTTGTAAGATGTTCAAGCAGGTCCCAGGGAGGCTGATGGGGTTGATGGAGGATGAGCTTTGAGGCAACAGCTAAGCAAGTTAGGGGCCTCCTTTACTGTCCAATGAAGATGAGTACGACCAGCCTGAAGCGTAGTCCCCTCTATGATTCCAGCTTATCCAAAGCTGCGCTTCCCAGTCAATTTAGTGTTAGGAGCCTTTCTATGAGGGAGCTGAGTCCTTATTTTGTCCTGCAGAGACTCAAAGTCTTCACTTCCCCTGACCCCAGTTACGTACTGACTATAAGGGGGTGTTTGCCGCGACCTAGGGTCCGGTAAATCTCTGGTTTTCTCTTCACTATGCTTGTAACAATAGTGATTCTTCGGTCCCCAGTAACCGGTAGCAACGTGCAGGACTCTTCCAAGCCAAACGCACTTTTCCAATAATCTTCCACTTTGCCCTTCGATTTGCTCGACTCTTAATAGTTAGTTCAGTCTTTCTTCCAGTGGGGCACAGCTCTGACTAGACTAAGGTGAATTAGACCACCTGTACCAGCCTCCACGTTCTGAACTGATGACAGGCTCAAACTGGACACGTCTACTCTGTCCAAGGACAGGAAACTGACTGACTAGAAAATCACTCCCTTCCACACCCCTGCTGGGTGTGTCAGAAGTGTACATGATGTCATGAAGAGACCTTAACTGTTACCTCTCCACTCATCCTCCTGGTATTGTGTACCAGGGCTACACATTCCCCCATGGTAAACGACAGCACTCCCGGGCTGTAAAATATAAAGAGACATTTTTGTTTATGCATGAAAACATTAAACAGTAAACAGTAATTCGTCCCATCCGGGAGGTGAGGATATCTTGAACGTTGCAAACATTAACATTTTATATAGAAATACAAAAGTATTAAATAGCATTCAATAAATATACGGTATACTTGTGAAGGACCCGCACCAAACCTTCAACGTGGGTCCTGGGTGGGCTGCAGGACATCCAAATGCAGACCTCACTCAGTGCCACACCACACGGGTTTTTGGTTCAGAGGTAAGTCAAGGTTTCATGTGAAACCATTAAAAAGAAAGGCACAAAGTGCAACTATTTACAGGATACAGTTTTTGGGCTGGCTCAGTCCTCAGCCTCTGAGTCCATCGTTAAACGAAGACATAATAGGGAAAAACACATTTATATATATAGACTTTTACAATGTTCACATAAATTCGTTATAACTACTGCTGATATCTAATGGGTAATTTCCCTTTTGTGATTCTCTCTGATCTACGTGGTGTAGTTTCAGGTATATCAAGTTGCGATCTGTCTGCACTGCGTAACGGCAAACTATAGAACTGCCTTAATCTTTCTATGGATCTGGCAAGCGTACTGATGGCTGGGCGGTGTGAGTCAGCTTCACCAGGAGATCCCATAGTATGGGGCGCTGCTTCAGATGATCCATCTTGAGGTTCCACAGGTTGAGGTGTTGCTGGGATGGGTAACTCCTGAGCGGGCTCAACTGGCACCACAGGCACAACTGGAGGTAAAACTTCCTCTTGTGGCTGATAAAACTGCAACACTGGAATTATCACAGCATCTCCCAGTCGGGGCCAATCCGCAGGAAAATCTCCCAGATCTGTGTGTATGACCTCTTCCTTTCTTTCTCCTTGATTGAGGACAGGGTTCTTTTCACAACTCTTTAAGTGTTCTGGACACAACTTCAAATGATCTCTGGACACAGTGGTTGTTGTTCTTCCTCCGTCTTTACTGACGACACAGACTTTTCTATTGTCATATTTAGAATCTTGTATGACGTAGGGTTCTTGCTCCCACTGATTATCCAGTTTATGCATCTTCCTTTTTCTTTTTAATACTACCTCTCCAGGCATCAAAGGCTTGGCAGGAGCATTTTGGTTGTAAACATCTTCCTGTTTCTCCCGTGCCTTATTGAGACTTTCCTCCACACAGATTTGTACTCTTCTGTATTGCTCTTGCCGATTGACGTCCCAGTTTTCCACAGCGTCGTCTGCCTCCGGTTCTACCACTCCAAGTTCTAAATCCATTGGTAGTTTTCCGGGCCTTGCTCTCATAAGATAGGCTGGAGTGCAGTTAGTTGAGCTTACAGGTATATGATTATACAAATCAACCAAATCAGGTAGTAAATCCGGCCATCGATTCCTGTCTTCCAACGGTATGGATCTCAACAAGTCAAGGACAATATGGTTCATCTTTTCACAAAGACCGTTGGTTTGAGGGTGGTATGGTGTCGTTCTAATTTTCTTGCACCCGTACATATGACAGAATTCCTTGAATAAATCGGCTTCAAAAGCAGGTCCCTGATCGGTTAAGACTTGCTCGGGATACCCATGCGGTCTGCAGAAACTTGCTTGAAAGGTCTTCGCGGCCGTCACTGCGGTCTGGTCTTTCACTGGAACAACCACCAGAAATCTGGAGTAATGGTCCACCATGGTCAAGGCGTATGAGTATCCAGATCTACTCGGCGACAGTTTGACGTGGTCCAGGGCCACAATCTCCAGAGGACGAGTCGTCCGGATAGGTTGCAGGGGTGCCTTCTGACTTCTGTAGTCCTTTCTTCTGAGACCACAGGGTCCACAGTTCCGACACCACCTCTCGATGGAGCTGCGCATCCCTACCCAGTAGAACCGGCATCTCAACAGGGTCTCCAGCTTTCTCCAGCCAAAGTGTCCTGCTTGATCGTGGTACGCTTCCAACACCATTGGGACGTCTGCCTTGGGGACCACTATTTGCCAGACCATTTCATGGGTTCTGGGGTTGACGTATCTCCTGCACAACTTCTCACGGTATAGGAACAACCTGCTTTTCTCGTTCCACAGGAGCTTTGCTGGCATAGGTGCATCCTTTTCCAAAGAGGAACCTTCCTGTTTTAACAACTCCTTGATGCGGCTGACCACTGGATCACTGTCCTGAGTCTCTTTCCAGCTGTGATGGGGTAAAGGATTTAATGTTGCACCATTCTGCTTTCTGTGGACTCGATGCTCGTGGACTACCCCATTTCGATGGAACGCGGGTAGCTCAATTTCTTCCAGGTCGTCCGATTCTTCTTCCGTATCAGAGTCATGCGGCATTCGGGACAACGCATCAGCATTAGCATTCTTTCGACCTGCCCGGTACTTGATAGTGAACTGGTAATTGGACAACCGAGCCATCCATCGCTGCTCCATGGCGCCCAGCTTGGCGGTTTCCAGGTGCGTTAACGGGTTGTTGTCTGTGTACGCCGTGAACTTATTGGAGGCCAGATAGTGCTTAAATCTTTCAGTAATGGCCCAGACCAGCGCCAGAAACTCCAGCTTGAAGCTGCTATAATTTTCCGGATTCCTCTCCGTTGGCCTGAGTTTTCTGCTAGCATAAGCGATGACTTTTTCTTGGCCATTCTGCTTCTGACTGAGAACTGCTCCCAACCCTTCATTACTGGCGTCGGTGTACAACAGGAACGGTTGGCTGTAATCAGGATAGGTTAAGATCTCATCACCTGTAAGGATCTCTTTCATCTTTTGGAATGCTTCAGCCTGTTCTTTACCCCAATTAAAGGGAGGGTTTCTGCTCTTTAAGGATTGTCCTACCAGGAGGTCCTGTAAAGGAGCTGCCTTCTTCGTGTAATCTTTCACGAACCTTCTGTAGTAACCCGTTAGTCCCAGGAACTGTCGCACTTCCTTAAGGTTCTTCGGCTCCGGCCACTTCTGGATGGCAGTGACTTTCTCTGGGTCCGGCGCTACTCCTTCCGAACTGACGATGTGCCCCAAGTATTGTACCTTCTGTTTGAGTAGATGGCATTTTGAGGGTTTTAATTTCATCCCGTACCTGGACAGGGACTCGAATACTTCTGCCAGGTGCTTCAGATGGTCCTCATAAGTCTTGGAATACACGATGACGTCGTCTAGGTATAGCAGCACGGTTTCAAAATTGAGATGTCCCAGACAGTTTTCCATCACTCTCTGAAATGTTCCTGGGGCACTACTGAGCCCAAACGGCATTCTGTCGAACTCACAGAGCCCCATTGGGGTGGTGAAAGCCGTTTTCTCACGATCCTCCTCAGCCACAGCCACTTGCCAGTAACCACTAGTCAGATCGAGGGTAGAAAAGTAGTTAGCCGTTTTCAGAGCAGCTAATGATTCCTCTATACGTGGTAACGGGTATGCATCCTTGTGTGTTATGCGGTTCACCTGCCTGTAATCCACACACATTCTCATACTACCATCTTTCTTTTTAACCAGAACTAGAGGGGCTGCCCAGGGGCTACAACTATCCCTTATCACCCCAGCTTTCTTCATATCATTCAACATTTCTTTAGCCTTCTGATAATGAGCTGGAGGTATGGGCCTATACCGCTCTTTGATGGGAGGATGACTGCCAGTAGGGATATGATGTTGTACTCCCTTAATTGTCCCAAAATCAAGTGGATTTTTGCTAAACACTTGGGCGTACTCTTGCACCACCCGTAATACCCCTTGCTTCTGGTGAGCGGGAGTGGTGTCCGTCCCAACATGGAGTTGCTGACACCATTCCGCCACCTGGGTTGCTGGGTCATTGTCCTCCTCTATTTGACAGGAGTCTAAGGACTCAGCCGGGAGAATAGAATTATTATCAACAGCATGAAGTTTAGCAATGGTTGCATAACGGGGTAAATTTACCTCATCATCTCCCCAATTGAGAAGCCGTACCGGTACTCTTCCATTCACCACCTCTACTACTCCTCTAGCAGTCATAAGTGTAGGTCTATGTTCTGAATGGTGGGGTTCTACTACAGCTTGGTAATTCTGTCCTCTCAGACCTATGGCTGCCCTGCACCAAATGATCATTTCACTCATTGGGGGTATCACAATAGGATCTGAGTCAGTGACCCGTACATTACCAATTTCGCCGTCGGTAAGCTTCGCTTGCTGCTGACACACCAGGGCCCGGATCTCTCTTTGGATTACTCCTCTCTGCCTTGGTCGGGCAATCTCAGCGAGCTGTTGGAGCAAGAACACAACTTCTCCCAAACAATTACCGATAATGTTAGTACCCAAAATGATATTTAAACCGTTCTCCTCATTTACAGTCTTTACTACCAGAAGCCCTTGGTCTTTCAACTCCTCTCTGCCCACCTTTACATCTACACATTTTGTTCCGAGTACTTCTACAGGAAGACCATTAGAAGCATACACAGTAAAGTCAAGGCTCGGAGGTTTAAGACTGTCCATTGACCAGTACTTGGTATATAGAGCATCAGGTATTAGGGTCACCTGCGACCCAGTGTCTAACAATGCTGGAACAGCAATACCATCTAGAATAATAGACAGGTAGGGTCGCCCGCCCACATACCTGCGGTTCCAGTCTAGGGGGCCTGACGGGTATTCTCCTGGGTGTTGGCCCTTGGACCCAGGTTCTGCCCGTTTAAAGGACACTGTGTAGACAAATGACCTTTCCGGTTGCAGCGATAACAGATGATCTCTCGACGAGAAGGGTGTTGATCAGAGGTTGCTCCTGGGGGTGGCGTTGTCCTCCTCCGGGGGGGTGACGTCTTCTTTCTTCTCCGATGCATCCACGGGACGTCTTCTGGGCAGTCGGCTAACGAGATCTTTCCTTCCTCCTCTTTCCGCAGCTGCAGGGCACTCATCACAGCGGCCAGATTTTTAGTCAGCTGGCGCACCTCTGAGCGCAGACAGTCCAATTCACTAGGAGGTGTCACCTGCGCTTTGGCTTCAGCCACTAGCGGGGAAAAGGGGGTTACTGCCGGTTCCGGAGTGACTTCAGCCTGATGATGTTGCGTGGCCACCTCAGGTTTGCCCAGGGGCCGCAGCCCTTTTATTGCCATGTCCTTTAGGGCATCAAAGGTAGCATCCGGATGATCTAAGGACCACCAATTTACAGTTCTGCGTTCCTCTGGGGATCTCAATCCCTGTATAAATTGTTCTTTCAGCATTCTATTCTCGTCGATAGCATTTAAATGGTTAATTTGCTTGAGGGCTCTCAGGGCTCCCTGTAGTCGGCAAGCATAGTCCCGGATGCTGTCACCTGGCTGTTGTGAACAGTGATAGAAGGCCATCCGGAGATCCGTTTCTGTGCGGTCTTCAAATATGGCATGCAGCTTCAGGAAGATCGCAGGTACCGACTCCTGATCAACGGTATCCCAAGTCTCCGCTTCCCTCTCAGCAGCGCCAGTTAGCTGCCCTATTAGCACAGCAGCTTTTTGTCTCTCAGGCATGGAGTACATTTCTAAGATGCTGCATAACTTCCGCTTGAAGCCTGCTAATGTGCCTGGCTCACCGCTGTATTGGGGAAGCCATTTCGCCCCAGGCATATATGGGAGCGTTAGTGGCATGATCGGGACTACCGGACTGGGTGCTGGACCTGCACCCCCATCTGGCGCTACAATACCAGACGGTGCGGGATTGGGGACTCCGGCCGGGGCCGCACTGTCAGCCGGTTGTTGTGACATCTTAGCGCCCCTTGGTTAAACGGAGCCTACCGGTTTCAGACGCTGCTATTTCACAGGCACCGCAGTGAGAACAGGACCTTCGTCGCAGGCGCTCTGATGTCAGAGCGTTCACTTCCTGTTGCAGGACCTGCCGATGAGTCAGAGCCGGGGGCGTGTCCAAGACTTTGCGCGCTCTTTCAGGTACGCCCTCCTTCTTCTCCAGCGCCTGAAGGCGCGAATATGGCGACAAAAATGGCGATTTTGGCGCCAAAAATGCAAACAGTCCTTTTTCACAAAAACACTCCACAGGCACACAGGGCTCGCAATGATGCAAGTTTCGTATCCTGTTCGTGACGCCAAGTTTTTTGTGTCGACCCGCCACCACAATTGTGGGTTACCAGGGCAATGGGGTACTCAGAGCCGAGCCCATGGAAGTCTATGGGGATTGTCACAGGTAGCTGTGGCTCGGTCTGTGGCCCTGGCGGTCTGGCGTATGTTGGGGGAATATTTACAGGGGATAGATTTATGTACAGTTCGTGACGCCACCTGTAGTATTCTGGTAATTTGTACCAGCGCTGCTGTAGATCTCTGAGGGGATGGTGATGCAGCTAGATGTCGGGTCCCCTACAGGTGGGACTCTTCCCTCAGGTCGGTAGTTAGGTAGGGATTGTGCAGGCATGCAATAATAACTCAGTCTCACACGGTCAGCGTCTTTCCATACCTTTACTTGTAAGATGTTCAAGCAGGTCCCAGGGAGGCTGATGGGGTTGATGGAGGATGAGCTTTGAGGCAACAGCTAAGCAAGTTAGGGGCCTCCTTTACTGTCCAATGAAGATGAGTACGACAAGCCTGAAGCGTAGTCCCCTCTATGATTCCAGCTTATCCAAAGCTGCGCTTCCCAGTCAATTTAGTGTTAGGAGCCTTTCTATGAGGGAGCTGAGTCCTTATTTTGTCCTGCAGAGACTCAAAGTCTTCACTTCCCCTGACCCCAGTTACGTACTGACTATAAGGGGGTGTTTGCCGCGACCTAGGGTCCGGTAAATCTCTGGTTTTCTCTTCACTATGCTTGTAACAATAGTGATTCTTCGGTCCCCAGTAACCGGTAGCAACGTGCAGGACTCTTCCAAGCCAAACGCACTTTTCCAATAATCTTCCACTTTGCCCTTCGATTTGCTCGACTCTTAATAGTTAGTTCAGTCTTTCTTCCAGTGGGGCACAGCTCTGACTAGACTAAGGTGAATTAGACCACCTGTACCAGCCTCCACGTTCTGAACTGATGACAGGCTCAAACTGGACACGTCTACTCTGTCCAAGGACAGGAAACTGACTGACTAGAAAATCACTCCCTTCCACACCCCTGCTGGGTGTGTCAGAAGTGTACATGATGTCATGAAGAGACCTTAACTGTTACCTCTCCACTCATCCTCCTGGTATTGTGTACCAGGGCTACACACTGACGTGTTTCTAATATACTTTTCCACTCCTGGTTTTGACTTGTATACGGATGTAAAATACTGACCGTGTGAACGTGGCCATAAAGAGAGTTTTGCAGTAGTTTTAAACCCTTAACAAGGTTGTCTCAACAGCAATAATGGTTAAAATTGTAACGGTTTTGTAAAAATATATTTAGCTCTTTTAACCTGATTAAAAATCCTCTTTCTTCTGAAGAGCAGAGGGATTTTTAATGTTGTTTCCTGCTCGTTGTCTAGGTTACCGGCCACCGCAGCAGTCTAGCAGCATGGTGCTCACTGGGTCTCTTTAGTAGCACAGTGTAAGTGGTCGTCACTTGGCAGCTCTCATGTCCCTGCGGTCTGCGATGCTGCAGCTGCACAACTATGGCGCAGGTCGGCGCTGTCCATCATTAGGACACACTGCCCCACAGCAATCAGGCAAGAAGATGGCAAGTGATAACAGCTCTTTAACGAGTGGCCTTTCCATTGTTGCATTTTGAGAGCCATAACTCTTGTGGTGTGAGATGTACTTTTTCTAGCACTATTTGGCGTATGTATAATGCTTGGCTTTTTTTTGAGCATTTCTTTGCTTCTCCATGTGATATTATTATTTATTTATATAGCGCCATTAATTCCATGGTGCTGTACATGAGAAGGGGTTACATACAAAGTTATAGATATCGTTTACATGGCGGCACAAAACCCATTCATACAAAGAAAACATGACACAAATATTTTATTGTATGGCAGAAATGGCCGTGATGTTTATTTAGGGTTACATAAATTAATCAATAAATACTTCAATAAATAAATCCATATAAATTATTAAACTTCCAACCATAACCAATCCACCCATCACTTGGGCGATTTTCCCACAAATGAACATCACGACAATATAATAATAAGGTGGAGGGCGGGAGGGATCTTCTTTTCTTCACAGACGATGACAGGAGCCAACAGGCGACAGCAGGGCTATTTATATCCATAAAACAGCCCGCCAAAACCTTCTTAAACCAATCAAAAACATATAAATTTAGGCGCCAAAAGCCAGAAAAAAACGGTTTCAGCCTGCTCGTGGACACCCCACAGCTTACCTGAAGTACCACATTGACATTACAAATACCAAATATTTCATGCAATATTCAGGGATTATGCAGCCATGAGTCCCCCCCTTTATTATACTCTTTGTATGTAGGGGGGGGGGCTAACAGTAAACAAATTTACAATGACAGACTGGTACAGAGGGGAGAGGACCCTGTCCTTGCGGACTTACATTCTACAGGATAATGGGAAGAAACAGAAGGTCGGGGGTGCGGCAGCTCTGGTGGTGGTGGCGGCGAGGCCGCAGCTAGGGTGGTGGCGGCGAGGTGGAATGGTTATTGCAGGCTGTAGGTGATATGAAACATTTCTCTGGGTTAGTCTGATTACAGCAATACCAAATGTATATAGAGTTTTTATTGTTTTACTACTTTCACATAAAAACAGTTGAAAAAATATGTTTTTATACTGCTGCATTCCAACACCTATAGAATGTTTATTTTCCTATGCCACAATAGACTGACAGAGGGCGCCCTCCTCCCTTTCTGGACCACTTAAGTGCTGCAGGTATTTAGTGTGGCATTCAACCCCTTCACCCCAAAGCCTGTTTGCACCTTCCTGACCAATCCAATTTTTTCAATTCTGATCAATGTCACATTATTTGGTTATAACTCTGGAACGCGTCTACGGATCCCGGTGATTCTAAGATTGTTTTGTCTTGACATATTGTACTTCATAATAGTGGTAACATTTCTTTGATATGACTTAGGTTTACTTGTGGAAAAAACCTGGAAATTTAGCAATTTTCAATCTTTATACCCTTAAATCAGAAAATAATGTCACACAAAATAGCTAATAAATAACATTTCCCACATGTCTACTTTACATGAGCATAATTTTGGAAACAAATTTTTTTTTTTTGTTAGGAAGTGATAAGGGTTAAAAGTTGACCAGCGATTTCTCATTTTTAACAAAATTTGCAAAACTATTTTTTTCAAGGACCACATCCCATTTCAAGTGACTTTGTGGGCCTATATCGCAAAAAAATGTGACACCATTCTAAAAACTGCACCTCTCAAGGTGCTCAATACTAGAGTTAACAAGTTTATTAATCCTTCAGGTGCTTCACGGGAATTAATGGAATGTGGAAGGAAAATATATTTAACTTCTTTTTTCACAAAATTTTTTATTTAGACCCTATTTTTTTTACTTTCACAATGGTAACAGGAGAAAATGAACCATACAATTTGTTGTGCAATTTCTCCTGAACATGCCGGTACTCAGGTGCTTCATAGAAGTTTATAACGTTCAGTATTTGGTCAGTATTTCACCTCAGTATGTGTAAGCCAAAACCAGGAGTGGGACAATCAGAGGAAAGTATAATAGAAACATGTCACCACTTCTGTATTTATCACCCACTCCTGGTTTTGGCTTACAAATACTGAGGTAAAAAACTCACCAAATACTCAACGTGTGCACGTGGCCTAAGAGCTGTGTAGCTTCATTGTTCTATAGGCTCAGACATTGGTCGTGTGGCCAAATAACACCACTGCTAGATAAAAGCATAATGTAAGTGAATGAAGTTACATTGCAATTTGCCAAGCACCACACCAAAACAAATCACAAAAAGTCAAAACTATTTTTTGCCACTTGCTTGTCACAATTGCAGTACCCTCTGTGGAATAATACTACCCTAATTACTCACATACAGCAGTCTTTGGCCACACGACCTGTATCACAGCCCCAACCTTAGGCCGGGGTCACACTTGCGACTGCAATGCGAGAAACTCGCCTAAATACCCGGCGCTGGTGCCGGCAGTTCGGACCGCATAGAAATACTTGCAGCCGCATACTCCGGTCCGAGTGCCGGAGGCAGTGCCGGGTATTGAGGCGCGAGTTTCTCGCATTGCAGTTGCAAGTGTGACCCCGGCCTTATTCTACAAAGCTGAGGCACATGTCAATCACTGGTGGACACAGATAAAAAAGGGCCCCTGCAGCCCAGGACCTCATCACAATTCCACCTTCTTTGGAGGTATTAGTGGCCCCCTTACATCTTGGGCCCTTGTGTGGCTGCACAGGTTGCACCAATGATACGTCCTCCCCTGGTGTCAATATTCCACTCCTCTCTTTTTTAAATGGCTGACTTGTTTTTTTTTCTCATCGTAAGTGCTAAATTTACCAAACCGGTAGTGCAGCCCCATACAATTCTTGACGTGCACAATGACAAGAGCGCGTCAGTCATTTTGTTTCTCTATATATTACACTGCTCCCATTTGTAATCTTTAGACATTTTTCTGCTGTAAATGACTTGCTCATAGTTTCTTACAGTTTCTCTGTGTAACTAAGACTTCGGACTTAAGATTTCTAAGAATTTCTGATGTGTCTACAGTACATGAAGAGTCAGTTTACAGTGATGGGTTAAACACTTGGCTATTTGCAAAAGCAGTGACTCCTGCATTGCCGATTGTACTGCCAAGAGGTGTGCTCTCTATTAAACCCCAGTACGTAATCGCTCTATTAGTGACTCACAACGTCTATTGTCAATGAATGAGGAAACAACGTCATATACAACAGTATGAGTATAGTACTGCTGAAGCAAAATTGCTTCATCCCAAATTTGGCCCCATGGCCCATAAGTAAAGATGAACTACTCCAAAGAGTTAACAATATATACCAAAGGAAAGAAGTATAGACTCCATCATTTATAAAACTACAAAAGACTTTATTAATAGGCGATAACAATGCCGACAATAATGGCACACAATACAGAGTAAAAATGGAGGCAATAAACTGCGGGTATAGATGCAGGGGTTGCACAGACTGATTAGTGGCCAGGGTAAACCAGAACATGCAAATATAGCACTAAAGTTGTGCAAATAGGGAATGCATATCACATATAACGACAATTAGTACTAAAGACCCCTAAGATCAATATTATCCAGGTATAGTGCCATATGCACCCTATAAATAATCACTAGTTCTTACCCATATCAAGCGGTTAGACTGTGCGTCCCCAGCGACCCCCTGACGCGCGTTTCGCGGCAGTGCTTTCTCAAAAGGGGATGCTAGTTGTCATAACCCCAGGGTTTATATATGCTAGCCATAATTAAGATATTGCCGGTGTGTAACGGCGCACATGCGTCTGACATCACACGCCGAGTAATTACCACCTCCTTCCCTCCGGCTGTCGCTGCCCCATGCGCATGTGGGCGAAATCTCGCCTCATGACGTCATTATTATGCGCCTGCAGCGTCATCGACAGCCAAAAAGAAGATAGAGGCGGCGCGTGAGTACGGCGCATGCGCGCACCACAGCGGCCATCTTTTTGGAGACCAACTAGGTGGACATTTTGTGGAAGAGTGCTACAAAACTGAAAAAAACAATAAAACAAATCAAAAAGTGACGATATGACAATTAAATGTAACGGTGAGATTAACCAATGCGAGAATAATATGCTGTGACATAAAGAAGAGTAATAGTAATATATATATATATCTAATTACTACAATGGTGCCTATAAAATGCAGTTATAGTGAATTATGTTATAGTGACATGTAAATATTTTCTTTGATCTTGAATGGTGAACCGATTCCGTGTCCCATTGTCCAACCAGCGTAAATCTCAGCAGGAAAGCATCACTTTCTAGAGAATCTCCATAATAAAAATACACCGACATTAATGAACTAAATAAAGAAAAACTGAAGAAATTACAAATATTAAAATAAATAATAAAAGCGTGGTGGATAAATTCACATATTATTAATGCAAAAGGACGTTTACAAAACTTAGCGCACGAGACTGCAGTGGATACATATCTACTCAATTTTACAAAAATGGCACAAAAGTCAATTTTTCGTTAAGGCCCCTAGGTGCAACCGTGTCAAGGGTGACCATCCATCTACATTCACGTTGAGCTAAAATACGATTAAGATTGCCACCCCTGACACCCCCACGAACTTTGTCAATACCCCTAATTTTGAGTCCACTGGGATCAGATCCATGACACAAACGAAAATGTCGAGCAACGAGTCAACGTTTTTAGTCCCCACAATCCGTAGTCTCCCTACGGCCACGAATATCCCGTACGTGTCATGTGTCCTAATTTGTAATTCCCTTGATGTAACCCATATATGAGGGGCAAGGACATGGCATATATGACCACCATGTGTATTACTGAATGTAATCTATAAATTGTATCACCCTTGCCCATCAGATTTTTTGAAGGTCCACATCTGAGAATATAAGGGCGCCCACAGGCCGCATGGGAAGCAGCCACGCGTGGGTTCGATAATAATGAAAGATTGTGTTTCGCCACTAGTGGCTTTTAACCAAATATCATTTGATGTCTCCTACCTCCGCTTGTACAGGCAGGGAATTGGTCAAATGGCGCCACAGAACGCATCGTTGTATGTAATATTAGTTATTACAGTTCATATATGTTCTTCGTGCTTGGGTGCGAATGAAAACACAGGAGTCACAGGTTTGATATAGAAGGTCTTGTTATACTTCATACAAGTGCAATATAGTCAACAGTTTGCAGAACAAAAGCAGGAGACACAGCAGGCATAACTTAAGCTCAGCAATCACTCTCCCAACATTCAGATCTGATGCTTTATACCGTAAGTCATGCAAACGTGGATTTATCAAATAGCAAGGTTCCAAAGTCCACGAGTGTTCAAAGTTCCACAATAGGAATAATGGAGTCAAGGTCAAGCTTTAGGAGTCAGGTCACAGGTTCACTGCAGCTTGATCGAAGCACTGATGCTCAGCTGTGGTGCTTAAGAGCAGAGGAGAGAATCAGGGCGGAACATGCAAGCTGAACTCCATATGACTGAGGGCAAGATAGCCTGCCAAGACAGAAACGTCAAAATGGCTGAGGAAATAAACGAACTGATTTCAGGAACTTTAACGAACGCATTAATTACCCCCTTGGGCATCCTCCGAACTGACACTCAACCAGCCTTGTGTGGGTACCTCGATGAAACAAGAACGAGCAAGCTCCCAAAGCAAAACGTATTGCTGGTTCCACTGAGTTCTCCTCCACTGTGTAACCCTGCATTTAATCAAATTTGTAAACATTTCAAAACCTCGCAATCTAAAAATCCTTCCAGCACAAATTTTCTGACAAGATCGCACTGGTCAGGGCAAAAGGAGAAAGAACGTCCAGAGAATCGTAAATCCTTGGTGAGTCTGTCAGCCAGTTGAGAGTGGATCATGAAAATCAGGTGGATATTTCATAGTTCTGCAGTTGAAGACCACAAGACAGCCACTTATAATTTACTGATTTTATAGGTCCAATGTATTTATGTCCAACTTAGATGATGGAATTCTTAACTTAAAGATTCTAGTTGACAGCCAAACCAGGTCTCCTACTTGAAAGCTGGTTCAGGTTTACGAAATTTATCTGGGCTTTCTTGTACCTTCCTGAGCCAATTCCAGATTTCCCTTTAGAAGATCCATATCTTTTGTAAGTGATTCTTTCAGCCACTGCGGCCAAGGCGTTTCTATGGGAAATCAGGAAGAACTATTAGGATGATACCATAAGATTCTGAGTAAAAAGGAGACTGCTTAGTGTAGGCGCTTGAGAGTTTGTTATAAGAAACTCACATGGAAGTAGATCCACCCAATCATCCTGTGGGTGGCAGAGTAAAGCAGCGTAAGATACTGCTCAGGTCTGATTGGTTCGTTCTGTCTGTCCATTAGTCTGAGGATGAAAAGCAGAAGAAAGGTTTACTTTAATGTCCAATGCTGCACAGAAATTTTGCCAAAACCTTGAAGTGAATTGCACCCCTCGATCCGAAATAACCTCATCTGGTACTCCATGTAAGCGAAACACATTTTTAATCATCAAATCTGATGTCTGTCTTGCAGTGGGTAAGCCGACACAAGGAATAAAATGAGCTGCTTTTGTTAAAACGATCAACCACTACTAGAATGGTGTTCTTCCCTTGAGAGGTTGGTAACTCCACAATGAAGTCCATAGAAATGGATCCCCACGGGCGGGACGGGTGGGAAGAGTTGCAACAGACCAGTTGGTGAGGAGCGAGGTGTTTTGCATCTTGCACAGACTTCACATGAAGTGACATAATTTAAAACATCCTTCCTGCAAGTGGGCCACCAAAAGAAACGAGAAAGAAATTCCTGTGTCTTTAGAATTCCTCTATGCCCAGCTATCTTGGAATCGTGAATGAGTTGCAATACTCTCAATCTGACTGTTTCAGGAATATACAGGCGTTGTCCCTGAATCCACACACCATTCTTAAAGACAAGACTTACGTCCCTTGGGGGTTGTGCCAAAAAGGAATCCGCATGGTATGCTTCCTTGATGTCCTTAAGTAGGTCTTGATTATGAATCACTCCCAGGAATCTAGAGTCAGGAAGAATAGTCTTAGGAGGAGTAATTGGACGTGTCTCTGCTGAGTAAATCCTAGAGAGTGCATCAGCCTTTCCATTGCGCGATCCTGGTCTATAAGAAATGATAAAATTAAATTGGTTTAAGAAAAGATTCCAGCGAGCCTGGCGAGGAGTCAGGCACTTAGCCGACCTGATAAATTCAAGGTTACGATGGCTGACGGAAAAACTGAGTTTCAGGAACATGTACACAGAACCTTACACTGTAATACGGGCCAATGTTTGTTCAATATGTCCCGAATCTGATCCCAGCGACAATTAGAAGTAGAGACAAATTTTAGTTCATTAGATTGTTTCAAATTTTTCTCCCTGCTGTAACCAAAAGATCCTCTCTCCTTGTCCGCTTAGCACGTACATAGCCAGCCTTTATGGAGCGATTACTATAGCCCCTATCTCTGAAGCGCTCCGCAAGGATGACGGACTGTTGCTCGAAGCGGGTCATAGTCGAACAAGTTCGTCTGTTTCTCAAAAATTGCCCAACTGGGATGGCTTTGATCACGGATGAATTATGTGCGGAGGAGGCGTGTAGAAGGGAATTGACAGCCGTCTCCTTCCGAAATAAATCGGTTTCAATAGAGCCATCCTCCGCCACACATAATGTAACATCCAAAAAGTCAATAAATTTGGTATGATATTTAAAGGTGAACTTAAGATTAAAGGAAATTTCATTGAGGTACTGCATAAATTGAGACAGGCTGGCTTCATTCCCCTTCCAAACCATGAGCACATCGTCAATATACCGAAACCATCCCACCACTGGGTCCGCGGCGTGCGCTCCGTCACCAAAGAAAACCTGCCTCTCCCAAAAGCCAAGAAACAGGTTTGCATATGACGGAGCGCACGCCGCGCCCATGGCAGTCCCCTGTGTCTGTAAATAAAATTTGTCTTTAAATACAAAAAAATTTTTTGTCAAAACAAATTCCAATAAGTCCAAAATAAATTCCAAAAAATGGCCATCCCAGTTGGCAGCTTCAAGAAAAAAACGAACAGCCCGAAGCCCATCATCATGTCTAATAGACGTATATAAAGACTCAATGTCAATGGTCACCAAGAGCATGTCTGCCTCGAGAAAGAGTCCGTCAACCTTGGTGAGAATGTCAGTTGTGTCTCTGACATGAGGGGAGTGTTTCGACCAAAGGTTTCAAATGATGATCAATATATTTACAAACGTTCTCACTCAACCCTCCTATGCCAGAGACAATTGGCCTCCCAGGTGGATTCTGGGCATCTTTATGTACCTTAGGTATTAAATAAAAAGTAGGCACCTTAGGATATTTGGGTAACAAAACGTCCAAAACTTTCCTTGGGACAAGGCCCTGCTCATCTGCATAATCAAGAATTTTTTTCAATTCTAAAGAAAATGGTAGAGTTGGATTCTGAGGTAACACTCAATATGTATGTTTGTCTCTAAGTTGGCGAAATGCCTCTTTCTCAAAGTTTTCAATAGGCCAGATCACCACGTTCCCCCCCTTGTCAGCCGGTTTTATAACCACCGAGTCAATTGCCTGCAATTCATCCAAGGCACGTCTCTGCATGTGTGTCAAATTATCATTACAGATTTTATTGGACACTTTCTTTAGGTCCTCCGTGACTAATTTACAAAAGATATCTACCTGTGGACAGACTGACAAGGGGGGAAAGTCAGTGATCGTGGCGTAATTGACCGTGGCAATATACCTACATCATTAGGGAGTTGTTCATTTAACAGGTCCTCCAGATCATTTAGGGTCTGTTGTTCAGTCATACTTAAATTATCGTCTGTATGATGATGTAATTTCCGAAGGACTATTTTGCGACAAAATAAGTGCAAGTCTTTTAGGACTGTAAAGAAATCAAAACCATTATTAGGTACAAAGTTTAACCCCAACTTCAGTACATCTAATTGAGTTTCAGACAAAGTATGTGTAGATAAATTGATTACCTGTAAATACCGTACTCACGCGCCGGCTCTATCTTCTTTTTGGCTGTCGATGACGCTGCAGGCGCATAATAATGACGTCATGAGGCGAGATTTCGCCCACATGCGCATGGGGCAGCGACAGCCGGAGGGAAGGAGGTGGTAATTACTCGGCGTGTGATGTCAGACGCATGTGCGCCGTTACACACCGGCAATATCTTAATTATGGCTAGCATATATAAACCCTGGGGTTATGACAACTAGCATCCCTTTTGAGAAAGCACTGCCGCGAAACGCGCGTCAGGGGGTCGCTGGGGACGCACAGTCTAACGCTTGATATGGGTAAGAACTAGTGATTATTTATAGGGTGCATATGGCACTATACCTGGATAATATTGATCTTAGGGGTCTTTAGTACTAATTGTCGTTATATGTGATATGCATTCCCTATTTGCACAACTTTAGTGCTATATTTGCATGTTCTGGTTTACCCTGGCACTAATCAGTCTGTGCAACCCCTGCATCTATACCCGCAGTTTATTGCCTCCATTTTTACTCTGTATTGTGTGCCATTATTGTCGGCATTGTTATCGCCTATTAATAAAGTCTTTTGTAGTTTTATAAATGATGGAGTCTATACTTCTTTCCTTTGGTATATATTGTCAATGAATGAGGCAGTGTATACCTCGCACTAGGGTGGAGAGCAGGCATTTCATTTACCGTGCTTACAAATGGTTGGTATCTATAATGCAAACATATCTGCATCAAATTAAAAAAAAATAGGAAAAAAAAACCAGACCTGATAAGTAGAGATGAGCGAATCAGTGCTAAACAACATATCAGATTCTGCCAAATCGAAAATGTTGGAGATTTGATTTGTTGCAGCCAGAGAACATATTGCTACATTCTTTTTTGGCCAGGAAAGGGTTGAAATAATAATATACAAAAAACAAATACCCTCCTTTCCTTAAGGCTGGGGTCACACTATCCTATCACATCGATGTGATATGCTAATGACCCTTGGCTCCTGCTCTGCGGCGCGAGCCGAGTGTCAGCGCTCTGTGCTCCGATCTTCCCACATGAGAGAATCAGAGCACAGCTGCGGAGGAGACGGAGAAATTAATTTTTCCATCTCCTCTGCTGCCGATTGCAGTGTGATTTTTCACACGCTTTTTATAGACTTGTATGGGTCCATGCGATCTGAATTCAGAATGCAGTTGCAGCACGCTGCATTTTCTTTTCCTGTCCGATCGGAACAGGAAAAAAACATGCCATTGAGAATGCAAGTGTGGCGCCCCTAAGGGTCCAGTCGCCACAGAGGTACTGCACCTCAGCCAGAGGTTTGGTACTTGGCTCTCGGGTAAGGATGGAGTGTGGAGCCCAGCTGTGCTTGGAATCCTAATCTCCAGAAGGGTGCACTGAAGGTAACCACCACTAGAGGTCCTGTATATACATTCACACACCTTCACCCATCTTTAGAGCCACCAGAGGGAGCTGTTTAGCCATATATAAGGAGGGTGAAGACACTGAAGCAGACAGTTTCTAGTCTAGTCTAGTTTTCAGTCACCTCAGAGGGTGAAGTGAAGAGCAGACGGTCTAAGCTTAGAGAGTGTTGTGAGCGCAGAGTGTGTTAAGCTGGCACACGGAGCTGAGCTCAAAGGAGAGTTCAGCTGTTAATGAAGGAGTCTAAAGTCTGCAGCTTGAAGCTTAGTTCAAACGAGTGGAGGCTAGTAAAAGTGGGATGGAAACCACTCCAGCCTAGTCAGAGCTGAGTCAAGTGAGTGCAGCTCAGTGAGAAAGCGTGCCGACGCTTAGAGAGCGGTGAAGAAGAAGAAGAAGCAGCCCACCATTTGCCAGTCTGTGATTGTGTGAGGGCCCGAGTAGGACGAAAGGCGAGTGGAAAGCAAGTGAGGGACAGAGGAGCCTAAAAGCTCATCCCCATCATCACAACCAGACACCGGGTCCGAGCTTACTGGAATCTTCACGACCAGTAGGAGATACTGGAGATCCTGCGGGACTACAAGTCGCAGGAGCCCTTTAGTGCTGATACGTAAATGGGTCAGGAAGACAGGAGTCTGGTCGGCGCAACCATTAGAGACTGTTCTTTCAAGAGAAGGCCCTACACAAGGTCAGCCGGGCGTAAAGTTGGAGACACACTCAGACCTAGTTTCACACAGGTCAGAGACTCATTTTAGGAGTAAGGAGGCCCTACACCTACTCAGTGGGAAGAACTGGATGTGCACCCTTCACCCTGCAGTGCCCCGGGACGTGCCTGCAATAACATCTTCAGTAAAGGTACAGAAAGAGACTTCTGTGTGTGTGTCCATCTTATTACTTCTACTGTCGGATTCTCCTCCGTCCTGCACCCCTACACACTCTATCTACCCTGAAGGACCCAGTCTTACCTGTGGAAGGCTTAACACCTTGCTGCCCAATACCAACCCTTCAGCGGACCTATACAGCAGCGCTGGTCACCCTGACCAGGTACCACAGGTGGAGTCACGAACATCCTACAAACCTTTTCATCCCCTGTAAATATCCCCTTTTTGAGGTGAGTCCCAGGGCCACGGACCGAGCTGCAGCTACCGTGACATCCCCCATAGTGATCGACGGGCTCGGTGCCGAGTACCCCATAGCTCTGGCGGGCGACTCGGGAGCACTACCCAGTACGCACATATTTGCATCCGACAAAGATCACTTTACCTCAGGCTTAGGGGGAGGAGCTCCAGTTAGAGCGGGAAGGCAGTGTGAGAGTTGGAGGAGAAGCTGACAGGAGCAGGAGAGAAGCTTCTAGAAGGAAGAAGTGGTCCTAGGGACCAGGGAAGTGAGGAATCCACCCTGGGCGCCCGAATCCACACTGACCGGAGTTGGGTGGAGGGACCAGGTCGCAGTAGGGGACCGAACCCAGACTAGTGGAGAGACTTCAGGATTCAGCTAGCAAACCGGAGGCTGTGGTAACTGTATGTGCTACAGCCACATCCACACTCATTTGCTGAAAAAGCAGCCACATAGGATCAAGGGGACCAGGGGGACATAGCCCGAGTCACCCGACAGGATCTGAGGCTGCTGGCTTGGGATACTGTGTGTGAGTCGCAGGGCAGGAGGGAGCGAGCCAGCACAGGGAGACGGCCAGAGAAAGGAACATAAGAAGGGAGTTCTAGCAAAGTGCACCCCAAACTACCTGAGAGCTGGCTGGACCACCGACCCAGAGGACACAGCACCCCAGCTGGGGACTGTAACCTAAGAACTGTGAGTAAAGTGAAAAGACTGCACCCTGCTGTGTCCCGAGATGCATTTACTGCATCATCTGCCCTGCACTACAACCGTTACCATCTTCAAATTTATCCCTATAACTGCCCTGGGGCCTAGCTCTACCTGTGGAGAGGTATAACATCTCTGCTGCGTCACCAACTGCCCCAGTGGATCTGATTCGGAGCGTCGGGCATCTTATTGCCAAACACCACAGGTGGCGTCACAAACTAATTCCCCTACACACTACCCCATTATGTTTATTACCATTTCATTGGACACCCAGGGCCACGGTCTGGGTCACTGCTGCCGGGACTTCCCCCTTTAAGAACTGCCTGGCCCGATATCGAGTGCCCCACTGCCCTGGTGGGCGCTCCAACTTGGCGTGACGAATAGGATGTACCGACCCGTCCTGTGCGCCTATCATTGGCACCATATTACCACCACATAGTGACCTATAATACCACATTCAAAGAACAAATACCGCCACACCATGTCCAAAACACATATTACCACCACAGTGACCGAATAATATCACATACATGGGACAAATACCACCGCACCATGTCCAGACCACATATTACCACCACATGGTGACCAATAATACCACATACAAAGAACAAATACCACCACACCATGGCTGGACAACATATTACCACCACATAGTGACTGAATACTATAATACTGATCAGTAGTAAAAAAACACAATACTAATATCACTATAAGTGCCAGTATACACAGGAGATCTGTACTTAGTATGGAGTGTCTGTGTACAGGTAATACAGTGATCGCTGGTGTATATAGTATAAAGTGTATAGTGTCAGTGTATAGGTAACACGCTGACTCACCAGTGACATCTCTAGGTGAAGTCTTTCATCTTCCAGCACAGACCGCCATCACTTCTTCCAGCCAGGGCTCGTCTCTGCAGGAGATAACACCGTTATCTAGAGCACTGCTTGCAGAACACATTACTTATTTTTTTCCCCAACTTCTATACAACACCACATGAAGAAAAAAAGGTCTTAAAATTACACACTTTAAAAAAAATACACATTTGGCATAAAAAAAAAACACCCGCCGATCAAAATATAACATAAGATAATCCGATCGGTATACGGCGTATTGAGGAAAAAAATTAAAATGCAAAAATTAAGGTTTTTTTGTCAGTGCAAAATTGCAATAAGGCCTCATACTCACTTGCGCCGAAAACGGATGAAAATCTGATGAAAAAAAATCGGATTCAAATCTGACCAATGTTAGTCAATGGGTGAGTTTTCATTTGCGATTTTTTTCTCATCAGAAATCGGTGTGAGAAAAAAATCGCAGCATGCTGCGATTTGATGCGATTTTGGCATGATAATCGCCAATGCAAGTCAATGGGTGCGAGAAATCATCGCAAGCACTCGCCCCATGCACGTGCTGTCCGATTTATATGCACCAGTCTCCTTTGAAAAGCCGGCAATTCATCCTCGGCTACTGTAAAATCACACTGACAGCTCACAAAACACTACATATATACACATAGAATACATATATATATATGTACATGTCATTGTGACACATACATATATATATATTTATAGTTCATACACTTCTACATAGTATAATAGCCGCTAATTCAATTGCCGGCTTTTGTGAAATCACAGAAGCCGACATGAAATGATACATTGTTTACACACATTTAACCATGTAATTTCATGTATTTTTATATATGGTTGAAACTTACAATTACATGAGCATATGTGTGCAAAATTTCAGACATGTAGGGGTTAATTAAAGGTGTAAATTCGTTGAAAAAAAATGCGTGGGCTCCCGCTGTATTTTCTCCACCAGACAGACAAAGCAAGCGAGTGGGGGCAGATAATAACAGCCTAGGGAGGGTACATTTGTTTTGTGCCCCCCTGGCTACTAACATCTGCCCCCAGACACCCCAGAAAGGGCAAATCTATAATTAGATTCGCCCTTTCTGGCACTTTGCCCGTCTATTCCCATTGCCCTGTAGCGGTGGCGAATGGGTTAATAAGGCGTTAATGTCACCTTAGTATTGAAAGGTGACCTTAAGGCAGGTTAATAATTGAGAGCTGTCAATTAGACAACTATCAATTATTAATCCTATTGTATGAAAGAAAAATCAAACACACACAGTTTAATAAAAAATAAGTTTAATGAAATAATCACAGTTTTTGACCATATTTTATTTTCCTGCTAAAACCATTTCCTGTATTAAAAATAAAATAAAAAAGCAAAATTATACTTACCAATCCGATGTACAGTCAGGTCCCACGCTGTAATCCATCAGAAAGGGTTAAGAGGTTACAGTTAGCAGGGAGATAATTCTGTCTCCTAGCTGTAACCCCATGAATGAATAAGTTCCTCTACCACAGAAAGTAGAGGAAGTGATTCATGAATGGAGCTTAATTGATTTATTGGCAATTTAACTTTAGTGAGTTGACCTAAAGGGAAAGTGGACACAATCAATTAAGCTTCATTCATGAAACACATCCTCTCCTGTCGCCAGGAGAGGAACTTATTCATTCAGGAGTTTTGAGCTGAGCATGCAGGATTACTTGCACTGCTTGGCTCAAAGCTAGTTAACCCTTTGTGAAGGATTACAGCGTGGGACGTGACAGATCGGCGGAATAGGTAAGAATAATGTTGTTTTATTTTTTTTTTCTTTATTTTAGGAGATCAATGGCTTCGCACGGATTAAGTGTAAAATAAAATATGGTAAAAAAAATGTGTTTTTATTTCATTAAAATTATTTTTTATTAATGTGTCTGTGTTTTTTTAATTTACTTCAATAGGATTAATAATTGATAGTTGTCTAATTGACAGCTCTCAATTATTAACCTGCCTTAAGGTCACCTTTCAATACTACGGTGACATTAAGGTGACATTATTAACCCATTCGCCACCGCTACAGGGCAATGGGAATAGACGGGCAAAGTGCCAGAAAGGGCGAATCTAATTATAGATTTGCCCTTTCTGGGGTGTCTGGGGGCAGATGTTAGTAGCCAGGGGGGGCACAAAAAAATGTACCCTCCCTAGGCTATTATTATCTGCCCCCACTCGCTTGCTTTGTCTGCTGGAGAAAATACAGCGGGAGCCCACACATTTTTTTTCAACGAATTTACACCTTTAATTAACCCCTACATGTCTGAAATTTTGTACAAATACACTCATGTAATTAGTTCAAACCATATATCAAAATACAGGAAATGACATGGTTAAATGTGTGGAAACAATGTATCATTTCATGTCGGCTTCTGTGATTTCACAAAAGCCGGCAATTGAATTACCGGCTATTACAGTATGTAGAAGTATAGGAACTATAAATATATGTATATATATATATATATATATATGTCACAATTACATATATATATATATATATATATATATATATGTATTCTATGTGTGTATATGTATTGTTTCTATTCTTTATTAAAGCTGTCAGTGTGATTTTACAGTAATGCCAGGGATGAATTAGCGGCTATTATACTATGTAGAAGTGTATGACCTATATATATATTATATATATATATATATATTAGATGTATATATATATATATATATTATATATATAATTATTTGCTTTTTGTGTATTTTTTTTGTTACAATGTGATTTTTACATGACTTTTTACATAGAGATAACTGCTCTATGTAAAACTTCATGTTAAAATCGCATTGCATACAGATGGAAAACTGATGGAAAACTGACAGAAAACGCATGGTGCGATTTAAAATCGCATCAAAATCGCATGTCTTTTTACAACAATTGTACCGTTTTTTTCCTGCCGAAAACGGACCGATTTTTTTCCAGCCCAGTGAGTATGAGGCCTAAAATGCAATAACAGGCGATCAAAACATCGTATCTGCCCCAAAATGGTATTCATAAAAATGTCAGATCTAGGCGTAAAAAATAAGCCACCACTCATCCCTGGATCACAAAAAAATTAGTATGTTACAGGTTTAGAAAATGGAGACAAACAAAAAAACATTTTGAGAACAAAACTTGTCATTTTTTTTCAACGCTGAAATAAAAAAAAAAATTAAACATGTTTGGTATCTACGAACTCGTACTGACTAGGGGAATCATTATCAGGTCAGATTTACCATACAGTGTACATGGTGAATAAAATACCCCAAAAAACATTGTGCAGTTGCACTTTTTTTAATTTCAATGATTTATTTTCCTGTTCTCTCGTACACTATGTGGTAGAATGTGCGGTGTCATTCAAAAGTACAACTCGTCCCGTGAAAAATAAGCTCTCACACGGCAATGAGGCCGGAAAAAAAAAAGAAATGTTATGGCCTTAGAAGAAGGGGAGCAAAAAAGGAAAAATGGAAACTCGCCCACGGGTGAAGGGATTAAGGGGATAAACACTGCCATTTCAGGTAGGAGCCATGTGTTTGACACTCACTGCTGACTGACTACAGTTATTTTAGGTATTCCTATATCTGTGCACAGTCAGCCTCAGATCACTTTGCATTCCTCACCCACAGTAGACACGCAGCAACAACAGAAATTAATAGCAGACAGGTAGAAATCGTCTATGTAATATGGCGGCCTCATCTCCTGCCCATTGTCACCTCTCTCTCCGTCTGACAGACTGTGTGCACTGTCCGGGAGTGACCTAAAGAAGACCGCTGGGGCTGATGGTGACGCAGCTCGGATGGTTCTGCTTCCCACAGGTGGAGCGGGGCCCCAGGGCTACCGATTCTGTTTATGTCAGGCTTCATGTACCTTGTGGTGGAGGACTCAGGGCGCAAGAGATCACTGGAGGACACAAGGACTATAGTTTTCTTTTCCTTTACTTGATGGTTGATAGTACAGACCGGGGAACTGGTAACAGATCGTGATGTGGTAGGTACGAAGCCCTTCCTTCTGCGCTGTCCTCCCTTTTTTTTTTTCCTTGTTGCCTCACAGCTCACTCTCCTGTCTCTCTCTTTTTTTTTTTTTTTTTTTAAAAAACAAACAGTTGCCCGCATGGCAGGCAGCTCGAGCCTATCACAGGTGCCGCTCCTTTGTGTCGGCTCCAGGCTCTGGTATGCTGCTGTGCCGCTGGGTATTAGATCGGGCCAGGAGACCTGCAGTTCCCTGCCCTCCAGATTTAGCTACCGGGACTTCAGTACCTGCGCAACCGCAAACTCCGGCATTCAGTCCCTAGCGCTCAGCTCTGGGGCGAGTTTAATCACAGCTCTACTCCCCAGGTTCTGCTCGACTTCTCTCCTACTGACACCTGGTAAGGGGACCACTCTTTGCTTCCAGGCATGACATTCCTTCCTGTGAGGGAGGCAATGTCACTGTGGCAACTGAACCTCCTGGGGTGCCACACCTACTTAAACATAAGCTTTGCATGCGGACTAGGTGGAGATGGAGGAAAACATGAGACAAGGAGATACTACCCAACCCAGCCTAATCTCATCTGCTCAGCGCGGATTGGGTAACAATGAGGAGGTGGAGGCTCAGGTGGAGGGGGAACAGGAGCTGGTTGCTAGCGCAACAAAGGCTAGTACCCACACAAGTTTTGTCCCATCTCTCCTACGTAAATGGGCTGAGGAGAGGAATGAGGAGGAAGACATGGAGGAGGTGATGGAGAGTTGTCATCATGGTGAAGACAGTGAAGTGTTGGATGTAGGGACATTGGCACATATGGCCGACTTTTTGAACTGCTGCCTTTCCCATGACCCTAGCATTATATTCATCTTGGCCAAAAAAAGAGTAATGGTTGTTCACCCTGTTAGACCCATTCTACAAGGAGAACCTTGGATCTCTCCTACCTGAGGCAAAGAGGTCTACTAAATTGGTTATTGTGAAAAATATGTTGAAAAAATTCCTATTAGACAATACTAGCAGTAGGGGGCAAGATTTCTTGCCCAACCAAGGAGGAGATGCGAGGGAGATACACACCAGGTACAGCAAAGTCAGGGGTACACTGTCAAAGAACTAGGCCAATTTCATGACATCCTCCCAGTTTTCAGTCCCTGATGACCGGGTATTTTTGACAAGGAGGGAAAGTTTTTTAAAAGATGGTCAAGCAATAACTGGCTGACAAAACCAGCGTACTGCCTAATTCCTCTGTGACCTTCAACTATTGGGCTCAAAGCTGGACACCTGGCATGAGCTATCCCTCTATGCTTTGGAGGTGTTTGTGCTGCCCTGCTGCTAGCATCTTGTCGGAGCGGGTTTTTAGTGCTGCCGGGAGGGGTCACAAAACACAGGCGCTTTCGCCTATCAACAGAAAATGCTGGCAGGCTCACTCTGATAAAAATTAACAAAGCCTGGATTAGCCCCGACTAACACCACCAGATGACAGCAGCACATAATGTGTTTTTAATTTTCAATATTTGAATGAGGCCCTCCAGTTGTTGCCTTCAAGCATGGGCGTACCCACCGTGGGGCAGGGGGGCAGCTGCCCCCCCTAGAAGCGGGGCGCACAGTGCTTGAACCGGCCCGTCGGCCCCGCCGACATTGAACTGACAGTTCAGTGCCGGAGGGCCCTTTAATCGCGGGCGGAATGTGGTGAGGAAGGCCTTGCGGCCTTCCATATGCAGCACAGGCGACGTGATCGTCATCACGCCGCCTGCGCGCCCTGTTGACGTCACGCTGCCTCTGCCAAGAGAAGACGGAGTCCAGCCCACGCTTCTTCAGAGCAGCGGGGGAGATAGGGGAGTACTGGCATTTTTTTTTTTTGACGCCGGGCCCGGCCTATGGGGGATTATGCTGCCTATGGGGAATTATACTGGCTATTGTGGGATTATGCTGGCTATTGTGGGATTATGCTGGCTATTGGGGACTATGCTGCTTATGGGAGATTATGCTGCCTACTGGGGACTACTATGCTGCCTATTGGGGACTATGCTGCCTATGGGGGATTATGCTGCCTATTGAGGACATATGCTGCATATTGGGGACCTATGCTGCCTATTGGAACATTTACCTGCTTATTGGGGACCTATGCTGCCTATTGGGGACCTATGCTGCCTATTGAGGACCTATGCTGCCTATTGAGGACATATGCTGTCTATTGGGGACATATGCTGCCTATTGAGGACATATGCTGCCTATTGGGGACATTTACCTGCCTATTAGGGACTCTCACACCACACCAGTCTGAGCCTGAGCTAAAAGCGGAGTTGCGCCAATATGTGCACTGATGAGGATGAAATGATATGGATTGGCAAGGCTGCAGTGATGGGCAGTGCAGGCTGTATGTCCCTGTGTGGGCAGTTTTATTGCTGGTATATTGGTTTTGTAGCGCTGTATATATATTGGTATTTTACTAATAGCAATTTTGAATCCCTAGGAAATGATGATATCAAGAAAGAGAAAAATTGCTTCACTTGTGACAAATATGGAACCGAACATTGACCATCTGATTAGCCAAAAGCAGGCCCATAGTTCCCATTGAAATACCAGTAAGTTTGTTGATTTTTAACTTTACTTGTTCTTTATTTTAAGTATTGTATTTGTTCCTGTTTTATTTTTATTTTTTTTGCTTCAAAATAAGAGTGTAGTATATGGTGTATACAGGTCATACACATTGTGTGCGGTATATAGAGTGTAGTATATGGTGTATACAGGGTCATACACATCGTGTGCGGTATATAGAGTGTAGTATATGGTGTATACAGGGTCATACACATCGTGTGCGGTATATAGAGTGTAGTATATGGTGTATACAGGGTCATACACATCGTGTGCGGTATATAGAGTGTATATACACTGCTGTATTATACTTTTCATATACAGGTTATAATGCCTCTTATTCTTTGTATAGAGGTTAGTGTGCCATGTATAATATATGGTATATACAGCGTAGTGTCGCATACACTGCTGTATTATACAATATACAACAGTTCTAATGCTCCATACCCAATATGCAGTATAATGTACAGTGTATATGGTGTAACCTGTATAAGATGTGACATTGGCTTGCCCCCCCCTAGTTTTGATCCTGGGTACGCCCATGCCTTCAAGGGTATATGGATGACATCCTTAGATTTTTTTTCTGGCTTTGCACTGTGTGCAGAGCCTTTATAGGTGTAGAAGTACCGTATTTTTCGGACTATAAGACGCACCCCAAATTTTGGGGTGAAGATAGCAGAAAAAAAGATTTTAATAAGATGGGGGTCCGTCTTATAGTCCGAATTTAACCCCTTTCCAACCTATGACACCTACGTAGGCATCATGAAAACCTGTGCCTTCCCGACCTGTGACGCCTACGTAGGCATCATGGTATAAATCCTGTTCCTGCGGGTCGGGTGACCGGGGTCAATGAAAGGTCACCCGACCCGCAGGGACAGGAGGCTTTATGCTTCACCCCAGGGGGGGTGGCTTTGCCCCCCCGTGGCTATGATCGCTCTGATTGGCTGTTGAAGTAAAACAGCCAATCAGCGCGATTATAATATTTCACCAATGAAACTTGGTGAAATATTACAATCCAGCCATGGCTGATGCTGCAATATCATCATCCATGGCTGGAGACACCAAACTGACCCCACCACAGCGACTGACGGCAGTGATCTGCCCCAGCCACCGACTGACGGCGGCAATCTGCCGCCTCCGTCAGCATCTGCTCCCCCTCCTCTTCATTCCACTCCCCCGGCTTCCAATCCCCCCCCGGTACCTCCGTAGTCCCGCCGTCTCTCGTGCCTGGTCCATGGGTGCCATCATCTTCCAAAATGGCGGGCCCATGCGCAGTGCGCCCGCCGAATCTGCCGGCCTGCAGATTCATTCATTCATTGAAAGTACATTTTGATCACTGTGATAGTCTATCACAGTGATCAAAATTAAAAAATAGTAAATAATCCCCTTTATCACCCCATAGGTAGGGAACAATAATAAAATAAAGAAAATATTTTTATTTTTCCATTTGGGTTAGGATTAGGGTTAGAATTAGAATTAGGGTTGGAATTAGGGTTGGAATTAGGGTTGGGGTTGCAATTAGGGTTAGGGTTGCGATTAAGGGTATGTTGGGGTTAGGGTTATGGTTAGGGTTGGGATTAGGGTTAGGGGTGTGTTAGGGTTAGAATTTAGGGGTTTCCACAGTTTAAGCACATCAGGGGGTCTCCAAACGCGACATGATGCCACCATTGATTCCAGCTAATTTTGCGTTCAAAAAGTCAAACGGTGATCCCTTCCTTCCAAGCCCCGAGGTGTGCCCAAACAGTGGTTTACCCCAACATATGGGGTATCAGCGTACTCAGGAAAAATTGCACAACAACTTTGGGGGTCTAATTTCTCCTGTTACCCTTGGGAAAATAAAAAAAATTGGGGGCTAAAAAATTATTTGTGGAAAAAAAAAAGATTTTTTTTTTCATGGCTCTGCGTTATAATATTCTATGAAGCACTTGGGGGTTCAAAGTGCTCACCACACATCTAGATAAGTTCCTTGGGGGATCTAATTTCAAAAATGGGGTCACTTGTGGGGGTTTCTACTGTTTAGGCACATCAGGGGCTCTGCAAATGTAACATGTTTTGGGCACCACATTTTAAAAAAGACATCAACAAACTGGAGCAAGTTCAAAGAAGAGCCACCAGAATGGTGACCGGTCTGCAAACCATGTCCTATGAGGAACGGTTGCAGGATTTGGGAATGTTTAGCTTGCAAAAAAGAAGACTGAGAGGAGACTTAATAGCTGTCTACAAATATCTCAAGGGCTGTCACATTGTAGAAGGATCATCTTTATTCTCATTTGCACAAGGAAAGACTAGAAGCAATGGGATGAAACTGAATGGGAGGAGACACAGATTAGATATTAGAAAAAACTTTTTGACAGTTAGGGTGATCAATGAGTGGAACAGGCTGCCACGAGAGGTGGTAAATTCTCCTTCAATGGAAGTCTTCAAACAGAGGCTGGACAAACATCTGTCTGGGATGATTTAGAGAATGCTGCTTTGAGCAGGGGGTTGGACCAGATGGCCCAGGAGGTCCCTTCCAATTCTACCATTCTATGATTCTATGATTCATGACGCCGCTGACCATTCCATCAAAGCCTGCATTTCAAAGCATCACTACTTCCCTTCCGAGCCCCGACGTGTCCCAAACAGTGGTTCCCCCCCACATATCGGGTACCAACTACTCAGGACAAACTGTACAACAACTTTTGGGGTCCAATTTCTCCTGTTGCCCTTGTGAAAATAAAAAATTGCGGGTTGAAAAATCATTTTTTGAGGAAAAAAAAAAGATTTTTTATTTTCACGGCTCTGCGTTATAAACTTTTGTGAAGCACTTGGGGTTCAAAGTGGTCACCACACATCTAGATAAGTTCCTTTAGGGGTCTAGTTTCCAAAATGGGGTCACTTGTGGAGGGTTTCCACTGTTTAGGCACATCAGGGGCTCTGCAAACTGAACATGACACCCATCAAAGTCTGCATTCAAAAACGTCATTACTTCCTTTCGAGCACTGCCGTGTGCCCAAACAGTTCCCCCCCCCCACATATGGGGTATCAGCTACTCAGGACAAATTGAACAGCAACTTTTGGCGGTCCAATTTCCTGGAGAAAAATAAAAAATTGGGGACTAAAAAATCATTTTTTGTGGATTTTTTTTTTTTTTTTCATATCCAGGCATTATAAACTTTAGTGAAACACTTGGTGGTTCAAAGTGCTCACAACAGATCTAGATAAGTTCCTTAGGGGGGGTCTATGTTATGATTTGGTAGCTGAGGAGAGCAGGCAAAAACGGCAATACACCAGAGAGGTTGGAATCTACTGGATTGCAGTACCCTGACTAACCACAACAACTAAAGGCAGCTGTGGAGCGTTCCTACGTTGGTCCTAGACGCCTCGTCACAGCCTGAGAGGTTAACTACACCTAAAGATAAATCCAAAAAGAAAAATGGGAAGCTTATATCACCATAAAAATACAAATTTTATTCAAAATATTTAAAATACATATACGGATATGAAAATCCGAAAAATGGGGACACAAAATGCAGAAAAATGGCCCAAAAGCAGGTACAAACAAGATAAAGATATTCTAATAGCACATATATCTGTGTTTTTACATTCAAAAAGCTAAAGGTTTTCCATATATCTGTGTTTCCACATTCAAAAGCTACATAAGCTAATTAGAGGTAAAAATACCAGATAGAGTTCACCATGCCTATAAGTATATTTGGAGACATCCCTCAAACAAATATATTATATGTGCATAAAACAGTCAAAGAAAATCATACATTTGCTCTCCCACTAATAGTGCTAGCGTTTGTTTTACCAGTGTGCAAATGCAGAGTCTGCAGCAAGTGCTGTAATATATGCGAAAATTCGCTTTCAAATGCACAAAGTGATATAGAACATATAGTGAATAAAACCGCTAGTGGGAGACCATACCTGCCAGTAGCCTGGGCACCCCTGACGCGCGTTTCGCGTTAGCTTGTTCACAAGATAGAAAGAGGAAAACTATCTGCCCCGGAGCAGATCCCCAAAGAACATAGGAAGCCCCCAAACATGTAATGGCGGTTAGACAAGAGGAAATACAGACACAGACAAAAAATAGTATGAGCAAACGATGGGGCCCAATCTACCTGGACAGAAAAGGATAGGAAGGACACTTACTGCAATCCAAAAAACCCTAAAAAATACCAACTCTACTAATTGCAAAAACACCTGAGATCACACGACCTCTGCCACCTAAATTAGTTCTCTGGTGTCACAAAACTAAGCCGCAGCCACTGAAAAAACTGGAAAAGGCAAAAGAACAAACAACAGTGGCTCAGATAAACTGAGAGGAGCACAAGCCCCGGAGGGGACCTGGCTGACCTCCACAGAAGTGCAAAGAACAATGCAAAAAGCAAGCACAAAAATAAAAGCAGAAAATATCTTATCTGATAGCAGAAGATGCAGGCAAGACTCAGCAAGCTTCCAAGTGAACCAGGAACCACAGTTGAGACAAGAACAATTGATCACCGGCAACCATGATGGGAGGGAACCTCCCTTATATAAGACCAGTCTGTAACTCCTGATTGCCAATCTTCACAATCTTCATTGAATGGTTCAGTACTGTTTGTAACCACCAGAGGGAGCTTCTGCTCAGAATTCATTTCTAACACATTCACAACAGGTCTAGTTTCCAAAATGATGTCACTTGTGGGGGGTTTCCACTGTTTAGGCACATCAGGGGTTCTCCAAATGCAACATAGCGTCCAATCTCAATTCCAGCCATTTTGGTTTGAAAAGTCAAATGGCGCTCCTTCCCTTCCGAGCCCTGCCGTGCGCCCAGACAGTGGTTTTCTCCCACATATTGGGTATCGGTGTACTCAGGAGAAATTGCAAAACAACTTTATCTGTCCATTTTCTCCTTTTAACCTTGTAAAAATAAAAAAATTGTTTGTAAAAGATAATTTTTGTGACTAAAAAGTTAAATGTTCATTTTTTCCTTCCAAGTTGCTTCAGCTCCTGTGAAGCACCTGAAGGGTTAATAAACTTCTTGAATGTAGTTTTGATAAGCTTGAGGGGTGCAGTTTTTAGAATGGTGTCACTTTAAGGTATTTTCAGACGTATAGACCCCTCAAATGTGAGGTGGTCCATAAAAAAATGGTTTTGTAAATTTTGTTGTAAAATTGATGTACAATAATAAATTATATTGTGGTACCGTGTTAGCCAGAAAAATCGATGTGAATACTTCTCCGTCCAATTATGACAAGAGCATTCTTAAAGTGATACCTTTATTTTTTCTGGTTAGCCAATAAAGGTATCACTTTAAGAATGCTCTTGTCATAATTGGACGGAGAAGTATTCACATCGTTGTAAAAATGAGAAATTGCTGGTCAACTTTTAACCCTTATAACTTCCTAACAAAAAAAAAAATTCTTTCCAAAATTGTGCTGATGTACAGTAAACATGTGGAAAATGTTATTTATTAACTATTTTGTGTCACATAATTCTCTGGTTTAACAGAATAATAAAAAAAAAAAAAATAAAAAAAAAAAAAAAATTGATGATGCCCAATATGTCACGAAAAAAACAATCTCAGAATCGCTAGGATCCGTTGAAGCGTTCCTGAGTTATTACCTCATAAAGGGACACTGGTCAGAATTGCAAAAAATGGCAAGGTCATGAAGGGGTTAAGGTATCTTACCTGAGGGCCGGGGGTGGTACTGCAGGGTCACAGGAAGCATGGTGCCTTCCTCGGGATAAGTCCTGTCCGTGTCGGCGGTACTGATGTTCGATGTGGGGAGTGCACCTAAGCAGGGTCCCTTCCTGCTAAGGTGGGCGACACTGCAGCCTGTTGTCCACGGGGGGTTGCGGCAGGTGTGTGGCAGAGGTGCGGTGATGCTGATACAGGGTCCCTTCCTTAGGTAAGGTGATGCCGCGGCCCGGTGTCCAAGGCGAGCAGCAAAGCTGGGTTAATCACGAGTTTCTCGGTGGTGGCGGCCATCTTCCTGAGGCCGCGCATGTGCAGATAGAGTACTCTGCTTCCTGGGGCTTCTCTATCTGCGCACACGTGGCCACCCGTGGCCATTTTCCTTAAGCCTCTGGAAGCAGAGAACTCAATCTGCGCACACACCACCTCAGGAAGATGGCCGCCGCCACCGAGAAACCTGGCTCTGCTCTCCGTGGACATCGTGCCGCGGCGTCACCTCACCTGAGGGAGGGATCCTGCTCAGGTGCATGCCATACCACCCACCGCGCCTCAGCATCGCCGCACCTCTGCCACCGCCACACCACTGCGGCAACCCCCCGGTAACCTGCTTTCGGACTATAAGATGCACCCCCCCATTTTTCTCACAATTTTTTGGGGATAAAAGTGCATCTCATAGTCCAAAAAATACGGTACTACACTTTCTTAAGCCCTTATGAGTCTAGGAGTACCACTACATGACTATTTGAACAGAATATGTATGTATGTAGGCACTGCTTTATGTCTAATACAGGGTGTATCTGAGTCCCTCTTCCATCAAATTTTTGACAGTTCTAGCTTCCTTCATAAATTACACTGAAATTTCCAATTTGGGTTTACATAAATGATTATTTTTTTTTAAATACTTTTAAAATTTTGCCTTATGTACAATTCATTATAGAAGAAAGAATGTTTAACATTTTTTTTTCCTGTAAACTCCAGTTTCTCTTCGACTTTGAATGTTTTATTGTCAGTGGAGTAAAAGTGTGACACCATTGTTCTCAGCAGTGATCTTGGAGTTAGAGATGCTTCCAGGGGTCTTACCCATGTTCTCCTTCAATTCAGTGCTTTTTCCATCCATTTCAACATTTTCACTGCCCCCCTAACCTACTTGTAGGGTCTGCAGGAAAAATGCTCGGATTTCCCATTGACTTACATTATGCTCATTACTCAAAACGAGCATCCGAGCATAAAGATTTGCTCGGTTCAAGTAACGAGCATTTTAGCGCTTGTTCATCTCTAGTGTGCGGCTACTTTCTTTTATTCGCTGTATGAGTGGAATTTAGAGGTTCCAGATGTTTTTGTCTGATTCATCAATTGCCAATTTTTGTAAATTTGGCTCTGCTTAACTCCACCACCCCCCATCGCCTGTTTTTTTTTTTTTTAGTATGCTAGAATTTAGGCACAATTTTTATGACCAGTTCAATACAGGAAAAAAGCCCATTTTTGACCTTGCACAAAATTCATGAATTGCATGCACCATTTTGAGAAATTTGACGCAAAAAACTGGCAGCTAATACCACAAGACAAAAAATAAAAGTGACTTAAAATAAAATGCAAATGCTGAATCGAGCCAGTGGTCTATTGATTGTTAACCATACAACATAGAGTCTTTTTACACTTTATATTAGAAGGTTACAATTTTTTTTTTTTACCTCTCTCGATTACTTTACGACTGCTTAAAACCTGTATGATTTTTCATTCGCTCGTTTGACCCCAGCCTTAGGGAAAGGCCAGACAACGCAATTGTGACCCTGCAATGACAATTGTTACAGTCAAAAAATGAGTGCAGTTTGCTGCATGCAGTGTTTGACTACATGACCCAAATGTAATTTAATATGCTCAATTAATCAACCTGAAACATCTCTGGTAATAACTCAGCTAAACAACAAGTAGTCAAAAACTGCACAATCACAGAATTTTCTTCTGTTCAAAAACTGCATGCAGTCATATGTAGATGCTTTTTTTACCTCATTTTCTATTACCTCAATAAATGTTCCTTCACCTATTTGGGCTAAACGAGGCATGTAGTCTCACTTGTCAGCTGCTAAGGCAGAGGGTCAACATACTTCTCTGGTGGATCAGCAGATATTCCAAAAGCAGTTATGGGACATATCATCAGCAGTGTGTACCGCTCGTGTGACACAGCAGCAGTGTGTACCGGTCATGTGACACAGCAGCAGTGTGTACCGGTCATGTGACACAGCAGCAGCGTGTACCTGTGCACCGGTCATGTGACACAGCAGCAGTGTGTACTTGTGGATCGGTCATGTGACACAGTAGTAGTGTGCACCTGTTCACCGGTCATGTGACACAGCAGCAGTGTGTACCTATGTACCGTTCATGTGACACAGCAGCAGTGTGTACCTGTGTACCGTTCATGTGACACGTAGCAGTGTTTACCGTTCATGTGACACGCAGCAGTGTGTACCGGTCATGTGACACGCAGCAGTGTGTACCGGTCATGTGACACAACAGCAGTGTGTACTTGGGTACCGGTCATGTGACAGGCAACAGTGTGTACAGTCATGGCCAAAAGTTTTGAGAATGACACAAATATTAATTTTTACAAAGTCTACTGCTTCACTTTTTCTAATGGCAATTTGCATATACTCCAGAATGTTATGAAGAGTGATCAGCTTAACAGCAATTACTTGCAAAGTCAATATTTGGCTAGAAAATGAACTTTATCCCCCAAAACACATTTCAACATCATTGCAGCCCTGCCTTAAAAGGACCAGCTAACCTCTTTTCAGTGATTGCTCCATTAACACAGATGTGGGTGTTGATGAGGACATGGCTGGAGATCAATCTGTCATGATTAAGTAAGAATGACACCACTGGACACTTTAAAAGGAGGCTGGTGCCTGGCATCATATTTCTCTTCTGTTAACCATGGTTATCTCTTAAGAAACACGTGCAGTCATCATTGCAATGCACAAAAATGGCCTAACAGGGAAGATATCGCAGCTAGAAAGATTGCACCTCAGTCAACAATCTATCGCATCATCAAGAACTTCAAGGAGAGAGGTTCCATTGTTGCCAAAAAGGCTCCAGGGCGCCCAAGAAAGACCAGCAAGCGCCAGGACAGTCTCTTAAAAGTGTTTCAGCTGCGGGATCGGGCTACCAGCAGTGCAGAGATTGCTCAGGAATGGCAGCAGGCAGGTGTGAGTGCATCTGCATGCACTGTGAGGCGGAGACTCTTGGAGCAAGGCCTGGTCTCAAGGAGGGCAGCAAAGAAGCCACTTCTCTCCAGAAAAAACATCATGGACAGACTGATATTCTGCAAAAGGTACAGGCAGTGGACTGCTGAGGACTGGGGTAAAGTTATTTTCTCTGATGAATCCCCTTTTCGATTGTTTGGGACATCAGGAAAACGCCTCATTCGGAGAAGACAAGGTGAGCGCTACCACCAGTCTTGTCTCATGCCAACTGTTAAGCATCCTGAAACCATTCATGTGTGGGGTTGCTTCTCAGCCAAGAGAATCGGCTCTCACAGTCTTGCCTAAAAACACAGCCATGAATAAAGAATGGTACCAGAATGTCCTCCAAGAGCAACTTCTCCCAACCCTCCAAGAGCAGTTTGGCAATCAACAATGCCTTTTCCAGCATGATGGAGCACCTTGCCATAAAGCAAAGGTGATAACTAAATGGCTCAGGGAACAAAACAGAGATTTTGGGTCCATGGCCTGGAAACTCCCCAGATCTTAATCCCATTGAGAGCTTGTGGTCAATCATCAAGAGACGGGTGGACAAACAAAAACCTAAAAATTCTGACAAAATGAAAGCATTGATTGTGCAAGAATGGACTGCTATCAGTCAGGATTTGGTCCAGAAGTTGATTGAGAGCATGCCAGGGAGAATTGCAGAGGTCCTGAAGAAGAAGGGTCAACACTGCAAATATTGACTTGCTGCATTAACTCATTTTTACCCCTACACATCTATCTGCCCTGGAGGACTCAGCCTTACTTGTAGAAGGCTTAACATCTAGCTGCACAATATTAACCCTTCAGTGGATCTGCATAGCAGCGCTGGTCATCCTGACCAGGTACCACAAGTGGCGTCACGAATCCCCATACCAATATTCAATTCACCTGTAAATATCCCACATTAAAGGATGAGCATCAGAGCCACGGACTGAGCTGTGCTGCCGTGACATCCCCCATAGTAGTCTATAGGCTCAGATCAGAGTTCCCATTGCTCTGGAGGGTGACTCATCTCTTTCTAGCGTCACAAACAGGATTTCGTGCCCTGCAGCAACGGAGTAACTTGTGCCAGTTGCCACCGGGTACTGTGTGCCTGACTAAAAGACTGTGTTTTGTATGTGGTGAAGATTTCCCGCCATTTGCCCACCATTTACAGCGCCACGGCGCGAAAACTAGTGGGCGTACCTGCAAAAGCGCGCTGAGTCCCGGACACGCCCCCAACGCTGACGCGGCGGCAGGTCCTGTGGAGAGCTCCAGTGAACGCTCTGACGTCAGAGCGCCGGCGACGCAGGTCCTTCTCACAACTGTGCCCTGCAGAGCTGCGGCCTACAGGAGAAGGTAGGCCACGCTTAACTAGGGGGGTGCAGACATGTCGCAGCAGCAAGCCGACAGCGCTGCCCAGGCCGGCGGCCCCAATGACTTACCCCTCGGCGCTGCCGCACAGGCTGGAAATGCTGGCATGCAGGCCTCACCTGGTCCTGTGGCCCCGATAGTACCGCTAACGCTGCCATACATGCCTGGAGCGAAGTGGCTCCCTCAGTACAGCGGCAAGCCAGACACCCTGTCAGGGTTCAAGCGAAAAATATGCAGCATAATGGACATGTACCCTATGTCAGAAAAGCAGAGAGCTTCAGTGGTAGTGGGACAATTGACTGGTGCTGCAGAGAGAGAAGTAGAGACATGGTCAGCTGCAGACCAGGAATCAGTGCTTGCAATTTTCTTAAAGCTACAGACTATCTTTGAGGACGCACTGAAACAGATCTCCGGATGAGGTTTTACCAATGCTCCCAGAAACCAGATGACAGCATTAGGGACTACGCCTGTCGACTACAGGGGGCCCTGCGAGCACTCAAACAGGTTAACCTCATAAGTGTCACCAAAGAGAATAAAATGTTAAAAGAACAATTTGTACGGGGATTGAGGTCTCAAGCTGAAAGCAGGATGGTGCACTGGTGGTCCTTGGATCATCCTGACGCTACCTTTGATGCCCTTAAGGATATGGCTATAAAAGGACTGCGACCCCTGGAAACACCCGAGATGGCAACCCAGTGTCACCCGAGTGAAGCCACTCTAAAGCCAGCAGCATCCACCTTTTCCCCGCTGGTTGCGGAAGCCAAAACGCAGGTGGCGCCCCCTACTGAGCTGGACTGTCTGCGCTCAGAAGTGCGCCAGCTGACCAAAAATCTGGCCACTGTAATGAGTGCCCTGCAACTGTCGACGGAGGAAGAAGGAAAGATCCTGCTAGCTGACTGCCCAGGGATGTCCCTTGGATGAACCGGAGGAGGACGTTGCCCCACCGGAGGAAGACAACGCCACCCCCTGGAGGGACCCGCCACCAGCATCATCCTCGCCGAGAGATCATCTGCTTCCGTTGCCACAGAGAAGGTCACCCAGCACGTCGGTGTCCTTTAAACAGCAAATCCTGGGTCCGAGGGCCAACACCCAGGAATAGATTCATCAGGCCCCTCAGACTGGAACCGCAGGTTTGTGGGAGGAAGACCATACCTGTCCATCATACTGGACGGGATTGCAATCCCTGCCTGCTGGACACTGGATCTCAGGTAACCATCATACCTGATGTCCTCTACAATAAATACTGGTCCATGGACAGTCTCCAACCCCCAGACCCTGACTTTGCCGTATACGCCTCTAATGGTCTCCCTCTTGACTTACTTGGGGCTAAAAACGTAGACGTAAAAGTGGGGAGAGTGGAGCTAAAGGATCAGGGACTTCTTGTAGTGAAGACTGTTTATGAGGAAAATGGGTTGAATGTGGTTTTAGGCACTAACATTATTAGTAACTGTTTGGAGGAGGTTGTGTTTTTACTCCAACAGCTCGCCACATTGCCAGACCAAAGCAAAAGGGAGTGATCCAGAAGGAGATCCGGGCCCTGATGTGCCAGCAGCAAGTGAAACTGACCGGTGGTGAGATTGGTAATGTACGGGTAACAGACCCAAACCCCATTGTGATACCCCCAATGAGTGAAATGCTTATTGGTGTAGAGCAGCAATAGGTTTGAGAGGACAGAACTACCAAGCAGTAGTAGAGCCCCATTGTTCAGAACACAGACCTACACTCTTGACTGCCAGAGGGGTAGTGGAGGTACATAATGGGAGGGTGCCAGTGCGTCTTCTCAACTGGGGAGAGGATGAAGTCAAATTACCACGTTATGCCACTGTTGCTAAGTTACATGCTGTAGATAACAACTCCATTCATCCGACGGAGCCCTTAACCTCCCCACAACCAGCGGAGGATAACGGTCCGACCACCAAGGTGGAGGATTGGTGTCAACAGCTGCATATCGGGACGGACACCACTCCAGCCCACCAGAAACAAGGTGTACATCGAGTAGTTCAGGAGTACGCACAAGTATTCAGCAAACACCCACTCGACTTTGGGAAAATTAAAGGGGTCCAGCATCACATCCCCACAGGCAATCATCCTCCCATCAAAGAACGGTACAGGCCTATACCTCCAGCACACTACCAGAAAGCCAAGGAGATGTTGCGTGACATGAAGGAAGCAGGGGTGATAAGGGATAGTTGTAGTCCCTGGGCAGCACCTCTAGTCCTAGTCAGGAAAAAGGATGGAAGCATGAGAATGTGTGTAGATTACAGACAAGTAAATCGCATTACACATAAAGATGCATACCCTTTACCACGCATTGAGGAATCCTTAGCTGCATTAAAGACTGCTAATTACTTTTCCACCCTTGACCTCACTAGTGGGTACTGGCAAGTGGCTGTGGCTGAGGAGGATCGGGAGAAGACGGCTTTCACCACCCCGATGGGACTCTGAGTTCGACAGAATGCCATTTGGACTCAGCAGTGCCCCTGGAATGCTCCAGAGAGTGATGGAGAGCTGCCTGGGACATCTCAACTTTGAAACTGTGTTGCTGTACCTGGACGACGTAATTGTGTACTCCAAGACGTATGAAGATCACTTGAAGCACCTGGCGGAGGTATTCGAGTCACTGTCCAAGTATGGGATGAAACTGAAGCCTTCAAAGTGTCATCTGCTCAAACAAAAGGTACAGTACTTGGGACATATTGTCAGCTCAGAAGGAGTAGCGCCAGATCCCAAGAAGGTCACCGCCATCCAGAAATGGCCGGAGCCGAAGAACCTCAAAGAGGTGCGACAGTTCCTGGGACTGACAGGATACTACCGGAGGTTTGTAAAGGACTACACCAAGAAAGCAGCGCCTCTGCAAGACCTCCTGGTGGGACAGTCCCTCAAGAGCAGAAATTCTCCATTTCACTGGGGTAAAGAACAGGCTGAGGCATTCAAGGAAATGAAGGAGATCCTGACAGGAGATGAGATCCTAGCCTACCCTGACTACAGTCAACCGTTCCTGCTGTATACTGATGCCAGCAATGAAGGATTGGGAGCTGTCCTCAGTCAGAAGCAAAATGGCCTGGAGTAAGTCATCGCCTATGCAAGCAGGAAGCTCCGCCCGACCGAGAGGAACCCAGAGAACTACAGCAGCTTCAAGTTGGAGTTCCTGGCACTGGTCTGGGCCATCACAGAGAGGTTTAAGCACTACCTAGCCTCCAGCAAGTTCACTGCCTACACCGATAATAACCCCTTAACGCATCTTGAAACAGCTAAGCTGGGAGCCATGGAACAACGATGGATGGCTCGGCTGTCAAACTACCAATTCACAATCAAGTACCGAGCGGGCCGCAAGAATGCCAACGCTGATGCCCTATCCAGGATGCCTCATGAATCGGACACAGAGGAAGAAGTGGATGATCTGGAAGAGATTGAACTACCTGCCTTTCACAGGAATGGGATGATCCACAAGCAACAAGCCTGCAGGAGGCCGCGTGGTAAGACGTCAAATCCTTTACCTCACCACAGCTGGAAGGAGACTCAGGACAGTGATCCAGTTGTCAGCCGTATCAAGGAGCTGATAACTCAGGAAGGTTCCTCCTTGGAGAAGGATGCGTCTCCGCAAGCAAAGCAGCTGTGGAATGAGAGAAGCCGGCTGTTTATCTACCGTGAGAAGCTGTGCCGGAGGTACGTCAACCCAAAGACCCATGAGATGGTATGGCAGATAGTAGTCCCCAGAGCAGACATCCAGATGGTGTTGGAAGCCTACCACGATCAAGCGGGACACTTTGGCTGGAAGAAGCTGGAGACCCTGTTGAAGTGTCGTTTCTACTGGGTGGGAATGCGCAGCTCCATTGAGAGGTGGTGCTAGAACTGTGGACCCTGTGGCCTCAGAAGAAAAGACTACAGCAGTCAGAAGGCACCCCTGCAACCCATCAAGACGACTCGTCCCTTGGAGATCGTGGCCCTGGACCATGTCAAGTTGTCACCCAGCCGGTCAGGATACTCCTATGTCCTGACCATGGTGGATCACTACTCCAGGTTCCTGGTGGTCGCCCCTGTCAAAGATCTGACGGCAGAGACAGCAGCAAAGACGTTCCAAGCGTATTTCTGCAGACCACACGGATACCCTGAGCAGGTGCTAACTGACCAAGGCCCAGCCTTCGAGGCCGAATTGTTCAAAGAGTTCTGTCACTTGTACGGGTGTAAGAAGATAAGAACCACACCGTACCACCCCCAAACCAATGGTCTCTGTGAGAAGATGAATCACATCGTCATTGACCTGCTGAAGACTGTACCACTCGAGGAGAGGAATCGGTGGCCAGACTTACTACCTGACCTGGTAGATCTGTACAATCACATACCTGTGAGTTCCACCAATTGCACCCCAGCTTATCTCATGCGGGCCAGACCAGGAAAGCTGCCCATGGATCTGGAGCTTGGTGTTGTAGAAAAGAAGCAGATGTGACTACTGAAGACTGGACACAAACAGACAGGAACAGTACAGAAAAGTACAGGCCTGCGTTGAAGATAGTCTCAATCGAGTAAGGGATAAACAAGAAGATCACTACAACAAAAGTGCGCCAGCTGAACCTTTCGCACCTGGTGAAGTCGTGCTGAAAAGAAAGAGGAGGATGCACAAACTCGACGATCAATGGGAAAGAGAGCCCTATGTTGTACAGAATTCAAGGTTTGACAACAAGAAAACGTGTATAATTAGCAAAGATGGAGGAAGAACAACTACCACTGTATCCAGAGATCACCTAAAGTTGTGTCCGGATCCGTTAAAGCTTCAAGAGGAAGAACCTGTTGTCAATGAGAAAGAGCGTGATGAAGCAGTCATACATACAGACTTAGGAGATTTCCCCGCGGTTTGGCCTCGCATTGGAGAAGCTGTAATTATTCCCGTACTTCAATTCTATCAACCACAAGGAGAACCTCTACATCCAGTTGCACCGGTTGTTGCAGTAGAGTCAGTTCCAGAGGAACCTGCTCCAGCAGGACCCCAAGAAGCAGAACCCCAAGAAGCAGAATTCCAAGAAGCTGAACCTCAGGAAGAAGGATCCCTGCGGAAGGTGAGCCAGTTCACCCAGCTCACAGTGTACTTGCCAGTCCTGTAGAGAGGTTAAGGTAATTCTATAATTCAATTTCACGCAGAACAAACAGGGAAACTGCTACCTCACAGGTCACTGCACCACGCAGGTCAGAACGTAGCACAAAAGGACACATCCCTGCTAGGTTTAGAGATTAGTTCAACCCTTGGCAAATGTAAATAATTGTCTAGAGTCACTGTACATAAATGTATACATAGTTGCTTATAATATGCCTTATTATATACTGTTATTTATTTACCTGTTTTTCCTCTTTAATATTGAAACAAGTGGAATGGACATCATTTTTACTTGTTTCCTCTACCCTTTTTGAGCATCCTTTTTCCAAAAGAGACTGGGACTTTTATGGTTGCTCAATTCCTCATTGTGTTAATGTATATAGTTATTCATTCTTCTGTTATGCAACAGTTTAAGTGCCTTACCTCCCATAAGGGAAGAGTTAAGTTATACAATGTTTTTATTGTTCTTTGTTTTGTATTTCAGCCCCGGAGTGCTGAGTTCTACTAGGGGGGAATGTGGAGCCCAGCTGTGACTGGATCCATATCTACCAGAAGGGTGCACTGAAAGAATATACCACTAGAGGTCATTATACACATTCACACACGTTCACTCATCCCAAAGACCACCAGAGGGAGCTGTTTAGACATATAAAAGAGTGTGAACACAGAAACAACAAGGCATTCAGCCAGTGAAGCCACTCAAGGCAGTCACCTCAGAGAGCTCAGTCAGTCTGCAGTAAGGTGAAGTGCAGAGCTGAGATTAGAGAGGCTGCAGAGCTATTCAGTTCAAGAGAGAGTGGAGTCTAGTAGAGGGTGGAACAGAAACCACTCCAGCCTAGTCAGAGCTGAATCTAGTGAGTGTAGCTCAGTGAGAGAAGCGTGCCGACGTTTAAAGAGCAGCGAAGAGGCAGCCCACCAACTGCCAGTGTGTGATCGTGTGGGGGTCCAGGTAGGCCGAAGGCGAGTGGAAAGTTAATGAGACAGAGGAGCCTCCATAGCTCATCTCAGCAAGTATTACCGGACACCGGGGTCCGAGCCTATAGGGATCTCCACGACCCATTAGGAGAACACCGGAGTTCCTGGAGGACTACAAGTCCCAGGAGTACCACAGAGATGATACGTAACCGGGCCAGGAGGACAGAGTCCGGCAAGCAGGACGCTGCAAGCAGGGACTGTGTACTTTAAGAGAGAAGGTCCAACCACAAGGTCAGCCAGGTGCAAGACGGAGACCAAGTTAGGCCTAGCTACAAGCAGGTCAAGACTATTACAAAAAGGCAGAGAACAGGAGGCCACACACCTACTCAGTGGAGGAATCTGGATGTGCACCTTCACTTTACAGTGCTCCGGGGAGTACCTGCAACATCTTTAGTAAAGGTACCAAAGTGACTTATGTGTGTGTCTCCCTTATTACCCCTCACTGCCGGGTCCCCGTCCGTCCTGCACCCCTACACATCTATCTGCCCTGGAGGACTCAGCCTTACTTGTGGAAGGCTTAACATCTAGCTGCACAATATTAACCCTTCAGTGGATCTGCATAGCAGCGCTGGTCATCCTGACCAGGTACCACAAGTGGCGTCACAAATCCCCATACCAATATTCAATTCACCTGTAAATATCCCACATTAAAGGATGAGCATCAGAGCCACGGACTGAGCTGTGTTGCCGTGACATCCCCCATAGTAGTCTATAGGCTCAGATCCGAGTTCCCATTGCTCTGGAGGGCAACTCATCTCCAGGAGATGTGTCACGGCGCAGTTGTAGAAATACACGGGACGAGGAACCTGGGCCCCTGAACTGCCCCTAAGGCTAAGGGAGGCCCTGTCTTTCCTTAACTTGGGGGTACACTTGAAGGTAGTGAGGCCCAAGTCACTGACCTGTCCCTATCTCCTGTTTAGCCCTGAGCTAAACCCATCAACCACCTCCCCAGGAGGTGAGACAGGGAATAAAGTGAATTACACAAAAACAACAAAAAGGAAAGACAGACACCTAGGGGTTAAATAACTTAACAATACACACTTAGCTTGTTCTACTGCCATGCACCGAACAGCAGAGAAAGGCACCAAATCAGGGAAACAGCAGAAGAACCACTGCGCTCAGCAAGCTCCTGACTTCAGCTTGCTCCAAAAGGTAGCAAAATCACCAACAGTCAGCTGACAACTCAGGTGACCTTTTAAAGGATAGTGGGAGTGGTCACCATCTCCCCCTAACAGTCAGCAGCAATGTAATTACACCAGCGGCCACCGGAAGGAAGCACAGGTGCTGTGTCACATGACAAGATACACACTGCTGCTGTGTCACATAAGTGGTACACACTGCTGCTGTGTCACATGACCGATGCACAGGTACACACTGCTGCTGTGTCACATGACCGATGCACAGGTACATACTGCTGCTGTGTCACATGACTGGTGCACAGGTACATACTGCTGCTGTGTCACATGACTGGTGCACAGGTACATACTGCTGCTGTGTCACATGACTGGTGCACAGGTACATACTGCTGCTGTGTCACATGACCTGTACACACTGCTGCTGTGTCACATGACCGATACACACTGCTGCTGTGTCACCTAAGTGGTACACACTGCTGCTGTGTCACATGACTGGTGCACAGGTACATACTGCTGCTGTGTTCACATGACCTGTACACACTGCTGCTGTGTCACATGACCGGTGCACAGGTACATACTGCTGCTGTGTCACATGACCTGTACACACTGCTGCTGTGTCACATGACCGGTGCACAGGTACACACTACTGCTGTGTCACATGACCGATGCACAGGTACATACTGCTGCTGTGTCACATGAACGGTACACACTGCTGCTGTGTGACATGACCGATGCACAGGTACATACTGCTGCTGTGTCACATGACTGGTGCACAGGTACGTAATACTGCTGCTGTGTCATATGACCTGTGCACACTGCTGCTGTGTCACGTGACCGATACACACTGCTGCTGTGTCACGTAAGTGGTACACACTGCTGCTGTGTCACATGACTGGTGCACAGGTACATACTGCTGCTGTGTCACATGACCAGTACACACTGCTGCTGTGTCACATGACCGGTGCACAGGTACATACTGCTGCTGTGTCACATGACCGATGCACAGGTACATACTGCTGCTGTGTCACATGACCTGCACACACTGCTGCTGTGTCACATGACCGATGCACAGGTACACACTGCTGCTGTGTCACATGACCTGTACACACTGCTGCTGTGTCACATGACCGATGCACAGGTACATACTGCTGCTGTCACATGAACTGTACACACTGCTGCTGTGTCACATGACCTATGCACAGGTGAGTCGCACAACACCAGGGTTATGGGGTACTCGGCACCGAGCCCGTTGAAGTCTATGGGGAATGTCACAAGTAGCACAGCTCGGTCCGTTGCCCTGGGCGCTCATACAAAGGGGGATATTTACAGGGGATTGTGGTAATAGTTCGTGACGCCACCTGTGGTTTCTGATCGCATTGACCAGCGCTGCAAATGGATCTTCTGAGGGGATGTTACAGGGCAGCAAGATGTTATGTCTCCCATAGGTGAGACGGTTCCCTCAAAGTCTATGGTGATGCAGGGTGCAGGTAATAAGTCAGTCACACACAAGCCAGTCTCTTTCCATACCTTTACTGATGAAGGTTGCAGGTATGTCCCGGGAAGCTGCTCAGGGTGGAGTATGTACATCCAGGTAATCGCCAAGTAGGTTTAAGGCCTCCTTTCCCTTTAAAGTGTATGAGTCTTAACTTGCGTGAAGTCAAGTTTAACTCTAAGCAAGACAGCTTCGCCCGGCCAACATTGTGGTGGAAGTCTTCTTTTGGCAAGAAACTAAGTCTATATGGCTGCGCACGCCCGACTCCTGTTCTCCCTGACCCCAGTTACGTATCAGCACTTAGGGCTACCCTCTGCGACTTGAAGTCCAGCAGGGATTCCGGTTTTTCTCTCACTAGCCGTAAAGGTTCTAGCAATACTTCGGACCCGGTGTCTGGTTAAGTTGAGTGAAGGTGCTCTGTCACCGAAGTCACTCCTTCCTTGGGTCACCACTTGCCCGTCGCCCTACTCTCACCTTAACATAAGCACGGGGTAGCAGTAGGTGTAATCATCAGCTTCCTTCCTTGCAAAGCTCACTGACCGATTCTCAGTTAACTCGATGTTCTGCCAACTGTAGTCTCCTTCCTTCTGTTCCTCCAAAGACTCTGTCCAGAGTGGCTATCAGGACCTTTCGTCAGACTGATTTCATGCACGCTCCGAGAGTCACTTTCCACATTCCTTAGGGAACTAACAGTCTAGATGTACTGAGATATCAGCTTGCAATCTTTCCTCCTCTGTCCTCTGTCTCATCTGACAGGAAATCTCCACAGACTCACTCCAACTCCCTCCAGTCTGGAATCAACTCTAACTGCTACGTCTCACACCCTTTAATAGTCTAAGGTTCCCTCTAGTGGCCATCTAGGGAAGTGTGAGATGTGAATGAATATCAGGTTTTGCAATTACCTTTCAGTACATACTCCTGGAAACATGTGTACCAAGCGCAGCTGGGCCACACATCCCCCCCTAGTTATCGTCAGCACTCCCGGGCTGAAATAGAAAAACATTTTTTTTTTATAATAACATCAACAATAACTCATCCCTTGCGGGAGGTAAGGACACTTTAACGTTACAATGTGTACAATGGCAATTAGAAAAATATGAAAATACTTTTTTACATCAATAAATACAAGACACGATTCTTGTGGAGGACCCGCACCAAAAACCTCCCACGTGGGTCCTGGGTGGGCTGCAGGACTTCATTGCTGCAGACCTCACTCAAGGCCACACCATACGGGTTTTTCTTCAGAGGTAGATATGGCTTTCACGTAAAACCAAGATGGGGCACCGAAGTGCGAACTATTTACAATTAAAGTTTTTGGTCTGGCAAAGTCCTCAGCCACGTAGTCCTTGGCATAAGAACATTCCTAGAAAAATCACATTTCTATCATAACACAATAATACTTTGTTACTCATTACCCAACTGGGGTATGCTATGCATCATATTATGCAAACATCATCACATATTTTCAACATTCAATAAAGTGCAAATCTTCTTTAACTTTGTACAGATGCAGTAAACCCTGTCTGGGTCCTACTGTTCTTCTTTGCAGATTTCGATGACATCTTCCACTCCTGGGGCTGGAAGTACGCGGTGCGCTCTGGAACGCATCACAAATAGATCATGTCCTGCTACCTGTGTCTGGGTAGCCACAGTCCTTGTTTCACTTTTGCGATTGGCTTTGCGACTTGCAGGAGGCCTTACAGGTGCCTCTTCTAAGTATAGGCGTTGCTCAGTAGGGGTCGCTGTTGCAGCATAAGATGCTGGACAGGAAGCAGGTGCGCGCAGTGGCTCAGTTGGAAACGCACAAGGCTTTTGCGATAAACAGGCACAAAAAAACAAATATCCAAAAATGAAATAAAAAATCTTTTTGCAAAAATGCATGAAGGTAGTAATAATCATAAGGGTATTTAGTAAACATAATTTTGATCAAAATAATGTACAAGCCATCCCGCCACGTCAAGGCAACCCTCTGTGGGACAGTCCTACTCTAATATTGAAAACCTTTCCACTTGTCAAGTGACTTACATGTGAACAAGGGCAGAGGGACTGAACCCACCAGTTGAAGCTCCGGCCAGACAGGATGGATTTTCTCAACTCAGAAAACAGGGCGGTCACACCCTTATATGCACGGAATGCACTATGAACTACATAGAAAACTAGATCTGAACTGAAAAAGTAAGTTAATGTGTATGCAAAATGTAAATGCATATTAACACATGACCATTACACAGAAAAACAGGCACAAAAAAACAAATATCCAAAAATGAAATAAAAAATCTTTTTGCAAAAATGCATGAAGGTAGTAATAATCATAAGGGTATTTAGTAAACATAATTTTGATCAAAATAATGTACAAGCCATCCCGCCACGTCAAGGCAACCCTCTGTGGGACAGTCCTACTCTAATATTGAAAACCTTTCCACTTGTCAAGTGACTTAAATGTGAACAAGGGCAGAGGGACTGAACCCACCAGTTGAAGCTCCGGCCAGACAGGATGGATTTTCTCAACTCAGAAAACAGGGCGGTCACACCCTTATATGCACGGAATGCACTATGAACTACATAGAAAACTAGATCTGAACTGAAAAAGTAAGTTATTGTGTATGCAAAATGTAAATGCATATTAACACATGACCATTACACAGAAAAACAGGCACAAAAAAAAACAATATCCAAAAATGAAATAAAAAATCTTTTTGCAAAAATGCATGAAGGTAGTAATAATCATAAGGGTATTTAGTAAACATAATTTTGATCAAAATAATGTACAAGCCATCCCGCCACGTCAAGGCAACCCTCTGTGGGACAGTCCTACTCTAATATTGAAAACCTTTCCACTTGTCAAGTGACTTAAATGTGAACAAGGGCAGAGGGACTGAACCCACCAGTCGAAGCTCCGGCCAGACAGGATGGATTTTCTCAACTCAGAAAACAGGGCGGTCACACCCTTATATGCACGGAATGCACTATGAACTACATAGAAAACTAGATCTGAACTGAAAAAGTAAGTTAATGTGTATGCAAAATGTAAATGCATATTAACACATGACCATTACACAGAAAAACAGGCACAAAAAAACAAATATCCAAAAATGAAATAAAAAATCTTTTTGCAAAAATGCATGAAGGTAGTAATAATCATAAGGGTATTTAGTAAACATAATTTTGATCAAAATAATGTACAAGCCATCCCGCCACGTCAAGGCAACCCTCTGTGGGACAGTCCTACTCTAATATTGAAAACCTTTCCACTTGTCAAGTGACTTAAATGTGAACAAGGGCAGAGGGACTGAACCCACCAGTTGAAGCTCCGGCCAGACAGGATGGATTTTCTCAACTCAGAAAAAAGGGCTTTTGCGATGCAGAGTAGGATGCAGTATACGATGCAGGTGCGCGGCCTGGCGCTGATGGGGTTGTGACTTGGGACACTGAGACGCGGGGTACATTGCCGGCGTCAGGGACGGGGTCGCTGACACGGGAGACATTCAGGGCATACCACCCTTAAGACCCCAGTGCCGCGTGTAGGTGACTATATCCCCTTCGAGCAAATCCCTTCCCGGGTGCCCCTCTGGCAGGTGAGACTCCACATCCCTGCGGTTGATGAATATCTCCTGGTACAGGCCTGGCTCATGGATGAACCCCCAGCCTCCCTGGAGTTTAAAGTCTCTAATGGCCCCCTGGCGCCGCGGTTCCCGGAGCGTACCTTTATCTCTCCTGACGTTTTCTTTATCAGCGAGATCCTTTTCCCGGTACCTCTGGCGAAGCTGCTGCGCCTCTCTCTGCTCCTGCTGCTGCCGCTGCTCATGTTCATGGCGTCGCCACTCGTTCTCCAGCTGGGCGGCGTATTCTACGTCGTCCAGGTACTCCATCTCCTCCCAGTCGACTTCCATCACGGACGGCTGGGCCTCCTCCGGTGCCCCTACCGGGGGACTGCATTCCGCTGCGGCCTCCAGGCCTGGCTGGCACTCCGGAACGGGCAGGGCCTCCTCAGCCTCCTTCTCTCCCGCCGCTTCCCCGGCGGAGTCAGGATCAGCACTTTTGGAGCCGGCCTCCGGTTTCTCTTCAGCCGCTGGCAATGGTGGCACAGGTAACGGTTGCGCTTCTGGAGGGAAGAGCGTTGCGTCCCACAGCAGCCGCTGTTTCAGGGCACGCCAGCTTTTCTCCATCTCCTCCATTTCTTCACTGTGTCGGGCCACGTCCCTTAACACCGCTTCCACCTCCTCCACTTTCTGCATTATTGAGTCGGTTTCCCGACCTGGGGACGGCTCAGGCACAGGCAGTAGCTCTTCAGGGGAACGGGGTCTGCGCACCGCCATTCCTCCACACAGCGTCTCCTGTCCTTCCGCCATCTCACTGCAGGCCAGACTGTGTTTTCCATCTGGAACAATCTGGTCTCTTCCGTGGAGGCGGGACTTTCGCTTCCTCTTCTTGGCATAGAGGATGAAGAGGAGGCGGATCTCTCTTGCAGTAGGGCAGGCTTTCGTATTGTAATAGTGACGAGCCGCGCGTACCAGGGTTTTGGGATACTCGGCACCGAGCCCGTTGATGTCTATGGGGAATGTCACGGGTAGCACAGCTTGGTCCGTGCCCTGGGCGCTCGCCGTAATGTGGGATATTTACAGGGGATGATGGGGTGTTCGTATAGTTTGTCGTGATGCCACCTGTAGTATCTGGTCAGGGTGACCAGCGCTGCTGTGCAGGTCCTCTGGGAGGGATGGTGTTGTGCAGCTTGATGGTGAGTCTTCTACAGGTAAGACTGTGTCCTCCCAGGGCAGATAGATGTGAAATAGTGCAATGGTGCAGAGGGATGTAGCAGAGTGGAGTATGCGACGGAGTAATCAGGCAGGAAACAGTTCTTATGTAGTTTCAAGGGTTTACTCACAGTCTGTTGTACACACAGATTCCAGCCGGGCACTGTGTCCTTCCAGTGAGTAGTCCAGCAACTCTCAGATATCTTGGTCGCACTCCCAAAGACTCCCTTTTATGTTCCTTTCCGGCATTTTGTGCAATACTCCTTACTTCTACCTGCACCTCCCTACCACAGAGCCCTCAGCGAAGCAGTATTAGGTCCTTTCAGTTTTGCAGGTGCGACCCGATGCCCCGGGTGACCATCTCCCTGAGCTACGGAGACCGAGACACAGTCGGATTCCTGGACGTACTTGACCACTAAGCTGCTTCCGGTCGAGATTATGGTAGCTAGTGGCTTTTGAAAAGTCCCACTAGATGCGGTGTTTGCTAATGGCGCTGAACTGACCCACTAGCCTGGGAACCGTCTCCCTGATGTGTTGCCTGGTCCTTCCTCCTCTGAGGATGGGGGACAGCGTCAATGCTGTACCTACCCCAGACCCTTCCGTTCTTCTCAGCAAGGCTCTCTGAGGTGAACTCAGAAGAGCTGCAGGTCAGCCTAGTACCCACGCTGGCTGCCTGTCTCCAACTGACTCTAATCTCACACGCAGCATCAGGCTGCCTCAACCCCTCCCATCTAACTAGCTACACCCTGTTCTAACCAGCCTGAGCTAGACCATCCCATTGGGTCCGCCTACACTCAGCTGGCATAGTGTAGTGTTGAATGCAGTGGTTGGAGTCAATGGGGTGTTTCCTCCTTACCTGAGAG
>JARQOD010000002.1:232441903-232732803 GCA_033576555.1 Oophaga sylvatica
ACCTGCTGCGTGTAAAATGACTGGGCACGGTACATACCGCTCTGTTCCTTCCCAGTACACCTGTGCTGTGCACATGACCGTGCAAGGTACACTGCTGCTGTGTCCATGACGATGCACGGTACATAGCTGCGTGTCAATAAATTGAACCGCTGCTGTGTCACTTGACCGATGACGGGAAAACCCTGCTGTTGTTCACAGGGGACCTGTACCATGCTCTGTGTCACATGCCGATGCACGGAAAATATGCTGCTGTCAATGACCTGTACACACTGTGCTGGTCCGACCTATGCACAGGTGAGTCGCCAACAGGGGGTTTGGGGTACCGGCACCGGCCCGTTGATAGTCATGGGGAATGTCACAAGTGCAAGCTCGGCCCGTTGCCCGGGGTCATCAAAGGGGGTTTTACAGGGGATTGTGGTAATAGTTCGGGGCGCCACCTGGGGTTTTCTGTGCATTGACCAGGCTGCAAGGGATTTTGAGGGGAGTTACAGGGCAGCAAGTTTTTTGCTCCCATAGGTGGACGGTTCCCTCAAGTCTATGGTGTGCGGGTGCGGTAATAAGTGCACACACAAAAGCCAGTCTCTTTCCTCCTTTACTGATAAAGGGTTTGAGGTATGCCCCGGGGAAAGCGCTCAGGGGGGGGGTTTGTCTTCCGGTAATCCCCCAAGTGGGTTTAAAGGCCTCCTTTCCCTTTAAGGTATGAGTCTTAATTTGGGGGAATTTAAAGTTTAACTCAAAGCAAGACGTTCGCCCGGCCAACTTTGGGGGAAAAGTTTTTTGGCAAAAAACTAAGTCATATGGCTGCGCAGCCCACTCTGTTCTCCCTGACCCGTTAGTATCGGCATTTAGGGTACCCTCTGGATTTGAAGTCCGCAGGGTTCCGGTTTTTTCTCTCATAGCCGTAAAGGTTTAGCAATCTTCGGACCCCCCCCGGTGTTGGTTAAGTTGGGGGAAGGGCTCTGTCCCGAAGTCACCCCTTTCCCTTTGGGTCCCCCACTTCCCCGTCCCTCTCTCACCCTTAACATAAGCACGGGGTAGCAGTAGGTGTAATCATCAGCTTCCTTCCTTGCAAAGCTCACTGACCGATTCTCAGTTAACTCGATGTTCTGCCAACTGTAGTCTCCTTCCTTCTGTTCCTCCAAAGACTCTGTCCAGAGTGGCTATCAGGACCTTTCGTCAGACTGATTTCATGCACGCTCCGAGAGTCACTTTCCACATTCCTTAGGGAACTAACAGTCTAGATGTACTGAGATATCAGCTTGCAATCTTTCCTCCTCTGTCCTCTGTCTCGTCTGACAGGAAATCTCCACAGACTCACTCCAACTCCCTCCAGTCTGGAATCAACTCTAACTGCTACGTCTCACACCCTTTAATAGTCTAAGGTTCCCTCTAGTGGCCATCTAGGGAAGTGTGAGATGTGAATGAATATCAGGTTTTGCAATTACCTTTCAGTACATTACTCCTGGAAACATGTGTACCAAGCGCAGCTGGGCCACACACAGGTACATACTGCTGCTGTGTCACATGACCTGTACACACTGCTGCTGTCACATGATTGGTGCACAGGTACATACTGCTGTCACATGACCTGTACACACTGCTGCTCTGTCACATGACCGATCGATGCACGGGTACATACTGCTGTCACATGAGCGGTACACACTGTTGTTGTGTCACATGATAGGTGCACAGGTACATACTGCTGTCACATGAGCTGTACACACTGCTGCTGTGTCACATAACCGATGCACAGGTACATACTGCTGTCACATGAGCTGTACACACTGCTGCTGTGTCACATGACCGATGCACAGGTACATACTGCTGTCACATGAGCGGTACACACTGCTGCTGTGTCACATGACCTGTACACACTGCTGCTGTGTCACATGACCGATGCACAGGTACATACTGCTGTCACATGAGCTGTACACACTGCTGCTGTTTCACATGACCTGTACACACTGCTGCTGTGTCACATGACCGATGCACAGGTACATACTGCTGTCACATGAGCGGTACACACTGCTGCTGTGTCACATGACCTGTACACACTGCTGCTGTGTCACATGACCGATGCACAGGTACATACTGCTGTCACATGAGCTGTACACACTGCTGCTGTGTCACATGACCGATGCACAGGTACATACTGCTGTCACATGAGTGGTACACACTGCTGCTGTGTCACATGACCTGTACATACTGCTGCTGTGTCACATGACCGATGCACAGGTACATACTGCTGTCACATGAGCGGTACACACTGCTGCTGTGTCACATGACCTGTACACACTGCTGCTGTGTCACATGACCGATGCACAGGTACATACTGCTGTCACATGAGTGGTACACACTGCTGCTGTGTCACATGACCTGTACATACTGCTGCTGTGTCACATGACCGATGCACAGGTACATACTGCTGTCACATGAGCGGTACACACTGCTGCTGTGTCACATGACCTGTACATACTGCTGCTGTGTCACATGACCGATGCACAGGTACATACTGCTGTCACATGACCGATGCACAGGTACATACTGCTGTCACATGAGCGGTACACACTGCTGCTGTGTCACATGACCTGTACATACTGCTGCTGTGTCACATGACCGATGCACAGGTACATACTGCTGTCACATGAGCGGTGCACAGGTACATACTGCTGCTGTGTCACATGAGCGGTGCACAGGTACATACTGCTGCTGTGTCACATGAGCGGTGCACAGGTACACACTGCTGCTGTGTCACATGACCTGTACATACTGCTGCTGTGTCACATGACCGGTGCACAGGTACATACTGCTGCTGTGTCACATGAGCGGTGCACAGGTACACACTGCTGCTGTGTCACATGACCTGTACATACTGCTGCTGTGTCACATGACCGGACCTGTACATACTGCTGCTGTGTCACATGACCGGTGCACAGGTACACACTGCTGCTGTGTCACATGACAGATGCACACTACTACTGTGTCACATGAGCGGTACACAGGTCTGCATGTATTTGTCATGGTGATGTGTACACATTGATATGAACACAGTCATCCAGAGCAGCAGGAGGTTACACAGCTGCACACTAGGGGTCGCTGTAGACACTGCGGTACCTTGAGAGGCGGTTCCAGGGCGCAGGAAGCGGATGTCTCTACTAGCAGCAGGCTGTCTAACGAGAGTAAGGAAATGAAAACAGAGGTTGACACTCTTGCCCGAGTTCTCTACTGCTCTGGTGGAGTAGTGCTGAGGTGAGAGTTAGCGCCGAGTTGTAGAGACCCTGACAGGAGAGCCTGCACCGTACAGCGGACTGCTGCCGGGACTCTGCCACCCTGGGACCAGGGGCTGCACGCACAGGAGAGCGGATCGTACTCACATGCTGTTTTCCTAGGAGAAGCCAGTACCCACAGCCAGCATGGCTCGGATGCCTCCCGCCAGCCTTCTACCCCAGGAACCGTGCAGCTGCTGCGGCCACACACGGGGACACCACGGTCATAACATGGGCTTCGTGCGAGAGGAGAGGAGCAGCCGCCCTCCCTGCACCGGCGTCTACAGCCTGCTCCTCACCCTGCTGACCCTGCACACAGCCCGCAGCCACACAGAAGGTGAGAGCCTCCTACCTGCCTGACTGGTCCCCAGAGGTCGCCCACCTAGTTGTGGTGCCCTGAGTCCACGCTCCCCCTACATGCTACTGGCCACTGTCTGCTAGAACCACCTGCTCTGGCCACCACTATTTGCATGTGGCACCTGATTTGTATGTTCCCATTTTGGCCACCCACCTTGGCTTGTGGCACTGTCCCGGAAAGGGGTCTCCACCTTTGCTTGTGGCGTTGGCCCAGAGAGGTCCCCCCTTGGCTTATGGCGTTATTCCGGATGGGGGTCCCCCTTAGCTTGTGGCGTTGGCCGGCCCGGAGTAGGGTCCCCCTTGGCTTGTGGCGTTGGCCGGCCCAGAGCAGGGTCCCCCTTGGCTTGTGGTGTTTTTCTGGAGGGGGTCCCCTTAGCTTGTGGCGTTTTTCCGGAGGGGGGTCCCCCTTATCTTGTGGCGTTGGCCGGCCCGGAGCAGGGTCCCCCTTGGCTTGTGGCGCTTTTCCGGAGGGGGGTCCCCCTTATCTTGTGGCGTTGGCCGGCCCGGAGCAGGGTCCCCCTTGGCTTGTGGCGATGTTTCCGGAGGGGGGTCCCCCTTAGCTTGTGGCGTTGGCCGGCCCGGAGCAGGGTCCCCCTTGGCTTGTGGCGTTGGTCTGGGGGGGGATCCCCCCTTGGCTTGTGGCGTTGGTCTGGAGGGGGATCCCCCTTGGCTTGTGGCGTTGGTCCGGAGGGGGTGGGTGCGGTCTAACCCTTGGCTTGTGGTGTTGGCCGGAGGGGGGTCTCCACCTTGGCTTGTGCGTTGGCCCGGAGGGGGGTCTCCACCTTGGCTTGTGGCATTGGCCCGGAGGGGGGTCTCCACCTTGGCTTGTGGCGTTGGCCCGGAGGGGGGTCTCCACCTTGGCTTGTGGCGTTGGCCCGGAGGGGGGTCCCCCTTGGCTTGTGGCGTTGGTCCGTACGGGGGTCCCCACCTTGGCTTGTGGCGCCGGCCTGGAGAAGTACCCTCTCATATTTTGTTTGTCTGCCTTGCCATGCTTAGTTTTGTCTTGATGTTTTTACCTCTTTTTTGAGTTCCTTTCTCGTTGTGGTTTGTCCGGCAATCTTGTAAGGTTGTTGGGGTATTAGAACTGGGCGTTAGAGGAGAGTTCTTGGCTCTTTGCTGTGCAGAAATCTAATAAAGACAGTCCTACATGGCGCTGGCTCCCGCTCTCTGGCAGCTGAGATTACTGCTGCTGGAATGTGACTGACAACTTTGACAAATTACCAAACAATTCCAGTACTTCTTCATTAAGTTGAACATAGAGTAAATATTTTTGGCAGAGCTGACCAAGCACGATGAGTACCGCAGCAAAGGTATTGTCCCTGGGGGTAGGACGTTAATGATATGTGATATATTTGGTTACTACTGCTCAGCTGTGTCTGTAGTACATCAAGGGGATACATGTGGTACATTTACCTAATTTTTCTGACTTTTAAAGGGAATCTGTCACCCCATTTTAGCCATATGAGATAAAGATATCATTGCATAATGCGTCCCATAACTAATCTATGGGTACCTATGATATCTCCTGACACCCCAGTTTTCATGTAAAAATACCTTTGTAAAGTTCGTTTTCTAGTATGCAAATCCGTGCGGTCCGGTCCGATGGGCGGCGTTTTTTTCTCCCCCCACCCCCTCCGCTCCTCTGCTTCTCTTACGTATGTTCGTCTGTGACTAGCACAGACGGCATAGTGTTTCCGCGCTTGCGCTTTTCAAAATCCCCTCGCGCATGCACAGTGTGCTTTGCCCAACAGTGGGCAAAGCATAAAATCATTACAGCGCATGCGCAACTATTTTCCTTCACTTTCCTTGCCTCGGAAATGACTGCTTGCCTTGGACGACTTCCGGGGCAAGGAAAGTGAAGGAAAATAGTTGTGCATGCGCTGTAATGATTTTATGCTTTGCCCACTGTTGGGCAAAGCACACTGCGCATGCGCAAGGGGATTTTGAAAAGCGCAAGCGCGGCAAGCCAAGGGTAAAGAAAAAAAACTGTGTAGGGCAAGAATGGAGGCGGTAGGGGAATGCAAAGAAACGCCGCCCATCTGATCGGACCGCAGGGATTTGCATACTAGAAAACGAACTTTATAAAGGTATTTTTACATGAAAACTGGGGTGTCAGGAGATATCATAGGTACCCATAGATTAGTTATGGGACGCACTATGCAATGATATCTTTATCTCATATGGCTAAAATGGGGTGACAGATTCCCTTTAAATCTCTATTTGCAGTGATATTTTTTTTTGTAGACTATTGCTTGTGACAGAGTGCAGTTATTGGAAGTGAAATGCTTTTTGGACACTTCCTTAAAACCGACCACATTTATACAATTATAATTGTAACTTCCTCTTAAGCTCATTACAAAACTTCCATCCTCATCAAAAACTGCTTCAGAGACAAGATGTCCATGTTGTTCAATCTTATTAAAGGGACTGTCAGCATAGAATGACCGTCAAACCCAGTACATGAGCTTGGTGCATTGTGGTGGGGCCAATCATTTATATACAGGTCCTTCTCAAAAAATTAGCATATAGTGCTAAATTTCATTATTTTCCATAATGTAATGATTACAATTAAACTTTCATATATTTTAGAATCATTACACACCAACTGAAATTTGTCAGGTCTTTTATTGTTTTAATACTGATGATTTTGGCATACAACTCCTGATAACCCAAAAAAACTGTCTCAAAAAATTAACATATTTCAACCGTCCAATAAAATAAAAGTGTTTTTTAAAAACAAACAAAAAAACCATCAAATAATAAAGTTCAGTTATGCACTCAATACTTGTCGGGAATGCTTTTGCAGAAATGACTGCTTCAATGCGGCGTGGCATGGAGGCAATCAGCCTGTGACACTGCTGAGGTGTTATGGAGGCCCAGGATGCTTCGATAGCGGCCTTAAGCTCATCCAGAGTGTTGGGTCTTGCGTCTCTCAACTTTCTCTTCACAATATCCCACAGATTCTCTATGGGGTTCAGGTAAGGAGAGTTGGCAGGCCAATTGAGCACAGTAATACCATGGTCAGTAAACCATTTACCAGTGGTTTTGGCACTGTGAGCAGGTGCCAGGTCGTGCTGAAAAATGAAATCTTCATCTCCATAAAGCATTTCAGCCGATGGAAGCATGAAGTGCTCCAAAATCTCCTGATAGCTAGCTGCATTGACCCTGCCCTTGATGAAACACAGTGGACCAACACCAGCAGCTGACATGGCACCCCACACCATCACTGACTGTGGGTACTTGACACTGGACTTCAGGCATTTTGGCATTTCCTTCTCCCCAGTCTTCCTCCAGACTCTGGCACCTTGATTTCCGAATGACATGCAAAATTTGCTTTCATCAGAAAAAAGTACTTGGGACCACTTAGCAACAGTCCAGTGCTGCTTCTCTGTAGCCCAGGTCAGGCGCTTCTGCCGCTGTTTATGGTTCAAAAGTGGCTTTAGCTGGGGAATGCGGCACCTGTAGCCCATTTCCTGCACACGCCTGTGCACGGTGGCTCTGGATGTTTCTACACCAGACTCAGTCCACTGCTTCCTCAGGTCCCCCAAGGTCTGGAATCGGTCCTTCTCCACAATCTTCCTCAGGGTCCGGTCACCTCTTCTCGTTGTACAGCGTTTTCTGCCACATTGTTTCCTTCCAACAGACTTCCCATTGAGGTGCCTTGATACAGCACTCTGGGAACAGCCTATTTGTTGAGAAATTTCTTTCTGGGTCTTACCCTCTTGCTTGAGGGTGTCAATGATGGCCTTCTTGACATCAGTAAGGTCACTAGTCTTACCCATGATGGGGGTTTTGAGTAATGAACCAGGCAGGGAGTTTTTAAAAGCCTCAGGAATCTTTTGCATGTGTTTAGAGTTAATTAGTTGATTCAGAAGATTAGGGTAATAGGTCGTTTAGAGAACCTTTTCTTGATATGCTAATTTTTTGAGACAGGTTTTTTGGGTTATCAGGAGTTGTATGCCAAAATCATCAGTATTAAAACAATAAAAGACCTGACAAATTTCAGTTGGTGTGTAATGAATCTAAAATATATGAAAGTTTAATTGTAATAATTACATTATGGAAAATAATGAAATTTAGCACTATATGCTAATTTTTTGAGAAGGACCTGTACACCTTCTCACCTGCTTTGTTTCTATCTATCTCCTCCCTTCTCTAGCTCTATGAAGCCAAAGCTGTCAGTCAAAGAATCAGGAAAACAAGCAGTGGGGAAGGTGTTCATAAATGATCAGCGTTACTGTGACGCACCGAGCGCCTGTACTTGGTTTGAACAGTCATTCTGTACTGACAGTCCCTTTAAACGAGCACTTCAGGCAAAAATCAGTGCTGACTTTTCTACTGTAGATCCTGAGGAGTGTTATATTGCCTAGGATGTCAGAGCCCCCAAAAGAATCATTTCCTTGTGTCCTTTATAGGACATATGGAAAGGGGTTGTTGTGATAACACCTTTTAAGGGATTGTGCATAGTTTGGAAGTTATTCAGTCTCCATGGGATAGGCGATGTCGTCTACATCACTGGATATGTAACCTTCAGCTCTATTCAAATGGGAGATGGGTCTTCAAAGACTGAGTACTAGCGGGGTCCCAGCAGTCAGCCAACAACGACTGGAACGATTTTGTATATATGGGATAGAGGGACAACTTCCAAACTTTCCACGAACCCTTTAAATGGGGGCCAATGGGCTTTGTAGTGATATGCCTGGGTAGGTTGTAGAACAGCAGGAAAATTTATACCAGTTCTGTATTGAGACGTCCCCAGACTAATTATATGTGACTTCAAAACTTTCATTTTCTACGGACTGAACATGAAGAGGAAGTCAAAGATCAGCTTCAGCTCTGACTACTTCATCATGTTCAATCCGTACGAAGGCGTAAACAGTGACGCCAGTGCTGATTGGGCGCCAGGCACCATGTTTCATTCATGAAGTTATACGCTTTGCACAATACATTTTTGTTCGCATCACAAAACGATATACTGTACTAATTCCAGATTACACTTTTGCTTTGTCCATTGTGAGAAAAGGGCAATGCAAATATTTGTTATTGTTTTGGAGAGAACCCCAATGATCATGCGTAATCTATTTGGAAAACCAGATAAATGTTAAATTCCCTTACAGCACCACCTCCAAAGTAATACACATTCTTTTGTAGCCATTGTCTACATCAGTGGTCACCAACCTTCCTGGCCTTGAAGACCACATTCCGCTTTGAGATAGGGCCACGAGCCACAACCCGCTCCTGCCCTCCCTCAAAATAACGACACACAGAGCCCCCATCACTGGTATAATGACAGCCAAAGCTTTTCCACAGAAATCACACAGTGGCCTTATACCAAGATCCAGAGGCAGGGGTGGACACTGACAGCTTGGGGCCCCTGTGCAGGAAATGTGTCTGGGCCCCCCTCCTTTTAAGGCGACAAAGCTATACCCATTCCACCACCTCCATCATTTCCTTTACCCCACCACCCCATCATTGTCCTTTCCACGACCTCCATCGTTTTCCTCCTCCCCCACATCCCCATCATTGCCCTTTCCATCACATCATTCTTTTCCCCCACCACCCCCATCATTGCCCTTTACACCGCCTCCATCATTTCCTCCTCCCACCACCCCTATCATTGCCCTCTCTGTCAACACCCATTGGACCGGACCGCATCGGCCCGCCTCCCTCCCCCGGTGAGTATAATATACCGTAACTCATTTTTCTTATCTTTCAGGTTACATCAGGGGCTTATCTACAGCATTACAGAATGCTGTAGATAAGCCCCTGATGGCTGTGGCTGCAGCTTATAATCGAAAAAAGGGGTGACAGAGTCCCTTTAAATCTAAATCTGCAGCACAACTATATAATAATTATTTCCCATATAGCAGTGCTCTGTGGGAATTGATTAGTACTTTTCACTAGCCGTTATTATTTCAGCAGCAGATTGCCGATAGCATTAAAGCTTTAGCAATAGTAACAATTTTTTATTATTATTTAAGTAGTAGTAATTTTAAAATCTTTAAAAAATTGCTTATTTTTAATGGTACAGGATTATAATTCAGACCAAACAAATGTTATGGGTTTATTAAGGTTACTCAGATCAAGTCTTATTTTGGAATATAGTGACGTTTATAGTAAACATTTCTCAGCAAGCGAAAAGGATTTTCTGGCACTGTCACATATTATAGTAAAAAAAAAAAGGAAAAGTTGTTCCAGCTCCTATAAAAAATTCACATTTTATTTCAGATACAATTAATGATAAAAAATCCTCATAAGTTGTGGAGGTAGCTGAGAGGTATAAGAGGTTCCAGCAACGCGTTTCGATCTGAGAGATCTTTGTCACAGCGCGTTGGTGGAACCTCTTATGCCTCTCAGCTGCCTCCACAACTTATGAGGATTTTTTATCATTTATTGTATCTGAAATAAAATGTGAAATTTTTATAGGAGCTGGAACAACTTTTCCTTTTTTTTCTGTTTGCTTCACGTCCAGTCAAGACGGAGTTCCGAGCACCAGTGGCTGTCGGTGAGCTGGCTAGGGCTTCACAGCCCATTTTCTTTTACTTTACATATGATAGTACACCTAATAGAATAATCGGTCACCTGGAATGTAGCCTGATGAGTAATAGATGCCTGCTTATCCATCACTTCCAGGACACACCCAGTTGGACCCTGGTCCCTAAGGGTGTAGAATTGCCTGTAGTTATTTTAGAACAACCTCTCAACAAAAACGAAAATAATTGACTTTGTGAGTCATCATATTTTTTTAGTGGGCAAGTTCGAAATAGGTCTTTAAATTGATCCTGAGCTACAAATAACTCCGCTATTCTGAGCTTCTGCTCTTCAGCCATGTAGCAAACCTGTAAAAAATAAAAAATTAAAAATCAATGATGCTTTAAAGGGGTTGTCCGCAATTGGACAACTTCTTCTGAATTACCAGTTAAAGTGCACCTGTCACCTGTTTTGGCCACTATAAGATGTGGCCACCGCCTTTCAGGGCTTATCTATAGCATTTTATAATGTTGTAGATAAGCCCCCGGTCTGACCTGCAAGATAAGAAAAATAAGTTTTATTATACTCACCCGGGGTGCGGTCTGCTGCAGTCCGGTACGATGGGTGTTGCAGGTACGGGTCCGGCGCCTCCCATCTTCTTGCGATGCCCCACTCCTGCTTGCGTCCTCGCTCCCGGCATCACATTTCTGCGCATGCGTACTTCTCTGCCCTGTTGGGGGAAAAGCAAAGTACTGCAGTATGCAGGCGCTGGGAAAGGTCAGAGAGGCATCTTATAGCGGCAAAAACAGGTGACAGGTTCCCTTTAAGTAATAACACCTATACTTATCTCCACTGGATCAGCACTGGTTTCGGCACTAGTTTTTCAATGATCGCATGACAATCATCTCTGGCCTCACTCCCTTCTCCTTTGGACATCCGTCGGAAGTGAGAGAGCAGCTTTAGCTCTCACTTTCTCCGGATGTCAATTATGTCTGTAGGAGAGGTCAGTGAAGCCAGTGCTGATTGACCGCAAGGATCACGTGAAATTACAATGTCATTCAATCCCTAGGAGAGCCTGTGCTGACACCGCTGGAATGGGGCTGGCACTGGAGGTGAGTACGGGTGTTAGGCCGGGTCACACTTGCGTATGGCATCGGATGCGAGAGTGTCATGCTATGCTCCGAGCCTCTCACACAGAGCGGATTGGAGCACAGCTGCGGAGGAGGCAGAGAAACTAATTTCTCCATCTCCTCCATTGCCGGCATCGGCGTATATCGCACAGCACTCGAATGATATCCGAGTGATGTGCGCTGTGTCACTCGCACCCATAGACTTATATGGGTGCGAGTGCGCCGAGACTTGGCCAAGTGTCTGTGACAATTTCAGCATGCTGCAATTTCACTCGTACATTGAAAACGGCCTAGTAAAAAAAAACCGTGATGGGAGCCGCCCCATAGATGAATACTGGTCCGAGTGCTATGCGATGTTTTATTGCATAGCACTTGTCCGTATTCATCGCTAGTGTGACTCTGGCCTTATTGTTTTACTGGGGAGAAAACATAAAGATTCAGAAGGGGTTGTCCGAGTAGTGGACAACCCCTTTAATAACTCTTCATATGTAATTTGCAGTGGAAAACTCTCTGAGACCTCATTCTGACTTAAATGAGTTCTCTCTGTGTTTTCACGTAAAGAACTCATACTCATGATAGTCTGTGGGACTGTTCACAGGTCTGTGAATTCTTGCGAACCAAGCAGTCCACACCAATAGACCTGTCCAATTTTGATCCAAGCCATAGGTCAGTTTTGCCAATGCAAATGTATGGAATGTAAAAAACAAACAAAAAAAAAAAATTGGACAGCACTTGTAGTGTGTGCTGTTTGTATTTCACTGACTGATTGGAGAAGCTTGAGAAACCTACATTGTTTTTTTTTTTAAATATGAGAAAGCTGATGAAACTGCTGATGGTAAAAACTAACATTAATAAAAATCTGTTCCAAAGCAATGCTGAAAATTGGGACAGTATTTTTGTGTACGAGAAAAATCACCCATGTAGTCACTTGTATTCGTGCGCCTTAAGATCCCAATGTCAAACTACTTTGCATGTATGGTTCCACGGTCCGGAACCATAGCGCTTTGGACGGAGCGGAAATTCCGCTCCGTCTAAGCCCCGCCCCCTTTCTGACGCGCGATCTTTCCGGAGGTGTTCAGGACACCTCCGGAACACCTCCGGAAAGAGCGCAGGGCTACATAGCCCTGTGTTAATTCTGTTGCGGCGACGCACCGTCGCCGCAATACGCGAGGACATGCTGCGGTCTAAAAAACGCGCCGCATGTCCGTTTACGCAGGTTTGCCACCTGCGTATTGTTACGCATGGTGGAGACGGGATTCCTTGAAATCCCTCCACTATGCTGTAACATCTGGACGCTGCGTGTTTGGCGCTGCGCCAGCGCACAGCGCCAAACACGCAGCGTTTCCTGACCGTGGAAACTCACCCTAAGGCTATGTGCACACATTCAGGAATTTTTGCATTTTTTTAGCGGTTTTGCGGCAGTTTTCCACTGCAAAAACGCTTAAGGCTATGTGCAGATTCTGCTGTGGAATTTTCTGCGCAGATTTTGGTAAATCCGCAGGTAAAACGACCTGGGTTTTACCTGCAGATTTAGTGCAGATTTGATGCGGATTTTCCGCGGTTTTTGTGCGGCTTTCCCCTGCGTTTTGAGACCTGTGGATTTCTATTTAGAGCAGGTCTCACAACGCTGCAGAACTGCACAAAAGAAGCGACATGCTGCGGATTTAAATCCGCACAAAATCCGCAGCATGTGCACTGCATTTTTTTTTTCATTGATTCTAATGCTACTGTACATCACTTGCAGTTCTGCTGCAGATCTGCAGCGGCGAATCCGCAGCAGATTCCGCACCGTGTGCACAGACCTTAAAAAAACGTATGTATTAAGCATCCTATGGTTAGAATGCATTCCGCAATTTTTGTGCACATGTTGCGTTTTTTTTCCGCGAAAAAAAACGCATTGCGGAAAACAACGCAGAATGTTCATTAATTTTGCGGAATCGCGGCAATTCCACCGCCATAGCAATTCATTGAACTATGTTTCACTAGTGTGACCAACCTGTCACTCAGTTTTCCAAGCGATGCTACACATTGCTTGGAAAACGCTAGCATTCTGTAAGCTAATTACGCTTGCAAAACGCTAGTTTTTAACGGGAATACACATACCTATAAAATGCTTATTTCCCGTGGCAGGGAGGTGCAGGATTGCCGCGGAAATTTCTATGGCAATTCTGAACGTGTGCACATAGCCCAATAGTGGTTGTGAGTTTACATTTTCAATAACTAGTTGAAAGTTGTTAGAAATCGAATCTGGCACGACCACATTCACTATCATTAGTTGTGAGTGGCACCTAACATTTGTGACAAGTCACCATATGGGCCCAGTCTTATTTATGCGAGACAATTATAAGATTTCAGTCATTAAATATTTACATTTTAGTATAATGCGTATATATTGGCCTCCTCTGACTGCTGAAAAATGGTGTCATTTAGCAAAGAGATCTAAACTGGTTTCATGGCTTTTTAATCTTGGAAGCCAGTTCATCAAGACTTGTGTTTTGTACGCCATGTAGAGTCCACTGGAGTAATGTGCCAAGTTGACTAAAGGGTATGCCACACTGAACAATATCGCTAACGGGATCGCTAAAAAACATCACTATTTAGCGATCCCGTTAGCGATGTTGTTCAGTGCGGCATCTGCCAGCGACGAGCTTCCTGCTGTGATCTCGCTCGTCGCTGGAATCGTTCCGGACCCTATTTTATCGTCGGCGCTCCCGCTGGGTAAGTATGTATCGCTAGTGTGGCACCTTTTCTTAGCGATTTAGCGGTACTTTTGTACCGCTAAAGTCGTTAAGAAGATCGCTAACGGCGATAGCGTCGTTAACTATATCGCTAAATGTGGCCGCACTAGCGATATAGAAACAATCCCGCTAGCGATCGCATTAGTATGCGTCGTTATCGTGATCGCTAGCGGGATTGTTTAGTGTGGCAGTACCTTAAGGCATGCTCCTCTTAATGAATCTGCCACATTCACAGACAAAATCTACTCCAGTCAGAGACTGTATTACATTTCTGCTATATGTATTCACACCAATTTTGCTCTTCCTACTTTTCAAAGTTTGTTGGAGCTGGTGTAAAAAGCACTTAAGGCTGTGTGCACACATTGCAGATTTATTGCGGATCCGCAGCGTTTTTTGCGCTGTGGATCCGCAAGTGTGTATCAAAACAATGTTAACCTATGTAAAAAAAAAAATTGCTGTGCAGTGTGCACAGGCTGCGGAAAAAACGAGCGGAATCGCACCTTTTTTTTTTTTGCAGTATGTCAATTCCTTGTGCGGATCTGCAGCGTTTCTGCACCCATTGATTTGAATTGAGTCGGGCACATCCGCAGCAAAATCGCAGATGTAAAAAAGATCTGTGGTTTTGCTGCGGATGAAACGCTGGAGGGAAGTGTGTGGGCGGTGGCTGTGTGCGTGTATAGTGTGTGTCAGGCTATGTGTGTATGGGGGAGTCTGCGAGGGTTGCCGGGGCTGTGCGGGGGTCTGTGCGGGGGGTTGCCAGGGCTGTGCCGGGGGGCTGTCCGGGAATGCCGGGGCTGTGTGTGTGTGTGTGTATGCAGGCATCGTCCAATGGGACTACAAGTCCCATCGGCTATGCCTGCTACAGTGACAGTGAGTGACACATTAGCTAATGTGTTGAATGTAAAAAAAAACCAAAAAACATACAGAACATACTTATAACATACAACATATAAACATAGAGTACATACTTACCAAACACCTAGTCCCCGACGCCCTTGTCTCCTAATAAAAATAAAATAAAAAACCAACCTATACATTACCTTTCCACTGTAGTCCAGTTATTAACGAGTGTCCCACGACGATCTCCGATGTAGAACACTGACGTCGGGTGATGTCAGTGCTCTACACGGCCTCCGCAATGCACTGATAGTGAAGGGAACCCTCCGTGGTGGATCCCTCTTCCGGGAGAGAATGAGGTCACTTAAGTTCATTCTCTCACCGGCAATGCTGGGTGAGAAAATTCCTTCGCAGCATTGCCGTAAAGTGAGAGCCTGAACTCGGGTAACCTCAGTGATGCACTGCAGGAGCCATTGTCCCCTGTCATCACTGGGAGGCCCTAGAGAGGAGTGACATCACCTGATGTTACTGTTCTATAGGGGAAATTGTTGTGGGACACTCATTATTAATTGGACTGCGTCAGACAGGGAGTATACTATTGGTTTATTTTTTTACTTTTTATTATAGGAGACCGAGGGCGTTGCATGGATTAGGTGTGCAATAAAGATGGCAAACCGTGTTGTGTTTTATTTCATTAAAATACTTTATTCTTATGTGTGTTTTTTAACCCTTTCAAACTATAAGATTAATAATGGATAGGTGTCTTATTGACGCCTCTCCATTATTAACTGGGCTAAATGTCACCTTACAATAGCAAGGTGATATTAACCCCTTATTACCCCATATGCCACAGCTACATAGCAGTGGGAAAAGAGGGGCTAAGTGCCGGAATTGGCGCATTGTACAGATATGCCAATTCGTGGGTGGCTGGGTGCTAGTATTTTTAGCCAGGGGGGGCGCCAATATCCATTGCCCCTTACTTAGGCTATGAATATAAGCCTGCAGCTGTCTGCATAGCCTTTCTGGCTATTATTATTATTATTATTATTTATTTATATAGCACCATTGATTTCATGGTGCTGTACATGAGAAGGGGTTACATACAAATTACAGATATCACTTACAGTAAACAAACTAACAATCACAGACTGGTACAGAGGGGAGAGGAGGACCCTGCCCTTTCGGGCTTACATTCTACAGGATGGGGGACGGAGACAGCAGGTTGGTGGGTTGCAGCAGTTCCGTTGTTGGTTGAGGCGATATCTCCGGTAGTGGTGAGGAGGCAGCGGGGTCATTGCAGGCTGTAAGCTTTCCTGAAGAGATGGGTTTTCAGGTTACGTCTGAAGGATCCGAGAGTGGTTGATAGTCGGAAGTGTTGGGGCAAAGAATTCCAGAGGATGGGGGATATTCGGGAGAAGTCTTGGAGGTGGTTGGGTGAGGAGCGAATAAGTGTGGAGGAGAGAAGGAGGTCTTGGGAGGACCGGAGATTACGTGAGGGAAGGTATCGGGAGATTAGTTCAGAGACATATGGGGGAGACAGGTTATAGATGGCCTTGTAGGTCAGTATTAGTAATTTGAACTGGATTCGCTGAGGGAATGGGAGCCAGTGAAGAGATTTGCAGAGGGGAGATGCGGAGGAGTAGCGAGGAGAGAGATGAATTAGTCGGGCAGCAGAGTTAAGGATGGACTGGAGAGGTGCGAGTGTGTTAGCAGGGAGGCCAGAGAAAAGGATGTTGCAGTAGTCGAGGCGGGAGATGATGAGGGCATGCACAAGCATTTTAGTAGAGTGAGGGTTGAGGAAGGGACGGATTCTGGAAATATTTTTGAGCTGGAGGCGACAGGGCTATAAATTATAGGGGGACCCCACGTCATTCTTTTTTGGGTCCCCCTATTTTAATAGCCAGTAAAGGCTAGCTGCGGGCTGATATTTATAGCCTGGGAAGCTCCATGAGTATTAACCCCTTCCCAGGCTAGAAATATTGGCCCTGGCCGTCGGCTTTCCCCCTCTAGTGCAGAAAACTGAAAATTGTGCGGGAGCCCACACCATTTTTTTCCCTTTTTTTTTTTTTTTTAAATTAAAGATATTGCGTGAAGATTTTGTGTTTGTGTCTTTAACTATTTATGTACCATTTTATCTATCTATTACATATATATCCCATATCTGTCTTATCTATCTGTGTGTGTAATGGAGTGTGGGTTGGACAAATGTAAAAGATGAGGTTGGACAAGAAATTACATCACAAATCTTTTTTTTTTTTTTTGTTAAATGACATATCTTTATCTAGCTTACAAAAACGCATACAAATCCGCATAAAAAAATGCATCAAAAATGCATAAAAAACGCACCTGCGATTCTGCCAAGAGGTGCGGATTCTGTGCAGAAAATTCTGCAGGCTAATCTGCAAAGTGTGCACTTACCCTAAGTGTTCTAAGTGCTAATAACTTTTTCTCACCTGTCAGCGATTGTCTCCTGGCATAAGAAGAGAATCCATTTCATTTTCTTTTGAAAAAAATAATTTTAAGTTTGTGTAATCTGGGGTTTGGATTCTATAAATAAAATATAATACATATATTTATTTTCTCTTTCCTAATTGTTGCTGTTCTTTCCTTTTTGTATATCCTATTTCGCTTTGCTTACATGAAGCATAAACTGCTATAGCTATGGTTGACTGGTGGCTAGTTTCAGTATGTAAATTGGATGACACATGCTGGCTGCACATGGCTCAGCTGATGACACTGATGGCATACGTGGCAGGTGCAGGCAGACACAGCCAGCTCTAGTTAGTTTGCAGTAACCAGGTCATTACTCATCTGTAAGGGCATCTACTCCTACTCTTTGGTTGGCTGTTCTTCTGATAGTCAGTCAAAACCGCTCTTTCTAAGTGAGCTTACATTTTCTTAATAGGGCGATTCATTCCTTGCATTTTGCTTTTGGTGTGGTTTCCTCCAGTGCACTTCAGGAACAGTTCCTCAAATCCATGTATAACAGATATTCAGGATGTTTTCATATGATCAGTTATATGTAATTCTCTAGCTTATGAGCTAACAACCAGAAACATAGTTTCATTGCCTGTAATAGATTAACGTAGCTGCAGCTGCCGTGTAACATGCTCATAAAAGCTTCAGATAATATAATATATGTGTGATATAAATTGGGTCAAGGGGAAAAGGCATAAAGTAACAACGACCGATTACTCGCCTGCGTGATAAACCCCTCCTCCCCCACTCTCTAGCACCGCCACTTATTATACTTCAGCAATGTTGGGGTCCATAGCAGTGAATTGGAATTTCTGCCCGCTGTCCCAGAGATCCAATCTGCAGACAGTGCTGAGAGCAGAGCCACAGTCCCACTGGTTTAGTGATCGGAGGGGCTCACGGGGCACAGAACTCCCTCACACACTCATGTAATCATTTGATATGTTCAAATGAAATAAAAAGATGTTTAAAATTGAAACTTCTCCATATTTCATAAGGGTTTTCTTTATTACTAAATCTGCTTTCCTGCTAGCTTTTCATGGTCCTCAGCTCACTGAGTAAAATGTGTAGGTTTTTACAGTCAGTCATCCCACAACATAATTCTCGTTTTAGATAGATTTTTATGTAGTTATATGGGCCTGGGATGTGGCTGAATCAGAGGGAGGAGGATGTAGATGCTGAGAGAACGTAACTGAAACATAACTCCCAGGTGTCCCACATACAGTCCCAGATTTGGGTCTCTGTCCCGCTGTCCTGGGCAGTCTGCTGATTGTCCTGCGGTATGACATGACCTCAGCCACCACATCGCCACCTTAATTCATCCTTTCATGCAGGGTAGCCTTGCGCAATGTACGCTTGTCATTGACTAGTTCACCTCACATAATGCAGCTCTACTCTGGCCTTAGTCCTGCCCGGCCGCAGCATGTATGTTCAGTAAATGCACTCAATACTTGGTCGGGGTTCCTTTTGCATCAATTACGGCATCAATGCGGCGTGGCATGGAGGTGATCAGCCTGTGGCACTGCTGAGGTGTTATGGAAGCCCAGGTTGCTTTGATAGCAGCCTTCAGCTTGTCTGCATTGTTGGGTCTGGTGTCTCATCTTCCTCTTGACAACCCCATAGAGAATCTATGGGGTATTAAGGTCGGGCGAGTTTGCTGGCCAATCAATTACAGTGATATTGTTGTTTTGGCAGTGTGGACAGGTGCCAAGTCCTGCTGGAGAATGAAATTTCCATCTCCAAAAAGCTTGTCGGCAGAGGGAAGCATGAAGTGCTCTAAAATTTCCTAGTAGATGGCTGCGCTGATTTTGGTCTTGATAAGACACAGTGGACCTACACCACCACCAATGAGTCCAGCAGCAGTCCACTCCTTGTGAATCTCCCCCAAATTTTTGAACGGCCTTTTCTTAACAATCCTTTCAAGGCTGAGATCATCCCAGTTGCTTGTGCACCTTTTTCTACCACACTTTTTCCTTCCACTCATGCTTGGATATAGCACTGTGTGAACATCCAGCTTCTTTAGCAATGACCTTTTGTGGCTTACCCTCCTAGTGGAGTGTGTCAGTGACTGCCTTCTGGTCATCTGTTAGGTCAGCAGTCTTCTCCATGATTGTGGAACATACTGAAAAAGACTAAGAGACCATTTTAAATGCTTAGGAAGCCTTTGCAAGTGTGTTTTTGTTAATTATTCTAATTTACTGAGATAATGACTTTTGGCTGTAAGCGAGGAGTATGTAACCTATGGCTTGGGAGTGAGATGTGGCTCTTTTGATGGCTGCATCTGGCTCTCAGACAAATCTTTAACAGAAAAAATAATGAAGGAAACTGCTGATTTCCGAAACGCGTAGTATAAGTTTGGTCCTTACGGCGCCTTTTACCTCCAGCAGTGACGTGGGCTACACGTGACCACTGACGTCACGCAGGTCCTGCAATCTCTGGTTACCATCCTACCACAGGACTCAACCACAGCACCTGAACATCCACTCCTGCCCGGTAGAGCTTCATGGGGCGCCCATCACTGGCCGGGACAGCTCAAGAGGGAGGATTTATTCAAGTCTTTCACTAAGCTTGCTAAAGAAAATAATCTACCAATGGATAAACTTATTTCAGTGTGTACTGATGGTGCTCCGTGCATGGTGGGGAAAACCAAAGGATTCGTAGCGCTTGTTTTTGAACATGAATCAAGACCTATTAGGGTGAGTTTCCACGGTCAGGAAACGCTGCGTGTTTGGCGCTGTGCGCTGGCGCAGCGCCAAACACGCAGCGTCCAGATGTTACAGCATAGTGGAGGGGATTTCAAGAAATCCCGTCTCCACTATGCGTAACAATACGCAGGTGGCAAACCTGCGTAAACGGACATGCGGCGCGTCTTTTCAGACCGCAGCATGTCCTCGCGTATTGCGGCGACGGTGCGTCGCCGCAACATAATTAACACAGGGCTATGTAGCCCTGCGCTCTTTCCGGAGGTGTTCCGGAGGTGTCCTGAACACCTCCGGAAAGATCGCGCGTCATAAAGGGGGCGGGGCTTAGACGGAGCGGAATTTCCGCTCCGTCAAAACGCTATGGTTCCGGACCGTGGAACCATAGCCTCAGTTTTCACTGCATCCTACATCAGGAGGCGCTTTGTGCTCAGATGTGTGGCGAGTAGCTTGCTGAGGTGATGTCGCTGGTCATTCAGGTGGTCAACTTTATTGTTGCCCCAGCTTTAAATGATCACCAGTTTAAAACACTGCTGGATGAAGCTGGAAATAATTATCCTGGTCTGCTTCTTCACAGCAATGTGCGTTGGTTGTCAAGAGGGAAGGTGCTCAGCCATTTCTCGGCTTGACTGATCCGGACTTTTCTTGAAATGAAAACCGTCGAGCATCCCGAGTTAGCTAACACTAAGTGGCTCCTGAAGTTCTACTATCTCGTGGACATGACTAAACATCTGAACCAGCTCAATGTGAAAATGCAAGGCGTTGGAAACGCAGTCTTATCCCTTCAACAAGCTGTGTTTGCTTTTGAAAACAAGCTAGAACTCTTCATCGCCGACATTGAAACAGGTCGTTTACTACACTTTAAAAAACTGGGAGAGTTTAAAGATTCATGTACAGCAAGTGACCCTGCTCAAAATCTTGATCTTCAGCAGCTAGCGGGCTTCACATCTAATCTGCAGTCATTCAAAGCGTGCTTTGGAGAATTTCGTGAGCGCACTCGTCTTTAAGTTCTTCGCCTATCCACACGAGTGCAGTGGACAGCGCCGACCTCAGTTACATCCCCGGTGTCTCGGTCAGCGATTTTGAGCTACAAGCTGCTGACTTGAAGGCCTCAGACATGTGGGTCAATAAGTTCAAGTCACTGAATGAAGATTTAGAAAGACTTGCACAACAGCAAGCAGAGTTGGTGAGCAAACACAAGTGGGGAGAAATGAAAAACTTCAACCTGCGGACCAGCTGATTGTCAAAACTTGGAACGCACTTGCTGTCACATACCACACACTGCAGCATGTGAGTATTGCTGTACTGACAATGTTTAGCTCTACGTATGCATGTGAGCAGTCTCTGACATGTAAAGAACATTAAAACCAACCTACGATCACTTTTAACGGATGGAAGTCTCAACGCCTGCATGAAGCTTAACCTCACCACGTATCAACCAGACTAAAAAGCCATCAGCAAAACCATGCAGCACCATAAGTCGCATTAATGGTAAGAAGTACTTTATTCATCATTGGTAGGCAACAGCATAACAACGTTATTAAACAGAATTTTTTTGTACTTTAAAAGTGTTGGTCTTACATAAAATGCATGTAATATAAACCTAAGCACACACCAGTGAGTTTTATGATGAGAATAAAGTATTTAATAAGTCAGTACATACAGATAAACGTTTCGGTCATACATGACCTTCCTCAATGTACAGTATGCAACTACTGTGAGCCCAGATAAGAAAGGAGAGACCAAAATGAGGAGTAAGGACACTTTGTACCAGAACGCTGTGGACGGTACTGTGACAGATATCTAGCGTGGTGGCTTGTGAGGACGCGGTTCCACCGCATTTTGGTCTCTCCTTTCTTATCTGGGCTCACAGTAGTTGCATACTGTACATTGAGGAAGGTCATGTATGACCGAAACGTTTGTATGTACTGACTTATTAAATACTTTATTCTCATCATAAAACTCACTGGTGTGTGCTTAGGTTTATATTACATATATTACGGATTGGGATCCTACCAGAGCACCACTGTCCACTATAGAGAGTTGTGCCAACGATTCTGTTATCATTTACATAAAATGCACACATTTACTTGTATTTAGTTTTAAACATATTGTATGGCTCTCATGGAATTACATTTTAAAATATGTGGGGATAACAGTGTTTATGTATGTAAAGTGCTGTGGAGTTAATAGCACAATATCAATGAATAAATATTATTCTTAATATTATGTTACAATACCAGGATCTGAGGATTTTTTGTTTCGAGGTCAAGAGCTCTCTGATGCGATGTTGCTGCCTGTCTCGCTGTCTTCCTCTTTTGACACTGCAGTGTGGTGGACAAGAAAACACTAACTGTCTCCCCCAGTGCTCATTCTCCCCCAGTGCTCATTCTCCCCCAGTGCTCATTCTCCCCCAGTGCTCATTCTCCCCCAGTGCTCATTCTCCCCCAGTGCTCATTCTCCCCCAGTGCTCATTCTCCCCCCAGTGCTCATTCTCCCCCAGTGCTCATTCTCCCCCAGTGCTCATTTCCCCCAGTGCTCATTTCCCCCATTGCTTTTCCCATCACCCCATCGTTGCTTTTCCCATCACTCCCATCATTGCTTTTCCCATCATTGCTTTTCCCCATCACTCCCATCTTGCTTTTCCCCATCACTCCCATCATTGCTTTTCCCCATCACTCCCATCATTGCTTTTCCCCATCACTCCCATCATTGTTTTTCCCCATCACTCCCATCATTGCTTTTCCCCATCACTCCCATCATTGCTTTTCCCCCATCACTCCCATCATTGCTTTTCCCCCATCACTCCCATCATTGCTTTTCCCCATCACTCCCATCATTGCTTTTCCCCATCACTCCCATCATTGCTTTTCCCCATTGCTGTTCCCCATCACTCCCATCATTGCTTTTCCCCATCACTCCCATCATTGCTTTTCCCCATCACTCCCATCATTGCTTTTCCCCATCACTCCCATCATTGCTTTTCCCCATCACTCCCATCATTGCTTTTCCCATCACTCCCATCATTGCTTTTTCCCCATCACTCCTATCATTGCTTTTTCCCCATCACTCCCATCATTGCTTTTTCCCCATCACTCCCATCATTGCTTTTCCCCATCACTCCCATCATTGCTTTTCCCCATCACTGCTTTTCCCCATCACTTCCATCATTGCTTTTCCCTATCACTCACATCATTGCTTTTCCCTATCACTCACATCATTGCTTTTCCCCATCACTCCCATCATTGCTTTCCCCCCATCACTCCCATCATTGCTTTTCCCCATCACTGCTTTTCCCCATCACTCCATCATTGTTTTTCCCCATCATTGCTTTTCCCCATCACTCCCATCATTGCTTTTTCCCCATCACTCCCATCATTGCTTTTTCCCCATCACTCCCATCATTGCTTTTTCCCCATCACTCCCATCATTGCTTTTTCCCCATCACTCCATCATTGCTTTTCCCCATCACTCTCATCATTGCTTTTCCCCATCACTCCCATCATTGCTTTTCCCCCATCACTCCCATCATTGCTTTTCCCCATCACTCCCATCATTGCTTTTCCCCATCACTCCCATCATTGCTTTTCCCCATCACTCCCATCATTGCTTTTCCCCATCACTCTTCTCCACCTACACACATACACACCACCTCTCACCTGTCCACAGCATCACCCGCGCCCGCGCTTCCTCGCTCTGACACAGCCGGCCGCTGAATGATGACGTCATCAGCGATGCTGCTCTCTGTGTCAGAGACAGGAAGCGCGGGCGCCGGGCAGGAAGGATCCTTGCAGCTCCGCTCCTGCTTATTTTGTCTTGCAGGCAGCGGAGCTGCTGGGATCGCTCCCTGCCCGCCGCACATGATAGCTAGACTCTAACCATCATCATACTCACCTCACCTCCTCCTGCTGCAGCTCCGATGGGCCAGCGCCCGGAGCGCCGCCATCTTATTTCTGTGGTACCGCTCATTCAGCTCATGAATATGGACTCCACGCCTATGAGTGGAGTGGCGTCCATATTCATGACCTTAATGAGCGGTACTACGTGTGACTGGGATTTGACTTGGCCGTGTTTCTTCCATGTGTGATCCCGGCCGAGGTGAGGGCCGCAAAGTATTGTCCCAAGGGCCCATGAGGTGAGGGCCGCAAACTATTGTCCCGAGGGCCGCAGTTGGCCCGCTGGCCGCGAGTTTGAGACCCCTGCTGTAAGCCATAATCATCAACATTAACAGAAATAAACACTTTGAAACAATCACTCTGTAATGACTCTATATAATATGAGTTTCACTTTTTGGATTGAAGAACTGAAATAAATTAACTATTTGATGATATTCTAATTTAGTGAGAAGCACTTGTATATACCAGAAAATTTCCCCTGCAGGTTTATGCTAAACACAGGCCATTAAAGGCTTCCTGAAATATAGATAAAATCACTGTTTACGCTGCTTTGGATCTACCAGTTCTCTAAATCCTGAGCTTTTTTTTAACCCCATTCAAACCACTATACTGTGCATAGGCATAAGCTGTTAATCAGTGGTGGGAGTGGAATAATACAGAGCAGGAGAGGACTCTGGCACAAGACGACTATTCCTAGTGATAATCTCCTGCTTAGAAAACAATGATTTTATTGAAACAACCACACACAGACCAGTAAGTGACACCTCACTGGAATAGGGGTTTCTGCTTCTACATCATGCTGCTATCCGATTAAATGGCAAAAACCTGTTGACAATGTCGTTCATTTCTTTGAATACATAACTGCACAGACTTCTTTTCAATTGTTGTTCTGTGTTAAACTTTTGTTTTTCACATGTAAACAAGTAAGACTTCTGGTCAGTGTTTAGCTGTCATTTGTTCTGATCAGCCTGGGATCCACTAAGTGATCTGCTCTGTAATAATCAATATTCACGGGGCAGGTGAATCTGTGCTTTGTTAATCTGCTTTTTACGTGTTAATCTAGGGTCTGTGCACTGTCCTGATAGTAGAAATAATTATGCTTCCGGTTATGTATAGGTCAAATAATTTCCATCCATTGCTATGTGGTGGCAAATGGTAATGCACACTGGAGTGTGTGGAATGATAACATAATACATCTGCAGCGTCCCTAGACGATGAACTTGAGAACGTGTGATAAGACATGCAGTTCAGATTAACACGTCTTCATTTTCTCCCACACTCGCATAACAGCTTGTTTCCAACTAGCAATCTTGTTTATCCACGTATAATCCAATTGGTGGTTTATTAGCCATTAGTCCGGCATCAGCTCCACTATAAATAAGTGGTCTGGTCTCAACAAACACTATATTACTCTGTATTCCTTCTGCTAGATACTGATGATGTTGACTTGCTTCTTTATTGACTCCCAGAGAACTTGTACCACGGGAGGGTTCATTGAGAGTGTGCTTCTGCAAGTGTTACTTTGAGGCTGTGTGCTCACCATGTGTTTTTGATGCTGCATATTTTTGATGAATCAGAAATGCAGCATCTTAGGCCACATGCACACATTCAGCATTTGGTCAGTATTTTACCTTAGTATCTGTGAGCCAAAACCAGGAGTGGGTAATAAATACAAAAGTGGTGACATATTTCTATTATACTTTTCCTCTGGTTCTACTCCTGGTTTTGGCTTACATATACTGATGTTAAAAACTCACCAAATACTCACCGTGTGCATGTAACCTTAGTTTCAAAAAAGTGGAAGACTTTCTTGAAAGCTCATGTCCACTTCCTTTCTTTTTATTTTTACTCAGTGTAAACTGATCGTTGGTGTGTTTCAACTTCTCTTACAAGTACATTGAGTTATGTGTAGATTTTCCACATAAAATTGTATTGAATGCAAAAAATCTGCAGGTACTCTGCAGTTTTAGTCTGTTTGCGCAGGGGAAATGCGCTAAAAACGCATGTAATCCTTACGTGACTGTATCAATGTATAATATGGACGATCTCTGTGAAAAAAGAATAAAAGGTGGTGCTTTCTGAGGCCAAAAGTTGGAGAAATAACCTTTTGCTGGTTATTAAAATAGTGGGGACCCCAAATCTTTTTTTTTTTTTTTGTCCTGTCGTTTAATAACCAATAAAGGCTAAGTAGACAGCTGTGAGCTGGGAAGCTCCATGTTTATTGCCCCCTTCTCATGCTATTAAGACCAGCTGTCTGCTTTCCCTCATCTGGTTAATAAAAATAAGGGGACCCCATTCCATTTTTTTCTTTTACCTATTTAATCATTAGCTAAATACATGTAGAGTAAGCTACACACGCACTGCACTCATGATCTATCTCACCGACGTCTTTCTATCTAAGGCCTCTTTCACACTTCAGTCATGCGACGTCAGTCAAAATCCGCCAAAGTGTGAAAAAAAGGATCCACAATTTTTTTTAGCAGATCTGCTTTTTCCCCATTGACTTGCATTAGTGACGGATTTTGACGGATGGTCGTCCGTTTGATCCGTTTTTTGGCGGATCCATCATAAATTTGGCGTCCGCCTTTTTTGGAAAACGTCCAATGCAACGTTTTTTGTGTGCGTCAAAATGGCGGACTATGGCGGATCCGTTGCTTCCATAGAAAATGCTAAGAACACTGTCCGGGGTCTCTCTCTCTCTCTCTCCCTCCTCCGTGGCAGACATGCGTACATACATTTTCCGGGTTGAAAAGTTTATGGCGGATCCGTCTAAAAATGGATCTGTTTGCCATCCGTTTTTACACTTTTCTGGCGGATCCGCTTTTTCCACACTTTGGCGAATTTTTACTGGCGACAAACGACTGAAGTGTGAAAGAGGCATTATTCTATTCTGATGGAGTCACGCTGTGAATTTACTGTACTTGGCTAATGAAATGCTGGGTTTCCCTTGAGATGGGTGCCTTTTTTCACATTGACGATTTTAACGCAATTGTGAGCATACCCTTAATTCAACTATAAATATTAAATTTCTGTTGTCTCACCGTTTGCATGGGTTACATCCCATACTCCCAAGACATACTGAAGTCCACTGGTCCTTTTTATTTATAGAACCCCTTAATGACCATTTTATTTTTTTTTGTTTTTGCACTTTCATATTTTGCTCCCATTGTTCCAATTGCTTTTTTTTTTTTTTTTTTTTTTTTGTGGGACGATTTGTGGTTTTGAATGACACAATTCATTATACCATACAGTGTACTGTAAAAGGGAGGCGGGGGAGTTCTAAAAACTGTGAAATTGCATTAAAAAAAGCAGTTTTTGGGGTTTTGTTTTTACAGAGTTAATTGTGGAGTAACAATGACCTGACATCCTGATTCTCCTGGTTAAAAATTAAATACAGTACAGAGCAAAAGTTTGGACACACCTCATTTAAAGATTTTTCTGTATTTTCATGGCTATGAAAATTGTACATTCACACTGAAGGCATCAAAACTATGAATTAACACATGTGGAATTATATACTTAAAGGGAATCTGTCACCCCATTTTTGCCCTATGAGATAGGGCCACCCCCATCAGGGGCTTATCTACAGCATTCTGTAATGCTGTAGATAAGCCCCCCCGATGTTACCTTAAAAAGTGAAGAAAAACGAGTTATAAAATACTCACCCAGGGGCGTCCGCAGTCAGGTCCGGTCTGGAGGGAGTCGCGGTTCGGTTTGGCGCCTCCCATCTTGTAGCAAAGCCGGCCTCTTCTTTCCGTCCCGTTGCGGCTCCTGCGCAGGTGCACTGCTCTGCCCTGGTGAGGGCAGAGCAGAGTACTGTAGTGCACAGGCGCCGGACCTCTCTGACCTTTCCCGGCGCCTACGCACTGCAGTACTCTGCTCTGCCCTCACCAGGTCAGAGCAGTGCACCTGGGCAGGAGCCGCGTCAGGACGGAAAGAAGAGGCCTGCTTCGCTACAAGATGGGAGGCGCTAATCCGGACCGCGACTCCCTCCGGACCGGACCTGACGGCGGAATGCTCCTGGGTGAGTATTTTATAACTAGTTTTTCTTCACTTTCAGGTAACATCGGGGGCTTATCTACAGCATTACAGAATGTTGTAGATAAGCCCCTGATGGCGGTGGCCGCATCTCATAGTCCAAAAATGGGGTGACAGATTCCCTTTAACAAAAAAATGTGTAACAACTGAAAATTTCTTATATTCTAGGTTCTTGAAAGTAGCCACCTTTAGCTTTGATGACTGCTTTGCACACTCTAGGCATTCTCTTGATGAGCTTCAAGATGTAGTCTCCGGAAATGGTCTTCCAACAATCTTGAAGGAGTTGCCAGAGATGCTTAGCACTTGTTGGCCCTTTTGCCTTCACTCTGCAGTCCAGCTCACCCCAAACCATCTTTATTGGGTTCATGTCTGGTGACTGTGGAGGCCAGGACATCTGGCGTAGCACCCCATCACTCTCCTTCTTGGTCAAATAGCCCTTACACAGCCTGGAGGTGTGTTTGGGGTCATTGTCCTGTTGACAAATAAATGATGGTCCAACTAAACGCGAATCGGATGGAATAGCATGCCGCTGCAAGATGCTGTGGTAGCCATGCTGGTTCAGTATGCCTTCAATCTTGAATAAATCCCCAACAGTGTCACCAGCAAAGCACTCCCACACCATCACACCTCCTCCTCCATGCTTCACGGTGGGAACCAGGCATGTAGAGTCCATCCTTTCACCTTTTCTGCGTCGCACAAAGACATGGTGGTTGGAAACAAAGATCTCAAATTTGGACTCATCAGACCAAAGCACAGATTTCCACTGGTCTAATGTCCATTCCTTGTGTTCTTTAGCCCAAACAAGTCTCTTCTGCTTGTTGCCTGTCCTTAGCAGTGGTTTCCTAGCAGCTATTTTACCATGAAGACCTGGTGCACAAAGTCTCCTCTTAACAGTTGTTGTAGAGATGTGTCTGCTGCTAGAACTCTGTGTGGTATTGACCTGGTCTCTAATCTGAGCTGCTGTAAACCTGCGATTTCTGAGGCTGGTGACTCGGATAAACTTATCCTGAGAAGCAGAGGTGACTCTTGGTCTTCCTTTCCTGGGGCGGTCCTCATGTGAGCTAGTTTCTTTGTAGCGCTTGATGGTTTTTGCAACTGCACTTGGGGACACTTTCAAAGTTTTCCCAATGTTTCGTACTGACTGACCTTCATTTCTTAAAGTAATGATGGCCACTTGTTTTTCTTTACTTAGCTGCTTTTTTCTTGCCATAATACAAATTCTAACAGTCTATTCAGTAGGACTATCAGCTGTGTATCCACCAGACTTCTGCACAACACAACTGATGGTCCCAACCCCATTTATAAGGCCAGAAATCCTACTTAGTAAACCTGACAGGGCACACCTGTGAAGTGAAAACCATTTCCGGTGACTACCTCTTGAAGCTCATTAAGAGAATGCCAAGAGTGTGCAAAGCAGTCATCAAAGCAAAAGGTGGCTACTTTGAAGAACCTAGAATATAAGACATAATTTCAGTTGCTACACACTTTTTTGATAAGTATATAATTCCACATGTGTTAATTCATAGTTTTGATGCCTTCAGTGTGAATGTACAATTTTCATAGTCATGAAAATACAGAAAAATCTTTAAAGGAGAAGGTATCTCCAAACTTTTGGTCTATAAATATGTGATTTTCTTATTGCATATATATATATATATATATATATTATATATATATATATATATATATATATATATATATATATATATATATATATATATAAAAAATGGCTTTTGTTTCTCCAGCGATCAGTCCAATAGTAGAGTAAAAAATAACTGACTATATGCAAAATTGTTATCGATGAAAAATGGAACTTTTTATTGGATAAATAAGTTATTTTTTACTCTACCATTGGACTGATCGCTGGAGAAACAAAAGCCATTTCTTATATATGTATAGATTTATCCCAATCTGTTTTCCATGCGAACTGCGACCACAGGCTGGACGTATTCCCGGTTTCTTCAAAGCGGTGAGCTTGGTTTTTGCACCCTGAGCTGACATTTTTTATACCATGTTGAGATTTGTATGACAGTTTTGTAGCTTTTTATTACATTTTTAGGGGGATAGGGGAAGTGCAACAGCTGAAAAAAAAAGTGGCAGCTCTGGTGTTCCATTTTTCCTAGTGTTCCAAAGCTGCCACAGTGCCGCTGGTCAGAACTGTCAATCAGTCAGGAACGTACCACCACTGGCAATTAACAAGTAGACGACGGGGTGTGGAGCGGTGCCCTCCTGAATACACGGTGAGACAACCCTTTTAAAGTTGGCTAAACTTGGATGGTTTTCAAGAATTGGGTCTCTCTTGACGGTAAAAGCATTGTTGGCAACTAGTTATGGGTGGTCAGCACATCCGACGCCGAAGATTGTCTGAAAGTGAAAATGGAGGGAGTCTGGGAGAAGGAGGCAGGCGCAGCTACACAGGTAGACTCCGCAGGCGCCAGATTTCCTGCCCCGTAGTGTGAATACATAATAACAAACTGCCGGGAGGGATCAGGGGAAAGGCAACGACGCAGGCGCTAGTCTTCTGACAGTTCCCGGGCAGCGCGCACTGCGCATGCCCGGGGACTGATACAAGAGCGCAGGCGCCAGACAAAAACGAAAGGCAGGAGGGGTGACGATGAAGGACCTTGATGGACGGCTGGGGGGAAGATGCGTCACTGGAAGAGGACATACCTCTTAGACCCATCTAAGGTATGGGGACCGATTTATAAAACTGAATATTTCAGCGTTCCAGAGGCACAGAAATAAAAGAGCCACCTTCACAGACTGCTGCATTAGTGCTGCTGAAGGTGGCTCTTTTACTGCAAAACGGACGGGGGGTGACAAGTTCCCTTTAAATCACTTGAACCCTGTGCAGAATGAGCGCTAAAGTCGCTGTCCATACACACCCATATGAATGTATAGGTAATGAAGAGGGGTTGAGAGAATTGCCGCAGCTATCACCTCCTGTTAATTACTTATACTCCAAAGGAGGGGACATTGACGCTAGTGCTCATTCAGTGCAGGGCTCACATGAAACCCTGGACGTGAGTGCCGACACCACTGGAACAACGCTGGCGCCGGCGATGAGTATACTAGTTTTTATTTAACAAGGGCACGTATTGAGAGTGAAAAGTGGTTGTCCTAGTCGTGGACAACACCTTTAATTAAAAGAAGGATTTACCAGGTAGATGTCAACAGTTCCAGTCCTTTTGTTTTCGGGTACAATGAGAGGTGTGTGCCTTCAGTCTACATCTATCTGATGCGCTAAGAAGTCTGTAGATTGCTAGGAAATAGTCCTGAGTGGTGATAATCTACACAGATTACATTAACAATCTATGTGCAACAGGAAGCTAATGTGGTTTGATATAAGGGCAGCAGGATTTGAGCAGAGCTATTGGTTGTGGGTCACACTAATTGGTAGCTGGATGTGTCCTCAACTATGTTTTTAATTTTTCATCCTTTTATGTACAGTACATTACAAACATAGGTTTGACTGAAATCAAATAATTGTCAAACACATCACTGTATTCTTTTATGGCCAATGACTAATAAAACAAATGAATTAGTTAGCCAAACAGAACATGTCATGTTATAATTGATAATACCATTGATATTGTGCTGATACATATCGGTTAGACTGCTTGGCCTCAGAGTATGCCATGCATTTCTATAGGGTGAATGGGAGTCTTGTTCAGTAAGTGATGGTGGCTTCATACAGGACTAAATAGAATAGCAGCTATGCAATTCATCCTATTAAATTATATGGGAGTCAGGGGAATTTCAGATGTCCATGAAACACTGTCCAGAGTACAGACCCTGGGACAGTCTCCTTTCCCAAGCTAAACATCCTCATATTATGCCTATGAGCCTGTTGTGTTTGGGATTAGAAAACCCTTTGCCACACCTCCAAACATGGTGATCAGGATATGTGTACTTGGAGTTTTCTAGTGGAAACCTCTTCAGGAAATGTTTCTATATTTGGGTTTGTGCACAGAACATCATTTTCAGGTGGATTCCACATTAAGGGAGTCTTCTAGTCTAGATGTCGATTTATTTATTTATTTATTTTTTTTTTATGCTATTTTTGTTTTTGTGGAAAAAGTATAAGGGTTGCATCTCCACTTTCTGGAATGCCGGGAACTGAACGCCCCCTTCTGTACGTGCGGTGATTCCGGATGTTTTTATAGACCGGTTATTTACCTTGCTGAGATGGAGCGTCTCCGCAAGGTAAATGGACATGCTGCATTCTAAAAAGACGCTCCCGCATGTCTTGTTTCGTGGGTGTGTCACCCGCTTATTAGTACGCATAGTGGAGATGGGATTTAATAAAATCGCCTCCACTATGCTTTAACATCTGGATGCTGCGGATTAAACGCTGCGGCTGTATGCAGCGTTCAATCCGCAGCAAATCCGGATGTATTACGGCCCGTGGAAACATACCCTAAGGGTTTTTTGGGAGACGTTTTTTACAATATATTTACACGTGTGAAGTATGCTTGCAAATTTTTATATCATGAAGAGAGTAAAAATAAGTACTGTAAAAATGCAGTGAAGAGGGCAAGGAAAACAGAACGGTGGCCATGATCCCAGCTGTTGTACTTGTCTGAAAATAAAAAACCAAAGAGATTCTTAATTATTATGATTGATGCTATTCTGAAAATTGAGAATCGATTTTTGACAATTTAGAAGCATGTCAAAATTACAAAAAGAAAAAAAAAATTTGACTTGAATTTGGACTTGATTCCGGAACAGGAGATAGGCACTTATATACTGAAAATGTGTTCACAAAGCCGACTCTATTGACCAGTTGGTTCTGGAGATATCGTCGCCACCGATTTGGGGGAAAAAAGTGGTTTAGAGAAAAACAAGTTAAAGCTTTTCGTACTGATTATACAGAGAAACGTTTACTTACAATCAGCTATTCCAGGACCATAGGGTGATCCTTCCTCATGCTCATAACATTTCTGCAGAGTTGCTTTCTCTTTTCTGCAATGAGATCTGTTGACGAACGCCACTACGAGCGACTTAAATAAACCTCGTCCCGAATGTGTGTACATCTTCGCTTGCTGTCCAATAGTCATTGCTATCTCATCCATTACTTAAAGAATTTGCATGAATCCCTCGTTAAGGATATATTGCTAAAAACATAGCTGTGTTCACAATCTTTGCACCTGAATGAAGATGTTTCAGAGCAAAATGAGTGAGTTAAGCGATTCGTTATTTTGCCTTTCTGCTCCCAACACAACGTTACAGAAAAATTATCATCCTATTAGATCTCTGATCAGTTAGAGCGAGATTAGATATATATAATTTGAGAGTGAGATATACTGTATATAGTGAGTGCTTTGTGTGTGTAATTTACTCTACATGTTTTTTTTCCCCAGTAAATAAAGTCCTTTCAGAAACAAATGGGATGGGATCCCCCAACATTTTATTAACCAGCAGAGAGAAAGCGTACAGCTGGGAGCAGTGTGTAGCCTGGGAATGGGGTAATACTCATAGAGCTTCTTAGGCTATTTAATATCAGCTCACTGCTGTATACTTTGCCTTTACTGGTTATTTAAAATGGGGGGCTCCCCAAAAATGATGTAGAGTCCCCCTATAATTAATAACCAGCAAAGCCTCGCCTCCGAAAAACTTGGCAGTACCATCAGCATCTTATCGATGTGTTCACATGCCCTCTGAGTAGTTTTTTAAGAAATGTTATGTTTAGCTATTTTTGCAAGTTGATGCGCTCCAAAAGACTCCTCAAAAAACTGGGTGCACATACCTTTATAATTTCCAAGATGATCCTTTTTTTTTGAGTCTCAGAGCTAGAACCATCTTTCCTGTCTTTACCACATTTATTCTATATTGTAGACATGTTTTTGATAATTTTGATAAGTAGTGTGGCCTGTCAAAAAGCAGCAGAGAAAGTAGTGTGCCCTAAATTTTGTGCCAAAATTAAACTTAAATTGTACAACAGTTTGCCATAATTTAGTGGTCAAGGTAAGCCAACTTGGTGTAAACATAAATAAGACAGTCTAAAAATGTGAGAAGTTTATCAAACATAATGAACCAATTTGATAATTTCGGAGCATTTTAAAGGGAATCTTCCACCAGTTTTTTGCTGTGTATTTTGATAGCAGAATAATGTAGAGGCAGAGACCCTTATTCTATCGATGTGTCACTTACTAGGCTTTTTGCTGCACCTTCAATAAAATAATTTAGTGATAATCTCCGATAAAACACAGACTAGTTGTCTCATGCCCAAGGCTGTGTAGTCAGAGTCCTTATCTAGGCTTTTAGGGTACTTTCCCATGATTAGGAACTGCTGCGGGTTTTGTGTATTTATGCAGCGTCAAACCCACAGCGGCCAGGTGTTACAGCATAGTGGATGGGGTTTCTAGAAATCCCTTGTCCACTATGTGTGCATAGTCCCATGCAGGTCACCCACGGAGATTGACTTGTGGCACATCTTTCAAGACCTCAACATGTTAATTTCTCTGTCTGAGAAATTACGTCAATAGAAATGTATTGAACACGGTGAATCCGCATGGTTTAGTGAACACGTGGATTTACCTGCATTCAATAGAAGGCAGCGCTTTGGACGCTGCGAACATGCCCTGCGTCCAAATCACTGCTAGTTCCAAATCATGGGCACCCAGCCTTAGTTGAATCTGTGCTCACTTTATATACATGCTCAGTAGTGAGGCAGTGCTGGGGAGTCGGAGTTAGTCCGTCAGAGTCGATGGTTTGGCTTACCGACTCCACAGCCCTGCTCATGCCATCTAGTCCTCCTGCTGTTCGTAACCTGGTGACAGATCCCCTTTAAATCTGTCCAGTCTAAATTTGTAATCTTAGTGAGCCTGTCAGCAGAATTGTGTTCAGTAGCCTACATAGACAGTGTCAGATTGGCATGTTGTACGATTAAAATGTACATAGGTGATGATCCGTTGTGGTGTTTAGCATAAAGTTTTGTTTTGATGCTACGCGCCAGGCTCGGCTGCCAGTGCCATTTTGTTTACGTTTTTTTTTTTCCCCAACAAAACTATGTTTAAGTAACATGAAAACAGGCATATTATCCACCTTATCATGCTACAGCACAGGTATCGCCGCCTGCCTGATGAATGTGATTCTTTTTTTTTTTTTTCAAACCATAATTCTATGCAGGATGTATAATAGAGGACAGGTGACAGGGGCCATACAGATGAATGCCTAAGCAGAGCACCACATGAAGAAAGGCCGCCCCAGAGCACGAGCATATTATCTTCAACTGAAAACTGAAAATAAAGATTATTAGGTATCATTTTAATCAGTATAACGGCGCCAACCTGACAGTGTCTGTAGGTTACTGTGCACAATCCTGCTGACAGGTTCGCTTTAAAGTTAGGCAGCCTTAGTAAATCAGTCCCAGTATTTCTACTGACAGAATAATGTCACTATCGAGTTGTAGTGTGGCAATTTCAGTTTATAGCACAGTGGCAGCTTTATTCATTCATAAACAGCCTGTTATCCTTCAGCACACAGCTTTCTTGGGTGCAACTTGGAGTCACATCTCAGTAGCTACAAACTTAAAGATTAAGTGAATCTGACATCACCAGGAATGCTATTTTTTGGCATATATAGGGTTAATCTGAAGGTAAATTGCTTTAAAACCCTGTGTTGATGTGTGGCTACACAGAGAAAATGATGTTTTAAGCACATTGTAATCACCATTTAATGGCTCTCTCTTGGGGTGGTGAGGGGTGGTGCAGGAGCGAAATTACCACTTGGCACATATATTTAAAACTTTGGCAAGCTACCTCTCTCACCTGGCATTGCACTTTTAACTGTGTCAGCATCCTGGATGCCAATACAGTTAAAACCATTGATAAAGGAGGGCGTGGGCACAGTGACGTCACTATTTTGCCTACGCTGTGCAGAGCTTCAGAAGACAGACTACGGAAACTAAAGCAATGGGGATTGAGGAGAAGTGAATATTTTTTTTTTTTTTTTTATGTATTTGAGTTTGACATTCCTGGTACTACACAGTGAGCCGCGTCTGTAATCTTGGCCCAGCTTTTTGAATGACAGTTCGCTCTGCACACTCATGCTGCAGGAAGGCTGTCCCTCAAAGTGTAAATCTAAGGATCAGTGTAAGATTCCTGCCTTGATTTCCCTGTAGATTTTCCTAAGCATTTAAAATTGGTCACTTAGCCTGTTTCAGTAGGCCCCACAATCATTGTGAAGACTACTGACTTGACAGATGTCCAGAAGGCAGTCATTGACACACTCCACAAGGAAGGTAAGCCACAAAAGCTCATTGCTAAAGAAGCTGGCTGTTCACAGAGTGCTGTGTCCAAGCATATTAATGGAAAGTTGCGTGGAAGGAAAAAGTGTGGTAGAAAAAGGTGCACAAGCAACCGGGATAACCGCTGCCTTGAAAGCATTGTTAAGAAAAGGCCGTTCAAAATTTTGGGGGAGATTCACAAGGAGTGGACTGCTGTTGGAGTCATTGCTTCAAGAGCCACCATACACAGACATATCCACGACATGGGCTACAAGTGTCGCATTCCTTGTGTCAAGCCACTCATGACCAATAGACAACGCCAGAAGCGTCTTACCTGGGCCAAGGAGAAAAAGAACTAGACTGTTGCTCAGTGGTCCAAGGTGTTGTTTTCAGATGAAAGTAAATTCTGCATTTCATTTGGAAATCAAGGTCGCAGAGTCTGGAGGAAGAGTGGAGAGGCCACAATCCAAGCTGCTTGAGGTCTCGTGTGAAGTTTCCACAATCTGTGATGGTTTGGAGAGCCATATCATCTGGTGTAGGTCCACTGTGTTTCATCAAGACCAAAGTCAGTGCAGTCGGTTACCAGGAAATTTTAGAGCACTTCATGCTTCCCTCTGCCGACAAGCTTTTTGAAGATGGAAATTTCATTCTCCAGCAGGACTTGGCTCCTGTCCACACTGCCAAAAGTACCAATACCTGTTTTCCAAACAACAATATCACTGTGCTTGATTGGCCAGCAAACTCGCCTGACCTTAACCCCATAGAGAATCTATGGGGTATTGTCAGGAGGAAGATGAGAGACACCAGACCCAACAATGCAGACGAGCTGAAGGCTGCTATCAAAGCAACCTGGGCTTCCATAACACCTCAGCAGTGCCACAGGCTGACCACCTCCATGCCACGCCACATTGATGTCGTAATTGATGCAGAAGGAGCCCCGACCAAGTATTGAGTGCATTTACTGAACATACATTTCAGTACGCCAACATTTCGGATTTTAAAATCATTTTTCAAGCTGGTGTCATAAAGTATAATTTATTGGGATAATGACTTTTGGTTTTCATTGGCTGTAAGCCATAATCATCAACATTAACAGAAATAAACACTTGAAATAGATCACTCTGTTTGTAATGACTATATGAGTTTCACTTTTTGTATTGAAGAACTGAAATAAATTAACTTTTTGATGATATTCTAATTTAGTGAGAAGCACTTATATCTGCAGCGTTTCCACTTCAAAATCTGCAGGTTTATGCATTGAGAAAGTGATGACTGCAATGAATTATTCACGAATAATCTGCACTACAGGTCAATTTATGCAGTGAAGATTTGTACAAATTGTAGAGGAGATTTTTAAAATCTGATTATTTCCGACAGTGCTGTCTTATGGTTTTGATTTTCCACCCATAAATCTGAACCAAATCTAGAGTTTGCATTTACCGTAAGGTGTCTTTTTAGCCCTCCAAGTGACTTCTATTGTAAAGCATTGAGCATCTTCTTAGAGGAAAACCCCTGAAGGAAGGACAGTTGACTTCTTTTAATCACTTGTCTTTGAAAGGTGAAGCTTTTAAACATTCCCTGACAGGTGATACATGCGACCCAAACTGTGGGCATCATGCATCAGCTACTTGCTGTACAATCGCAGCCGTGTATATTTGTTTCTGAAACGCTGCGGCGAAAAACATACTTTCAATAGCTGCACTGTTCATACAGTTGGGTACCCGGCGGCTTCTCCTTATCCACTGACCGTAACATAGTAACACTAGCTATGAACCCGTTCTACGCCCGAGTTGCAAGCATTTTTATTGGTATATGGTCTCCCATCCTGGTATGTGCTGCCCCCTCCTATCCTGGTATGCATGGCACCCCTCATCCCTATCCTGGTATGTATGGTACCCCTCATCCCTATCCTGCTATGCATGGCCCCCTTATCCCTATAATGGTATGCATGGCCCCCTCATTCCTATTCTGGTAAGTATGGTCCCCCCCAATCCTGGTATGCATGGCACCCCATTCCTCATCCTGGTATGCATGGTCCCCTCACCCCCAATCCTGGAATGTATGGCCCCCTCATCCCTATTCTGGTATGTATGGTACCCTCACCCCCACTCAATCCTGGTATGCATGGCACCCCATTCCTCATCTTGGTATGCATGGTCCCCTCACACCCCAATCCTGGTATGTATGGCACCCCCTCATCCCTATCCTGGTATGTATGGTCCCCTCACCCCCCCAATCCTGGTATGCATGGTACCCCCTCATCCATATGCTGGTATTCATCATGGTTCCCTCACTCCCCAATCCTGGTATGCATGGTACCCTCACCCTCAATCCTGGTATGCATGGTCCCCTCACACCCCTATCCTGGTATGCATGGTTCCCTCATCCCCATATCCTGGTATGCATGGTCCCCTCACACCCTCCAATTCTGGTATGCATGGTCCCCTCATCCCCAATGCTGGTATGCATGGTCCCCTCACCCCCACAATCCTGGTATGCATGGTCCTCTCACCCCCCCTAAATCCTGGTATGCATGGTCCCTTCACCCCCCCCAATCCTGGTATGCATGGTCCTCTCACCCCCCCTAAATCCTGGTATGCATGGTCCCCTCACACCCTCAATTCTGGTATGCATGGTCCCCTCATCCCCAATGCTGGTATGCATGGTCCCCTCACCCCCACAATCCTGGTATGCATGGTCCTCTCACCCCCCCTAAATCCTGGTATGCATGGTCCCTTCACCCCCCCCAATCCTGGTATGCATGGTCCTCTCACCCCCCCTAAATCCTGGTATGCATGGTCTTCTCACCCCCCCCCTAAATCTTGGTATGCATGGTCCTCTCACCCCCCAATCCTGGTATGCATGGTAGCCCTCACCCCCCCAATCCTGGAATGCATGGTCCCCTCATCCCCCCACTCCTGGTATGCATGGTACCCCCCTTCCCCCAATCCTGGTATTGCAGCGGGGTCGCGCCGTGAGGTCAGGAGAAGGCGGGAATGTTCCTGCAGTACTCGGGGGTGTTTCCCATCCGGGCCCGGGGATTTGTCAATTTTAGTGATTTTTAGCCGCCGACGTACTTCCTGCTGGGTTAAGCAGGTGACATTTAATGAAGACATTTTTTTTCTCACTGATCATGTTATCTATCATGGGATTTTCTTGTGTAAATACAGTTGAAAAAAAGTCATTTAGCATATTGGCTTTTTCCTCATCCTCATCCTCATCCACCATTTCACCCAGACTATTTTTAAGGGGACCAACACTATCATTTTTTAGTTTCTTATTATTTATGTAGTTAAAGAATATTTTGGGATTATTTTTACATTCTCTGGCAATGAGTCTCTCTGCCTCAATCTTTGCTGTCTTGATTTGCTTTTTACAGAATTTATTTAATTTTCTGTATTTATTTAATGTCTCATCACTACCTACTTGCTTTAATTCCCTAAATGCTTTCTTTTTGTCACTTATTGTGCCCCTTACAGCTCTATTTAGCCATAGTGGTTTCCTCCTAATTCTAGCATGTCTATTCCCATAGGGTATATACTGTGCACAGGTCCTGGATACTAATAAACGTCTCCCATTTTCTTTGTGTATTTTTATGTCTCAGGATATCGTCCCAGTTTATTGCACCAAGATCATCTCTCATCCGTTGGAAATTTGCCTTCCTGAAGTTTAGTGTCCTTGTAACCCCTCGACTACACATCTTATTAAAGGGAATCTGTCACCCCATTTAGCCATATCAAGTAAAGATATGGCTGAATAGTGCGTCCCATAAGCAAGCTATCGGAAGGTATCATATATCCAGATACCCCCGTTTTGATAGCAAAATACCTTAGTAAAGTCGGGATTCTTTTCTCTAAATCAGGGTGGTCAGGTCTGGAGGGCGGCGGTTTCACCCTCCTCTCCCCCCCCCCCCCCCCCCCGCTCCTCGGCATGTCTTGCGTATCGCCGTCTGTGAATAGCACAGACGGCGTTCTGCTTACCGCCATTGCGCTTTTCAAATTCCCCCGTGCCTACGCAGTGTGCTTTGGCCATCAGTGGGCAAAGCATAAAATCATTACAGCGCATGCGCAACTCTTTCCTTGCCCCGGAGATGACTGCTTGCATTGGACGACTTCCGGGGCAGGGAAAGTAAATGACAATAGTTGCGCATGCGCTGTAATAATTTTATGCTTTGCCCACTGTTGGGCAAAGCACACTGCGCAGGCGTGAGGGGAATTTGAAAAGCGCAATGGCGGTAAGCAGAACGCCGTCTGTGCTATTCACAGACGGCGATGCGCAAGACATGCCGAGGAGCGGGGGGGGGGAGAGGAGTGAAATCGCCGCCCTGCAGACCGGACCGCCCTGATTTACACAAAAGAATCCCGACTTTACAAAGGTAATTTGCTATCAGAACGGGGGTATCTGGATATATGATACCTACCGATAGCTTGCTTATGGGACGCACTATTCAGTCATATCTTTAGTTGTTATGGCTAAAATGGGGTGACAGATTCCCAGGATACATGAAAACTTATTATTTTGTGATCACTATTACCCAAGTGACCCTCAACCCTTATATTTGATATGCAGTCTGGCCTGTTGGTTAATGTCAGGGTCTGTGCACACGTTGCGGAATCTGCTACGGATCCGCAGCAGAACTGCAAATGATGTACAGTACCATTATATTCAATGGAAATAAAAAAACGCAGTGCACATGCTGCGGATTTTTCCGCACGGATTTGGTGCGTATTTAAATCCGCAGCATGTCAATTCTTTTGTGCAGTTCCGCAGCGTTTTTAGACCTGCTCTAAATAGGAATCGCAGGTCTCAAAACGCAGGGGAAATCCGCACTAAATCCGCAGGTAAAACGCAGGTCATTTTACCTGCGGATTTAGCAAAATCTGCGCGGAAAATTCCACAGCAGATTCTGCAACGTCTGCACATACCCTCAGGTCTATCAGTGCCCCCCCCTCTTGTTGGGTCCTGAACTAGTTGATAAAGGTAATTGTCTCTCATAGTTGTCTAAAACCTATTACCTTTGCTGGAACTGCAGGTTTCTGTTCCCCAATGTATTTCAGGGTAGTTGAAGTCCCCCATAATAATGACTTCTCCTTGAGTCGCTGCTTCATCTATTTGCTTCACGAGGATATTCTCTGTTGCTTCCATTATTTTTGGAGACTTCTAACAAACCCCTATCAGTAATTTATTATTTTTTCCCCCCTCCCCTAATCTCCACCCACAGAGACTCTACATTTTCACTGACAAGTCTGTGCTTTTACCAGTTATTAAAAGTATGTTTTACTGGAAACGTCACAGCATAGTATTTAGGTACTTACTACAGTTTACAGATTGGCTGTTATCATATTGGCGCCCTGTGAATACTGATTAATTATAAAGTCGTTACTGAAGTTGTGTTACATGGTGAGGTCAGCATAAATACTAATGTTTCTTTCCATTTCCTTCCAGCATTCATACAGTCAGAAAATGTCATTGAAGTGCTGCGATTTGATGAAGGAGGCCTTCTAGAGGTAATTTTATAATGACTCCGAATGGGACTGGTGGAAGACACTCGTTGGAATTTGTGTGGCTGGCTCAGTATGTCACATGTAGTGGCCTGTTAGTTGGTGAATAGTGTAAATGTGCACATGGTATACCTGAATGTGAGCCTGAGAAACACCATGGCATTGCCACTATGCATCAGGCTGATAAACTGCATTCCTTGTATGTCTGAGGAAGTGTCACTTGTGTCTGCTGTACGGCAACGTGTCCTCCTGTGAGTCATGCCTGCCTAATAATATGTGATAATATGTAATGATGTGTATGAAGACTCCGTGCTCACAATCTGCTGTGGTGATGGGAGGTGAAGCATGTGACTAATAAAATGCCTCTTCTCGGACATCTCTGTATAACTTTAGTTTTATTTTACTTATCCTACATTGTAATTCTTGTGCAGGGTGTCCCTTTGGCTCAGTAGTTGTGTTCTCTGGTCAACATGGAGAAAGTAAAAACTTGTAATCCTATAAATGTGTATTGCCATATTTCTTGGCCATTGTGTCTATGCAACAAGTGCAGATTTTTTGGAAGGTGTGTTCCCACACGCCAGATATGCAGCAGATTTCTATATTACAGTGGCAGGATTGTGGATGAGATTTCCTGAAAGGTTTTTAATTTTATCCTCCCTGGAGCCCTAGGTATCTGCACCCACCACTAGAGGGAGCAGGGGAGGTTACTGCTTACTGTGTTATTAATGTGTTGGCCTCTCCTGCTCCCTCTAGTGATGACTGCAGGCAGCCAGAATTTACAGGTCGGACCACAGTAATAGTAGGTGTAAATGCTGCTGATTGGTCACTACGCACTGTAGTAGAAGCACTGCTACTGGTCGATCAGTCCACAGTGGATTTATAATGCTTACTGCCTTTAGTCAGTCTTTGGCCTATTGTAAGGTAATCCCTTGTCCGTCAGTCTATAATCTGGTGCATGTGCCCTGTTTATTAAAGGGTCACAAAGATTTTGCGGCTTAATCTGAAAGATGCGAGATGTAGAGGCAGAGACCCTGATTACAACAATCTCTGAATCATGTTATGAGCAGGAGATTATCACTAGATGACTACTTGGCCGACTACCAGGTAGATAGATTACGGATTCTTTGCAACTCACATTAGTATGAGTAATGTCCCCACTAGCCATGAATAATACACATACAACCAAAAGAAAAAAAAATTAGTGTCAGAGCCGCAAATCATAAACAAATAGTTACAAAAATCAGATCTTTATTTGGACATTTCATAAAACAATGTAAACAAGTAAACACGGAGCACAGACAAGTAGACTAAAAAGTTGGTGGCTGAGCTATTGTGATGAAGCATTGGTGAAACGCGCGTCGGGTGATTGATGACTAAGCTTCGTATGTAATATTGGTACTGATAACCTGTAGTATTCATTTTTATCCATATGAATTTTCTTGTGGGAAATTGTAACCTTTGTAGTGTTATGGCACATTCATGCACTTATAACTGCTTACTTGCCTAGCTTTACAAATTTATATTGGTATATTTATGACTATTTACTTATCATTACAAATGTATACCGGGAGAGTGTACAGTAATATATACACACTTTTTGAGTATTATCAAATTACATTGATAGAACGTTCTTATATGAATTGTATAACCATCTACAAGTACACAGTTACACATGCAGATGTGCATACCTACCTATATCACGTTCTATATGTGTACCGAGGTATGTCCTAATGCACTTTTTCTACATATGTACTAATGAAGTTTTAGAATATACGCACTATATGGGCATCTAAATTCAAACTTCCAGGGGTTTCCACAATGGCTCACCCACCCACTTTTTAGTTTACTTGTTTACATTGTTTTATTTAATTTCTAAATAAAGATTAGATTTTTTTAACCATTTATTTGTTTATGATTTGCGTCTCTGCCACTAAGAGTGCTCTCTTGGTTGTATGTTTAATACGAAGTAGTCCAAGCACGCCCCACTACTGATGAGCAGTTTTCTGCATATTGTAGGGATCCGCTCTGGTAGGCAGGGGCCGGGCCGCAGTAATGAGGCATACACACAGGCTTTTAGTTCAAAGTTCAGTGGTTTTAATAACGGGTTCAACAAAAAGTCCAGATAACAAAATCAAAGCAGAACATAAATCACTCCAGTTTGGAGAACCACTGGTCCCAGACTCACCCTTGCTTGGGACAGGCTTAACTAAGCGGCTGCAAGACAGCAGAGACCGCCAGGTGCCATTCCGGGTGGTCTGGTACTCGTTCCTGGTGCACACTGACACACTAACAAAAACAAGCTTCCAGGCTGACTCCAGCCAAACTCCTTCCTTCCACACCCACCAACTACAACAGCTCCTTGTTTTATAGGCCTAGTCCACACCCTCAGGTGAGGTACACATCAGCTGACCTGATCACGTGACTATGACCTCATCACAGGTCCATGAGATCAGGGAAAATCTTGACCAAACTCCAGTCTGCTAGGAGAAATATATCTCCCATCCATCAAGACCCCTTTGGTGTACCACAATATGCACAGTGTACCTAGAAAGTTGCGGTTAGTGGTGTGGGTTGAGTTATACAGTGCTTGGCACTCAGAAAACTGGTGGATTTGCAGCGGATAAAATGGTGATTACCTTATATCAAAATGACAGCATGTACCGAAGTGATACATTGCTGGAATTAGGATTTGCGGCCATACATGAAACTGCTCTCAGATGTGGTAGCAAAAACCTAGTGATAAATTTAATTTAATGTAATGCATGTGGTACTGAGGAAGATTCCCAGGATTGAAAGTTTTTCTATTAGTAGGAACTAAGTACTGATCACTGTGGGTCTCGCCAATGGAACCCACAAAAGTCCTGAGAACAGGGCTTTGCATTGCCCATCTTGAATGTTCACATGTTTGACCTGTGCTCCATCTATTGTTTATGGGACTTCCTGAAAAAGCAGAGTACAATGTGTGGCTATGTCCGGTAGTACTGTACGCAATAATTTAAGAGGTGCATACACACCTCTGCTCCTTTCACAATTGGCCCATGCGGATCCTCGTTCTTTGGGTCAGGGGAGGTTGCCCAGTCTTCAGGCTATTACCTATATACTAGGGATATACAATAACCTCTAAGGCTGGGTTCACATTGAGTTATGGCAGTCTAACGGATTGCGTTACAGCGCGGCATTAACGCGATGTAACACATCCGTTAACACACCCATAGACTACCATAACGTAGCGCATCGCTAACGCATGTCATAATCCGCATGCGTTAGCGATGTGCCGTCATGCTGTGACGGACCCTCGGACGCGGTCTGCAGCGTTCGCGGATCCGTCACTGCTAGCACAGATGGAGCATCTGCGCTAGCGCAATCGCATAACACGATCAAAAAAAAGGCAGCTGCGTCAGCACAGTCCGTTTAACGCATGCATTGAACGGACTGCCCTAACGCAATTTGAACCCAGCCTAACTCTGGGAAGTGTCCTTTAGTAGACGCTCCCAAGATTGCTCTAATGATATATATGGCATCAGGTGATCAGCAGTCAAGAGGCTATGTATTGTCCTGTCCCTTCTTGCCGCTACAGTTCTATAGGAATTCTGTTTGTTTATAGGAAACAAGACCTCTTGGCAGGTCAGGAGCATGTAATTTTGTATTTCTCCTAAATTTTTACATATGATAACAAGGTAGTTGGCTTTCTTTGTTTATTTACCATCCACCTTGGGCCAAATGAATATATGGAGCCTGTCCATCTAGTCAGCTCACTTTTAGGTTGCGATTATCTGGGTATAGGAAAGTGTTTTATTGCCATTTGGATATGAAGGAAGTGATTAAGGTTTATTATTATTTTACTACATAGCATGGTCCATTAGTTCACTTCTCTGTTGAACAGACTTTGATTTGTAATAACATATTAGAAGAAGCTCTTCTCACTCTGGCTTTAGTAGCAATGGACTGTAAGTGAAATGTACAAAGTCCAGATGAAAAATGTTACATAATTTGGCGGTACTCTTCCTTCACAATAAACATGACTAACACAGATGCGCTGTATATTTCTGTGTACGTGACTACCACAGATGCACTGTATATTTCTATATACGTGACAACCACAGATGCACTGTATATTTCTATATACGTGACGACCACAGATGCACTGTATATTTCTATATACGTGACGACCACAGATGCGCTGTATATTTCTGTTACGTGACAACCACAGATGCACTGTATATTTCTTATAACACATGCACGACAACAGCCAAGATGCACTGTATATTTCTGTATACACACGTGACAACCACAGATGCACTGTATATTTCTGTATACACGACGACCACAGATGCACTGTATATTTCTGTATACACGACGACCACAGATGCACTGTATATTTCTGTATACACGACAACCACAGATGCACTGTATATTTCTGTATACACGACGACCACAGATGCACTGTATATTTCTGTATACACGACGACCACAGATGCACTGTATATTTCTGTATACACGACGACCACAGATGCACTGTATATTTCTGTATACACGACGACCACAGATGCACTGTATATTTCTGTATACACGACGACACAGATCACTGTATATTGTAACACGACGACACGATGATGTATATTTCTGTATACACGACGACCACAGATGCACTGTATATTTCTGTATACACGACGACCACAGATGCACTGTATATTTCTGTATACACGACGACCACAGATGCACTGTATATTTCTGTATACACGACCACCACAGATGCACTGTATATTTCTGTATACACGACGACCACAGATGCACTGTATATTTCGGTATACACGACGACCACAGATGCACTGTATATTTCTATATACGTGACGACCACAGATGCACTGTATATTTCGGTATACACGACGACCACAGATGCACTGTATATTTCTATATATGTGACGACCACAGATGCACTGTATATTTCTATATACGTGACGACCACAGATGCACTGTATATTTCTATATACGTGACGACCACAGGTACACTGTATATTTCTGCATACGTGACGACCACAGGTACACTGTATATTTCTGCATACGTGACGACCACAGGTACACTGTATATTTCTGCATACGTGACGACACACAGATGCATACTGTAATATTTTTTGTATACAGGACGACCACAGATGCGCTGTAAATTTTTAAAAACATGGCATCCACAGATGCACTGTATATTTCTGTATACACGGCGACCACAGGACGACCATAGATGCACTGTATATTTCTGTTGTGAACGTGTTGGAGACGACTTCAGAGCTGAGGCTCCCTCTGGTGGTTGCTGAGGGTATTGAACCTATTTTGAACAGCAAGAGTTCACCATCTGCAATGGATGAATGGTTATCAGTGGGGACGGACTGGCCTGATATAAGTGAGCTGGCCTCCCATGATCCTCGCCGGTGATAATTGTTACTTTCCTGGTCTTGGCTGGAATTCAGCTTGCTTTTCTGCTGTCTCCTGCTATCATTCAGTTAAGTTACTTTCTGTTTTTTTTCCTGTGGTTTGATTTCCCTTGCTTTTGCTGCCATGCTTTTGAGTTCAGCCGTGTCCCTTTTGGGGGGCTTGTGCTGGTCTCTGTTCTCTTTTTGTATTTGCACTTGTGCTCAGTTCTTGTGATATTTTACTGCTGGGTATCTGCGTATTCACACCAGAGATCTGATATAGGTGATAGAGACCGTGTGGTCTCAGCATTTTTGTAATCAGAAGTGTTGGAATTTTTCCTAGGGTTTTTGTTGGGTTGCAGACAGTATTCTCTCCTGTACTGTCCTATCTAGACAGTTTTAGGCCCCAGCGTTTGCTCATTCTATTTTCTTTCTGTGTTCGTGTTTTCCTCTTGTCTAACCGCCATTATATGTTTGGGGGCTTCCTAATACTTTGGGGCTCTACTCCGGGGCAGTTAGCTTTCCTCTTTCCATCTACAATGGTAGCTAATCTCTCCGGCTGTGACGAGGCGTCTAGTGCACCGTAGGAATGTCCCACGGCTGCTTCTAGTTGTGCAGTTAGTTTAGGGGTCTGCAACCTATTAGATACCAAGCTCTCTGGTGTTTGGCTGCCTTTGCTGTTTTTTGCTCCTGCCTCCTCAGCTACCAAAACATAACAATTTCTCTATACATGCCGACCACAGATGCACTGTATATTTCTGTATACACGGCGACCACAGATGCACTGTATATTTCTGTGTACAGGACGACCATAGATGCACTGTATATTTCTGACAGCAATCACTGGAGGAATCTATGAAACGTTACATTCACCAATCGGACCACCGCTTTCGAAATTTCCTTGTCCAATAAAGCAGCTATACATTTGGTTGCTATGTGCAACTGCTGACATTTCCCTTGTGCTCGTTTTAGGTAGATATGTTAAGTTCTCCGACATTTGATTCTATGAATGCTCCATGTTCACTGCCCAGGGATCTGGATTCATCCACTTTCAATATCGCCCTTATATGTAAAATAATGACGTCCGCCTCAGTTTTTCCTCTAAATAAGTTTATGCACAGTCAGTCAGATGCGTGATTGCAGAAAGCAATAACCTATTTAGTAAGATGAATGTTAGTAACATTGTAGCTAGGACTAAGTAAACGTAAGTTATCTGATAAGCAATAATTAGAATGGAGAAAGAGCAGCAAAGTTTCAAGTAGGTAATCCTCCATAACAAAGCTAGGGCGGCCTTTCACATATATACAGGTGTACTCATGCTACCATGTGATGACAGGGGAGTGGGTTTGCCGTTCATTCATTTTCTATAAATAGGAAAGTGTTTCTTTAGGAGAGGCTGGTTCTTTAATTTGTTAGGCATTCATACTGAAAGACTGCTGGCTGCTGTATAAATCTATGCATTCATGTATACACACATACCTACTGTATATACATAAACCTATATAGACACACATCTATACACTTACAAATGCACAATCTCTCCTATGATAGATGAGAACGATTATAGGAATCCATGTCTGTCCTGACATTTTTCTGCATTTCTGGCCATTGCCATGGGATTTGACAGAATTAGGCTGTGGGGCCACAATGAGTTTTTGATTCTCAAAAACACAGCGTATTACTGTTCCAGCAAAGTGGATGGGATTTATAGAAGTCTTATGCCCACGGGTTTTTTTTTTATTATATTTTTTTACTCTTTCTAAATTGACCAGCACTGTGAGTTTCAAATCTGCACCATATCCATTTCTCTTGCTGGTACCCTGAATTTTTTGAGCAGATTCTGAATGGTTGCTTAGGACACCTAATTGATCATCTTAAATTGTCACATTTAGGCTATGTGCACACGTTGCGGAATTGCCATGGAAATTTCCGCGGCAATTCCGCACCTCCCTGCCGCGGGAAATCCGCATATTATAGGTATGCGTATTCCCGCTAAACACTAGCGTTTTGCAAGCGGAATTAGCTTGCAGAACGCTAGCGTTTTACAAGCTATCTGACAGGTTGGTCACACGAGTCAAACAAGTGTTTGACTCATGTGACCAACTTTTTACTATTGATGCCGCCTATGTCGCATCAATAGTAAAAAGATCTAATTTAAAATAATAAAAAAAACAATAAATAATGATATTCTCACCTTCCGGCGTCCCCGCAGCCTTCCCGTCTCTCAGCGACGCTCCCGGCAAGTTCCGTTCCCAGGAGTCCTTTGCGGCAATCATCCCGATGATGTAGCATCTCGCGAGACCGCTACGTCATCTGGGTGATCTCGCAAAGCACTTCTGGGAACGCGATTGGCGGGAGCGTCGCTGAGAGGTGGGAAAGCTGCGGGGACGCCGGAAGGTGAGAATAGCATTATTTTTTATTTTAATTATTGTTTTTACATGGATATGTTACCCAGGGCCTGGAGGAGAGTCTCCACTCCTCCAGACCCCGGGTACCACCCGCACATGAACCGCTTACTTTCCGCATGGTGGGCACAGCCACATGCAGAAAGTAATTGGTTCAATGCATTCCTATGGCGGCGGAATCGCCGCGGTTCCGCAAAAAAGAATGAGCATGCTGCGGATTCTCCCGCGATGCGATTCCGCCGCGGAAAAACCCGCAGCATGTGCACAGCATTGCGGAATCTCATAGGTCATAATGAGTTGTATTGTGCAAGCGGTTTTGCCGCGGTTTCGCGGCGTTTCCGCCGCGAAAAACCGCGGCAAAACCGCTAAGAAACCGCAACGTGTGCACATAGCCTTAAAGTGGCATTGCGGTCCATAACTGCTAATCTTGGATCTACTGCAGTGAAGAAAATAGCAACTGTTTATATGTGAAGTTTATTATAAATGTTAAGCTTTCCGATTTATCGTGAATATGAACTGGGCTGTGTATTTTAGTGTCTGTTTTGTTTAAATGGTTATCGTTATTTAACCATTGATCGTTATTTTGATTGTTATTTAACCATTGATGATCTATCCATAGAATGGCTCATCAGTATGAGATTAGTTGGTTGGGGTCCGACACCTGGCATGCCCACCGATTCTTTGAAAACTGCTTCGGCAGCAGTTTGATATAAGCAATGTACAAGGTGGAGCACAGAAGCCTCATTTATTACAGTACTCTGTAGCAGTGCCTCTATACAGTGTATTGGGCTGCTGTATTCCTTATACAATCGCGTATGCCTGGCTGCTGCTAGAGTACATTTCAACTGATTAGTGGCGGTGCCGTATTTTGGCATGTAAACTTTGGGTACCCCTGGTCAAAATTAGTGTTATTGTGAACAGTTAAGCAAGTTCAAGGGCTAAAAGGGGTAAAGATAAATAGATAATAGATCTTGGTGCCGAGATCTCCATCTTCTCTTGCCCTGGCAGCCATTTCCCCGGAGTCCACCGCACAGTAAACCGTGTAAGTGCAGGGGGCTCTGGCCTTTCACAAAATGTTGACAGAGCCCCGCAGCACCATTTGCAGAGGTGCGCCGCACATCAGAACACCCCCTCACCCCATCATGTGGCCTGCAGCAACGCTCCACTCTTTCCTCCTCCAGCAACGATCCTGGGACCCTGCTCCATCGCAGCCGCCACCTCAAGTAAGCAATAAGACGCATGGATTATAAGAAGCACCACTTTTATTAAAAAAAAAAAGTTCCTATTTTTCTCCTCAAAATATGGGGTGCGTCTTATAATCCGAAAAATATGGGAATAAAAAACAAAACTTCCTTCTCACCCCCACTTTGGGTGGTCTTTGCTGTCCTTTCTCACTCTCGGTCCTCTATCAGGGGGCTGGGAGTTTGAGGGTTCTGCGCAGGAACTTAGCTGTTCCCAGCATTGCGCTTTTCTGGACAGAGAGCTCAGATGTTGCTCCTGGGATCTGTTTAGGGGGTCACTGCTCCAAGTGCTCCTATCACCACTGGAATCACTGGTGCCGTCACCTTCCACATCTTCTCCAGTTCTCCTTTGAGGCCCTGGTATTTCTCCAGCTTCTCATATTCCTTCTTTCTGATGTTGCTGTCACTGGTGCTGCCACATCTATTATCATTGCTGTCTTCTGATCCTTGTCTACTATGACAATGTCTGGGTGGTTAGCCAGATCCAGACGGTTAGCTTATGCGTCTGGATCTTGAAGTCCCACAGGATTTTAGCCCTTTCATTCTCCACCACTTTTCCTGGGGTCTCCCACCTGGACTTAGGAGGACTTAGCCCATATGCTGTGCAGATATTACAGTATACAATTCCCGCTACTTGGTTGTGTAGTTCAGTATACGCTGTTCCTGCTTGCATTTTGCATCCTGCCACTATGTGTTGGACGGTTTCTGAGGTTTCTTTGCATAGTCTGCACCTTGGGTCTTGTCTTGTGTGGTAGATTCCTGCTTCTATGGATCTGGTACTTGGTGCTTATTCTTGTGCTGCTATGATTAGTGCCTCGGTGCTGTCTCGGAGTCCAGCCAGCTTTCTCCAGCCATTGGTAGGATTTCTCCATGTCAGCCACCTCCGTTATCTGACATGCTACATCCCATGCAGAGGCTTGTCTTGCCATGGCACTTCATGTTCCTGTTCTTTCTTCCAGGTCTGTTGTTTTTGCTGCCTTAGGCTCTCTCTCAACATCTCATCTTTTGGCACCATTCTTCTGATGTATTCCTGAATACTCCTTGTTTCGTCCGTGATGGTAGCTTGGATACTTATCAAGCCTCGACCACCCTCCTTTCTGTTGGTATACAATCTTTGGGTGCTAGACTTAAGGGGCCTTTACACATAGCGAGATCGCTAGCGATATCGCTCAAGCGTCACCGATATTGTGACGCAACAGCCATCTCGCTTCGTGTGAAATGTAGCGGCGACAGGCCCCCCTGCTGGCTATCGCTGATCGTGCTTGAATGCACTGGTCCATTTTTCCATCGTTGGCGTCCCGCTGGCCAGCACTAATCGCTGTGTTTGAAGCTTAAAAACGACGAGCGACCTCGTTAGCGACGCAGAGCTCAGTGACGCAGGCGTGACAAAGTTATATTACCGGTCACGCCCCCTCTGCCCCTATTGGTGAGTACAGCGCTCCCAATATGTGAAAATTGGGCGACTTAGTTATAAAAGACAACGCTGTAGCGCTTACTTCCACACTTTGTTCCTGTGCACTGTGGATGGTATTAACTGGTTTGCCTTCTGCGTTCCCGTGTGAGTAGCCATAGCATTGGATTTCACACCGCCGTTGCTTCAGCGTCCCTGACTGAATCGCTATTGCGCTGTTATTCGTGGATTCATTTTATTCATCAAAGGACTGCTCTGTCTGCTGAAGCACGCCCACCGAGGTCGGAATCGGTGACAATAAAGTAGTGTGACAAGGACTCAACGACCGGTGAGGTCGTTATGCAAATCGCTGATCTGTCTTGCATCGTTGAGGAGATCGGACTGTTTAAAAGCTAATTAACGATCATGCAACGACGCACCAGCAATCTTTGCCTGGTCTTATCGTGATCGCTGGTGCGTCGCTATGTGTAAAGGCCCCTTTAGGGTGGAGACGTCCATGCATTGTGAGGAGTTTTCGTATCTTCACATCTGCAGCTTTCATCTCTTCTTTTGGCCAGCACACTATGCCAGCAGGGTATCTGATAACTGGCAGGGCATATGTATTGATGGCACAAATCTTATTCTTCCCATTGAACTGGCTCTTCAGGACCTGTCTTACTCTTTGATGGTATTTGGATGTTGCTGCTTTCCTTGCCTCCTCATCATGGTTACCGTATCCCTCTGGGATGCCGAGGTACTTGTAGCATGTCTGTACATCTGCTGCGTGTCCTGCTGGTAATTCCACTCCATCGGTCTTGACTACCTTGCCTCTCTTTATTATCCTTTATCCCGATGTCTTTGCTGTAGATCCTTGTCACGTGGATCAGTGAAGCAATGTCTCGTTCATTTTTCGCATACAGCTTGATGTCATCCATGTAGAGGAGGTGGCTGATTGTGCTTCCGCTCTTGAACTTGTATCCATAGCAAGACTCTGTAATTATATCTAAGCCTATGCAGAACAGTGCACATTTGATGGATACTTGTACTAGTTGTCTCGAGTTGACTTCTAATGTTCTCCATAGCCCCATTGAGTTTCTGAAGAAGGTTATTAATTTCCTGTTGACATTGTAGAGAGCCAAGCATTCACAGATCCATGTGTGTGGCATTGAGTCATAGGCTTTCCTGTAGTCAGTCCAGGCTGTGCTGAGATTGGTCTGTCTGGATCTTGAATCTTGAGCGACTGCTCTATCTACTAGGAGCTGGTGCTTAGAGCCTCTGGTGTCGGTCCCAATTCTGAGCTGGATTCATGTACTGGTTCATATGGTTCTGTAGCTTGGTGGCTATGATGTCTCACAGGAGTTTCCATGTTGTAAGGCAGGTTATCGGGCGGTAGTCAGATGGAACTGTTCCTTTATGAGGATCCTTCAAGATCAGCACTGTTTTACTTTGTGTTAGCCAAGCTGGGTGGTGGCCTGCTCTTCATGTTCTAGACCTGCTGTTGGATGTCTGCTTCTGTAATGGTGACTGGTTCTTGCTGTGTTTTATTCTCAGATCCTGCAGCCACGTTGCACTTTGCGCTGTTACTCTGTAGTTGGGAGTACACTTTGGATGGTTCTTTAAAGAACAGGGCATTTATCTTCTTGGCCTCAGCTTCTCTAGTGTATCTCCCTAGTCTTGCAGCGAGTGCTGTGAGCCTTTGTTTAGCAGTCTCTAGGGCTTCAGTTGGGGTCAGGCCTTTGTACTTGACCAGCTTGGTTTTATTCTTGATCTTTACACCCTTCTGTATTTCTGTTAGTTGACACCTTCGTGTCACCTTGATTTTTGTCTCCAGCCTTCTTTTCCAAGGGGGGGGGCACATACTTCTGTTGTTCTTACTGGTTGTATAGCCAAGCATTTCCATGATTGCTGAGCCATTAGCATAGATAAGTTTATTAGTTTGAGTTATGGTGGTGGTAGGTATTGATGCAAGTGCTCTATTGGCATCTTCAAGCATACTGTTTGGTGGTGTTTGCTGGGCCTTGGCAGTCAATCTCTGGTATTGGTGGTTTGTCTTAGTTTATCTAAGATCTTCTGTTTCAGAAGACCAGCTGCAGTGCAGGACTGGATCAGGATTTTCAGGGGGTTGCACATGTTGTTCTTCCAGGTCTTCATGTGGGGTGGATCTGCAGTGCAGTTGAAACATCTCAAGTTGTGATAAGTGAAACATCTCAAGTTGTGATAATAGCTTTCTCTTTATGATATTGAAACATTGGATGACTAGTAGGTCAGTAGGTAGATGACTAGTACGTATACATCCAGAGTTTCTTCATAGTCTTCATATATCCTGTCTCATTTGGTCTGCTGTTATTGTAGCTCGCATTGATGTGCCATCCTGGATGAGCTGCACTACCTGAGCCACTTGTGTGGGTTGTAGAGTCCGTCTTATGCTACCACGAGTGTGAAAGCACAACCAACTTTCAAAAGTGACCAAAACATCAGTGAGAAAGCATTGGTACTGAGATGTGGTCTGAGGTCCCCACCTGCAGAACCACTCCTTTATTGAGTGTGTCTTGATAATTGCCAATAATTTCCATCTGTTGTTTATTCCATTTGCACAACAGCATGTGAAATTGATTGTCAATCAGTGTTTCTTCTTAAGTGGACAGTTTGATTTCACAGAAGTTTGATGTACTTGGAGTTATATTCTGTTGTTTAAGTGTTCCCTTTATTTTTTGAGCAGTATATATATTAAATATAATATATAAAAAAAAAAACAAACTTCCTTCTCACCCTCACTGGGAGTGGTCATTTGTAGCCCTTTCTCATTCTCGGGTACTCTACCAGAGGCCTGGGAGTTTGAGGGTTCTGCGCAGGATCTTGGCTATTCCCAGCATTGTGCTTTTCTATCTATCTATAGATAAAGATAAATAGATAGATAGATAGAATATACATATATATATATATATATATATATATATATATTTAGCTTGGCCCATGCAAAATGTTTGCACATTGCACATACATGTATTTCATGAGATGATGAACACAGACAGGTATTTATATATGTAGCTTGGTAATACAATAAATTAGTTTGATAAGTAGAGGCCAAAAAATGTCTTCCGGTTGAGGTGCCACCTGTAGGTCATTGTTTCTTTCTGTAGGTTTATGAAAATAAATGTTTAAACTGTCTTTAGTGATAAAATCGTGAATGTGTGGTTTGTTTGGCTCTTTTCTTGCTGAAGGGGCAAGTTTACCTTTCAAATGGTGTATCATTTGTGTGTGTGGGGCGAAGTAATCACCGAAAAAGCAGTGCATGTATACAAATGTGTTTGCATATGTGACTCACCTGCAGTGAAGTGTGCAATCCTCCAATGTGCCTGAAATAGGCTGGGCAAGTACTTGAGCAAGCTGGAAAGACCCCAAGGCAAATGTTTGGATTTGTTAGTGATGTCTGTAAGCAGCTTTGTGGTAGTGTGCTTTGGGGTAGTATGCTGCCACCTGCAGGTAATTTCATCTTTCAAATGGTGTATCATTTGTTTGTGTGGGTGGAGTATGAGCAGAGCAAGTGTGCAATTCATTAGGCAGTGCAGGCTTACAAATATGTTTGCATATGTGCCTCACCTGCAGTGAAGTGTGCAATCCTCCAATTTGGCTAAAATAGGCTGGGCAAGCAGCTAGTCAACCTGGAAAGCCCCATGGAAAATGTTTGGATTTGTTAGTGATGTCTGTAAGCAGCTTTGTGGTAGAGTGCTTTGGGGTACTGTGGTGCCACCTGCAGGTCATTTTCCTTACTGCAGGTTTATGAAAATTAATGTTTAAACTGTATCTTGTGATCAAATCGTGGATGTGTGGTTTGTTTTGCTCTTTTCTTGCTGAGGGGGGCAAGCTTACCTTTTAAATGGTGTATCATTTGTGCGTGTGGGTGCTGTATGAACGGAGATACAAAGTAATCATCGAAAAACTGTGTTTAGAAATAATATATCTATATATAGATATAGATATCTATGTCTATATATAGATATATAGATATATATATCTGTCTCCCGCTCTGGCAAAAATTAAGAGATCACTGCAAAAATTTCAGTTCGTCTGATTTTTCTCTTTATAGGTATATTTTTGAGTAAAATGAAAATTGCTCCTTTATGCTATAAACTACTGACATGTCTCTGAATTTCCAAGCAATGAATTTTGTATTTATTTTCAGAAAATGAGAAATGGTCATAACAAAAAAAATGCAGAACTTGTAGACCTCAAATAATGCTAAAAAATAATAATCATTTTGAAACAAAAATACTAATGTTTTAACTCAAGAAGAGTTAAGAAATCAATATTTTGTGGAATAACCATGATTTTAATCACAGCTTTCATGCGGCTTGGCATGCTTTCCACCAGTCTTTCACACTGCTTTTGGGTGACTTTATGCCACTCCTGGTTCAAAAATTTAAGCAGTTCTTCTTTGTTTGATGGCTTGTGACTATCCATCTTCCTCTTAATTACATTCCAGAGGTTTTCAATGGGGTTCAGGTCTGGAGATTGGGCTGGCCATGAGAGGGATTTGATGTGGTGGTCCTTCATACACACGTTGATTGACCGATCTGTGTGGCATGGTGCGTTGTCCTGCTGGAAAAACCACTCCTCAGAGTTGGGGAACATTGCCTGATTTGAAGGAATCAACTGTTTTTCCAGGATAACCTTGTATGCGGCTTGATTCATACGTCCTTCGCAAAGAAAAACCTGCCCAATTCCAGCCTTGCTGAAGCATCCCCAGATCATCACAGATCCTCCACCACATTTCACAGTGGGTGCACGACACTGTAGCTTGGACGCCTCTCCAGGTCTCCGTAGACTCATCAGAGAAGATTACCTTACTCCAGTCCTCTTATGGTCTTTGGCAAACTTCAGCCTGGCTCTCTTTTTCTTGTCATTGATGAAAGGCTTTTTCTAGCTTTACATGACTTGAACCCTACCTCTAGGAGTCTGTTACGAACTGTTCTTGCTGTGCACTTCACCCAGCTGCCATTTGCCATTCCTTTTGTAGGTCACTTGATGTCATCCTGCAGTTGCTGAGTGACATTCGAAGAAGATGATGGTCATCCTGGTCAGTGGAGAGTTGTTTTCGCCCTCTGCCGGCCTTGTTGTCCCCAATGTCTGCTGCTTGACCTTGTTGTAATGAACTGCCGTCTTAGAAATTTTAAGGATGTAGGCAACATGACGCTCACTGTATCCCTCTGCCAGTAAAGCCAGAATTGAGCCCTTTGTTTCCTCATTCAAGACTTTTCTTTTCAACTCCTTTGGCATGGTTAAGTTATTTTTTCATTCCTATTACTTTTGGGATATTACTAGCACTTGTTTTGCCATCCAGCTTGTCCTATTGCAAGAGGATTGTGAACACCACAGCAGTGTTTTTTATATTTTCCTTCTTTAAGATTTGGTTCAGGTGATCACCTACTCAGAAGCACGTGAAGTACAGTAGAATGAGGTGTACTCAGGTTGGAATTCAACTGACACTGGAATGGACATGTAGAGAATTATCTTTATATGCTATCTTCTTATAGCTCTCTCCTGCTTTGTGGGCTTCCACCCTTTTTCATTTTCAGAGTGCTAGGCAGCTGATTAGAAAAATCCATGGCTGCTGTTTTTTGGCACAAGTAGAGGAGGCTAGGCAATTTGCATCACCTCACCTTTCCTAACAATGATAGTGAAAAAGCCATACTCTTTACGGGCTAACTAAGGTCTTTAAAACTTGGTCAAAGTTATCTCAGCACACAAATCTCCAAGGATGCCCAAACTTTTGCATTGGTAATTTCTTTTTGTAATTTTTAAAATGAAAAAGATTTTTTTTGTCTAAAATACAAAGTAAATGTATGATCTTCAACTTTAGGCCTTTTTCAAGATTCGTTCCAAGTGCTTAACCGTTCACAATAACAGTAATTTTGACTCGGGGTGCTCAAATTTTTTCATGCCATTGTATGTGTTTGAGAATAAAACTGTCCCATCTGAGAGGTATGTTGTACTGTCAATTCTGGTTTAGGGACGTCTATATTTTATTGTTCTTTTTCTTGATGGTGTCAGTAATAATAGTATACAGTAGCAATAGCAGAAATTTTGTCCACGGGTGCCTAAACTTTTACTTGCCACTGTATATATAATCTATGTCGGTCATCAATTGTTAAGAACCAGACAACCCCTTTAATTTCCAAATCTAGCATAACATTTAAAAATGTTTTATTTGAGTAATGAATATTTTCAATTCGTGCCATTGGCAAACTTTTCATAAAAAAGTAGTTAACGGTTTAACCTTTGGGTGACTCCATCCAGCACCAACCACTGGAGGTGGAACTACAGAATCAGCAGACAGCATTCATTTCCATTGGAACTATGGAGCTAGCATCGGTCAGCCACTCACGACTAACGCCACATCCAGTGGACAGAGCTATAAGGAATTATTCCCCTCTCAACATGAAAGGCTGAGATTGGAAAAGACTGTTAGTACTTTAGAGCCCATGGGCGCAACGACCGCGGGCGCAACGACCACGGTCACATAGGTCGTAACCAAGCTCGTGTGGGTGGAGACCCGACAATGCCAGCAGAGACTTCAACTGGATGTGCGTCCTGGAATGCACATCCAGTTGAAGTGTATTGAAGTGCACAGACCCATTTTGTCAGTGCGTGACAATACACGCGACCGGCCAAACAGAGGCCAGCAGATGGCGTCTGCATGCACGTGAGTGGCAGTGATGTCCTGTGCTCCCATCGCTTGCACGCTGAAGTCAGCTACTGGCTTCAGAAGAGGACTCCGCGCAGAGGGAAGGTGACTATAATGTTGTGTTTTATTTTTCTATGCATTAAAGAACAGCAGCAGAACGGTAGACATATACCAGGATGGGGCCCAGGATAAAGGACATATATACCAGGATGGGGGATATATATACACTGCTCAAAAAAATAAAGGGAACACTTAACAGAATATAACTCCATGTAAATCAAACTTCTGTGAAATCAAACTGTCCACTTAGGAAGCAACACTGATTGACAATCAATTTCACATGCTGTTGTGCAAATGGAATAGACAACAGATGGAAATTATTGGCAATTATCAAGACACACTTAATAAAGGATTGGTTCTGCAGGTGGGGACCTCAGACCACATCTCAGTACCAATGCTTTCTGGCTGATGTTTTGGTCACTTTTGAATGTTGGTTGTGCTTTCACACTCGTGGTAGCATGAGACGGACTCTACAACCCACACAAGTGGCTCAGGTAGTGCAGCTCATCCAGGACGGCACATCAATGCGAGCTGTGGCAAGAAGGTTTGCTGTGTCTGTCAGCATAGTGTCCAGAGGCTGGAGGCGCTACCAGGAGACAGGCCAGTAGACCAGGAGACTTGGAGGGGGCCGTAGGAGGGCAACAACCCAGCAGCAGGACCGTTACCTTTGCCTTTGTTCAAGGAGGAACAGGAGGAGCACTGCCAGAGCCCTGCAAAATGACAAAATGTGCAAATGTCTGCACAAACGGTTAGAAACCGACTCCATGAGTATGGTCCGAGTGCCCGATGGGGGTTGTGCTCACAGCCCAACACCGTGCAGGACGCTTGGCATTTGCCACAGAACACCAGGATTGGCAAATTCGCCACTGGCGCCCTGTGCTCTTAACAGATGAAAGCAGGTTCACGCTGAGCACATCTGACAGAGTCTGGAGACGTCTTGGAGAGCGATCTGCTGCCTGAAACCTCCTTCAGCATGACCGGTTTGGCAGTGGGTCAGTAATGGTGTGGGGTGGCATTTTTTTGGAGGGTCGCACAGCCCTCCATGTGCTCGCCAGAGGTAGCCTGACTGCCATTAGGTACTGAGATGAGATCCTCAGACCCCTTGTGAGACCATATGCTGGTGCGGTTGGCCCTGGTTTCTTCCCAATGCAGGACAATGCCAGACCTCATGTTGCACCACAGACTGTCCAGGAGTTTGCGGATGCTTTATTCCAGGTCTGCGAGGAGATCCCTCAGGAGACCATCCGCCACCTTATCAGGAGCATGCCCAGGCGTTGTAGGGAGATCATGCAGGCACGTGGAGGCCACACACTACTGAACATCATTTTGACTTGTTTTAAGGACATTACATTCCGCTTTAATTTTGTGGGTGACTCCAAATCCAGACCTCCATTGGTTAATAAATTTGATTTCCATTGATGATTTTTGTGTGATTTTGTGTCAGCACATTCAACTTTGTACAGAACAAAGTATTCAATGAGAATATTTCATTCATTCAGATCTAGGATGTGATATTTGAGTGTTCCCTTTATTTTTTTGATCAGTGTATATCAGATGGAGTATGTATGTATGTGTGTGTGTATGCATATATGTGTGTGTGTGTAATATAAATATATATGTATGCTAGCTGAAGAGCCCGGCGTTGCCCGGACATAGTAACTAACTAAGGTTAGTTATAACAAATTATAATGATTATATCTCTATATAAAGCGAAGTATATAGCCCCCCCCCACTCTGCATAGCCACATTCACTATAATATCCCACACAATCCCGTCACAGCCACCGGACTACTACCCCTAAAACCCCACACAATCCCGTCAGCCAGAGCTACCGGACAACTACCCCTAATATCCCACATCATCCCGTCAGAGCCACCAGACTACTACCCCTAATATCCCACATCATCCCATTAGCCAGAGCCACCAGACTACTCCCCCTAGTATCCCATATCATCCCGTCAGCCAGAGCCGTTGGACTACTACCCCTAATATCCCACATCATCCCGTCAGCCAGAGCCACCAGACTACTAATATCCCACATCATCCCATCAGCCTGGTGTCAGAACCAGAGCGCTGAGTGGATTTGCCCTGACTTCCATACCAATGATACCTTTAATAGAAGCCTGGGGTGAGAATCAGAGCCCTGAGGGATTTACCCTAAATTCCATACCGGAGATCCCTTTAAGAGAGGCCTGGGTTCAGTACCAAAGCGCAGAGTGGATTTGCCCTCACTTCCATACCGGGGATCCCTTTAAGAGGGGCCTGGGGTCAGAACCAGAGCGCTGAGTGGAATTGCCCTAACTTCCATACCAATGATCCCTTTAAGAGGCCCTGGGGTCAGAACCACAGCGCTGAGTGGAACGGTCCTAACTTCCATACTGGGGATCCCTTTAAGAGAGGCCTGGGGTCAAAACCAAAGCGCTGGATGGATTTGCCCTGACTTCCATACCAATGATCCCTTTAATAAAGGCCTGGGGTCAGTACCAGAGCATTTGAAGGCAATTGCCCTGACTTCCATACTGGGGATCCCTTTAAGAGAGCCTGGGGTCAGAACCAGAACGCTGAGTGGAATTGCCCTAACTTCCATACCGGGGATCTCTTTAAGAGAGGCTTGGTGTCAGAATCAGAGCGCTGAGGGATTTATCCTAACTTCCATACCGGAGATCCCACCCAGTCACTGTCTGCTGAGGCTGATTTTATTTTATATATAATTATATATATATAATATAATATATATATATATATATAATCAGCATATACCAGGATGGGAGACCATATAACAATAAAAATGCTTGCCACCCGGGCGTAGAACGAGTTTATAGCTAGTATATATATATCTATGTATAGAGATATACATATCTCTATACATAGATATATTTATATATAGATGTATATATATATCTATATATATCTACATAGATATATATAGATATAGATATATATATATACCTCTATCTATATATAGATATATCTACATATATATATATATATATATACATATATATTAAATATATAACATATATATTATATATATAGATATATATTTCATGTAATATATATATATTTGTGTGTATATACGGTGTGTGTATATATATATATATATATATCTATAATTATATATAAAAATATATATATCTATAGATATATATACACACACCATATATACACACAAATATATATATATATTACATGAAATATATATCTATATATATATATATATATATATATATATAATATATGTTATATATTTACTATGTATGTATATATATATATATATATAGATATAGATAGAGGTATATATATCTATATATATCTATATATCGATATATCTATATATAGATATATCGATATATAGATATATACATATATATAACATATATATTATATATATATAGATATATATTTCATGTAATATATATATATATATATATATATATATTTGTGTGTATATACGGTGTGTGTATATATATCTATATAGATATATATATCTATATAGATAAATATACACACACCGTATATACACACAAATATATATATATATTACATGAAAATAATATCTCCTGGTATGCATGGCACTCCTCATCCCTTCTTTGGTATGTATGTACGTAAAAAGATCATTAGAAAGGTCTTTGTACTGTCCCTTCATATATTTATACATTGTACTAAGATCACCCCTAAGCCTACGTTTTTCCAAACTAAATAACCCCAAGTGTAATAACCTGTCCTGGTATTGCAGACCCCCCAGTTCTCTAATAACCTTAGTCGCTCTTCTCTGCACCCGCTCCAGTTCAGCTATGTCTTTCTTATACACCGGAGACCAGAACTGTACACAGTATTCTAAGTGTGGTCGCACCAGTGACTTGTATAGAGGTAAAATTACGTTCTCCTCATGAGCATCTATGCCTCTTTTAATGCATCCCATTATTTTATTTGCCTTGGCAGCAGCTGCCTGACATTGGCCACTAAATGTGAGTTTGTCATCCACCCATACACCCAGGTCTTTTTCAGTGACCGTTTTGCCTAGCTTCTAGTTTACATAAATCCTTATCTAATATAAAATTGTCTTCCTCTGTATTTATTACCCTGCAGAGTTTAGTGTCATCTGCAAATATTGAAATACTACTCTGTATGCCCCCTACAAGGTCATTAATAAATATGTTAAAGAGAAACGGCCCTAATACTGACCCATGTGGTACCCCACTGATAATCGTGACCCAGTCCGAGTGTGCTCCATTAATAACTACCCTTTGTTTCCTATCCATTAGCCAGTTTTTAACCCACTTACACTTATTTTCCGCTATCCCCATTGTTCTCATTTTTTGTATCAACCTTTTGTGTGGCACCGTATCAGAAGCTTTTGAGAAGTCCATGAACACCACGTCCACTGCATTCCCTTGGTCCAGTCCGGAACTTACCCCTTCATAAAAGCTTATCAGATTAGTCTGACAAGAACGATCCCTCATAAACCCATGCTGATACTGTGTCATGAGGTTATTCAGCCTCAGATACTCCAATATACTATCCCTTAAAGGGAATCTGTCACCCCAATATTGCCATATCGGGGGGGAGAGAGAGAAAACGGCGCCCTCCTGACCTGACCACCGTGATTGACAGCGCAAAAACCAAAGTTTACAAAGGTATTTTGATATGAAAACGGGGGTATCAGGATATATGATACCTACCGTTAGCTTTGTTATGGGACGCACTATTCAGCCATATCTTTATCTGATATGGCAATATTGGGGTGACAGATTCCCTTTAAAAAACCCTCCAGGATTTTACCCACAGTAGATGTTAAGCTCACTGACTTATAATTTCCGGTTTCAGTTTTTGCCCCCTTTTTGAATATTGGCACCACATTTGCTATACGCCAGTCCTGTGGTACACACCCCTTTAATGTGGAATCTTTAAAGATTAAAAATAATGGTCTATCTATGACTGTACTTAATTCTTGCAGTACTCGGGGGTGTATCCCATCCGGGCCCAGGGATTTGTCAATTTTAGTGATTTTTAGACGCCGCCGTACTTCTTGCTGGGTTAAGCAGGTGACATTTAATGGAGAAATTTGTTTTTATCACTGATCATGTTATCTATCATGGGATTTTCTTGTGTAAATACAGTTGAAAAAAAGTCATTTAGCATATTGGCTTTTTCCTCATCCTCATCCACCATTTCACCCAGACTATTTTTAAGGGGACCAACACTATCATATGAAGGCCTGCTGCACAAAGTCTCCTCTTAACAGTTGTTGTAGAGATGTGTCTGCTGCTAGAACTCTGTGTGGCATTGACCTGGTCTCTAATCTGAGCTGCGATTTCTGAGGCTGGTGACTCGGATAAACTTATCCTCAGAAGCAGAGGTGACTCTTGGTCTTTCTTTCCTGGGGCGGTCCTCATGTGAGCCAGTTTCTTTGTAGCGCTTGATGGTTTTTGCAACTGCACTTGGGGACACTTTCAAAGTTTTCCCAATTTTTCGGACTGACTGACCTTCATTTCTTAAGTAATGATGGCACTCGTTTTTCTTTACTTAGCTGCTTTTTTCTTGCCATAATACACATTCTAACAGTCTATTCAGTAGGACTATCAGCTGTGTATCCACCAGACTTCTGCACAACACAACTGATGGTCCCAACCCCATTTATAAGGCCAGAAATCCCACTTATTAATCCTGACAGGGCACACCTGTGAAGTGAAAACCATTCCCGGTGACTACCTCTTGAAGCTCATCCAGAGAATGCTAAGAGTGTGCAAAACGGTCATCAAAGCAAAACGTGGCTACATTGAAGAACCTGGAATATAAGACATAATTTCAGTTGTTACACACTTTTTTGTTAAGTATATAATTCCACATGTGTTAATTCAGAGTTTTGATGCCTTCAGTGTGAATGTACAATTTTCATAGTCATGAAAAATCTTTGAATGAGAAGGTGTGTCCAAACTTTTGGTCTGTACTGTGTGTGTGTGTGTGTGTGTGTGTGTGTGTGTGTGTGTGTGTGTGTGGTTTTAAATATGTGTGTGTATATGTGTATGTATATATATATGTATACAAGATGGTGGCCCGATTCTAACGCATCGGTTAGTCTAGAATATATAATGTAGTTATTTATGCATGGCTCCGCTTCCATCCTCCCATCCTTTTATGCATGGCTCCGCTCCCACCCTCCCATCGTATATACATGGCTCCACTCCCTCCCTTCCTGTATACATGACTACGCTCCCACCCTCCCATCCTGTATACATGGCTTCGCTCCCACCCTCTCATCCTGTATACATGGCTCTGCTCCCACCCTCCCATCCTGTATACATGGCTCTGCTCCCACCCTCCCATCCTGTATACATGGCTCTGCTCCCACCCTCCCATCCTGTATACATGGCTCTGCTCACTCCCTCCCATCCTGTATACATGGCTCCGCTCCCACCCTATATACATGGCTCTGCTCCCACCCTATATACATGGCTCTGCTCCCACCCTATATACATGGCTCTGCTCCCACCCTGTATACATGGCTCTGCTCCCACCCTATATACATGGCTCTGCTCCCACCCTATATACATGGCTCTGCTCCCACCCTATATACATGACTCTGCTCCCACCCTCCCATCCTACATACATGGCTCCGCTCCCACCCTATATACATGCTCTGCTCCCACCCTATATACATGGCTCTGCTCCCACCCTATATACATGACTCCGCTCCCACCCTCCCATCCTATATACATGGCTCCTCTCCCACCCTATATACATGGCTCTGCTCCCACCCTATATACATGGCTCTGCTCCCACCCTATATACATGGCTCTGCTCCCACCCTATATACATGGCTCTGCTCCCACCCTATATACATGGCTCTGCTCCCACCCTATATACATGGCTCTGCTCCCACCCTATATACATGGCTCTGCTCCCACCCTATATACATGGCTCTGCTCCCACCCTATATACATGGCTCTGCTCCCACCCTATATACATGGCTCTGCTCCCACCCTATATACATGGCTCTGCTCCCACCCTATATACATGGCTCTGCTCCCACCCTGTTTACATGGCTCTGCTCCCACCCTCCCATCCTGTATACATGGCTCTGCTCCCTCCCTCCCATCCTGTATACATGGCTCCACTCCCACCCTCCCAACCTATATACGTGGCTCCGCTCCCACTCTCCCATCCTATATACATGGCTCCGCTCCCACCCTATATACATGGCTCTGCTCCCACCTTATATACATGGCTCTGCTCCCACCCTACATACATGACTCCGCTCCCACCCTCCCATCCTATATACATGGCTCCGCTCCCACCCTATATACATGGCTCTGCTTCCACCCTATATACATGGCTCTGCTCCCACCCTATATACATGGCTCTGCTCCCACCCTATATACATGGCTCTGCTCCCACCCTATATACATGGCTCTGCTCCCACCCTATATACATGGCTCTGCTCCCACCCTATATACATGGCTCTGCTCCCACCCTATATACATGGCTCTGCTCCCACCCTATATACATGGCTCTGCTCCCACCCTATATACATGACTCCGCTCCCACCCTCCCACCCTATATACATGGCTCTGCTCCCACCCTATGTACATGGCTCTGCTCCCTCTCTATATACATGGCTCTGCTCCCACCCTATATACATGGCTCTGCTCCCACCCTATATACATGGCTCTGCTCCCACCCTGTATACATGGCTCTGCTCCCACCCTGTATACATGGCTCTGCTCCCACCCTTTCATCCTGTATACATGGCTCTGCTCCCACCCTCCCATCCTGTATACATGGCTCTGCTCCCACCCTCCCATCCTGTATACATGGCTCTGCTCCCACCCTCCCATCCTGTATACATGGCTCTGCTCTCACCCTCCCATCCTGTATACATGGCTCTGCTCTCACCCTCCCATCCTGTATACATGGCTCTGCTCTCACCCTCCCATCCTATATACGTGGCTCCGCTCCCACCCTCTCATCCTATATACATGGCTCTGCTCCCACCCTGTATACATGGCTCTACTTCCACCCTCCGCTGGGCTCCCCATCCTCCCCCATCATACTTACCCTCCTCGCTCCGTCGCTGCACGTCCCTGGATCTCTATCTTGGCGCGTCAGCTTCTTCCTCTGTGGTGCTGTCACGTGGTACCGCTCATTAAGGTCATGAATATGGACACCACGCCTATGGGAGTGGAGTCGCGTTCATATTCTTGACCTTAATGAGCGGTACTACGTCACCGCACAGGATAGAAGCAGACGCGCCGGGACAGCGATGCAGGGACGGAAGGTGAATATGTACTGGAGATGACCCGCGGCTACCGTCGGGAGATCAGCGGCTAGCGTCGCTGATCTCCCGACGATAGCGGTGGCGTGGGCTGGATATGCCTGTCGCTGATTGGTCGCGTCCGGCCGGCACGACCAATCAACGACGCAGGATTTCCGTTACAGACGGAAGTGAAAAGTTAGACAATTATATAGTAGATATACAGTGGCTACAAGTAGTATTCAACCCCCTGCAGATTTAGCTGGTTGACACATGCGGAATTAACTTGGCATTGTGACATTTGTACTGTAGATCAGCCTGGAAGTGGGAAATGCACTGCAGCAAAAATTTATTTATTTATTTTTTTTTTTAAAACGTTAAAAGTTAATTCAGAGTGTCATTTATTATTCAACCCCTCAAACCACAAGAATTCTGTTTGGTCTCCCTAAAGTATTAAGAAGTAGTTCAGGCACCAAGAATAATGAGCTTCACATGTGTGGATTAATGATCTCTTTTGCCAGCCTTTTCTGACTATTTAAGACCCTCCCCAAACTTGTGAACAGCACTCATACATGGTCAACATGGGAAAGACAAAGGAGCATTCCAAGGCCATCAGAGACAAGATCGTGGAGGGTCACAAGACTGGCAAGGGGTACAAAACCCTTTCCAAGGAGTTGGGCCTACCTGTCTCCACTGTTGGAAGCATCATCCGTAAGTGGAAGGCTTATGGAACTACTGTTAGCCTTCCACGGCCTGGACAGCCTTTGAAAGTTTCCTCCCGTGCCGAGGCCAGGCTTGTCCGAAGAGTCAAGGCTAACCCAAGGACAACAAGGAAGGAGCTCCGGGAAGATCTCATGGCAGTGGGGACATTGGTTTCAGTCAATACCATAAGTAACGTACTCCACCGCAATGGTCTCCGTTCCAGACGAGCCCTTAAGGTACCTTTACTTTCAAAGCGTCATGTCAAGGCTCGTCTACAGTTTGCTCATGATCACTTGGAGGACTCTGAGACAGACTGGTTCAAGGTTCTATGGTCTGATGAGACCAAGATCGAGATATTTGGTGCCAACCACACACGTGACGTTTGGAGACTGGATGGCACTGCATACGACCCCAAGAATACCATCCCTACAGTCAAGCATGGTGGTGGCAGCATCATGCTGTGGGGCTGTTTCTCAGCCAAGGGGCCTGGCCATCTGGCTCGCATCCATGGGAGGATGGATAGCACGGCCTACCTGGAGATTTTGGCCAAGAACCTCCGCTCCTCCATCAAGGATCTTAAGATGGGTCGTAATTTCATCTTCCAACAAGACAACGACCCAAAGCACACAGCCAAGAAAACCAAGGCCTGGTTCAAGAGGGAAAAAGTTAAGGTGTTGAAGTGGCCTAGTCAGTCTCCTGACCTTAACCCAATTGAAAACTTGTGGAAGGAGCTCAAGATTAAAGTCCACATGAGACACCCAAAGAACCTAGATAACTTGGAGAAGATCTGCATGGAGGAGTGGGCCAAGATAACTCCACAGACCTGTGCCGGCCTGATCAGGTCTTATAAAAGACGATTATTAGCTGTAATTGCAAACAAGGGTTATTCCACGAAATATTAAACATAGGGGTTGTATAATAATTGACCCACACTTTTATGTTTAAAATTTATTAAAATTCAACTGAGCAACATAACTTTTTGTTTTGTAAGATTTATGCTTCTGTTAATAAATCCTACTCTCGTTTGCAGTTTGAAGGCTCTAACTTATTTGCATCTTATCAAACCAGCTAAATCTGCAGGGGTTGAATACTACTTGTAGGCACTGTATGTATATGTGTATATATATATATATTATATAATGTATATATATATATATATATGTATATATATATATAATGTATATATATATATATATATATATATATATATATATATATATATATATATATATATTATATATATATATTATATATAATATATATATATATAATATATATATATATATATATATAATATATATATATTAGTATGGGGGGGTCCAAATCTTGCCTCGGGCTCATTGGACTTTAGTTGCGCCACTGTTTAGAGCTGAATCTTGATAGATCGCATTGTCTACTTGGCCCATGTCTCCATTAATAGGTCATGGGAATTTATTAATTTATTACATTGATCTGCTCTGGAGGATTGTGAGCCCTTATTTTTACAGTAACACCAGTACATTTTTCTTGCATTACTACTTTTTTGCACCAGTATCTTTGAATGTTTCTTGCAATGTCTTGTACCAAATACCAAATGTTACTTATTATGTATCTGTAAAATCTTGCATATGAATCATTTCCAGTATGCCTTGTGTCGCTGTAAGCACCACAAGGTGTTACTGAAGTCTGTGTAATTGGACTGTAAAGTGCGGCATTTGACCCCTCTCAGTATAAATCAAACAGGACAAACCATAGATCTGAGATCATCTTTGTAGGAGTATCTGATTGCATAGACGTTGGTGATCTTGACCTAACTTGCTTTTCCGTTGTTTTTTTTTTAAACAGACTGAAACAAGGATCGGCCTCAGTTCGTATCATCAGAAAAGGTGAGTTGTTTGCTGGGTGCTTTTTTCCCTCCCTGATGGCATTCCAGGAATTGCTTGGTGAAGTACACATAGGAGGAGAGCCTGTGACTGCATTACACCAGTGTCGGGGCTATTGATTTACTTACGGCTTGTGGCGTCTGTGCTGCTTCCTTTGTGGTACTTCAAGCGTAACCCTATTACTGTTAGAGAATCAATGTGTAAATGTAAAATTGTCTGTGTGCCTACTAACCAGCTTCCTGTGGTACCGTACTGCATCGGAAACAAAACTCACAATAGAAAACTTTCTGTGTCTTAAATGTTAGCGTGTATTGTTGAAACGGCATTATGAGTAGGTTTTCTTATTTTTTACTTTGTACTCTTCTTTTAGCTTTGATTTATATAGAGAAGGGAAAAACAAATGGTGAAGAGAATTGTTTTGCGCTCTGCCAACATTTTGCCTTATGTAAGTTCCCGGCCAGCGCCCACAGCACATGCCTGAGAAATGTAGGCAGAGTGCAGGCGCCGGACATGTAACTGGAACACAGGAGACGGCGCACAGATGCAAGAGGGAGATGATTGACACCTCTGAGGCCGTTGATACAGGGGGAGAAGACATACCTCCCTGACACAATAGCGGTATGTCTGACAAATTATAAACTGTCTGTTTCAGTGTTCCTAGCAATCAGAAAACTAAGAGACACCTTCACAGAATGCAGCCTTAGTGCTGCTGAAGGTGGCTCTTTTACTTGAAAAGGCCCTGGGGGGGGTGATAGGTTCCCTTTAAATGGAAGAAATTTGGGACCAACAGAAGTCTTCCTAGACCTGGCCGTCCAGCCAAACTGAGTAATCGTGGGAGAAGAGCCTTGGTGAGAGAGGTAAAGAAGAACCTCAAGATCACTGTGGCTGAGCTTCACAAATGCAGTAGGGAGATGGGAGAAAGTTCCACAAAGACAACTACCACTGCAGCCCTCCACCAAATGGGCCTTTATGGCATAGTGGAAGCCTCTCGTCAGTGCAAGACATTTGAAAGCCCGCATAGAGTTTGCTAAAAAAACACATGAAGGACTCCCAGACTATGAGAAATAAGATTCTCTGGTCTGATGAGATGAAGATAAAATTATCATCAAAAAGTTCTAAGCGGTATGTGTGGAGAAACCAGGCACTGCTCATCACCTGCGCAATACAATCCCAACAGTGAAACATGGTGGTGGCAGCATCATGCTATGGGGGTGTTTTTCAGCTGCAGGGACAGGATGACTGGTTGCAATTGAAGGAAACATGAATGCGGCCAAGTACAGAGATATCCTGAATGAAAATCTCTTCCAGAGCGCTCTGGACCTCAGACTTGGCTGAAGGTTCACCTTCCAACAAAGACAATGATCCTAAGCACACAGCTAAAATAACAGTGGCTTCAGAACAACTCTGTGACCATTCTTGAGTGGCCCAGCCAGAGCCCTGACCTAAACCCAATTGAGCATCTCTGGAGAGACCTGAAAATGGCTGTCCACCAACGTTCACCATCCAACCTGACTGAACTGGAGAGGATCTGCAAGGAAGAATGTCAGTGGATCCCCAAATCCTGGTGTGAAAAACTTGTTGCATCATTCCCAAGAAGACTCATGGCTGTACTAGCTCAAAAGGGTGCTTCTACTCAATACTGAGCCAAGGGTCTGAATACTTATGACCATGTGATATTTCAGTTTTTTTTTTTAATACATTTGCAAAAAATTCTACATTTGTTTTTTTTTTCAGTCAAGATTGAGTGCAGAGTGTACATTAATTAGAAAAAAATGAACTTTTTTGAATTTACCAAATGGCTGCAATGAAACAAAGTGAAAAGTTTAAAAGGGTCTGAATACTTTCCGTACCCACTGTACATGTAATGATGATGTTAAATCACCAGTGGCTGTCTTCTCCTGTTTTCTGTGGCATCACGTGACTTCATTTGTGATCTTCCTGAAGCACGTGGGGAACTGAGGTACCTTTTTGAATTTCCTCAATGCAGGCTTGTGGGACTCAGAACAAGGAGTCTCATAGACTTACAGTTGCTTGTCACAAAATTAGAATATCCTTAAAAATTTTATTTCAGTTCTTCAATACAAAAAGTGAAACTCATATATAGAGTCATTACAAACAGAGTGATCTATTTCAAGTGTTTATTTCTGTTAATGTTGATTATGGTTTACAGCCAATGAAAACCCAAAAGTCATTATCTCAGTAAATTAGAATACTTTATAACACCAGCTTGAAAAATGATTTTAAAATCCAAAATGTTGGCTTACTGAAATGTATGTTCAGTAAATGCATTCAATACTTGGTCGGGGCTTCTTTTGCATCAGTTACTGCATCAATGTGGCGTGGCATGGAGGTGGTCAGCCTGTGACTCTGCTGAGGTGTTATGGAAGCCCAGGTTGCTTTGATAGTAGCCTTCAGCTCGTGTGCATTGTTGGGTCTGTTGTCTGTCATCTTCCATTTGTCAATACCCCATAGATTCTCTATGGGGTTTAGATCAGGCGAGTTTGCTGGCCTATCAAACACAGTAATACTGTTGTTTTTAAACCAGGTATTGGTAATTTTGGCAGTGTGGACAGGTGCTAAGTCCTGCTGGAGAATGAAAGTTCCATCTCCAAAAAGCTTGTCGACAGAGGGAAGCATGAATTGCTCTAAAATTTTCTGGTAGGCTGCTGCGCTGACTTTGGTCTTGATAAAACACAGTGGACCTACACCAGCAGATGACTTGGCTCCCCAAACCATCACTGATTGTGGAAACTTCACACTAGACCTCAAGCAGCTTGGATTTTGGCCTCTCCACTCTTCCTCCAGACTCTGGGACCTTGATTTCCAAATGACGTGCAAAATGTACTTTCATCTGAAATCAACTCCTTGGACCACGGAGCAACAGTCCAGTTCTTTTTCTCCTTGGCCCAGGTAAGACGCTTCTGGCATTGTCTATTGGTCATGAGTGGCTTGACACAAGGAATGCGACACTTGTAGACCATGTCCTGGATACATCTGTGTGTGGTGGCTCTTGAAGCAATGACTCCATCAGCAGTCCACTTCTTGTGAATCTGCCCCAAATTTTTGAATGGCCTTTTCTTAACAATCCTTTCAAGGCTATGGTTATCACGGTTGCTTGTGCACTTTCTACTACCGCACCTTTTCCTTCCACTCAACTTTCCATTAATATGCTGTGATACAGCACTCTGTGAACAGCCAGCTTCTTTAGCAATAACCTTTTGTGGCTTACCATCCTTGTGGAGTGTGTCACTGGCTGCCTTCTGGACATCTGTCAAGTCAGCAGTCTTCCCCATGATTGTGGGGCCTACCGAAACAGACTAAGGGACCTTTTTAAATTATTAGGAAGCCTTTGCATGTGTTTTTTTGTTAATTATTCTAATTTATTGGGATAATGACTTTTGGGTTTTCGTTGGCTGTAAGCCATAATCCTCAACATTGGAAGAAAAAGGCTAGGAGACAAAAAGGAGCGCAATAGGGTCTTATCCGATGATAACGGTAAAATAAGTAATGAGAGACCACTCACCTGATGTGGTTTCAAACAGTAACGTGAGATAAACATGTATTTCAGCTGCTGCAGGACATCGGTCACAATGTGCCCACGGTTAATGAAATTTAAGAAAGAGGTGTCATCAACTTCGCTGCTGATAAGAACTGAGTAGCAGGATAAAGTCAATGGATTTTATTAAAAGGTTTACAGGTCATCGCGTTTCAAGGTCATACATGACCTCTTCATCAGGACAAAAACCTATGATAGGTTTTTTAGCACCATTATTCTGATTAAAATAATACCTTGGCTGATGAAATCCCTCTTGTGGTTGTTGTAATCTTTATTTTCCGTTTTGAATTAATGATATGCTCGCGCTTTAGGGCGGACTGTGGGTGATCTCCATGTGGTGCTCGGATTAGCTATTCATCTGTATGGCTTCTGAAAGGTCACTGATCCTTCACTGACCTGCCCCCTAGTTTACATACTGATTTATTATATGTATTAAAAAAATAAATCCCATTCAGCCGGCGTCTGCTCTTCAGCATGATTGAATCTATAATATGCATTGAATTGTTTTATTTAGTCATATACATTGATTCTGGAAAAAAAGATCTTTCTCAAAATGGCGCCTGCGCAGTAGCATCTATCAGTGATCCTCTTGAGGAATAAAAAAATTGTCTCCACCAAGATGGCGCTGGTGGCACCTGCGCAGTATTCATCTAGCGGATCGCCAATAGATGCTACCGCATAGGCGCGGCCGATTCCATTTTGAGAGATTTTTTTTTTTCAGAATAAATGTACAAGACTAAGTAAAATAATTTAATACATATTATAGATGTGATCATGCTACAGCGCCGGCGGCTGAATGTGTGTTTTTTTTCCCAATACATATCAGTATATAAAATAGTGTGCATGTCACTTAGGGATCAGTGACCCATCAGTAGCCATACAGAGCATCACATGAAGCTGCCCCCACAGGCCGCCATGAAGCATGAGAATCTCATTTACTGAAAACTACAAATAAAGATTAAACAACAACCACAAGACGGATTTCATCAAGCAAGGTATTATTTTAATCAGTATAACAGCACCAACCTGGCAGTGTTTATAGGTTACTGTGCACAATCCTGCAGACAGGTTCCCTTTAAGCTTATGGTCCTAAATCTGCCTTTTTAGCCGTAGGCTATGCACAATTCCTTTATACATCAACTGCAGAAGTGCTGGAGAGACTTCCCAACTTCAAAGATCTATGCTGTGACTATAATGTTCAATGTTTTCGAGCTTGGGTTAGTGTGAGTGCTATAGCTAGGTATTTCCCCTATAAATAGAGCTGGAGAGGTGTGTGAAGTGGCTGAGAGCGATTGGCTGCACTCTACAAGGCGAGATATGACAGCACCGTTCTATAGGAGTGTCTGACTGGTGACTTGTCACTGTGCATTCCTGCGCTGTAGCACCGAGGATTTTAGTTGGGCCGTGTGCTGTGCTTCTTAAAAGCAGTTCTATGCATACCTTGTAGATTGTGAGCCCTCGCATGCAGCGTTCTCTCTCCTGTACCAGTCGTGACTTGTATTGTTATAGATTACTGTAAAGTTGTATTTATTATGTATACCCCTCCTCACATGTAAAGCACCATGGAATAAATGGCGCTATAATAATAAATAATAATAATACCTTGTTTATATTATAAGTTGTATATGTTTTCTGGTATCTAACAGCTGATAACAAGAACAGGTCTACAGTATAAACTGAAAGAATCAGAGAACTAGAAATATTCTAATCATATAATCAAAGGGAGAAGATGCAGATTAGATATTAGAAAAACTGTTTGCCAGTGAGGGTGACCAATGAGTGGGACAGGCTGCCAGGAGAGGTGGTGAGTTCTCATCAATGGAAGTCTTCAAACAGAGGCTGGACAGATATCGTCTGAGATGTCTTCGTGAATCCTGCATTGAGCAGGAGGTTGGACACAATGACCTTGGAGGTCCCTTCCAACTCTAAAGGCTGGGTCTCACATAGCGATACACCAGCGATCCCGACAACGATATGCACATGTCAGGATCGCTGGTGTATCGCTACATGATCGCTGCTGAGCTGCCAAATAGGCAACTCAGGGCAGCGATCAGCACAAGGACACTGCGGGTAACATCGCTTAGTTACCCGCAGTGTACCTTGGATACCAGCGCCCTGATGCAGGGAGCTGGTATCCAAGGTACACAGCGGGTTTCCAAGCGCTGCACGGTGCCTGGAAACCCGCTATGTACCTTGGATACCAGCTCCCTGCATCAGGGCGCTGGTATCCAAGGTACACAGCGGGTTTCTAGGCACAGCCCCGCGCCTGGAAACCCTCTGTGTACCTTGGTTACCAGCGGATCGCCGGTCTCCCGCCTGTCACACCGCAGCGATGCGTGCCTGTCAGCGGGAGATCAGTGATCAAAAAAATGTCCAGACATTTCAGCGACGATCAGGATACCCGGCAGGGGGGCTGATCGTCGCTGAATGTCACACACAGCGATATCGCTGGTGAGCTCGCTGCTGCGTCACAAAACTAGTGACTCAGCACCGATCTCGGTAGCGATATCGCTATGTGAGACGGGCCCTTAACATCTAATGATTTTAGTCTATGGTTTTGGCCTTTTTTACCTTATCCATTTTTTGTTTTTATCGTAATTAAATACTAAAGAATTCCACGTAATGTCATATTTGAAATGGTTAATAGATTTCCCTTAATTTTCTAATATTTACAGAACATGTCTATGAAAGAGAGACCTTGAATTTCTTGTTTTACTGAAAATCATGTACGGTATCTGATTTTTTTTATTTTATTTTGTAACTGATCTATTATTTCCGCCTGGTTATTTACTAAAATGTTGCTGTATAGATTTAAGATCTATCAGCAATATAACTATTTTAAGTCAAGGAAAAGAGAAGTGAGATGCCAGTAAAAGTTAGGGGAAGGTTTATACACGGTTTCCTTTTTACTGTTGTTCAGTGTTTACTATGCACCTGGTCTCTGATATTTTAAATTACGCGATCATCCTATATGCTGTGGTCTATTATCACTAATCTGATATTCACACTGTTGCAAAAGAAGGATTTGCCATTGTTACAGGTGCTTGGATGAACTGAGCAAGCAAAACATTCACTGCACTGATGTAGGGGACTTCAGCCACATTAATCAGGGCAACAAAGTCCAAGTCTCTACTCTGCTGGTGGCTCTGAGGTCTAGACTTGCCCATCAGTAGAGATGGAGGCCTGCGTCAATGTATGGGTGAAATGTATTTGGACTTTCAGATGTACAATAACTGCTGATGCCAATGCTTGATTTTCTGTATTTTTCATGGCAGGAGTTTTGTATGTGCAGCAATATGCTTGCTTTGCAAACACTGGACATCGTACATTATCCTGTTGTCAGGATTCATAGGTTTCAGCTTGAAATTAACGGAGCCTGAAGTGAGCCATGTTTGCCATTGTTACACTTGTCTGTTTGAACTTCTCTGTGGTCTACCATTGGCATACTTCAATAATTGTGCCTATTTTCCAGCAATAAATCCATTTGCATGACAGTTTGTATTTAGGAATGATCATATACTCTGTGGTCACTTATGATACCAAGGCTATCTCCCTGTAAATAGCTACTGTACTTTAGGAAAAGTCATCACGTCCTGTCCTTCATCTACTTGTCTTGCAGACTTTCCTTGAATTTCAGCAGCAGACGAAGGAAGGGAGACACACACTAGTCATTACTAGTGGGTAGGCGGAGCCCAGATGGGATAGACACCTCAGATTAAAAAGAGTGTTGACCGGCCCCTCCAGCTCGGGCTCCTCCTACTCAGCTCTCCAGTTTAAAATTTGAGGTCTCAGAGGATAGTCGCTGCTGGAAGCAGCTCCTCAGAAGATTTTGTTATTTTTTATCGGACAGAGACTTGGATCACCAGAAGTGGTCTAGAGGTCTCTGGGGTCTCAGCGCTGCTGGACTCCACCTCTCCCTTGGCGGATCTGTATTACCCTATATGGTGGTCCCTGCAGAACTCTGCCGGCCCGGGGGATGAGGATGGCTTCCCTGGCGAGGACGCAAACCGCGCTGCTGGGGTCACTGCGTTCCTCGCCCTGGGGGGAAGCGATGGGCATAGCGCCACAAATCCCTGGGGGTCCCTGTGGCGCTCAGCTGGGTGAGTACTCCACATTTTAATATGTGTATTGAGTGCTTCAGCGGCTGCTGCGGCAGCCGCTGTTACTGTGAATGATTGGTGACTGTGGTTTTTTTGTCCGCAGGTGGATGCCTGCAGGACGTGGGACGGGACCGGAGAACGGAGGAGTCCCGCGCTTTTTTTGAAGCCGGCGGGGGGCGTGGCTTAGCTTTTCCCGGGCAGGAAGCGCTTCTGAAGCGCGAGATCTCCTCTGCCCTTCTCTTCCGGCCTTCTCCTCAGCGCGGCGGCCATTGCAACGCTCCGGGCTCCTCATTCTCCTCTCATCCTGTACTAAGAAGAACAGCACCGCGAAGCTCAGTGAGTCGCTTCTGCCTATCAGGGCAGAAGCTTAAAAACTCCTCACCCCCGCGGCGCAGGGCTTTCTTGGGGTTCTGGCACACTGAACAGCGCTAAAATCGCGATAGCGACGTCTTTTAAGTCGCATAAGATTTCTTTGCGATGCGCAAAATAGCGCAATTTTTTTAGCGATTTATCTGTTTAGTGTGGCATACCTTGAGGACTGTACTGTCTGCAGCTGCTACCTCATAAGAGGCACCTGGGACTCGCACACCCGTCACATTAATACAGGTTGTGGTGAGTCTGTGACATTAACCCCTTCTTAGGCGGTTAACCCTTATCTGGGGACGGCTGGGGTAGCTCTCTCTTTAAGAGTTTAACCCTTCAGCGTTCGTTTTTTGTTTCTTTAAGAAACCACACTGTTCTAGTTACTGACAGGTTTAACCTGCATGTACTGTGTGAGGACATGTCAGATCAGGACCCAAGTGCGGACAGTTTCCCAGATCCGCTACAGGATCAGTCTCGCGTATCTGACACGCAGACCTCGACTGCGTCAAGCGCAGCAGTCGGAGGCCCCAGTGACGTCAAAATGGAGGCCCTCACTCGTTCTATTGATGGCCTGTCTGACCTTATAGGTTATTGGGTGTCGGCCAGATCTTCTCATGGCAGGAAGCGACACAGGCCGGTGCCTTCCTCCCCACGTAGTGACTCGGAGATCTCTGGTATGGAGGGTTCCCCTTCAAGTGCGGAGGGAGAGAGGTCCGATTCGGATGAAGAGGATCGGCAAAGGTACTCTGCCTCTTTTTCGGGCCGTGTAGAAGCTTTTATTGAAGCTATGAGGGAGGCGTTGCAGTTACCGGAGGAAGTAACTACGCGTCCTGGTAAGTCGCCCGGATGTTTCAGGAGTCGCATAGGTCGTTTTCGACCTTACCATCCCTGGTTGAGCTTAATGAGGCAGTGGAGAAGGAGCGTCTGTGTCCGGACAAACGTTTTCAGGGGACTCGGCTTTTTGAGTCACTGTATCCGTGTGCTACGGAGTTGATTGATAATTGGATTCCTTCTCCTGAAGTGGATGTTCCTTTATCTCAGCTTAGCAAATCCTCATTACTTCCTGTTAAAGGGAAGGCGAGTCTGCAGGACCCGCTGGACAGAAAAACGGAGATAGCGGCAAAATCCATCTATGAGGCCGCGGGTCATGGTTTCAGAGCAGTGCTAGGATCCATGTGTGCTTATAAAGCTTCTCTGATCTGGTTGGACCGTCTACGGAGGAAATATCCGTTATCCGAGGAAGATGGACTTTTCGAATTGTTGGAGAATGCAATTCGGTATGGCTATGATGCAGGTCTGGATACTGCGTCTCTGCTGTCCAGGACACAATCCTCGGCGGTCACAGTTAGGAGAGCACTGTGGCTTAGACAGTGGACCGGGGATGCGGTTTCCAAGCAAGGTTTGCTTTCTTTGGCTTACAAGGGTGGTCAGTTATTTGGATCTGACCTCACGGAGTTGCTTGCCAAGGCAAAGGCAAAAGAAGCAGCTTTACCGCAGCGAAGAACTGTGGCTTCTACGTCTGGCAGGCCTACTACCAGTAGTGGTCGGCGGTCCTTTCGGTCCAGAGGACGATTCGGTCAGCCGTCTTGGGGATCGGGTCGTCCCTCTTTTTCGGGAAAAAAGACTTCCCAGAAATCCCGCACTCCCTGGAAACAAAGTTTCCGTCAAGACAAGCGGGAATCTGACAAAAAGCCCGCTAAGGCGGATTGACGCCAGGGTCCCACTCGAGGGCTCTCGAGTGGGGGGTCGCCTGCTCCAATTCGAATCGACTTGGGTGTCCCGCGTTCCGGACGCCTGGGTGACGCGGATTGTGTCGGCAGGTTACTTCATAGAGTTTTCTTCTCAACCCCCGAACAGTTTTTGCCAATCTCGCATTCCGTCAGAGCCCGAGCTATGTGCCGCTCTGCTGCGAGAGGTCGACTCTCTTCTGCAGAAGGGTGTGGTAGTACCGGTTCCGCCAGAGGACAGGGGAAGAGGGTTTTATTCCAACCTCTTTGTGGTCCCCAAAAAGGAGGACAAATTTCGCCCCATCCTGGATCTCAAAAGATTGAATCGGCATGTCCACACCCGAAAATTTCGCATGGAGTCGCTTCGCTCCGTTGTGGCAGCCTTGTCGCAGAACGACTTTTTGGTGTCAATCGACATTCGCGACGCTTATTTACACGTTCCAATCGGAAGGGCTCACCAACGCTTCCTTCGTTTTGCCAAAGGCCAGGACCATTACCAGTTTGTGGCTCTGCCATTCGGGTTGGCCTCAGCGCCGAGTTTTTACAAAAATTCTGGCGCCTCTCATGGCGATTCTTCAAAGACAGGGGGTCTCGATTCTCCCTTACCTGGACGACCTTCTGATTGTGGCGTCTTCCAAGGAGGAGGCGGTAACTGCTCGCAACCTATCCCTTCAGCTCCTGGAGGACTTCGGGTGGTTGGTCAATTGGGAGAAGTCGTCTCTGGAACCGTCGCAGTCAATCCTGTTTTTGGGGATGCACTTCGACACGGTACGAGCAGTGGTATCCCTGCCCCCAGACAAGCAAGCATGTCTTCTTCGACATGCACAGCTTATGAAGTCTTCGACAGCAATGTCCCTTCGAAGCTGTATGCGCCTTCTGGGTTTGATGGTGGCGTCAATGGAAGCAATTCCATTTGCTCAGTTTCATTCCAGGGCCCTCCAAAGGTTCATTCTGAACCGTTGAGATCGATCGCAGACTTCGCTGGATTGCAGTGTCATCATCTCCCACAGGGTACGAGAGTCTCTGGGATGGTGGTTACGTCCGGAAGTGCTATCCCTGTGGAAGTCCTTACTCCCTACGAAGTGGTCGTCATAACCACAGATGCCAGCCTGACGGGCTGGGGGGGTGTCTGGAACGATCTCTGGACTCAGGGAGTATGGTCATCGGAGGAGTCTGTCTTACCGATCAACATTCTGGAATTGAGGGCGATTTTCCTTTGCCTCCAACACTGGATGGTCCCTTTAAGCGGTTGGCCAGTCCGAGTACAGACAGACAATGCGACGGCGGTCGCATATATCAACCACCAAGGCGGGACAAGAAGTTCCAGACTCATGGTGGAGGTATCTCGGATCCTGGTATGGGCAGAAACCAGAGTACCAGCCATCTCTGCGATTCACATTCCAGGAGTTCAGAATATCACGGCGGACTTTCTCAGTCGCGAGAAGATGGATCCCGGAGAATGGAGTCTTCATCCGGAAATTTTTGCACTGCTGTGCTCCCGTTGGGGAACTCCCCAAGTGGATCTGATGGCATCCAGGTCCAATGCCAAGTTACTGACTTTCATGTCCAGGTACAAGGATCCGAAAACTGTAGCGGTGGATGCTCTAGTGGCTCCGTGGGACCAATTCGAGCTAGTCTATGTGTTTCCGCCGATTTCCTTACTTCCTCTGGTGCTACGTCGGATCAGACTGGAGAGAATCTCGGCTATGTTGATAGCCCCAGATTGGCCAAGGAGGACGTGGTTCTCGACACTGGTGTCGCTCCTGGCAGCGCCGCCACTTCCACTTCCTCTTCGCTCGGACCTGTTAACCCAAGGGCCTATTCGTCATCCGGACCTGAAGTCTCTGCGTTTGACGGCGTGGCTCTTGAGACCGAAATATTGACCCGTCGGGGTTTTTCAGCCGAAGTCATTGCCAGTTTGCGAGCTGCCAGAGGTCCGGCTACTACTAGGATTTATCACAAGACTTGGGAAGCCTTCTTTTCGTGGTGTTCAGGTTCTTCGAGGAACCCGAGGATTTTTTCCATTCCCAATTTGTTGGCTTTTCTGCAATCCGGGCTGGACAAAGGTTTGGCAGTAAGCACCCTGAGGGGTTAGGTTTCTGCTCTGTCCTTGCTGTTTAGGAAGGTTATCGCCTCGCGTAGGGACGTGCGTTCCTTTTTTCAAGGAGTAACCTGTCAGTTTCTGCCGCGGAAGGCGCCTGTGTCTCCTTGGCGGCTCAATCTTGTTTTGGAGGCTCTTCAGCACGGACCTTTTGAGCCTATGGATTCCGCTAACCTTTCGTTGCTTTCTTGGAAGGTTGCCTTCCTGGTGCGGTCACCTCTTTGAGAAGGGTTTCTGAGTTGGCGGCTCTTTCTTGCTCGCCTCCTTTTCTGGAGTTTCACCCGGATCGTGTAATACTTCGCACACGGGGCGATTTCTTCCTAAGGTGGTGTCACAATTTTTATGTCAACCAGGATATTGTGTTACCCTCACTCTGTCCGGGCCGAAAAATGCGAAGGAACGAGCCTTGCACTCATTGGATTTGGTGCGGGCTTTGAAATTCTATTTGTCTGTTAACCAAGGGTTTCGGAAGTCGGATTCCCTGTTTGTGATTCCAGCAGGTCGTCGACGTGGTCAACGAGCTTCCAAGGATTCTATAGCTCGTTGCATCCGGTCGGCCATTTTGGAGGCTTACCGACTTAAGGGCGAACCTTGCCCGATTAAGGTTCAAGCTCATTCCACGAGAGCTGTGGGCTCATCGTGGGCTTTCCATCAAGGGGCCTCGGCAGCTCAGCTCTGCCGGGCTGCGACCTGGCGATCCGTGCACACCTTTACAAAATTTTATAAGGTGGACGTTAGTGCTTCCTCTGATGCGGCCCTAGGACGTAGGGTCTTGCAGGCGGCTGTAGTTTAAAGTTCTCTTTAACTTATTGGTTAGCGCTGGTTGCGCATTTTCTTAGGTTGTTGGGTTCTGCCTTTTCTGGTTTTTTCCCACCCTTAATTTTTGGACTGCTTTGGGACGTCCCACTAGTAATGACTAGTGTGTCTCCCTTCCTTCGTCTGCTGCTGAAAGACGGATTTTGGTAAGATCTTACCTGTAAAATCCTTTTCAGCGAAGAAGGAAGGGAGACACACAGCTCCCTCCCATGGCAGAAGTGTGTTGTTGTGTTTTCAGATGCGGTGTCACCCTTCTCTGATAGCGATTATCTGGGCTGAGGTCGACGCGCTACGGCTCTGTTCCAGCATTGCCAGCTCATCGCAGTGGTCAGGTCCAGTGAGTAGTACCTGGGACTGTGTGGTTTTTTCCTGTTACATGCATAACCTGTATTCTTGTCTTTTCTCTGAAGTCCTTCAGAAGGGGTTATGTTGCTCCGCTGGTGATATTGCTCTTCCTTAAGCTTGTGTACAACTGGAGAGCTGAGTAGGAGGAGCCCGAGCTGGAGGGGCCGGTCAACACTCTTTTTAATCTGAGGTGTCTATCCCATCTGGGCTCCGCCTACCCACTAGTAATGACTAGTGTGTGTCTCCCTTCCTTCTTCGCTGAAAAGGATTTTACAGGTAAGTTCTTACCAAAATCCGTCTTTCAGGGATTTATTTTCCCCAATTTGCCTCTGGGACTAGTAAAGCTAATTTTTAGTGCTTGTTGAGGCTCTAAGGGCGCTCTCATCTTACTCCTGTCTAAAAGTGCAGTGTGTAGACTATGCCAGCCATTGGCAGCTTCTGCTGAGAGGGCACAAATTCTGAAGAAGACCTTAGATTTTGGCATGGTGCAAACATTCTTTAATATTTTTGGATTGTGGCTAATCGGCACCATTGTGCTTTTGGACGAATGTATGTCCCCTTTGTACATTTAGTGTTGACCAGAGATACATCTGGACTTTCTTCCCATTGATTCACCGCAATATCAAAATGACTCTCTTTTAAATCTATAAGTGTATAAGAAGTCAGACTGGACACCTCCAGCTGGTATTTAAGTATTTAAAGTCCTTCATACATTTGGCAAAACCCACCATCCAAGACATAAACAAGAGACAGCCATCTAACATGAGTGCACTGGAAGAGCGGGCCATATAATGATTGTAAAACAGTAAAGAAGTCATCGTTATACCAGCAATGATGGTGCAATAGTCATGATGAACAAATCTGACTACATGATGGAGGCAAACAAAGGACTGACAGACACCCGTTACTGCACAAAGTTGGGCTCCCACCCTATACAGAAATCCCAGAGACCCCTGTCGCCAGGAAAAACACTAAACATTAAGGCCGGCTGGAAGTCAGAGCTGAGGGCGCAGTCATCGCCGCCGCTCTGTATACTCCGTGGTGACTGAACTAGCGCCGCCCCCGCCCCTATGACTCAATACCGAATGCTGGTAGGGAGAATAAAGATAATTTTCTATCTGCTGTATTCAGCTACATGCAGGCGCCGGGCAGCACAATAAAGCTGTTAACCTGCAGATTAACCGCATATCTGGTTACCAGCGTTATTTCGGGTGACGGGTTCCCTTTAAGCTCTATATGTTTTGATCTTCGTTTATTTGGTACTTGCCATTTTCCACTCTTTGGTATTATGTCAGTGTTTCCTATCAATTTTTGTTTTGCCATTGCACTGCACCTTACTTATGATGCTGATGCTTATATTAGACTACCACATTTGACTATGTCTATTTATTGTTGTTTGCATTGCACTTTATTTATCTTTTGCATTGCACTTTATCAATAAGACCAAATAGTTGTGACTTATTAACTTCTTGACACTTTTTAAGGCATTTGTGCCTTTTTACACTCCCTATAGACTACTTAATTTTGCACACGTGGCCAACTCTCTCCTGTACGCTGACACAGGGTATATTATTAGTATTGTGTATGTCAAACTTTATTTATTGACCAGTTGATTTTATGAATTATGATATGTGAAATTATTTTTTTGCACTGCACTTTATTAATGGTATGTATTTTGGACTATTTAGCAGTTGGCCATTTCTGCACTTCACTTTCTAGTTATTAATTTGGTGTTTCCTCCTGTATATTTAAAATACATGGCACTTTATTTGGATCATGTTTAGGGAATATCTGTATTATCAATTTTCTGAGTGACCTGGCTTACTTTGCATCTGTTTCTCTTTATAATATTCATGTTGTCTTTGTTGAAATTAATAAAGATTTATATATTTTATTTAACTGGGCATTGGCTTCCCCTTTTCTTGTAGTTTTTTTGAATTTTAAGAATCTAAAACAGTAATTTTTGCCTGTCAAGTCCTTAACAACTGATGAACCGATACTAGAGAACACAAGAATAGGGACAGTTTACATACTTGCCAAAATGGTCTTCATGAATTTCCAAATTTATGTAATAATTTCATGTGTGGGTATCCTTACTATGCACATTTTTGAATAGAATTTATTTTACTCTATTATACCGTATATGGACATTAATTCTACAGGATCTATGATATAACGCTAGGAGCGTCACTCTGTCCGAAGCCTCTAGAGACTGTGCAAGCGCGACGCGCCTGCTCAGTCTGGCTCCAGACAGAAGACGGCATCCAGCGGTGAGAACTGTGTATGGCGCCGGAGATCGCAGTATGCGTAGACACTGAATGCATACAGCGATCTCCGGCGCCTTATGTACTTACCTGACCAGGAGGAGGGTTGCCGCGGCACTTCTCTTGCTGGGGAGCGTCGTCGGAATGGCGCATGCGCATAGCGCTATCTGGCGCCATTTTACTAAAGACACATTTGCAGTGCGTCTTCAGCAATATGGCGCCGGACAGCGCGGTAATGGGCATGCGCGTACTCCGGCGCCACACTCCTCCCCCAGGCTCCAGAGGAATGGGACAGCGCTGGAGCACTGGAAGAAAGGTGAGTATAAATGTTTTGTTTTGTTTTTTGTATGTGTGCAGTTTAATAAGGGTGAGGGGGACTGTACATATCAGGATAGAGGGATGAGAGGTAGCATGCATATGAGGATAGGGTGAGGGGACCATGCATATCAGGATAGGGGGGTGAGGGGTAGCATGTATATCGGGATAGAGGGGTGAGGGGACCATGCATATCAGGATGGGGGGGTGAGGGGACCATGCATATCAGGATGGGGGGTGAGGGGACCATGCATATCAGGATGGGGGGGTGAGGGGACCATGCATATCAGTATAGGGGGGTGAGAGGTAGCATGCATACGAGGATAGGGGGTGAGGCAGGGTGGATTGATTTAAATCACGCCGATTTAAATCAACGATTTAAATCATGATTTAAATCAAATGATTTTTTTCTATTTAAATCAGATCGATTTAAATCGTGATTTTAATCATGATTTAAATCACTGATTTAAATCAAAAGATTTTTTTTTAATATAAATCACGATTAAAATCTAAAACTTTCAATCATTGTTCAATTAACTCCACACTTCTAGCTTGGTTTCACTTTCTGTAGCTTGGTTTCAGTTTCTTTTTCCATTCAGTTGACATGCCCAAACTTGTTGGATAGTCAGTCAGCAGTACTTGGCTGTAGTAACAATCAAACTTCAGAAGTGATCTGCGTGAGCCATGGCAGGTCGTAAGAGAGACCCTATTTGGGTTCATTTTGTTGAGATGCCAGCAGAGCTTGGAAAGAAAGGTGGGAGAGCAAAGTGCAAATACTGTCAAAAGGATATCCAAGGACTTGTTTGCCGTTTGAAATCACATTATGAAAACTGCAACCAGAAGGGAAATGAAGATGTTGATAGTGATACAACTAATGTCAATGAACCCCCACAGCTTCTTATGCACCAGGACCCTAGCACTAGTGGTAAGTCTGGCAATTACAACCTATTTTAACAGACGTTTTACTGGGATGGTTAAAGTCTATGAAAAGAAAAATTTCTAGCACTAGTTCTGGAGTATAGAATTTAAATTTATGTTAAGGCAATATTTCACAGAAGATTAACGTTAAGTAAAAATAAGAGTGTGTATACGCCTATTTTTTTTTTATTGTAGGCTACAATTCACTTTTGAAGTCTGCCAAATTGACCATTTTTTTAAAAAAAAACATTTTTAAAACTTTTGTGACATAATTTTTTTCAGTTGCTCTAATATTACTAGTATTACAGCAACTTCACCGGAAACTTGAGTAGCATAACTTTTGAGACAGCCCTTATAGGACGAGGACCATTACATTGTTCAAAAAGTTTGTTTCAAAATATTTTCGTTATATTTCTTCAAATACGCAGTCGAATTATATTTTTAATTACTGTGCTTTCAGGGTCAAATATGGCTTGTGCTGCACGTGACAATCAATATCTGGGTACAACTTCAACAAAGCAGCCCAACAAAAAACTTTGCATGCAAAGTGTAGAAAAATTCCTCTTAAAGACTACGACGAGCCAGAAAGAACATTTTGATAAATTAATTGCTAAATTCATATTTGCAACCAATTCTTCTTTCCGACTAGTTGAACACCCATTGTTTGTACAAATGATCGAAGGAATAAGACCAGGCTACAAACCACCAAGTAGATTTGATATCTCAGGAAAACATCTTCAGGCTGTATACGACAAAGAAAGAGCGCTTGTACAAAATATTTGAAAGACAAAGTTGTTAACATGAGCTTGGATGGTTGGAGCAACATCCACAACGACCCCATAATTTGCACTTGTGTCACAACAGAAGATGGTGAAACTTACCTTACAGACACAATCGACACATCTGGAAATTCACATACTGCTGAATATTTACTTGAAATTGCTAAGAACTCAATTCACCAATGCCAAGAACAGTTTGGATGTAAAGTAAGGAGCTTAGTTACTGATAACGCAAGCAATGTGGCAAAAATGCGAGCGGAACTGGCACATGAGGATGACACAAATGTCATTACATACGGTTGTTCTGCCCATTTGTTGCACCTTTTGGCAAAAGACCTGCATATTTCGGGTGTCAAGGAACATGTTGTAGAAATTGTTAAATATTTCCGCAATAATCATTTTGCACATGCGACCTAAAAGGAAATGAGAGGACTGAAGTTGGTTCTACCACAAGATGTTAGATGGAATACCTTGGCTGAATGCTTGGAACTGTTTATTAACAACTGGTCAAAATTAGTGTCCATTTGCGAAACACATCGGGATAAAATTGATGCTAATATACGAAGCAAAGTATTAAATCTTGGTGTGAAGAGAAATGCCGAGGACCTTTTGGAAAGGTTAAAGCCAATATCTATTGCGTTGGATAAAATGCAGAAAGATACTGCAACCATAGCTGATGCCACAGAAGTTTGGAAAGATTTAGAAGGTTCGCCTAGATCGCTTGAACCTCTCAAACAATGTAAAGGTTGCAATACACCACCGCAAGGACCAAGCATTAAAAGAAGAACACTATTTAGCCAATATCTTGCATCCCATCTACAGAGGGAAAAAACTATCTGAGGCGGAAATCAACTCTGCAATGGAGTGGCTCGCCAATACTAACCATGACATTGTGGCAACTGTGCTGAAATTGAAGTGTGAATCTGCACCATTTCAAAAATACATGTTTGCAGATAACGTTGTTAATGAACTAAAACCACTGGACTGGTGGAAGTCGCAATCACTTGTTCTTCCAGCGAAGATAATAAATGTAGCTACTCAGCTACTGACTGCATCGGCTTCATCGGCAGGAGTAGAGAGATTGTTTTCTTCATTTGGTTTTGTGCACACAACACCAGTCCGAAACCGCTTAGGAACTGCTAAAGCAGGACAACTAGTTTTCCTATTAAAAGTCCTAAATAAACAGTAGGCTTAAAGGACTGATGTATTCACTGAAGATGTTTGCTTACTTCAAACGTTAGAGATAGGCTATTGTTAAAAAGTACTTACTCTCTGTAGTTCAATTCTGATTGTTTAATAGTGCAAATAAAAATTATTAGGTTTCATAATCATCAACTGTTTTAATATTTTTATTTGTGTAAAATAATTTGATTTGCAAAAAGACAAAGTTTTGCTTGTGTACAACTTGATTAAAAAATCCGATTTAAATCAAAAAAATCCTATTTAAATAAAAAAAATCCGATTTTTTTTTTTTTTGATTTTTTTTTTTTAAAAAAATCATGATTTTTATCCACCCTGGGGTGAGGGGACCATGCATGTTAGGATAGGGGAGTGAGGGGACCATGCATATCAGGATAGGGGGTGAGGGGACCATGCACACCAGGATAGGGAGTGAGGGGACCATTTACACCAGGATTGGGGGGTGAGGGGACCATGCACACCAGGATTGGGGGGTGAGGGGACCATGCACACCAGAATTGGGGGGTGAGGGGGCCATGCACACCAGGCTTGGGGGGTGAGGGGACCATGCACACCAGGATTTGGGGGGTGAGGGGACCATGCATACCAGGATTGGGGCTGAGGGGACCATGCATTCCAGGATTGGGGGGTGAGGGGACCATGCACACCAGAATTGGGGGGTGAGGGGAACATGCACACTGGGATTGGGGGGTGAGGGAATCATGCATATCAGAATTGGGGGGTGAGGGTACCATGCATACCGGGATTGGGGGGTGAGGGAACCATGAATACCAGGATATGGATGAGCAGGTACCATGCATACCAGGATAGGGATGAGTGGGTACCATGCATACAAGGATAAGGAATGGGGTGCCATGCATACCAGGATTGGGTGGGGGTGAGGGGACAGCACATACCAGGATGGGAGACCATATACCAATAAAAATGCTTGCCACCCGGGCGTAGAAGTTCATAACTAGTTTATAATATTATAATATTTATATATATATATATATATATATAATATATATATATACTGGCATCTATGTCCCCATTTGGGCTCACAATCTAAATTCCCTCTCCATATGTCTTTGGGGTGTGGGAGGAAGCCCACACAAACACTGTGAGAAAATGTAAACTACGTTTAGATGATGTCCTTGATTCAATTTGAACACAGGACCCCAGTACTGCAAAGAAGCAGTGCTAACCACTGAGCCACAGATAGGTGTTCTTAAACCCTTGGCAGAGGATACACCTAGCTACATTCAGGGAATTGGCAGCACTATTTCCTCTATCAGATGGAACCATTCTGGCCACCATGGCTGTGGAATCTTTTTATTCTAATATCACACACCAGGATGGATTAAATGCCTTTAAATTATTCATGGAAAATTCTGAAATTTATGCCAATTCTGTGATGAGACTTACTAATTTATTCTGATCCATAATTTGCAATTAATAAACCTTTTTACAGCAGACTGGCACAGTTATGACAAGTAAGATGGCACAATAATACTCAAACCTTTTCATGGGCAAGCTGGAAGGTTACCGTATTTTTCAGACTATAAGACACATCGGACCATAAAACACACACTCGCTGCTTCAAAACAAACCTACTTCTCATCTCTCTAATCCTCCCTGTCTCACAACCCTAAACAGTTATTCAACACCTTCAATTCTCTCCTCTGCCCCCCAGCACCTCCTCACTCCCCCCTCATCTCAGCCGAAGACTTTGCCTCATTTTTAAAGGAGAAGATTGATAACATCAGACACAGTTTTGGTCAACAACCCCGAGAGCCCTTCCTCCTAACTGCCCTGCCCTCCTCCTCCAAAACCAACTTCTCCACCATTACAGAAGATCGACTCTCCACCCTACTCTCAAGATCACATCTCACTACCTGTGCACTTGACCAGATCCCATCCCACTTCATCCCAAACCTCACCACAGTCTTCATCCCAACCCTAACCCATCTCTTCAACCTATCACTAACAACTGGTGTTTTCCCCTCAAGCTTTAAACATGCCTCAGTCACACCTATCCTCAAAAAGCCCTCTCTTGACCCATCCTCTGTATCTAGCTATCGCCCTATATCACTTCTCCCCTATGCCTCAAACTACTGGAACAACATGTCCATCTTGAACTGTCCTCCCACCTCTCTTCTTGCTCCCTCCTCGACCACCTACAGTCTGGCTTCCAGCCACACCACTCCACTGAAACTGCACTAACTAATGTCACCAATTACCTATTATCTGCCAAGGCCAAGCGACACTACTTTGTCCTCCTCTTCCTGGACCTGTCCTCTGCCTTTGACACAGTGGACCATTCCCTATTACTACAGACCCTCTCATCTCTTGGTATCACAGACTTGGCCCTATCTTGGATCGCGTCATACCTAACAGACCGGCCATTCAGCGTCTCCCACTCACATCACCTCCTCACCGCACCCTCTATCTGTCGGAGTCCCGCAAGGTTCAGTCCTAGGGCCCCTGCTCTTCTCCATCTACACCTTCAGCCTCAGACAGCTCATAGAATCTCACGGCTTTGAATATCACCTCTATGCTGATGACACACAGATCTACATCTCTGGACCAGATATCACCTCCCTACTAAACAGAATCCCTCAATGTCTGTCCGCTATTTCATCCTTTTTCTCCGCTAGATTCCTTAAACTTAATATGGACAAAACAAAATTCATCATCTTTCCCCCATCTCACACAACCCCTCCAATGGACCTATCAATTAATGTAAACGACTGCCCACTCTATCCAGTCCCACAAGCTCGCTGCCTCGTGGTTATCCTTGACACTGATCTCTCTTTTAAACCGCATATCCAAGCCCTCTCCACCTCCTGCCGACTTCAACTCAAAAATATCTCATGGATCCGTACATTCCTCAACCAAGAATCTGCAAAAACCCTAGTCCATGCCCTCATCATCTCCCGCCTCGACTACTGCAACCTCCTGCTCTGTGGCCTCCCCTCTAACACTCTGGCACCCCTCCAATCTATTCTAAACTCTGCTGCCCGACTAATCCACCTGTCCCTGCTATTCCCTGGCCTCTCCCCTCTGTCAATCCCTGCACTGGCTCCCCATTACACAAAGACTCCAGTTCAAAACCCTAATCATGACATACAAAGCCATCCACAACCTGTGTCCTCCATACATCTGTGACTTTATCTCTAGGTACCTATCTGCACGCAACCTCCGATCCTCACAGGATCTCCTCCTCTCCTCCCCTCTTATCTCCTCTTCCCACAATCGCATACAAGATTTCTCCCGCGCATCCCCCCTACTCTGGAACTCTCTACCACAACAGATAAGACTCTCGCCCACCATAGAAACCTTCAAAAAAACCTGAAGACCTACCTCTTCCGACAAGCCTACAACCTGCAGTAACCACCGATCCACCAAAGCGCTGCACGACCAGCTCTACCCTCACCTACTGTATCCTCACCCATCCCTTGTAGATTGTGAGCCCTCACGGGCAGGGTACTCTCTCCTACTGTACCAGTCGTAACTTGTATTGTCTAAGATTACTGTACTTGTATTTATGTATACCCCACCTCACATGTAAAGCGCCATGGAATAAATGGCGCTATAATAATAAATAATAATAACCTAGGTTTTAGTTTTAAAAATTGAAGCAAAAAATGTGGTCATGTTGAGAGCAGATCAGAGTACTGCAGTGCGCAGGCGCGGGGAAAGGTCAGAGAGGCCCAGCGAATGCGTACTGCAGGACTTTGCTCTGCCCTCAACAAAAAGGGCAGATAAAGTAAGCCTGCGCAGGAGCGCGACAGAAGCAAGGAGGAGGACGTCATCGCTGGAAGATGGGAGGCCCGGACCGTGACGCCCATCGGACCAGACCCCCGGGTGAAAATAATATAACTCGTTTTTCTTATCTTTCAGGTTACATCGGGGGCTTATCTACAACATTACAGAATGCTGTAGATAAACCCCTGATGGCGGTGACCGCAGCTTATATACGAAAGATGTGGTGACGGATTCCCTTTAACTTGGCATTTATATTCTGTTTTCTGTACAAAATTGTGTTGGTGATACTACTTTTCTGGGTGTTGCAGGCATGCTCTGTGACCAATGCAGAGGTCATTGTGCAGAGGAGGGGCGCTGTAACTATAATTCACTAATAAAGATATACCACTATTCAGCTTACAGATGGATTCTGTATTATGTAAGGCATCCATCTGTCTTGTGAACACCTGAAAATACACACACCAGTACCGCACAAGTACCACACTGTTTCCTAGCAATAGTACACAGATAATGTTTGAATCCACGGAGGTTTATTCATTCTAAGTAAAGCTTCCTGGTATCACCTGTCCTGAAATCTCAGACTCCCACATGTTAATTATGCTCACCACCACTTCTTATTATAAATAGTCAGTGTAATATATGTTGTGTAACACCATGATGCTTTTATAAAAACAGATCCATTTTATCATACAACCATACACATTGAGTATTCGTATCCTAAATATGCGGTGTGCAGTAGCTTTCCTTTTTTTTTTACTTTGAAATTTGTGATAAATCTTTTTTTTTTCCTTAAACCTATAGGTTATGTTACTAGGCTCAGAACTGTAAATGTACCTTTGTATAACTGCTCTAAATGAGCTTATAATGTTTTACTTTATTTGAAATTGATATTTTCCATATTTTAGAGGCCAATTTAGTTGCTGGTGTGAACAGGCCAAGTTGTGTGACAGGCAGGCACAGGTGTAGGCCGTTCAGGCCTCCTACCTGGCTTGCGTGCACGCATCATATGATCATTACCTAATATAATATGGAAATCTAATCTGTTCTCTGCTCTACTACCCTTGAGCAAACATATTCCTCTTGGCTGCTGCTTGTATACATGCCAAGCAATTTAAGCATATGTAGCTTACCAAGAGATTTTGGTTGTTGACTTTGGGTCATAAGACATTTACAGTTATTTTCTTATCTAGGCTGTAATGTCTGTAGCATGTACACAGTCACACTAGCTTTAGGAGTGTTAGCATTGGCAACTGCATATTGTGATTAGTAACTGATTAATAATGCAGGATGAGAAAGGGACTGGCACAGACTGTTTGATTCCAAGGTGGCAAAATAATGATCTGGGAGAAAAAAGATTGTAGTACACGGGATATACTTCCTATTTGATGCATGATTGACCAGGTATTTGAAATAAAACCTCAACTTCCTAAAACAATAAACCCTTATCCACATGGGTAACCTCAATCTCGGCTTTCCCTCTGGTGGAAAGTTTTTGCCATCTAATCTGAGAGCAGCATAATGTAGGGATAGAGATCCTGATTCCCGCAGTGTATCACTTACCTAGCTGCTTGTTATAGTTTTAATGTAGTCACAGTTTTATATTAGCATAAGATTATCACTACGGGACTAGTAAACCTGCTGCCAGGTAGTCCTCCATATTCATGAGCTGTGTATAACCCCGCCCCCACCACTGATTGGTAGCTTTCAGCCTATGCACATGTATATGTGCTAATGCTCCTGAGCAATACAGAGGAGCGCGCAAGGATGCACACACACAGCCATTCACAATTTTTGACTGCCATTGCCAAGGTTATTACAATGGCTGTCTGAACCTGGCCTACCTCCCCCCTTACCAATAAAGTCTAGGTTACTCTGCTATGTATGGATGCACTGTTGTGTTAGCAGCATAGCACAGAACACTCATTTGTTTCGATAATATTTTAACAAAGCTGGTTTTTTTTTTTATTTCCTGGTATTTGGCTTTGAATAAAACTTAATTGATAGTCATGTTTATCTATTTATTTTACTTGCTTATATAGTGCCATTAATTCCACAGGGCTTTACAGACATCATGTGCTGATTTTTTGCTGTTTCTGCTGTGAAAACACACTAAGACTGTGCACACATTGCGGATTTTGATGCGGATCCGCAGTGTTTGTAGACTCACGGAATCGCTTCAAATCCGCAATGTAGTGCACACACAATGTTAGTCAATGAGAAATTCAGATTTGCTGTGCACATGCTGCGGAAAGATACGCGCGGATTTGCAGCGTTTTATTTTCCGCAGCATGTCAATTCTTTTTGCGTGTCTGCAGCGTTTCTGCTCCCATTGACTTCTATTGAGTCAGTCAATTCCGCAGCAAAACCGCAGGTTTAAAAAGATCTGCGGTTTTGCTGCGAGTTGCTTGCAAGAAATGCTGCAGATAGGGAGGAGGATGAGTGTGTTGGTGGAGACTGTGTGTGCGGTGAATATGTGCATGTCTGCGTGCGGGTGTCTGTGTGCATGTGTCTGTGTGTGTGTGTGCGGGTCTGTGTTTAGTCAGGCATCGTCCGAAGGCACAACTAGTCCCATCTGGCTATGTCTGCTACAGTGACAGAATTAGCCGATGATGGGACAGTAGTAGTCCCATCATCCAGCTACTGTGTTGACTAGTAATCCATTTAAAAATGAGTGTCCCATGTGACCGCTCTACAGGGCCTCAGGTGATGAAATAATGGAAGGTATCCTTCCGCAGTGTATCACTCCGCCGTCAGAGGTCACATAAGTTCGTCCTGTCATTTGCGGCCCCGCTTCAAGGGAAATTTCTCACGCAGCAGTGCTGTAAAGTGAGAGCATGGACTTCAGTGACCCCTCAGTGAAAACACTGCAGGAGCCATTGTCTCCTGTCAGTGTGTCACTGGAGGCCCTGTAGAGCGGTCACATCTACTGATTTCACCCTATGAGCCCACACATAGCCTCTCTTTATACAGTATGAGCCCTTACATAGCCTCCTGTATACAGTATGATCCCTCACATAGCCTTCTATATATACAGTATGAGCACCTACATAGCCTCTCTATAGACAGTATGAGCCCCACATAGCCCACCATATACAGTATGACACCCTAATTACAGTATGGGCCCCCACATAGCTTCCTATATTCAGTATGAGCCAGCACATAGCTTCCTATATACAGTTTCAGCCCCCACATAGCCTCTCTATACACTGTGGGAGCCCTCACACTGTCCTCTGTATACAGTATGAGCCCCCCACATAGCCTCCCTTATACAGTATGAACATATATAGCCTCTATATACAATATGAGAACTCACTATATATATGCAAGCTAGATGGAGGCCCGATGCTATCGCATCGTGAGGGCGGTAATGTCACGATGGGGGCAGGCTTTGCAGCATTGAAAATCTCTCCCCCATGTGCTCACCCACCTATCCACTCTCTCTTTCCCCATGTGCTGACTTGTCCCATCTGTGCTCTCTTTTTTTTATCTGTATATGTGCTATCCCCCTTGTCTGCTGTCTTTCCCCTTCCTGTGCTGTGTTCTCCCCTCATGTGCTGTCCCGTTTGAGCTGTCTCCCCCTGTGCTCTGTCTCTCTCACCCCTGTGCGCTTTCTCTCTCCCCATCTGCTGGCTTCTCCTCTCGTGATCTCTTCTTTGACCTGTGAGGAAGAAAAAGACAATACTGACATTATAGCAGGAGATGGCAGAGTATACATTTTTTGAGGTAAAATATTTTTTAAAAACACTCAGTGAAATATTTTACCTCACAAAATGAATCCACTGTGATCCACTGCTGTAATGTCAGTATTGTGTTTTGCTTCCTCCCCTGCCCAGGAGATGTGATATGCTCCGTACACGGTCAAACACACTCACCCCTATGTCTGACCGTGTACAGAACATACCACAGCTTCTGGGCAGGGGAGGAAGAAAAAGACAATACTAACATTACAGCAGGAGATCACAGAGGATACATTTTGTGAGGTAAAATATTTTTTAAGAACAGTCAATGAAATATTTTACCTCACAAAATGAATCCACTGTGATCCCCTGCTGTAATGTCAGTAATGTCTTTTGCTTCCTCACCTGCCCAGGACATGTGGTATGCTCCGTACACGGTCACACAGTCAATTTTTCCTTTAACCCCTTCCCGATCTGTGACGCCACGTAGGCGTCATGAAAGTCAGTGCCAATCCGACCCATGACGCCTATGTGGCGTCATGAAAGGATCGCGTTCCTGCGGGTCGGGTGACCGGGGTCACTCAAAGGTCACCCGACCCGCTGGCACAGGACCCTTTGTGCTTCACCACAGGGGGTTGGCTTAACCCCCCCGTGGCCACGATCACTCTGATTGACTGTTAAAAGTGAAACAGCCAATCAGAGCAATCTGTAATATTTCACCAATTTAATTGGTGAAATATTACAATCCAGCCATGGCCGATGCTGCAATAGCATCTGCCATGGCTGGACACCGAGCCCTGACCCCCCCACACGTAGTCACGGCGGCAATCGGCCGCCGCCACTGAAAAATGGCAGCGGTCGGTCACCGCCGTCACTAACAGCTCCCCTCGTCCTGGCCTCCGCTGCCCCCACCTTCCGATCTCCCCCCCCCCCCTCACTTCCGACCCTCATACTCACCTCTCCCGGTCCACCGATGTCCCTGGATCCTTCCCGGCGCTGCCCGGGATTCTTCATGGGCGCCGCCATCTTGGAAAATGGCGGGCGCATGCGCAGTGCGCCCGCCGGCCGCCGCATGCGCAGTGCGCCCTGCAGAGTCAAAAATTTATTTTGATCACTGATAAACTGTCACAGTGATCAAAATAAAAAAAAGTAAGTGAACCCCCCCTGTCATAGATAGGGAAAAATAATAAAGAATAAATTTTTTTCCTATTAGGCCCTGTGCACACGTTGCGGATTTTGCTGCGGATCAGCAGCGGATTTTGCTGCGGATCCGCAGCGGATTTTGCTGCGGATCCGCAGCGGATTTTGCTGCGGATCAGCAGCGGATTTTGCTGCGGATGCGCAGCGGATTTTGTGTTGCGGATCCGCAGCGGATTTTGCTGCGGATGCGCAGCGGATTTTGCGTTGCGGATCCGCAGCGGATTTTGCTGCGGATCAGCAGCGGATTTTGCTGCGGATCCGCAGCGGATTTTGCGTTGCGGATCCGCAGCGGATTTTGTGCTGCGGAACCACAGCAGATCCAGAAACCATGTACAGTACAATGCAAATAAATGGTAAAAAAAAACGCTGTGCACATGCTGCAGATTTTTCAACGCGGATTTGCTGCGGTTTTAAATCCGCAGCATGTCAATTCTTTGTGCGGATTCCGCAGCGATTTTACACCTATTCCATTATAGGCTTAAAACCGCAGAGAAAAACCGCATGCGCAGTGCGCCCGCCGGCCGCCGCATGCGCAGTGCGCCCTGCAGAGTCAAAAATTTATTTTGATCACTGATAAACTGTCACAGTGATCAAAATAAAAAAAAGTAAGTGAACCCCCCCTGTCATAGATAGGGAAAAATAATAAAGAATAAATTTTTTTCCTATTAGGCCCTGTGCACACGTTGCGGATTTTGCTGCGGATCAGCAGCGGATTTTGCTGCGGATCCGCAGCGGATTTTGCTGCGGATCCGCAGCGGATTTTGCTGCGGATCAGCAGCGGATTTTGCTGCGGATGCGCAGCGGATTTTGTGTTGCGGATCCGCAGCGGATTTTGCTGCGGATGCGCAGCGGATTTTGCGTTGCGGATCCGCAGCGGATTTTGCTGCGGATCAGCAGCGGATTTTGCTGCGGATCCGCAGCGGATTTTGCGTTGCGGATCCGCAGCGGATTTTGCGCTGCGGAACCACAGCAGATCCAGAAACCATGTACAGTACAATGCAAATAAATGGTAAAAAAAAAACGCTGTGCACATGCTGCAGATTTTTCAACGCGGATTTGCTGCGGTTTTAAATCCGCAGCATGTCAATTCTTTGTGCGGATTCCGCAGCGATTTTACACCTATTCCATTATAGGCTTAAAACCGCAGAGAAAAACCGCAGCAAATCCGCGCTAAATACCTAGGTAAAAGGCAGGTCATTTTACCTGCGGATTTTAGAAAAATCCGCAAGTGAATCCGCAGCGTGTGCACGGGGCCTCAGGGTTAGGGTTAGGCTGGGTTCATATTGCACTATGGCAGTCCGTTAGATGCACTGCGTTTCACAGCGGTATAACGCGGTGTAACGCAGTCCGTTAACGCTGTCATTCACCCCATTTTTGTGCGCATCGCAACGCATGCTGTGAAGCGGCATGCGTTCGCGACGTGTCGTCATTCAGTGACGGAGCCTTGGACGCAGGCTGCAGCGTCTGGGCTCCATCACCGCTAGCACAGATGAATCATCGCTGATTCCTCTGCACTAGCGGGTATAGCATAACACGATCGCGTTATGCTATACCGTTACCAGCCCGTCAACGCTACGTGTTGAACGGGCTGGTAAAACGTAATATGAACCCAGCCTTAGGGTTAGAACTAGGGTTAGGGTTAGAACTAGGGTAAGGGTTGGAATTAGGGTTAGGGTTGAGATTAGGGTTAGGTTTGTGGTTAGGGTTAGAGTTAGGATAAGCGTTAGGGTGTTTTGGGGTTAGGGTTGGGATTAGGGTTAGGCTTGTGGTTAGGTTTATGGTTAGAGTTGGGATTAGGGTTAGGGGTGTGTTGGGGTTAGGGTTTGTATTAGGGTTAGGGGTGTGTAGGGGTGTGTTGGGGTTAGGGTTGGAGTTAGAATTGAAGGGTTTCCACTATTTACGCACATCAGGGTGTCTCCATACGCGACATGGCGCCACCATTGATTCCTGCAAATTTTGCGTTCAAAAAGTCAAACAGTGCTCCCTTTATTCCAAGCCCCGACGTGTGCCCAAACAGTGGTTTACCCCCACATATGGGGTATCAGCGTACTCGGGAAAAATTGCACAACAACTTTGGGGGTCTAATTTCTCCTGTTACTGTTGGGAAAAAAAAATTGGGGACTAATAAAGTTATTTTTGTGGAAAAAAAATGATTTTTTATTTTCACGGCTCTGCGTTATAAACTTCTGTGAAGAACTTGGAGATTCAAAGTGCTTACCACACATCTAGAGGAGTTCCTTGGGGGATCTAGTTTCCAAAATGGGGTCACTTGGGGGGTTTCTACTGTTTAGGCACATCATGGGCTCTGCAAACGTAACATGACACCCGCAGACCATTCCATCAAGTCGGCATTTCAAAACGTCACTACTTCCCTTCCGAGCCTCGACGTGTGCCCATACAGTAGTTTTCTCCCACATATGGGATATCAGCGTACTCAGGACAAATTGGACAACAACTTTTGGGGTCTAATTTCTCCTGTTACCCTTGAGAAAATAAAAAAATTGTGGACTAAAAGATCATGTTTGTGGAAAAAATATGATTTTTTTATTTCCATGCCCCGGCGTTATAAACTTCTGTGTAGCGCTTGGGGATTCAAAGTGCTCACCACACATCTAGATAAGTTCCTTGCGGGGTCTAGTTTCCAAAATCGGGTCACTTGTGGGGAGTTTCTACTGTTTAGGCACATCAGGGATTCTGCAAACGTAACATGACGCCCGCAGACCATTCCATCAAGTCGGCATTTCAAAACGTCACTACTTCCCTTCCGAGCCCCGAAGTGTGCCCATACAGTAGTTTTCTCCCACATATGGGATATCAGCGTACTCAGGACAAATTGGACAACAACTTTTGAGGTCTAATTTTTCCTGTTACCCTTGGGAAAAAAAAAAAATTGGGGACTAAAAGATCATGTTTGTGGAAAAAATATGATTTTTTTATTTTCATGCCCCGGCGTTATAAACTTCTGTGTAGCCCTTGGGGCTCAAAGTGCTCACTACACATCTAGATAAGCTCCTTGGGGGGTATAGTTTCCAAAATGGGGTCACTTGTGGGGGGTTTCTACTGTTTAGGCACATCAGGGGCTCTGCAAACGCAACATGACGCCCACAGAACATTCCATCAAGTCTGCATTCCAAAATGGCGCTCTTTCCCTTCTGTGCTCTCCCATGCGCCAAAACAGTGGTTCCCCCCCCACATATGGGGTACCAGTGTACTCAGGACAAACTGTACAACAACTTTTGTGGTCCAATTTCTCCTGTTACCCTTGTGAAAATAAAAAATTGCGGGTTAAAAAAATCAGTTTTTGAGGAAAAAAATTATTTTTTATTTTCACGGCTCTGCATTACAAACTTCTGTGAAGCACATGGGGGTTCAAGGTGCTCACCACACATCTAGATAAGTTCCTTGAGGGGTCTAGTTTACAAAATGGTCACTTGTGGGGGGTTTCTACTGTTTAGGCACATCAGGGGCTCTGCCCGCCCGCAGACCATTCCATCAAGTCGGCATTTCAAAGCGTCACTACATCCCTTCCAAGCCCTGACGTGTGCCCAAACAGTGGTTCCCCCCCACATGTGAGGTACTAGCGTACTTAGGACAAATTAGACAACTTTTGGGGTCCAATTTCTCCTGTAACCATTGTAAAAATAAAAATAGGGGCTAAATAATCATTTTTTGAGAAAAAAAAATGATTTTTTATTTTCACGGCTCTGCGTTATAAACTTTTGTGAAGCACCTGGGGGTTCAAAGTGCTCACTGTGCATCTACATAAGTTCCTTAGGGGGTCTAGTTTCCAAAATGGGGTCACTTGTGGGGGAGCTCCAAAGTTTAGGCATACAGGGGCTCTCCAAACATGACATTGTGTCCGCTAACGATTGGAGCATATTTTCCATTCAAAAAGTCAAATGGCGCTCCTTCCCTTCTGAGCCCTGCTGTGCACCCAAACAGTGGTTTATGACCACATATGAGGTATCGGTGTACTCAGGAAAAATTGCCCAACAAATTTTAGGATCCATTTTATCCTGTTGCCCATGTGAAAATGAAAAAACTGAGGCTAAAAGAAAATTTTTGTGAAAAAAAAAAGTACTTTCTTTATTTTACGGATCAATTTGTGAAGGACCTGGGGTTTCAAAGTGCTCACTATGCATCTAGAAAAGTTCCTTGGGGGTCTAGTTTCCAAAATGGGGTCACTTGTGGGGGAGCTCCAATGTTTAGGCACACAGGGACTCTCCAAATGCGACATGGCAACCGCTAAGGCTAAGTGCACACGATCAGGAATAATTGCGTTTTTTTCGCGGTTTTTCCGCTATTTTCCGCGGTTAAACCGCGAACAAAACGCAAGCATTAAGCATTCTATACGTTTTAATTGATTCCGCATGTTTTGTACACATGTTGCGTTTTTTTCCGTGAAAAAAACGCTTAGCGGAAAAAAAAGCAACATGTTCATTAATTTAGCGTAACCGCGGTGATTCCGCCGCCATAGGAATGCATTGAACCGCTTACTTTCCGCATGTGGCTATGCCCACTATGCGCAATGTAAGCGGTTCATGTGCGGATGGTACCCAGGGTCTGGAGCAGAGGAGACTCTCCTCCAGGCCCTGGGTACCATATCCCTGGTAAAACAATAATTAAAATAAAAATAATGATATTTCTCACCTTCCGGCGTCCCACGCAGCTTTCCCGCCTTCAGCGACGCTCCCGGCAACTTCCGGTCCCAAGAGTCCTTTGCGAGAATCACCCAGATGGCATAGCGGTCTCGCGAGATGCACGTCATCGGTGTGATTTGTCGCAATGCATCCTTGGGACCGCGAGTTGCCGGGAGCGTCGCTGAGAGGCGGGAATGCTGCGGGGGCCGCCGGAAGGTGAGAATATCATTATTTAGTATATTTTTTTTATTATTTTTACATTAGATCTTTTTACTATTGATGCGGCATAGGCGGCATCAATAGTAAAAAGTTGGTCACACGTGTGAAACACTATGTGTGACTCGTGTGACCAACCTGTCAATCAGTTTTCCAAGCGATGCTACAGATCGCTAGGAAAACGCTAGCATTCTGCAAGCTAATTACGCTTGCAAAACGCTATTATTCTGGCGGGAATCAGCATAAAAAAAACGTGCGTATTTCCTGCGGGAGAAGTGCGGGATTGCCGCGGAAATTTCCGCGGCAATTCCGCAACGTGTGAACTTAGCCTAAATATTCCAGCATATTTTCCATTCAAAAAGTCAAATGGCGCTCCTTCCCTTCTGAGCCCTGCCGTGCGCCCAAACAGTGGTTTATGACCACATATGAGGTATCGGTGTACTCAGGAAAAATTGCCCAACAAATTTTAGGATCCATTTTATCCTGTTGCCCATGTGAAAATGAAAAAACTGAGGCTAAAAGAAATTTTTTGTGAAAAAAAAGTACTTTCTTTTTTTTACGGATCAATTTGTGAAGCACCTGGGGGTTCAAAGTTCTCACTCTGCATCTAGATAAGTTCCTTGGGGGGTCTAGTTTCCAAAATGGGGTCACTTGTGGGGGAGCTCCAATGTTTAGGCACACAGGGACTCTCCAAATGCTACATGGCAACCGCTAAATATTCCAGCATATTTTCCATTCAAAAAGTCAAATGGTGCTCCTTCCCTTCTGACCCCTGCCGTGCGCCCAAACAGTGGTTTATGACCACATATGAGGTATCTGTGTACTCAGGAGAAATTGCCCAACAAATTTTAGGGTCCATTTTATCCTGTTGCCCATGCAAAAATGAAAAAATTGATGCTAAAAGAAAAATTTTGTTGGAAAAATTAAAATGTCCATTTTTTCCTTCCACGTTGCTTTAGTTCCTGTGAAGCACCTGAAGGGTTAATAATCTTCTTGAATGTAGTTTTAAGCAGGGTGGATTGATTTAAATCACGCCGATTTAAATCAACTGATTTAAATCAGATAAATCAATGATTTTTTTTCTATTTAAATCAGATCGATTTAAGTCGTGATTTTAATCATGATTTAAATCACTGATTTAAATCAAAAGATTTTTTTAATATAAATCACGATTAAAATCTAAAACTTTCAATCATTGTTCAATTAACTCCACACTTCTAGCTTGGTTTCACTTTCTGTAGCTTGGTTTCAGTTTCTTTTTCCTTTCAGTTGACATGCCCAAACTTGTTGGATAGTCAGTCAGCAGTACTTGGCTGTAGTAACAATCAAACTTCAGAAGTGATCTGCGTGAGCCATGGCAGGTCGTAAGAGAGACCCTATTTGGGTTCATTTTGTTGAGATGCCAGCAGAGCTTGGAAAGAAAGGTGGGAGAGCAAAGTGCAAATACTGTCAAAAGGATATCCAAGGACTTGTTTGCCGTTTGAAATCACATTATGAAAACTGCAACCAGAAGGGAAATGAAGATGTTGATAGTGATACAACTAATGTCAATGAACCCCCACAGCTTCTTATGCACCAGGACCCTAGCACTAGTGGTAAGTCTGGCAATTACAACCTATTTTAACAGACGTTTTACTGGGATGGTTAAAGTCTATGAAAAGAAAAATTTCTAGCACTAGTTCTGGAGTATAGAATTTAAATTTATGTTAAGGCAATATTTCACAGAAGATTAACGTTAAGTAAAAATAAGAGTGTGTATACGCCTATTTTTTTTTTTATTGTAGGCTACAATTCACTTTTGAAGTCTGCCAAATTGACCATTTTTTTAAAAAAAACATTTTTAATGACATTGTGGCAACTGTGCTGAAATTGAAGTGTGAATCTGCACCATTTCAAAAATACATGTTTGCAGATAACGTCGTTAATGAACTAAAACCACTGGACTGGTGGAAGTCGCAATCACTTGTTCTTCCAGCGAAGATAATAAATGTAGCTACTCAGCTACTGACTGCATCGGCTTCATCGGCAGGAGTAGAGAGATTGTTTTCTTCATTTGGTTTTGTGCACACAACAGTCCGAAACCGCTTAGGAACTGCTAAAGCAGGACAACTAGTTTTCCTATTAAAAGTCCTAAATAAACAGTAGGCTTAAAGGACTGATGTATTCACTGAAGATGTTTGCTTACTTCAAACGTTAGAGATAGGCTATTGTTAAAAAGTACTTACTCTCTGTAGTTCAATTCTGATTGTTTAATAGTGCAAATAAAAATTATTAGGTTTCATAATCATCAACTGTTTTAATATTTTTATTTGTGTAAAATAATTTGATTTGCAAAAAGACAAAGTTTTGCTTGTGTACAACTTGATTAAAAAATCCGATTTAAATCAAAAAAATCCGATTTAAATAAAAAAAATCCAATTTTTTTGATTTTTTTTAAAAAAATCATGATTTTTATCCACCCTGGTTTTAAGTAGCTTGAGGGGTGCAGTTTTTATAATGGTGTCACTTTTGGGTATTTTCTGCCATATAGATCCCTCAAAGTGACTTCAAATGTGAGGTGGTCCCTAAAAAAAATGGTTTTGTAAATTTTGCTGTAAAAATGAGAAATCGCTGGTCAACTTTTAAACCTTATAACTTCCTAACAAAAAAAAATGTTGTTCCCAAAATTGTGCTGATGTAAAGTAGACATGTGGGAAATGTTATTTATTAACTATTTTGTGTCACATAACTCTCTGGTTTAACAGAATAAAAATTCAAAATTTGAAAATTGCGAAATTTTCAAAATTTTGGCCAAAGTTCCATTTTTTTCACAAATAAACGCAAAAATTATCGACCTAAATTTACCACTAACATGAAGCCCAATATGTCACGAAAAAAACAATCTCAGAATCGCTATGATCCGTTGAAGCGTTCCTGAGTTATTACCTCATAAAGGGACACTGGTCAGAATTGCAAAAAATGGCCAGGTCATTTAGGTCAAAATAGGCTGGGTCATGAAGGGGTTAATGTGACCGGCTTCCTCTGCCTGTAGACACGTCGCGCATCTGCCGCCGCAATCAGCCAAATGATTCATGATTCACTGCACCTGCGCGTAATTCGTGCAGGCGCAGTAAATCAGACGGCCGCCATCTTTGTGCAGACATATAGCGGCGGTCACATTAAAACTGCGCATGCGCTCCTCCTGTACAAAGATGGCAGCAGTCAGTAAATCATTCGGCTGATTCCGGCGGCAGCGTGTGGTACCTTGCAAGTGTGTGTGGTGCGTACGGCGTAGAGAGTGTGTGTGTGTGTGCGTACAGCTAGAGAGTGTGTGTGTGTGTGTGTGTGTGGTGTGCGTACGGCGTAGAGTGTGTGTGTGTGTGTGTGTGTGTGTGTGTGGTGCGACGGTGTTCTGCTGGTGGTACCGCGCAATAGGTTGGTACCAGCAGCAGTTTCCATATTGAGACACCCATCACTTGGGTGTCCCAATATGGCGGTTGGTGAACTTCCTCCGCTTTAAATTCTGGGATACGGTGATATCTGGACATAACAGAAAATGAAAACATTTCAAGGCAATTATATAAATCGATATTTCATACACACCGGAAAGAAACAACAACACATACTTGTCTCTCTCCCATTCCCCCAGCTCCCTGCTCTGGTCCACTGACTCCCTGTACAGCATATGCGATGTAATGACGTCTTCGCGTCTGCTGTCTCACACACTAATTGGGGGAAGAAGGAGCCGACGACTCCGTCCCCCAATGTATTCACCTCTGTTTGCGGTGACATCGAGAAGCAGGCGGCAGCAGACTGGAAGCGGGCTAGAGCATGGTGCAGCCAGAGGGCTGAATGTGGCCCGCGGGCCGCACATTGCCCATCTTTGCTTTAAGCTGATACTTGTTCCCAGATATTGGCGCATGCAAGCATGCCCGTAATTGCATGTCGAAGGAGAAAAATGTTGTTTTTCATGTGATAAGCTTATTTCTGCATAAGAATAGTTATCGGCAGCTCCTTGGTCCATGTAAACGGGGGATGCACTAGTGACCACATGATTGGTGCCAGTTAACAAACCGAAATCTGCCAGTCTAAATGGGCCTTAAGAATTTGTGGACTTCTTTTCTTAATTATTTAAAAAAAAGAGCCAGAATTCCAGAAAGTCCCTTAGATAAAGATGTCACATGTAGTTAACTCCTTTTCTACCTATTTCCATGTTCTTAGTTCAAGAAACAGGATAAACTAATTTGGCATGAACTACGACCAGTGGTGAGGCCCAGACAGCACCATGTTCTGTCTGTAAAGCGCTGGCAGACAAAGATTGAGAAACCCTTCTCTATTGGAAGGATTACATTTCTTTTTGTGATAATCCCATTGCTGGTTCTTGAAACTCTGGGAAGTGTGACATGTTTAGCAGTCATATTGACAGTCCTGCGATAATGAATACAGTATTTGTGTTAGACAATGCGGTATATTCACTTTTGAGCAGTCTTTCACAGGGACCAGGCTTCTGTGCTCTCTGAATGTCTTCCACTCCAGGCAGGCTTATCTTCATTCCTCTGGTAACTTGCTTTAGTAGTGTTCTGAAGACCAGTGCTGAGGCCACAGAATTGCTGGGATCACACCCTGGGCTTTTTGTGATACAAAGTAGCTACTTCACAAATAAAGGTCAAAATATATTCACTAAATACCGTAAATAAGTGTTTATAAACAAAAGGAAAACCAGACAGGAGTTGCACGCCCAACACGTCTCATTAAACATTTAGATAATGCAGCCATGCTGGCTAATTGGATAGCATTGCATAGCCTCATTGGTATAACATCAATTACAGGAAGCAATTATGTAATATGATACTGTGTTTACTTATCATCTAATAGGAAAAACACCTGTGCTCCCTTCATTCTCTAAAACCCAAGACATTGGTCTTAACTTTGCCTTTGACACAATAGTCAGTTTAACTATTGATGTACTAGTTAAATGAATCAATCACATACACTATTACTTAATAACGCTACCACAAAGGGGCGCACGGGCGCTTACTGAAGATGATTATCGCGTTAAGTGAGATTTTACGCTAATGGCCTCCCTGGTCACCAGACCTCTGTCTAAAGCCAGATTCGCATATCCATGATTTGAGTATGGACTGAGATGCATGGACCGGCCCGGGTCCATGCATACAAAAGGCAATTAAGTTCCCACGGCTCAGGCCATGTTCATAAATTCAAATTTCGAGGTCCAAAAGCGCACCTTATGGGTAAAATGGAAGGTTTACAAGTTTAGCTAGAATTTACCAGCCACTGCATGATTCTTTGTGGATTTGAATCTCTTATTTCAGCACCTTACCATTAGGACAGTCAGTTTTAGATAACATGTATTTAGCAAAGCTGCTCCTGCTTGGTACTGGATAGGTGAATCTAGTATAGCCGACCTGGATAGGTGAATCTAGTATAGCTGGCCTGGATAGGTGTATCTAGTATAGCTGGCCTGGATAGGTGTATCTAGTATAGCTGGCCTAGATAGGTGTATCTAGTATAGCTGGCCGGGATAGGTGTATCTAGCATAGCCGGTCTGGATAGGTGATTCTAGTATAGCCGGCCTGGATAGGTGTATCTAGCATAGCCGGCCTGGATAGGTGTGTTAGCATAGCCGGCCTGGATAGGTGTATTAGCATAGCCGGCCTGGATATGTGTATCTAGCATAGCCGGCCTGGATAGGTGTTTCTAGCATAGCCGGCCTGGATAGGCGTATCTAGTATAGCCGGCCTGGATAGGTGATTCTAGTATAGCCAGCCTGGATAGGTGTATCTAGCATAGCCGGCCTGGATAGGTGTATCTAGCATAGCCGGTCTGGATAGGTGAATCTAGTATAGCCGGCCTGGATAGGTGTATCTAGTATAGCTGGCCTGGATAGGTCTATCTAGCATAGCCAACCTGGATAGGTCTATCTAGAATAGCCAGCCTGGATAGGTGTATCTAGTATACAGTGGGTACGGAAATTATTCAGACCCTTTTAAATTTTTCACTCTTTGTTTCATTGCAGCCATTTTTTGTAAATTCAACATTGTTAATTTTTTTCTCATTAATGTACACTCTGCACCCCATCTTGACTGAAAAAAAACAGAATTGTAGAAATTTTGCAAATTTATTAAAAAAGAAAAACTGAAATATCACATGGTCATAAGTATTCAGAACCTTTGCTCAGACACTTATACTTAAGGGTATGTGCACATGTTGCAGATTTTGATGCAGATCCACAGCATTTTTGGACTCACGGAATTGCATCAAATCCGCAGTGTAGTACACAGCCAATGATAATTTATGGGAATCCTGAATTTGGTGTGCACATGCTGCGGAAAAATACGAGCGGATTTGCAGTTTTATTTTTCGCAGCTTGTCAATTCTTTTTGTGGATCTGCAGCATTTCTGCACCCATTGACTTTCATTGAGTCAGTCAATTCTGCAGCAAAACCGCAGTTTTGTGTGGTCCCTCTTAGGTTTTGAACCAACCCAGCAAAACTATACAGCTGCTGGCTGCTATTCTCAGGCTGGTAAGGGGCCATGAATATGGGCCCCCAGCCTAAAAACAGCAGCCTGCTGCTTCCTAGAAAAGGCGCATCTATTAGATGACCTATTCTGGAGCTTTGTTGGGTTCTTCCCACTTGCCCTGTAGTGGTGGCAAGTGGGGTTAATAAAGGGTTAATGTCGCTAAAAGCTGAACTCCTGTAACCTCATCACCATGGGAAAATAACAGTGCTGAGGTTACAGGAGTTCAGCTGTTAGCGAGCACAGACTCAGTGACGTCACCCCCAGTCACTGAGCCTATGCGCGCTGCTTCCCAGTCATTCCCCAGTAGTTTACAGTCGGAGCGGCTGCATTCGCAGCGCTCCGGCTGTAAACTGATTAACCCCCCCAGATGGATTTACACCGTGGGACTTGACTGTACCCCGGACAGGTATGTGATATTGTTGCTTTTTTATTTTTTAAAGAAGATCTAGGTACAGCACTGAAGTGAACTTGATACAGCGATCTGGTCCACTTCATAGCCGCACTTACAAGCTCTCCTTACCTTAGATACTGACCACCTCTTAGGTCAGTAACTTTGGCAACTTAGCTGTAAAGTATGAAAGTGAAAATCCATCTATTCTTGAGAATCTGAGAAAGAGGATTTCTATTAAGTAAATTGCAAAGTTGCTAGTTTTTACAGTTTGCAATTCTACCCATTTAATAGCATAAGACAACCTTTTTATTGAGCAGGAAAATAGTGGGCACAACACTTTATACTAAGAGGGTGCTACAACAGCCCTGCAAAAAATAAATCCTGCAAATAGAAGAGAGAAAAAAAAAGCATACGCACACCCAATATAGACATAGAAAAATCTTATTTTATTAAATACAATATATAGCGAAAACAACAAAGACCTAAAGATTTAAAATACAAATAAGAGGCTTGGATACAATAATCCAAATAATGCCTCTTCCGCAGGCAAAACTTTCAGCAAATTGGTGAAGAAACCCTGATACAAAGAGGTGTAGCTACCAAAGTTTATAATAAAAAAGGCACAACAAAAACATAAATCACATCACAATACATATATATAAATCAATGTGGAACCACACTGACGGCATAATAAGCATTAATGGATCATTTGCTGAAAGTTTTGACTGTGGAAGAGGCTTTATTGGGAATATTGTATCCAAGCCTCTTATATTTGTTATATATTTGTGTTTTAAATGTTTTTGTAAATCTTTGTTGTTTGCTGTACATTGTTTTCCATAAAATAAGATTTTTCTGTGTCTATATTGGGTGTGCACATGCTTTTCTGCCCGGCTTCTTTTCTCTCTTCTATTTACACATACCCTTCATCATCATCATCATTTTATGTTTTTCTCCTGTAGTAAATGATTTCTGCATGCACCAAAGTGCTGAGTACACCGTGTACGATGCCATTATCTTGTGTGCTCTCTTCTTCCATGGCTGTAGCAGTGCTAGATCTGATGACTATGTGCTGATGCAGAATGAAGCTGCTAAAAGATTGTCAGAAAATACTTTCCAAACCTCCTCTCGTATTGTAAATAGTCATCAGTTTCGTCATGCACCAGTTATAGATCTAAATATATTGCCATTTTGTCATTACAGATCTGTTGTGTGGAGTGCTGATTATTTAGTAATCGCTTAGAAAACTGCGCTAGATTGCTGCTGTGCTTAGTAATTCCCTATATTATTAGTACATACGTTCTATACATTGTAGAGCATGTACTGTTTGAGTTATCACATGGGCCGTTTATAGTGTTTTATCTGTTGCTTTTTCTGCATTATACGGCCGTGATCACATGACGACTATAACTCGATCACCTACATCATTCCTACATTTACTATATTATGATGTTATCGGAATAGTTTCCCTCTCCAATGCTATTTATTTCACATCGTTTTAGCTGCGCTCTTTTAGCTGGCCTCCCTATGTCATAAAATCCTTGTGTGTTTACTGTCTGAGCAGCATGTGTGTCAAGAAGAACGCTGCATGGACACATGACTAGATACAAGAGGGACTTGAGGCCAGGACCCTATGGTTTCTATAAACAGGGTTACCAGGTGGGTTGGTTCAGTAGCTGCAGCAGGTCTTGCGCTAACCAAACTAGTTTGTCAGGTTCCCCTCTTCATGAGCAGTAGCTGGTGTAGTCCTTTGGGCATTTCATTGTGAGAGGAACTTGCAAACACACAAGTCGTCTCTGCAGACAACATGGGCTCTTCATTGTGCCTTTTATTACAGCTTTTCCTCTCTTTCCACAGTGTGTCCTTACACAGAGGGAATTGTAGGCCAATACGGTTTGAGCCACCAATGTTAGACTTCCATGAACAGTAAGTACATGTGTCTCCTAATTCTACCTCTGCTTGCTTTACTGTATCTATCAGGTTCTCCTAATGCTTTTCAAATGCAGCTCTGTAAGTTGGTGTTACGGCGACATCCATCATTCTGGGTATTCTTGTGTTAGTTGTTAAGCTGCTTCCACATAAAGACAAATATTACAGAATCTCATGTGTTTTTATGCTGATTTATGAAATGCTTTACAGTAGTATGCTTGTTTATTATGACCTGGGACCAGGATAATGACTTGTGTCAGTACAAATAATTGTATCTCTTGTGTGATCTGTGTTTAAGCTGATAAAGGTCTGTTCACACAGAGGTTGTTTGCTGCTAGGAAATCAACATAAATGTTCTTAAATTACTGTGTGATTACAGTGATTATACTAATATGGAGACTCTGCTTCAAAATCCGTGTAATCAAACTCAGTGTGAACATGCCCTAAAGCTAACATATTTTGAACAGCATTTTATATGCAGACACATGGTAGACTGTAGCGTTCAACGACTGTCCCCTGTCACCCCAGCAGAGTCATTTTCTGCCGCCCTAGTCTGATGTTCGTGCTGTAACACCAGAAAACCATGTGTGATCAGTGACAGAATGTCTACATGATTCATTGTGTCCTGCATGGAGGGAGTGTACACAGCCGTGTTTATGTAGTTATTAAAGATTTTACCATTACTTGGGCTAACTGGGGGTTTATTTTTATTTGCCATGCATGCAACTATGGATACAATGTTACATGAAGTTTGTGACATATATGACGTTTTTTATTTTAACATAAATCCTAATATGTAGGGACTAGCTTGGCCCGTGCGAAATTTTCTCACATTGGTCGTCGGTGGCGCAGGCAAATTCAGAAAAAGTAAGCTGGTCAAATGTAATGTATTTCATGAGATGATGAACACAGACAGGTATTAATATATGTAGATTGGTAATACAATAAATTGGTTTGATAAGTAGAGGCCAAAAAATGTCTTTCGGTTGAGGTGCCACCTGCAGGTCATTGTGTCTTTCTGCAGGTTTATGAAAATGAATGTTTAAACTGTATTTAGTCATAAAATCGTGAATGTGTGGTTTGTTTGGCTATTTTCTTGCTGAAGGGGGCAAGTTTACCTTTCAAATGGTGTATCATTGTGTGTGTGGGACGAAGTAATCACCGAAAAAGCAGTGCATGTTTACAAATATGTTTGCATATGTGCCTCACCTGCAGTAAAGTGTGCAATCCTCCAATTTGGCTAAAATAGGCTGGGCAAGCAGTTCGGCAAGCTGGAAACACCCCAAGGCAAATGTTTGGATTTGTTTGTGATGTCTGTAAGCAGCTTTGTGGTAGTGTGCTTTGGGTAGTGTGCTGCCACCTGCAGGTCATTTTTCCCTACTGCAGGGTTATGAAAATGAATGTTTAAACTGTATTTTGTGATCAAATTGTGGATGTTTGGTTTGTTTGGCTCTTTTCTTGCTGAAGGGGGCAAGTTTACCTTTCAAATGGTGCATCATTTATGTGTGTGGGTGCTGTATGAACGGAGATACAAAGTAATCATCAAAAAACAGTGTTTAGAAATAATAGAATAGATTGTATTTTTTTTTACTTTTGCTAATAACACTGTAGATGTGTTCTGCTAATTGTTATCATCGATTGGGATATTTAGCTTGGTTGTATTTTAGGGGAATGTGCCTTTCAGCAGGATTTCAAACTCGCAACTATTTCTATGCATATTTATCTCTTTTAAAGACAAGTCCAGCAACACCTTTGGATGACCAGTCCATTCCTCCATTACTGAGAAATCAGCCTTTGAATTGATGTGCAAATGATGTTGATGAGCTACTGTAGACTTGAAGCCCCTGCCCTCCATCTGTAGTGCCCCCTCTGTCTGCTCCACTACTGGCTTCTTTGCCTGAGAGTGCACAGAATACAGTCTGGCAGGCGGAGGCGGTGCTGGGTAGGAATAGCGCTGCCATGAGCCAGGCTCTGGAGCTACAATGGCTAGTCAGGCTCATTTGCACATAAATTTGCAATTGATTTCTCAGCAATGGAGGTATAGCCTCATGAAAAGGTATTGCTGGCCTTTGAAAGCGCTACATGTGCATATAAATAGCAGGATTTCACCCTCCAAACCAACAGCTTCTGGCTATACAAACCATTGTGAATATATTAAGGAAACCTGTAAGCACATTTATGGAGGTAGTGGGGAGTCTGTATAGGTGCTTGTCCTCTAAAAAGATACCTTATTTTAGGGTTCAGACGTGCCCCCACTGCACTTCTAGACTGTTTGGCATATGACATCTACACTAGTTATCTCACAGTTGGCAGAATCTTTTTATTGAGGGACAAGTTCCAATCCGTTCATATCACTACTTCCATTGTAAAACATGTTGACAGGTTCCCTTAAATGCATTGTGTTATAATCTTCAGCTGCTGGCACATAATGCTCAGCAAGCCCTTCATGTCCATTTAGGAATACACCTTGGGGGCTTGGTAACTCCTGTGCCTAGTGATTAAAGGGGGATACCTTATTTTTTTATGAGTCCTAGCTAAGTAAATGAATGTGCACGTCTTCTGATTCTTCTTATTCATTTGGATTGACAATTACTTTTCTTTGCCTCTTCTGTCTTAAAGACAGTGAATTGTTTTCAGGAATAGTTACTGTTTAATATATTTGCATATAACATTGTTATATGAGGTTTTATCCTTGTATAATGAAAGCTTCTTCAGCTTTCTACTACTTGTTTAATTTTTTTTTTTTTACAAAACTCTGCTTACTGTCAGTGGAGGGAAACCATCTTGTTTGTATCCAGAAACTGTAAAACCCTCAAGGCCACGTTGTGTTTAATGCAGTGATTGGTCTGGGGACCAAAGAGAGAGATGTGATACCTAGTGAGCTATACACCTGTGTGAGCAGGACCTGGTTAGGGTAAGTTTTCAGGCTTTGGATGTTAGTCTATGTGCATATAGCTTCTTTTCCACGCGGAATACCCCTGAAAGGGTTGCTGCAAAAAATGCCCCCTAAAAATGAACATAATGCACAGCAATGTCAAAACCTCACTGCTGTGCACATGTTCCATCTTGAGTTTCTTCAGAAACCATGAAGCATTTAAAAGAAGCGACATCTTCCGCTATGAAGTCTCCCCGCTCTCTATACTTGAAAGTACGGACTAAAAGACCCTGTTTGCGGAGCAGTCATTGCACCCTCGTGACTGAACGCTGAACGCAGTCTGGAGGAATAAAGTTAATATCCTCGGAGCAGCGGTGTGCTAGGTGCAGGCGCCAGGAAGGTTCTTTGGGCACCACAGTGGCTCAGTGGTTAACACTGCAGCCTTGCAGCGCTGGGTCCTGGGTTCAAATTTTACTAAGGACAACATCTGCAAGGAGTTTGTATGTTCTCCCCGTGTTTGCGTGGGTTTCCTCCCATATTCTAAATACATACTGTTAGGTATTCTAGATTGTGAGTCTCAATGGGGACAGTGTCCCTAATATCTGTAAAGCACTGTGGAATTAAAGGTGCTATATAAATGAGTAAAATAAGTAAATAACACTATTAACCCCATATCTGCAGGTTAATAGCATTTTTTTCACGTGACTGATGATCATTGTTCCCCAGATAAGATGCTGGCCGTAATGTCAACCACTGATTTTCTCCTATAGAATACAGTATTGATTGGCGAAATGAGCTCTCTGCGTATGAGAGTCTTCTGAAATTGCTGTTGGCCAAACGATCGTCCAAAACATTGTTCTGCTGACAGCTATCTAATGTGTATGGCCAGCTTTGTACTCTTCTTATTCATCCCTTCTGCATCCATGCCATTGCTTCCCCGGTACCCCACCAGTGTCTGTTTCCTTTACTCCAGTGATGACGTCTGTGTGATTGGCTGGAGCGTTGACCTCAGTTGTGTTGGCGTGTCACCTCCACATCTAGCTGGTGCCAGGCAAGCACAGAGAATTAATCCTGACCCATCGTGTGTATAGGATCCTTCAGGCTCCCCGCAATGGCAGGTGTCAAGGGAAAGGAGTTGCGCATGTGGGGCTTTATCTTTGTTTTCCGCAGGATTTGCTTGCACCTCCCTTATTGAAGTAAACGTGCCCGCAGCCATCCTGTGTGCATGGCCAGCTTCAGTGTCTGATGCAGTATTGCATGTCGTCCAGAAATATTTCGAGTTGCCCATTTTTTGTGTTTTTTCTATAGCTGGTTTTTTATAAAGTGCATGTGAAGGAAGCCATCAGACCCTGATCCATCAGATGTTTGAGGGCCTTGTTTATGTCCCCCACCGTAGTGGTTGGCTGTGACTATTGTCTGCGTGTTTCCGTTATTGGTGGACTCACCTTAAGGAGGTGGACATTCTACAGACTGTTCATGTAACGAACACGGGGAAATGTAGCAAAACTTGTTTATACTTCTCACTAGAGCCCCATAAATAGATGATGTTACTGTACTTCTCTGACCATGTAATACGTGCGGAGAAATGTAAAGTATTCCTTGCCTGGGTACACGGGAGCTTTTGTGTCCTTATGATCTGTTCATCAGATTTTTGATTTCACGACTTCAAATGTGGCATCTAGTTACAGCAGAAAATTGCGCAAGCAAGTTTGTTACATTTTTATAATCTTTGCCATTTTTTACATAGTTTCATCATATCTGAGTTTAGCTTAGCGATTTTGTAAAAGCTCAGGTCGAAATTTGTTTTTCTGAGCCCATCAAAGGTTCGCAATTGTAAAGGCATCCAGTGGTATCTATTTCTTATAGGGTCCTACCAATACATAATATATGCTGTCTGGTGTTCCTTTATTACCGGATGCCTCCGTAGAAGGTGGGGCAATCTGCTCCATAACTCCTCTACACTCCCTCCCCACCTCTCCCCCCCCCAAAAAAAAAAAAAAGTCTAAGGCTAAGTTCACACTGGGTGCTTTTGCTGCATTTTTTATGCTAATTTTCAACTGTGTTTTACAGTACCAACTATGTCTTGAGATTTCAGAAATCTCATGCGCACACATTGTTTTTTTTTTTTTTTGTCATCAGTATTTTGTTCTTTGCATGTTTTTTGGACATAGAGCTTGTCACTTCTTTCGGCATTTTTTTCAGCGTTTTTCACCCATTGACTTGAATGGATTGTGAAAAACGTTGAAAAAAGCACCAAAAACACAGGTGTCATTTTTTTGCAAATTTTTTGTGCTAAAACCTCATTCTTTGGTATAAGACTTTTTTTCAACTCTACACTTTATCAGAATGCCAAAACCGCCGCAAAAAAAGCACAACAATCAATAAAAAACTAAAAAACATGCTTTCTTTTTCTGCCAAGAGATCAGGTTTTGCTGCACAAAAAAATAACCTGGAAAAAAATGCCTGGTGTAAACATACCCTTAGGCTATGTGCACACAAATTGTTTTTGATGCGTTTTCTTACCCACATAAATAATCCAAAAATGCTATGGAATACTAAAGCAAGGTAATGCAGTGACAATCCTGAAGTGTTGTGCACACGATTCGTAAATTTCCGTTCGTATTTTCATTGTTTTATTTTCTGCAGCATGTCAATTCTTTTTGTGTTTCTGCAGCGTTTTTGACTCATTGAGTTCAATAGAGTCAGTCAAATATGCAGCAAAAACGCAGGTGTAAAAAGATCTTTGCTGCGCATTTACTGTTATTTACTGCAGATTTGCTGCCAAAAATGCTGCGAATTGTCAAAGGAAATGGGCGGAGAATGTGTGTGGGCGAGCAGAGAATATTGTGTGCGCGAGCAGAGAATATTGTGTGAGAATAGTATGTGCATCTGTGTCTGCGTGTGTTTGTCTGTGTCTGTCTGTATCTGAGTGTGTCTGTTTGTGTCTGCGTGTGGCATCGTCTGATGCGACTACTCCTCCCATCCGGCTATGTCTTTTGTAAAGGGTATGCCACACTAAACAACATCGCTAAGGGATCGCTAAAAAACGTCACTATTTAGCGATCCCGTTAGCGATGTTGTTGTGTGCGGCATGCAGCAACGACGTGGCCCCTGCTGTGATCTTGTCCGTCGTCCTGATCGTTCCGGACCCTATTCTGATCGTCGGCGTCCCGCTGGGTAAGTATATATCGCTGAGTGTGGCACCTTTTTTAGCGATTTAGCGGTACTTTTGTACCGCTAAAGTCGTTAAGGAGATCGCTAACCGCGATAGCGTCCTTAACGACATCGCTAAATGTGGCCGACACTAGCGATATTGTAAACGATCCCGCTAGCGATCTCATTAGTATGCGACGCTAACGAGATCGTTAGCGGGATCGTGTAGTGTGGCAGTACCTTTACATATAACAGAGACAGCATGAGCCGATGATGGGAGAATAGTCTCATCATCCGGCGCCTTTGTTCAATTGTAAAAGAAAAAAAAAAAAATCAAAACATTTACATAATTACATACATATTCACATACAATACACATTCTCACCGAACACGTAAACCGTGCGTCTCCTGCAAACAATCAAAAATAATAAACCAACATATACTTTCTGTTCCATTTAATACCGAATGTCCTACGTCAATCTCACCCGGCCGCCGGCGATACATTGACAGGAGGTAATCGCTCCCGCAGTGTATCACAGCAGCCATTAGAGTTCACCGGAGTTCATCAGCTAATTAGCTCCAGTGCTCTCACTTGCAGCTGTGCTGTAAATGAGAGCAACGGAGCTGATGAACTGCGGTGAACTCTCACGGCAGCGCAGTGATACACTGCGGAAGCGATTACCTCCTGTCAGTGTATCGCCGGAGGCCGGGTAGAGCGGTCACATCTGTTCTAAACATGATATCGCCGTGGGACACTCTGTATTAAATGGACTACGTCGGACAGGATAGTATTATATTTTGGTTTATTTTTTGATTGTTTGCAGTAGACGAGGGCGTCGGGGGATTAGGCGTTCAGTAAGTATGGTAAATTTAGATTCAATAAAGGAGTCTGTGATTATTTAAAATAAAGGACTTTATTCTGGGTGTCTGTGTTTTATACGATATCACTATGGGGTTAGTAATGGGGGCGTCTTATTGACGCAACCCATTACTAACCTGTGGGCTTGATGTCACCTGACAATACAAAGGTGACATCAAGCCCCCCAACCATTACCCCTCTTGCCACCTCTACAGGGCAAGTGGGAAGAGCGAGGCTAAATGCCAGAATTGGCGCATCTGTAAGATGCGCCATTTCTGGGGCAGCTGAGAGCTGATGTTTTTAGCCTGGGAAGGGGCCAATATCCATGGCCCTTTCCCAGGCTATTCATATCAGCCCGCAGCTGTCTACCTAGCCTTTGCTGGTTCAATTTTATAGGGTGACCCCATGTCAATTTTTTTTTGGGGTTCCCCTGTAAACTAGCCAGTAAAGGCTAAGCAAAGAGCTGTGAGCTGATATTATTAGCCTGGGAACCTTTATGGCTATTGGCTCCTTCCCAGAATATTAACATCAGCAATCGGCTTTCCCTCTGCAGGTTATGAAAATTACGTGGAGCTCACGGAATTTTTTTTTTTTAAATAAACAGATATTGCGTTTCACGCAGATTTCTGACAGTTGCTGTTTTGTTGCAGCATGTGTAGGTTAATCATGTTAATGCTCCTACATAGGCTGGTAACTGTGTGTGTGCTTCTTTATTTAACTCTATGTACCATTTTATTAATGAGAGTATCTGGCTGACACCTGTTCATTAGTAAACCTCGGGCTTGGTTTTATGTATATATATATATATATATATATATATATATATATGTTATATTCACTTATGGTGTATTGACATTATGGTCTTCAATGGAGAATGAAAAAGAAGAGGTTGAACAAGGAAATTACATCACAATTCTTTTTTAGAATATATCTTTATATAGTTCTAAAGATTTACAGAAACGCATGAAAAAGCGCATTAAAAACACATACGAAAACGCATAAAAAGTTTGAGTATTTTCCACTGCTTTTTGTGCCAAGAGATGCAGAAACCTTGCAGAAATTTCTGCAAGCAAATACGCAGCGTGCGAACAGAGCCTTAATCTGTCTGACCAAGGCCAAATGATCTTCCCTTGAACATATGGCAAGTGTGAAAGTAGCCTTACAAAGCAATATCTAAAACGCTCCAGCATGTGTATGAATTGAGTTTCTGGCATACAAACAGACAAATACAAGACTGACACAAACACCAGGGATACATGAGCCTAGTGTAGATAATGTATACAAAGAGTACAATCTGTTTTCTGATTTAAAAAAAAAAAATGGACAGTATGTTTGCACCCCATACCATGTAACCCAAATCATGATGTGAACATAGCGTTATTGTCTGTTGTGTGACGGGTAATATTAGGAGTGGTTATTAATTGGTTTAGCTGCCAAGTCCCGGTGTTGCCAACTAGTGACAATGACTGTGAGTGAGAGACATGGAGATCGGTGTGCCAGGTGTCTGGATGGTAGACAAGACTTTTTAGGCTAAGTGCACACGTTTGCAGAATGTTTGCAGAATATTCCTGAGCAAAACCGGACTTTTTTGCGCGGCAAAAACGCGCGTTTTTTTGCGCGGATTTTGCGCGTTTTTGGTGCGTTTTTTGCGCGGTTTTGACGCGTTTTTACCGCGATTTTTTCCTGAACTTTCTAGGTCAATAATAAAGAGGGAAAAACGCTAGAAATCCGCAAAATTAATGGACAAACTGCTAGATTTTCCGCGATGCGTTTTTTTTGCGGAAAAAAACGCACCATGTGCACAAAATTTGCGGAATTCATTCTAAATGATAGGATGCTTAATACATGCGTTTTTGACGCGTTTTTTCCCGCGAAAAAACGCGAAAAAAACGCAAATATTCCTGAACGTGTGCACTTAGCCTTAGAGTATATAGTCCCAAACTGTTTATTTTTTTCTTTTAAGAGAATTTGTAGATATATTTATTACTTTTTTCCCCTACAGAACAACTTTTCCAAAAATCATAAAATGATATTTTTTTTTCTAAATAGAATTGGGAAAACCAAAAATAAATCCTGATGTAATACTTGTCTATGTCAGAATACAAATATGAATGTCCTGTAAATAATAAACGCAATTAGCGGTACTTGCCCTCCAGCATGAAAATTAATATTCCATTTGATCATAAATGGCCTATTTGTCATAGACACTAAACAAAGCAGGACCTTACCAATGGAACATTCTTGAGTCATGTAGGAGGTTATGTTTCCATATAATGTATAACCAATATAAGGGTATGTGCAGAGTTTTCTGAACAGAAATTGGGCAGAACCTCCGAAGTTTTGGAGGAGGATTTGGAGACTTTCCACCCAGTTTCGACTCCAAATCCTCCTGAAAAAACTGTATGCACATAGGCTAATACATAAAAGCCTAGTTTCTACAGGAAAGTGCAGTGTTATAGAGAAGACCTTGTGGCGGCACATGTAGTGGTAAATGCTCTGTAATATGGAGTCATACGACTTGATGTCTTGGCACAGAAGCTCTGTCAGCATATTTTGCCATTTGTAGAGAGTTCAGTAAAATGAAGTATTGGGGAAATATTCACTGTCAGACTTGTCTACACAGCTGATGAATCCCTAAGGGGAAATGTGGTGAAATACCGTTATTATTTTTGCATAAACATGTTTTCTGTTCATACAAGCATGTAATGTCGTGAAATACAGCTCTTTATTTTTATACCTCTTTACTTTTATTGCTATCATATCATAATCTACTTTAAAAGGGAATCTGGCAATAGTATTTCACTATTTATTTGTACATATAGGCCTTTTAAAGACAAGTCCAGAAATATCTTTACATAACCAGTCCGTTCCTCCGTTAGTCCGAAATCAGTGTGTCAATCAATATGCAAATGAGGTTGAAGGACTATGGTCAATCTGAAGCCTCTGTCACACCAGCTCTATTCCCCACCCAGTATTTCCTTCTTGACTGATGACTCCTCTGCCTAAAGTCACACAGCACAGAGGCTGTCAGTCAAGCATTGGGTGACGACGCCAGGCAGGAAATAGAGCTGGAGTGACAGAAACTTCAGATCTGCTAGTAGTTTCTCCGCTTCATTTCCATATCAATTCAAACTCTGATTTCTCAGTAACGTAGGAACGGACTGGTCATGTAAAAGTATTGCTGGATTTTTCTTTGAAAAGACCTACATGCACATATAAATAGTTTGGGAGGTGAAGTCCTGTTGACACTTTTCCTGTATTTTTCGGCAATTACAGTTTTAGTATTTTTGTTAATCATAAAGGAAAGCCTTTCAATAGACTTAATTATGCCATAGGTAGTAGAGGATCCAGCACACTTGAGTAGGTAAAATCAATGCTTATTCTAAAACTATTAGTAACATCTTGATCAGTATATATTCCATAAAAAGATTAGGCAAAAGGTTTATCAGAAATTGGAGTTATTTTTTGCCTAATCTTCTTATGCAATATACACTGATCAAGATTTTTGAAAAAACATTGCTTTCCTCTCCCGTGTGCTGGATCCCTTACAACCTTGGAACGTTCTATGCGGGGTTGACTCTTCCAATTGCTCCTGTGCGCACTGTTACCTGTGATTTCTGTCCATAGGAGGGTGAGCTGAAAGATTTTTCTCTTCCTTTTTATATTATGCCATAGTATCTCATTTATTTTATCAGTTTGTCCTCCCAGCTCTGCTTATACCATGGTCATTCATCTCCTGCAGGTACTCGTCCTCCACATTCAGCACATACACAGAAGCAGGCAGTACGCATCCATCTCACACCGCATATACAGCACATACTGGATATGAGAAATCTCCCATCATGTACAACAGGGTGGACAGGAGCGACAATCTCTTCTTCACATTAATAAGGCCTCATGCAGCTGTCAGTGATTATACCCATTGAATTCTATGGTGCTGGTTATGTCCTTTATTTTTTATGCGGATCGTGTTTTGTGATCGGAGTTATAGATAGAAAATTACCCTGACAAGTCTATGGGACTGTGATAATCACTGGCAGCACATGGATGACATCAGTGTGTAATACGTGAGATAGGAGAAGCTTTATTTATTTATTTTTCATGCGTGAAAATCACTGATGTTAAAATTGACACACAGATGAAAATTGGATGCAAAATAATGGTGAAACTTTTTTTTTTTATTTTTGTGAATGTGGAAAACCACTGATGCCTGAATGAGGCCTAATGAATGAGGCCTTAGGGAAGCATTGCTGGTAGATTATATGAACTGGGCTCCTTGAGCAAATACTACAGAAGCAGAAACTTTGTGAGAAAACCAGTTGTCATTTGCCAGAATTGGGTTTGTGTTATGCCCAGTGCCAGGAACGATTGTACAAACCAGTAAAATGGGGCCCTTGCTGTACCGCGTGCATCCTGGCGCTAAGCTTCCGTAGACCTGCTAATGGTGTGTAACTAGGCTCCATGTTTACTACAGTGGTGCGTGAATGACCCTGAAGTTATATGTTCCTAGAAAGACCCTGGATATTATAGAAGGGATTTTTTTTAATATGGCTTTCTGTAAAAAAGTAAAAGAAGTTTTCAGAATTATATGCGAATGTTCTCAGCATCCAACATTTGTCAAAATGTATCATCGTGATGATATGCTGTAGATCAGCGTCTCAGGCTTTCCTCCGTACTGCAGCCGGTTCTGATGCCTTGATATAATTCCATCACCTGTACAATACCAAGGAAATACTGAAAGCGATTTGTTGGGGCCGTGAGGACTGGCTGTGGGAATCGCTGCTCTAGATACATGCATTACCATGTGTTTTGATACTATCAGTAACCCGTGATACGTTTATCCTGACCACTCCCATAGAGATGAATGGATGTCGTTGGGGTAATGCTTATTGTCAGCAATGACTAGTGTGGCTATGATTGTAGCATTGTTAGGTAATGTATGCCTGTAGTATGTGATGCCACCTTCAGCTAATTAGGCACACACAGGGTTCCTCGGCTGTACACACCGGTACCTATCCAGTTATGCTGCCGTCAACTCTAGTTAGAGGTAATAAAGCTTCCAATTGTTTCTGTGCAGCGACAATAATAATATTACAGAATAAGACGTTCGGGATAATAGAAATAAACCCATTACATATGCCTACGGCAGGAATACATGTTCTAGGGCTGGTCACAACTTTTCATGAACAGTCTTGCTGTATATATTAAACTAATTGAGAGCATTGTAAACCTAATTTTCTTGAGAATTATGCCCAATTCCCAGGTCTATACTATAATTTCCCAAACCTATTCATCCAAACTAATGGCCAGTTTCCTAAATTGCTCAGTAATTAGCCCTTTGCTTTGCCAACCTTTCATAAGGTGGCACGTTGCTGAGCTTGTCTTTCAGGTTTCCTTGGACTCGAGCGCAGCCTGCCTATCACTATATGTCATTCTATGTGCTTTGAGAATTACTGACGCGCCAGCTGTGGGGCTGCCATTTATAGGACCTTTCAGCAAATTTTACATAAACGGACCCACAATGTAATACTGGCCTCTCTGTTGCGGAGATATTGGCAGTCACAGTATTTGCCACCTAATGAGTTAACTTTTGTTAAGTCCAGTGGATGTTGTCACTGGGGCCAGTACTACTTCTCCCTGTATGTGAGTTGCTATCTGATAACACCCACTTGGACTTAAGTAAAGTTAACTCCTGTGCCAACACTGTGATTACTACTATCTACACAAGGAGAGGCAAAATTAATAATAACAAAAACGTTTTATTCCGCTCTGCAGCCACTTTTACCCTGTGTGTCCAGTCCAACATGTATATAACAAGTGTATTACAGCTCAGGCAAGGTGTATAGGATGTATATGGATCTCTTTCCCCACTGTGAGTGTTTGGTTTTCTTAAATGGGATGTATATAAATCTCATGCCCACTTTTTTTTTTTTTTTTTTTGCTTTATACCCCCTTTACGATTTTGAAATCTGCAACACGTCAACTCCTACTTTTCATTTGCAGATTTTCCCCATAGACTTCAATAAGATGTGGAAAACCTATAGATTAAAAATGCATGTATATTTCTATCACATTTCCATAGCTGAAAAGGAAGAAAGAAAGCATGTAATCCGCACATGACGTTATCAGTAAAATATTTTCAAAGCTAAGTAACAGGAAGAGTCCAAAACTAAGCAACTTTATTTAAAACATGACACACCAAAAGGAATCAAATACCACATCTGAGAAAACATGAAAAAAATACAATCGTCCTTGTTTTTTTTTCACTAGGTTTATGCTCATATGTTGCATTTTTGCATGAAAAATGCAGCACTTTACTCTCCCAGAAAGGCTAACAAGATTTCTGAAATCTGATGTATATGCTTATTTTTTCGCAGCATGTCAATTCTTTCAGCAGTTTTGCAACATTTTTAACTCACTTCTAAGGGATTATTCACCCGTTCAGTATTTAGACAGTATTTTACATCCGTATTTGTAAGATAACACTGAAAAATATGAGGCTTTTTTACAGAGGGCTTAAAATACCTTTATTACAGATTATTAAAAATATATAAAAGAACAATATCACAATAAATCAAAGAAAATGGGGGATACAAATGCAGAGAAAAGAAGTTGGGGTATACCTGGGTAAAATCACGTGTAGTACACTGTATAGTCCACATGAGATCAATTAAGTACAATAACATGTCATATCATAAAATAAAGACATAGTGTCATAATTGATATAAAATGATCTGGCATATAGTAGACTAAAGTAACGCGCATATACAGTACAGACCAAAAGTTTGGACACACCTTCTCATTTAAAGATTTTTCTGTATTTTCATGACTATGAAAATTGTACATTCACACTGAAGGCATCAAAACTATGAATTAACACATGTGGAATTATATACTTAGCAAAAAAGTGTGTAACAACTGAAATTATGTCTTATATTCTAGGTTCTTCAAAGTAGCCACCTTTTGCTTTGAAGACTGCTTTGCACACTCTTGGCATTCTCTTGATGAGCTTCAAGAGGTAGTCACCAGAAATGGTCTTCCAACAGTCTTGAAGGAGTTCCCAGAGATGCTTAGCACTTGTTGGCCCTTTTGCCTTCACTCTGCGGTCCAGCTCGCCCCAAACCATCTCGATTCGGTTCAGGTCTGGTGACTGTGGAGGTCAGGTCATCTGGCGTAGCACCCCATCACTCTCGTTCTTGGTCAAATAGCCCTTACATAGCCTGGAGGTGTGTTTGGGGTCATTGTCCTGTTGAAAAATAAATGATGGTCCATCTAAACGCAAAGCGGATGGAATAGCATGCTGCTGCAAAATGCTGTGGTAGCTATGCTGGTTCAGTATGCCTTCAATTTTGAATAAATCCCCAACAGTGTGACCAGCAAAGCACCCCCACACCATCACACCTCCTCCTCCTCTATGCTTCACGGTGAGAACCAGGCATGTAGAGTCCATCCGTTCACCTTTTCTGCGTCGCACAAAGACACCGTGGTTGGAAACAAAGATCTCAAATTTGGACTCATCAGACCAAAGCACAGATTTCCACTGGTCTAATGTCCATTCCTTGTGTTCTTTAGCCCAAACAAGTCTCTTCTGCTTGTTGCCTGTCCTTAGCAGTGGTTTCCTAGCAGCTATTTTACCATGAAGGCCTGCTGCACAAAATCTCCTCTTAACAGTTGTTGTAGAGACGTGTCTGCTGCTAGAACTCTGTGTGGCATTGACCTGGTCTCTAATCTGAGCTGCTGTAAACCTGCGATTTCTGAGGCTGATGATTCGGATAAACTTATCCTCAGAAGCAGAGTTAACTCTTGGTCTTCCTTTCCTGGGGCGGTCCTCATGTGAGCCAGTTTCTTTGTAGTTCTTGATGGTTTTTGCAACTGCACTTGGGGACACTTCAGACTACTGCACAACAGAACTGATGGTCCCAACCCCATTTATAAGGCCAGAAATCCCACTTATTAAACCTGACAGGGCACACCTGTGAAGTGAAAACCATTTCCGGTGACTACCTCTTGAAGCTCATCAAGAGAATGCCAAGAGTGTGCAAAGCAGTCATCAAAGCAAAAGGTAGCTACTTTGAAGAACCTAGAATATAAGACATAATTTCAGTTGTTAAATACTTTTTTGTTAAGTATATAATTCCACATGTGTTAATTCATAGTTTTGATGCCTTCAGTGTGAATTTACAATTTTCATAGTCATGAAAATACAGAAAAATCTTTAAATGAGGTGTGTCCAAACTTTTGGTCTGTACTGTAGTAATAAGCTACTTAAAATCAAATCACATGACAATAATGATTAGGATAATGTAAAACAAATACTGAATGGTGTGTAAATAAACCACACCAGCAGCCTGCATTATATACAGGTGCATCTCACAAAATTAGAATATCATCAAAAAGTTAATTTATTTTGGTTCTTCAATACAAAAAGTGAAACTCATATTATATAGAGTCATTACACAGTGGTTTATTTCTGTTAATGTTGATGATTTTGGCTTACAGCCAATGAAAACTCAAGTCATTATCTCAGTAAAGTAGAATACTTTAACACCAGCTTGATGATTTTAAAATCTGAAATGTTGGCCTACTGAAACGTACAGTTGTACTCAAAAGTTTACATACCATGGCAGAATTTTTGGCTTCTTGGCCTTTTTTCAGAGAATAAGAATGATAATGCCAAAACTTTTTCTCCATTCATGGTTAGTGGTTGGGTGAAGCCATTTATTGTCAAACTACTGTGTTCTCTCTTTTTAAATCATAATGACAGCCCAAAACATCCAAATGACCCTGATCAAAAGTTCACATACCCTGGTGATTTTGGCCTGATAACATGCACAGAAGTTGATGCAAATGGGTTTGAATGGCTACTAAAGGTAACAGCCTCACCTATGACAAATGCCAGGAAAATTGTTCGAGATGCAAAGAAAAACACACAAATAGCATCAGCTGAAATTTTTTTTCCTCTTGCTGCGAAGTGTCCACACTGCCCATTTTACTATCCTTACTGAGATAGTGATTATGTCATTTGGAAATGTAGAATCGCAACATCTGCCATATCACACATATATTAATGGCTAAAATCATAGTGCCTATCCGGGTCTCCCAGGACTGGATCTGACCCAACACTTGGCACTAAATATATGGTGCATGTGTAGAGCCAAAGTATCACCGTGTGCATGAGCTTTGAGTATGTTTTCACAAGAGGCAGGAAATGTATAGAATATAATAACTAGTCTGTTGTGACATTAAAGAGGTTATCTGGTCAGAAGCTATACTTAGGGTAGGGTCACAAGACGAAATCGGTCCGAGCATGCTAATCGCACTCTGATCAGAGTGTGATCTGATTCTCTTGAAAGTCAAGATCTTCACAATTTTGTTAGTCAGCGGAAATCAGATCGGTCCAATTTTATTATTTTTTTTTTACTGACTCATTGACTTTGGCAATGTGCAATCCATTTTACAGAAGCAAATTATGCACTTTTTTTTAAAATTTACCTCAGACTGACTCTGTCCGTGGAAAGAAGTCAGACATGTATGTGACCCCACAAGAATTAACATTAATTTAAGTATGATCCAATGTTTTATCGGATCATCCTTGAGCCGCAAATACAATTGTTTGCACAAGCCCTTAGGTTAAGTCATCAGTAGTAGCCCGGATCACCACTGGTCTAATCGCTTTGGCCACATGTAAATGCATCTTACAGAGCTGAATAGAAGCTGATCTGCAGTACCCAGATACGGCAGCTACACCTTGAATGGAGCTGGTTAACTAGAACTAATCTGCAAAGTGCTGGATGTTGGACCCCCACCGATCTGATATTGATGATTTGTCCTACCCCTTTAAGCATTATCATTTATGTCCATATAAAACAAACACAGTAAAAATTAACAAATTTGTCACACTCGCAGCTGTATATGGCAGCCTTCCCATGCAGGACAGTAGTCATGTCTGTCTATATAGGTTGTTGTGTTAGAGAGAATGTAATACTGTATTATGTGCTGCGCTAACCCATGATACGCCACTTATAGAAACCTATCTGTCCATACCAAACTTTTTAAAACAAAAAATTGTTCTCATCACTGATTTAGAGCGTGTCCTAGGACCTAGGAGAATATGGTACTGTTTGGAGGAACCAAATGATGGCATATGTAGTGCCCAACTGTAGGGACTGTGTGTACCACCATGCATACTCCTTGCACATGACTTTGCGGTGTGTCTTTCCTTGTCATTTTTAATTTGCCAGCTTCATTGTTCATTACAGGACTTTGCCCAGCACTGACAGAGGTTTGCTTCAATGTCAGGGGTAAAGTCATTCGCAGCAGGTTTGCTACTCATTAACTAGAGTTGTTCAGTGTTGTTGTGACGTAAGCAATCATTGCTATGTTCAATGTCTTTCAAGTCCCCACTATGTAGATAATAGATGAGCGTATCTGACGTGTTATCATTTTATCCAGAACTATTTAGTGTATTCTCAGCACACTGTTTTTAGTAACTGTTTTGCATGATATGATTAGCATCATTTGGTCAGATGAGCAGTGTATATGGAGGATGTAATGGATAAAAGCGAAACAACCATAGTCGTACTTGTAGTGCCTCAGAAGTGTTGGAAATTTCCTGCGTAACATTTCTAGTAACCAATGTGCTCAGTTTAAAGGTAAAAGTAAAACTGCAAAATGTCTCTGAAAACAAGCAAATTAGCTCTTATTAAAAATCCTTTTTGTTCTAAAAAATAAAAAAAATGAAATTCTACAGTTTACTGTTGTGTACAGTCATGGCCAAAAGTTTTGAGAATGACACAAATATTAATTTTTACAAAGTCTACTGCTTCACTTTTTCTAATGGCAATTTGCATATACTCCAGAATGTTATAAAGAGTGATCAGCTTAACAGCAATTACTTGCAAAGTCAATATTTGGCTAGAAAATGAACTTTATCCCCCAAAACACATTTCAACATCATTGCAGCCCTGCCTTAAAAGGACCAGCTAACCTCTTTTCAGTGATTGCTCCATTAACACAGGTGTGGGTGTTGATGAGGACATGGCTGGAGATCAATCTGTCATGATTAAGTAAGAATGACACCACTGGACACTTTAAAAGGAGGCTGGTGCTTGGCATCATTGTTTCTCTTCTGTTAACCATGGTTATCTCTAAAGAAACACGTGCAGTCATCATTGCAATGCACAAAAATGGCCTAACAAAGAAGAGTATCGCAGCTAGAAAGATTGCACCTCAGTCAACAATCTATCGCATCATCAAGAACTTCAAGGAGAGAGGTTCCATTGTTGCCAAAAAGACTTCAGGGCGCCCAAGAAAGACCAGCAAGCGTCAGGACCGTCTCTTAAAAGTGTTTCAGCTGCGGGATCGGGCTACCAGCAGTGCAGAGCTTGCTCAGGAATGGCAGCAGGCAGGTGTGAGTGCATCTGCAAGCACTGTGAAGCGGAGACTCTTGGAGCAAGGCCTGGTCTCAAGGAGGGCAGCAAAGAAGCCACTTCTCTCTAGAAAAAACATCATGGACAGACTGATATTCTGCAAAAGGTACAGGCAGTGGACTGCTGAGGACTGGGGTAAAATTATTTTCTCTGATGAATCCCCTTTTCTATTGTTTGGGACATCAGGAAAACGCCTCATTCGGAGAAGACAAGGTGAGCGCTACCACCAGTCTTGTCTGATGCCAACTGTTAAGCATCCTGAAACCATTCATGTGTGGGGTTGCTTCTCAGCCAAGGGAATCGGCTCTCTCACAGTCTTGCCTAAAAACACAGCCATGAATAAAGAATGGTACCAGAATGTCCTCCAAGTGCAACTTCTCCCAACCCTCCAAGAGCAGTTTGGCGATCAACAATGCCTTTTCCAGCATGATGGAGCACCTTGCCATAAAGCAAAGGTGATAACTAAATGGCTCAGGGAACAAAACATAGAGATTTTGGTCCATGGCCTGGAAACTCCCCAGATCTTAATCCCATTGAGAACTTGTGGTCAATCGTCAAGAGACGGTGGACAAACAAAAACCTAAAAATTCTGACAAAATGAAAGCATTGATTGTGCAAGAATGGACTGCTATCAGTCAGGATTTGGTCCTGAAGTTGATTGAGAGCATGCCAGGGAGAATTGCAGAAGTCCTGAAGAAGAAGGGTCAACACTGCAAATATTGACTTGCTGCATTAACTCATTCTAACTGTCAATATAAGCTTTTATTACTCATATCTTTGCAATTATTATATTTCTGTCTGTGATAAAAACATCTGTCAAACACACATAAAAACCAGAGGGCAGCAGATCATGTGAAAATATATTTGTGTCATTCTCAAAACTTTTGGCCATGACTGTAGGTTACCAGCCACCTCTGCAGTCTATCTGAGCTGGCTGGTTTCCTATACTAGGAGCAGGCGCGTGTAAGCGCTTTGCTGTAGAACCTGCAGTGATCTTGCTGGTCCATACTGGTCTTCAGGAGTACGCCACCCCCACCAAGCAGCAAGATAGGCTAGCATAACCCCTTAATACCTGAACCTTTTTATTTTCTTAACATCCATCAGATGGGCTGTGTCATGACCGCAAACCACATCCACACACCATTATGATGTGTGGACATCAAAGAGAGGGGGAGCGCCAATTGGGATCCCTTCTGTGAGCTATAATGGGGGAGGATTGCCTTGTTAGAGGGTCTCCCCTTCTTTTTACTTGAACAGTCTATGTATTACATTTTTTACGAAAATCTGGCAAAAAAATGAGCTGATACGCTGATAAACCTTTGACAGACACAAAAAACATGCAGTTAGTCTGGCTTATTCGTACACATTTTTTGTACATATAATCTTTTTTATACTAGCATAAGAAAGTGTGAATTGTGAAAGCTTCATGACCATTGTATGGACACGGAACATTCACTGAAAACAAAAGGGACATTTTAACACGGTGTCATTTGATGTGACAGTATTTAATGTCCTGTTCAGTATTTCCTTATACAAAATATTATCTGAAGTTCAACTCTTCTCCAAAAGTGGTTCTAATTCATATAATTTCAGGACAAAATAAGCCATTGTGTGTAAAATTCAGGACATTTTTAGTTCCACATGCAAAATTTGTCCAAAAAAAATGAAGAAAAATCCATTAGCTTCAGTGAAAGCTCCCATCTGTACTGGTGTGGAGGTGGAGCAGTGGTTCCTTGATGCGCTGAAACTTTCCTAGTATTCATTGTGGGTAGGGACTGGTTCTCATGTTGCTAAGCTCCTTTTCAGGTTTAGATTGTTGTTGCACATATTCCACTTATTTGACGTAGACACAAATAAATTTGATCCATTTGTTTTCCTGACAGTGCCATCTTGTTAGTGAGGACCTGTCACCTGGTGAAAGGTGGCCAGTTTTTGCTTTTATTTAATTCCTGATTACAGATCAGTCGACAGTGGAAGTTCGGGTACCTGATCCAAACTTCCTAAGGCCTCTTTCACACATCCGTTTTTTGACTTCAGGCATGATCCGGCGTGTTGTTAAAAAAACGGATCCGGTACCGGATGCGGTTTTTTAGCATTGACTTTCATTAGCGCCGGATCGCGCCTGATGTCGTTGCGTTGCATCCGTTTTTGTCCGGATCCAGCGGAAATGTACATTCCGGCGGCCGGACAAAACGGTCACTGCAACGTTTTGTTTTTTTTCCGGAGCCGCCTCTCTCTCTCTCTCCTGCATTTTTCTGGCTGCAAAACTTCTTTTTCCGGGTTCAAAAGTTCTTTTCGGATCCAGCAAAAAAACTGATCTGTTGCATCAGTTTTTTCATTTCAGCACCGGATCCGTCCCTTCAAGTATTCGACGGATTATGCCTGACACAAAAAAACGGATGTGTGAAAGAGGCCTAAACCGTTCAGGTGACAGAACAGTACCAGAATCCAAAACTCATTGAAGGGAATCTGTCCACACCCCCGGGACATATATGATCTATTAATATGGGAATACAGGTAACAGAAATATTAAACTAGTCCTACCTGTGTGCCTCATATTAGTGATCGTGTTGTTCAGAATTGTCACATTCTATGAAAATTGTAACTTTATTTTCTCAATTTTTTATCTGTTTGATAATTGAACAAATGACGCAAAGGTTTAGACAAGATCGTTTCATTCAGTGGTTAGTGTAAATCTGACTATATTTAGGAATTTTTAGAAAACGTTCATTCAGTTCCCACCTCTTGGTTGCTTAACCTTTTTTTTAAGCCTCTGGTTAAAAATGGCACAGATTAATGAAGTACTTGGTTGTTGTTACCTTGTCGTTACACATAATTAGGTTGTTTTTTTCCATACCAAGTGTCTGGGTTGTACAATGGCTTTTAAAAAAACTTTTAGCAATTGATTGTTTTCCTCCATTCATCTTTGGTTAGATGTAAAATTAAGGGTTTGTTTTAGAAAAATATTTAGACTTGAGAGTCCTGAGTGGTTGATACCTTTTAATGGCTAACTGAAAAGATGGTAACAAATTGCAAGCTTTCCAGACTACTCAGGTCTCTTCATCAGGCTAAGGGTTTGTTTTAGTAAGGCATGGTACTGTGAAAAGAGAGGGGAATCAAATTCCATCCATACCTGAAGGCAAATTTGTGAAATACATATCCAAAATATGTCACAAGCTTTTACAAGATAATGGGGTATACCTATATCAAAGATTGTAGCTAAACTTGTCTCTTTTTTTAAAAAAAAAATGTGTAATTGCCTTAACATGAAGAAATATAAAAATACATTTTATGTATGTTAGTATTTACCTTTAGATAATAAAATTGCACTTTCGGTGAGTTTACATTAGAAGATCTGCAGCACTAATCGACCGCCGATCAGTTACTTGATAGCTGATCGACGATCGTTTAATAGCTTGTTTACGCAGTCAGGCCTTGCTTCGGTTATGCACTGGACGAACTGTAATAGATAGTTTGGTGCACATAGGCTGCCACTGTTATCAGCATTGCAGGTCTTGTTTACACAGGATGATGTTCTGCCAAGAATGGCTAACTTTTGGGCAAGCCAAAAGTTCATTTTACCTGACGAACAAGCATTTTTCTCATTCATCAAGTCATCATCATCAGCCTGTTTTAACTGCTAGTTTATCTGCATGAAACTATAGTTTTTAAAAATGCTCGTTCACCATAATCTTGCAGTTTAAGTGTACCTTAAAGGGAACTTGTCACCCTCCCCCCCGGGCGTTTTTAAGTAAAAGAGCCACCTTCAGTAGCATTAAGGCAGCAGTCTGTGAAGGTGGCTCTTTTTTTTCTGGACCCCTTCAACGCTGAAATATTCAGTTTTAAAACTAGGTCCCCATACCTTAAATGCGTCCCTGAGGCATGGCCTCTTCCCCTGACTCATCCTCACCCCAGCCGTCCATCAAGCCTCTTCAGTGTCGCCACGCCTCCAACAGCGTTGTTTTACTTTCATTTCTGTTCTGTGTGGTGCCTGCGCTGTTGTAACACTCCTCGGCAGGAGGCCTGTAGACTATTGCGCCTGCATCTGTGGCTTTCCCCAGATCCCTCCCCGCAGTATGTTATCATGTATTCATACTGCGGGGCTGGCAATCTGGCGCCTGCGCAGTCTACATGTTTAGCTGCGCAGTCTACATGCTAAACATGTAGACTGCGCAGGTGCCAGATTGCCAGCCCCGCAGTGTGAATACACTCCCACTAATATAGGCAGGATGTGTGGTCTGTGTGGATCCAGTGTAATGTGGTCTTCATTAGTTCATAAATCAGCGCATTTCTAATTTGACACTCAAATCAAAAGTCCTCTAGCCTATTTCTCTCCTAACTAGTCTTGAGACCTGTGTACATGCCTCCTCCCTGCTAGTATAATAATAATAATAATAATCTTTATTTATTTAGCGCCATCATATTCCGCAGCGCTTTACAGTTTAACAGTGTCAAAACACAAGTCATAAGTAACAACGTTAACAATACAGTAATTAAAGCAAAATAAGACGGCCCTGCTCGTGAGAGCTTACAATCTACAATGAGGTGGGGGAGATACAAAGTACAGGTATGTATATACAATGGTGCATTTACAATGATGGTCCAGCCATCTTAAGGGAGTGAGGGATGGATGGAGATAGTGAATGGGCTACACACACACACACTTACACAGAGAATGACTTTGATTAGTGAATGTGATAGGCCGCTCTGAACAGATGTGTTTTGAGGGAGCGCCTGAAACCATGCAAATTGTGGATAGTCCTAATTTCTTGGGGTAGAGCATTCCAGAGGATTGGCGCAGCGCGGGAGAAGTCTTGGAGTCGGGAGTGGGAGGTACGGATTAGTGCAGAGGTTAGTCGAAAGTCGTTTGCAGAGCGCAGCAGTCGGTTAGGCCGATAGATAGAAATGAGGGAGGAGATGTAGGGGGGTGCTGCAGTGTGGAGAGCTTTGTGGGTGAGAACAAGTACTTTGAATTGGATCCTATAATGAATGGGCAGCCAGTGTAAGGACTGGCGAAGAGCGGACGCGTCCGAGTACCGATTAGCCAGATGGATGACCCTGGCTGCTGCATTAAGGATGGACTGGAGAGGGGATAGTCGAGTAATGGGGAGGCCAAGTAATAGAGCGTTACAGTAGTCCAGGCGGGAGTGGATCAATGCTACAGTGAGGGTTTTTGTTGTTTCCATGGTGAGAAAAGGGCGGATTCTAGAGATGTTCTTTAGGTGTAGGCGGCAAGAGCGGGCAAGAGATTGTATATGGGAGGTGAAGGAGAGATTGGTGTCAAACATAACACCCAGACAGAGAGCCCGCTGCCGGGGTGTTATTATGGTGCCGCCCACTGAGCGGGAAATGTCAGATTTAGGGAGGTTAGTAGACGGCGGGAGCAGAAGAAGTTCAGTTTTGGAGAGGTTAAGTTTCAGATAGAGAGCAGACATGATGTTGGAGACTGCGGACAGACAGTCGGTGGCGTTCTGTAGTACAGCGGTGGTAAGGTCGGGGGATGACGTGTATAATTGTGTGTCATCAGCATAAAGATGGTACTGAAAGCCAAATCTGCTGATGGTCTGTCCAATTGGGGCGGTGTAGAGAGAGAAGGGGGCCAAGGACTGAGCCCTGGGGTACACCGACAGTGAGAGGAAGAGGAGATGAAGTGGAGCCAGAGAACGAAACACTGAAGGAGCAGTCAGAAAGATAGGAGAACCAGGAGAGAACAGTGTCCTTAATACCTAGTGACTGGAGCCTAGACAGTAGGAGACGGTGGTCAACCGTGTCGAAAGCTGCAGAAAGGTCGAGTAGAATGAGCAGAGAGTGGTCGCCGTTACGTTTTGCTGTCAGAAGGTCATTGGTCACTTTGATGAGTGCAGTTTCAGTCGAATGTAGGGGTCGGAAGCTGGACTGTGAAGGGTCTAGGAGGGAGTGAGTGGAGAGGTAACGGGTGAGGCGGGAGTAGACTAGGCGCTCCAAAAGTTTGGAGATGAAGGGGAGATTGGAGACCGGTCTGTAGTTGTTTGTGCAGGAAGGGTCAAGAGCGGGTTTCTTTAGTAGTGGAGTAATGATGGAGTGTTTGAAGGAGGATGGGAAAATGCCAGAGGAGAGTGAGAGATTGAAGATTGTAGTTAGGTGAGTTGTGACAACAGGAGAGAGAGACTGGAGGAGATGTGAGGGGATGGGGTCGGTAGTGCATGTAGTCGGACGAGAGGAAGAGAGGAGTCTGGAGACTTCTTCTTCTGTGATGGGATCAAATGTGGAAATTGAGCCAGGGGAAATGCAGGGAGGGATGGGAGTCACAGCACTTGGTGGTTGAGAGCAGATTTCCTGACGGATAGTATCTATTTTTCTATAAAGTGGGAGGCCAGGTCGTTAGCACAAATGTCAGTGATAGGGGCTTGTGCTTTTGGCCTGAGGAGGGAGTGAAAAATGTCAAAAAGTTTCTTGGGGTTGTTGGCTAGTGAGGAGATCAGGGTGGTGAAGTAGGTCTGTTTAGCGAGGTGAAGGGCTGCATTATAAGTTCTTAACATGAATTTAAAGTGGATGAAGTCTTCTGGCGTGCGGGTTTTTCTCCATAGGCGTTCAGCACTCCTAGAGCATCGCTGGAGAAGGTGAGTTTGCGATGTGAGCCAGGGCTGTTTTACTGTGTGTTTGGAAGTTCTGAGGGTGAGCGGTGCTACTTGGTCAAGGGTGCTTCTAAGAGTGTCATTGTAGTGATGAACAGCCAGATCAGGACAAGAAAAAGAGGAGATTGGGGACAGCGAAGAGTGTAGGGAGTCTGAAAGTGTCTGAGGGTTAATGGCTTGTAGATTTGTGAATGTGTGGTAGGTAGGAGTTCGCTGGGGGGTGGAGGATTTGTGAGCGTGAAGGAGAGAATGTTGTGGTCAGAGAGTGGAAGCGGTGAGTTATTTAGGTGGGAGATTGAACAGAGGCGGACAAAGACCAGGTCAAGGGTGTTGCCATCCTTGTGTGTCTCAGAGGTTGAAAGCTGTGAGAGGCCTAGAGAAGTGGTTAGTGATAGAGGAGATGAGATGTGGAAGTAGGGCTGTTAATGCGGATGTTGAAGTCTCCAAGGATAAGGGTTGGTAGTTCTGAGGACATGAAGTGCGGCAGCCAGGCTGAGAAGTGGTCAAGGAACTGGGTGGATGAGCCTGGGGGCCGATATATGTCCGCTACTCTGAGGTAGAGGGGATGGAAGAGCCTGATGGTGTGGACTCAAAAGAAGTGAATGAGAGTGATGGAATTGGGGGGATGACCTGGAAAGTGCATTGTGGGGACAGGAGTATGCCAACTCCACCACCATGTCTGTTTGTGGGTCTCGGGGAATGGGAGAACTGTAAGCCACCATAGGAAATGGCAGCAGGGGAGACCGTGTCAGAATCCTGGATCCAGGTTTCAGTGAGGGCCAACAGATGAAGAGAGTTGTTCAGAAAGTAGTTGTGCAGGAAGGATAGTTTGTTGCATGCAGACCGTGGATTCCAGAGGGCACAATTGAAAGAAGGAGATGAGGGAGTGCAAGTAATATTAACAAGATTATTATGGTTTCGAAATGAGGTAGGGTAGGGATTGAGGTTGGGGGATGGACCAGGGTTGGGGGAGAAGTCCCCTGAAATCAGTATGAGTAGGAAGAAAAAGAGCAGGTAGTTGTTGGAGTTGTAAATAGTTTTTTTCTGTGATATGTTTGGGCAAGATGGGCTGAGGTTTCTCAGGAAGGTGAGGAGTGCATGGGAACTGTACATGGGAGAGGGAAGTATGGAGGGGCTGATGTATATGAGTCGTGATGGAGGGGGGATGGGGCAGTGAATGTGGATGGCAAGGGAACATAGGAGGATAGAGATAAAGAACATAATTTAAAAGAAAGCAAAGTTAAAAACGCAAAGTGTTGGTGCTCTACTGATTACCTTGCCTGTTTGAACTGCCATGGATAACTGCTCTGTTTTACCTCGATGCTTTGCCTTTCTGTTGATGCGGTGCGCACCCCTACTGCGTGCGCCCTCTTTAGACTACTCCTAATATATATAGCCCACACTACAGGGTCAGGAAAGTGGGATTGTGGGAGCTGTTTTGGGATAATTTGCCAGCTGGGGCCAGCACACCAGGGGGTGGTTAGATCATCAAAGGCAACCTGGCAACATCTATATGCTTTACCACCTTCCACCTGATAGGATCTAGAGAGGCCCCAGTCACTGGGATATAAAGCAGTAAGTATTTTAAACACAGTGCAAAAATGAATTATTCCAAAGCATTATTAACAGGCACATTAAACTATGTTGCAAGATGGTAAAGCAGTGCTTGACAGCAAGCAGAAGTATGGAGTGCACACCATTAATATATAGTGCAGCATACAACACAGATAGCAGAGGTGGGGATTCTATTCAGCTGTTTGCAGTATCACTAAGGCCTCTTTCACACATCCGTCTTTTTGTATCAGGCATGATCCGTCGAACACCTGAAGGGACGGATCCGGCGCTGAAACAAAAAAACTGATGCAACGGATCCGGTTTTTTGCTGGATCCGACCTGAACTTTTGAACCCAGAAAAAGAGGGTTTTGGATGTCCGGAGACACTGGAAAATGTTGTAGTAGTAGTAGTAGTAGTAGTAGACCTCGATTTCCAGAATCCGGATCACACTTTTGACGGATTGCACAAAAGTCTGATCCGATTCCATTGACTTCTATTGTTTCCGGCCGCCTGATGCGCCGCTTCAGGCACATCAGGTGGCTCCGGCAAAAAAAAAAAAGTTACATGCTCCGTTTTGTCCGGCTGCCGGAATGTACATTTCCGCCGGATCCGGACAAAAACGGATACAACGCAATGACATCAGGCATATCCGGCACTAATGAAAGTCAATGGTAAAAAAAACGCTCCGGTACCGGATCCGTTTTTTTTACCAACACGCCGGATCATGCCTGATACAAAAAGACGGATGTGTGAAAGAGGCCTAAGACTGAGAGAAGGGATGGGAATGCTGAGAGCTGTCAGAACCAGGAGAAGAAGCCTCGACAAATTTCTAGAAGTTTTGCGAAAGTACTCAGCTAGGTAAAGAACATAGACACTGCAGCAACAAAATGTTTTTTTTTTTTTTATTGAAAACTATTTAAAAAGATGCTTCATTTTATATGTAGAAAGCAAATTAACAATAAAATAAAATTCTGTGCTAGGATGTATAGTAGTTTTTGAGATTTGTTTTCTTACCGTTTTCCTGGAGATATTCATTGTGATGCAGACGTCCCCTTTTTGTTTCTTTGTTACCAGTGGTTATTGCCATGGTTGTGTTCCTGTAGTTATTGGTAGTATTTTCTGGCCCAGTTAGCAGAAGATCACTTTTGTAGAGCGAGCACACTAGATCCTGGCCTGGCCACCTTTCTATTAGTCAATGGATGTGAGCAGGAGATTTCCTTGACATCTTACTTCTATCAGGGTTTGTAAACAGATCAATCGGTGCTGGCATAGTTATCACCGCACCCCTTACTGGTCATATCACGCCCGCCAAAGCTGAGAATGTAATCAGCGTTCAGCAACAGATTACAAAAAAGGTAAATTGGGAAAAGCCAGTACAAGTTTTGATGGAAATTGTGATATGGGGTCTGTAAGGGATTCTAGGACTCCAAAACAGATAGCTGTATTTTCGGTCAGTATGTTGCCCATGTGTGCAAATGACAGCAAACTGATCTATATAATAGTGCATGAAAAAGCAGGTGGCTTCTGATACAAGTGCCCTAGATGAGCTATCCTCTTAGTGTTCTGACGTGCTGGTTAGAGATGCTGTCCGCACCGCATACAGGTACATGCTAGTCTTTAGGTGTCGTCCTGTGTAGTCTTTGTGAGGTGCACTTACAGAGCTTCTGCACACACCTGCTCTTGGGTCAGTTGTGGTTCACTGCTTTTCTGTGACTTTTGTGGTCATGTTCTGTGCAGTGTGACAGTATGCAGCGTAGACACATCGTATAGTATTAGTTCTAGTTTCTATATTTAGAAATTCTAATTATGATAATTTGTGTTGTGCACAGCATAGTTAGTGCATTACATACAGCAACGGGACAGATGGATCTATTCCGGTCAGTTCATTACATAGGTTGGCTCATTTTTACTTGCTACAAGAATTAAAATGGCATATTTAACAATTAGAGAGTAAAGAAAATTTATTGACCACCCGCCATTTCTTATAAGAGTATCTATTTAAAAGTGGCAGATTTAGCGCAAAAATATCTGTCCCGTTCATTTTAATGGGGTTTGCAGAAATCCATGTGCAGGCTGCTAAAACAATCCCCTTCAGTTGAATGAAACTGATCCTAAGTCACGTAAGCTTCTGCAACACATCTACTGCATGGAAATAACTCCTAAGCATAGATCCACATGTGGTGAGAATATTTTTTGACTGCAGATTTCTGTGCAAGTTAGCTGTGAATTTGAAGCCGGATCTTCATTTGTAGAATCTCATTTAGAGCTCATGCAGACTTCTGTGCATTTCGGTCCGATAGTGGACCGCAATGAACGGACTAGCCGTGGGTGTGCTGACCCAAGCGTGACAGCCTCATAGAAATATATGAAGTTGTCACACTTTGCTTGGGAGAGCTGCCGCAATATTGGACCAAAATCCCTTACTTGTCTGGCACTATAATTCACTGCATTTTATAGTCTCCCAGAGCTATCCTTTCAAAAGCACAAACCCTTGTTAAATGCAACAGGACCTCATGTAAATTAAAAACGCCACATACACGCCAGCAATATTGGTCGCTGTATCTACCGGTGCTTGCTTGACATTCTGTCATGTGAGTGCTGCAGCCTATACAGCAGTCAGTGGCCACTGATGGACTGCAGGGCTTATGTGTCATAACTATCAGCACCAACTGATGGGCTTCATCGTTTACATGAAATAACAATCTGTGACCACTGAAGGGCTTCAGGGGTCGGGTGACACAATAGGTCTACTGTACAACAAATGCACATGGCATGTACTCTACTTCTGAAAGCTAAATTGATTTGCCAGATACCAGCTCATGAGGTTATAAGGCCTTTTAGAAATACAAAAAGTTCGTTGTTATTCAGCCGGGTGCTACTTAGCAGATATTTCTTAGGTAGTTTATGTGGTGTAAAGAAACATTGATCCAAGGCTTGTTCGTTTTTAGTCCCTAGGATATGGTGTGATCAGGTCAGGTAGATATCAGCCCATACGTTTTTCTTAACTGATAAGCAGTAACTTCTTATCTGCTGTTAGTTCACCATCTTTCAAAGTTCAAGAAAACTTAGTGAAAACAATGAAGAGTAAAAAGTTAGCAGTGAACCTCAGTGACAAATAAAAAGGTGCGCAAAGCCATATGTTGGCCCTCACCAGAGGCTGGCTGGCAGAATGTGATGGCATGGTTCACATGAGCTGCAGCTTGTTTTCCTTCGAGATGAGTGATGCCAGTACAGCAGGAGTGTACTTTGTAACATTACAAACATTTTTAGCAGCCCTTGTCCTCTCATAGTGCTGCTACAGAGATGTACCTGACTATAACGAACACAGTACAGCAGAGCTGAACTTTGTCTCATTACAAACACAACATGCACATTTGCAGTTGTCTTTTCATAGAGCTGTTAGTTCTGCTGTACTGTACTTCCCCTACACTGACTGAGATGGAAGCTGAAGCACTGTGACAGGACTCCTGCCGATGTAGTTGTAATGAGACAAACTTCACTTTTGCTGTACAGTGTCTCTGCTGTAAAGTGTTTGCATTGCTCTCACTGCAGAGCTATGTGTAATTATTAGGGAAGTGTTGTTTATTACAAGTCTCACACTGGTAACTTCCCTTTTATTTAAAATAAGCTCTGCAGGCAAATTCTCATAGAGAACAGTGTTCGACCCATAGATCTTAATAGATAATTTGCATACAAGAAAAATGTTTTTTCTCTTGAACAGGACATCAGATTTCCGATATCAACGTATCATTTTATTCAGCTTCCTGTGACCTACATGCCCAAATATAAGTGCTTCTCACTAAATTAGAATATCATCAAAAAGTTATTTCAGTTCTTCAATACAAAAAGTGAATTTCATATATTATACAGCGTCATTACAAACAGAGTGATGTATTTCAAGTGTTTATTTCTGTTAATGTTGATGATTATGGCTTACAGCCAATGAAAACCCAAAAGTAATTATCTCCGTAAATTAGAATACTTTGTAACACCAGCTTGAAAAATAATTTTAAAATCTGAAATGTTGTCCTCCTGAAGTGTATGTTCAGTCAATGCACTCAATACTTGGTTGAGGCTCCTTTTGCATCAATTACTGCATCAATGTGGCATGGCATGGAGGCGATCAGCCTGTGGCACTGCTGAGGTGTTATGGAAACCCAGGTTGCTTTGATAGCAGCCTTCAGCTCGTCTGCATTGTTGGGTCTGGTTTCTCTCATCTACCTCTTGACAATACCCCATAAATTCTGGGCTTAAGGTCAGGCAAGTTTGCTGGCCAATCAAGCACAGTGATACTGTTGTTTGTAAACCAGGTATTGGTACTAATGTGTCATTCACTGTCACTGTAGCAGGCATCGCCGGATGGGACTTGTAGTCCCATCCGACGATGCCTGCATACGCGGAGACACACACACAGCCCCGCACACACACCGATCACGCACACAGCCCCGCACATATACCGATCACGCACACAGCCCCGCACACCGCCGTACATACACAGATCCCGTACACAGACCCGCACACTGATCACGCAGACACCGGCACACAATCACTGCCCACACACATAGCGCCCCACACTATACACGCCCACGCACCGCCCACACACATAGCGCCGCACACTATACACGCCCACGCACCGCCCACACACATAGCGCCGCACACTATACACGCCCACGCACCGCCCACACACTTCCCTCCTCCCGAACTGCAGCGGTTTCACCCACAGCAAAACCGCAGATCTTTTTAGACCTGCGGTTTTGCTGCGGAAGTGCCCGACTCAATGCAAGTCAATGGGTGCCGAACCGCTGCAGTTCCGCACAAAGAATTGACATGCTGCGGAAAATAAAGCGCGGCGAAACTGCGCGTTTTTTTACGCAGCATGTGCACAGCAGTCATGCGGTTCTCATTGGATTACATTGGTAGTGCACTGTGCTGCGGGTTGGATGCCTTTCCGCACGTTGAAAAACGCAGCAGAAACGCATCTAAAAACGCAAAGTGTGCACAGGGCCTGAACATCAATTAACCGAAATAAACACTTGAAATAGATCACTCTGTAATAACTCTATATAATATGAGTTTCACTTTTTGTATTGAAGAACTGAAATAAATTAACTTTTTGATGATATTCTAATTTAGTGAGAAGCACTTGTAGATGGCTTAGGAGGGTTAATCCTACTGACAGGTTCACTTTAAGGGCTCATACTCACTTGCTGGAAAAAAAACGGTCAGTTTTCAGGATGGTCTGATTATGTGCAATTGTCATGCGATTTTTTTATAGCACCATCTATTGCATTAGTGATTATCATGCCAAAATCGCATCAAATCGCAGCATGCTGCGATTTTTTTCTCACACCGATTTCGGCTGAGAAAAAAAATCGCAAATGAGATGTCACCTATTGATTAACATTGGTCCGATTTGAATCCGATTTTTTATTGGCTGAAAATCATCCATTTTCGGCTCAAGTGAGTATGAGCCCTAAATCTGATCATTAGTATAGACCAGACACAACTAATGGTTTGTTGGTACATTGCAGCTCATATGATCACTGGCTTCCTAGTCAGGATAACCGGTAATTAGATTGATAGCGTGCAGGATAGGCTTATATAGGGGCATGTTGAAGACTCCCTTCCTCTACCCATATGACAAACTGACAGCTGTAACATACACAGTAGTCATCTGACGTATATTCTGCCGTGCAAAGACCATTCCAATACTGTGCAGCAGATTTTCTATTGATTTGGATGACACTGTTCTGGGATTCCTGTCTGTATGATTCATAGTTTTGCAATTTTAGTGCACAGATTAGGTGTTTTTTGCTTTGGTGACATTGGTTACAGTGACCGGGCAATGCATCAGTTGTGATTGTTTGTTTTTGCTGTTTTGCTGCCTCTGACATAAGTCAGTGACTAATTAAAGGTTACGTTTTTTCTGTCTCACCCATCCAAATTTTCCATTATAAAACTTGGAGACGGCGTGTAAATTTCCTTCACTATGAACAATCTTACTCTTTTGTTATACTGAAAGATATCAACATTAGAAAGTCCAAAAATAAATTATGGTTCAAATGAAAACATGATGATCAATTAGTGTGAACACGAACAAATAAACCGTTCAGAACACACAACAAGAACCATTAGAGCAATTGTATTCGTTAAAAAATTTTTTTATTAATAAATATTAAAAAAATCAATGAACCAATTTTAAAGAGAGTCATATACAAGATGCCTCAAAAGATAGGGAAATGCCACCAAAGCACAAAAAATAGATGAATAGTATAAATACTGCAAGTATACCAGAAAATAGACCAGCCAATATAATTCAGTGGCACCCAAAATAGGATTGATTGGTGCAAAAATTAGTTTTAAATTTAAATAGAGGCTTTTTACATAGTCCAGCATATATTATAGTGGGGAAGGGTAAAAGTGCCTTAATCCAAAGTCCCACACAGCTGCGTAACAACCAATCCCATATATAAATCAAAAATATAGAACATATTGTGCAATTCCTATATTAGTGCGGGTCCACAGAGGTCCACTAAAGTGCTGTGAGTGCTGGTGGCGTTTCCCCCACCCCAACACACGTTTCATTACTTCTTCCTCAGGGTGGTGTCATCTTGTATATGACTCTCTTTAAAATTGGTTCATTAATTTTTTTAAAATATTTATTAATAAAAAATTTTTTTAACGAATACAATTGCTCTAATGGTTCTTGTTGTGTGTCTTTGTTATACTGGTCTGTTTTAGCTCGACCACAAGGTACAGAGTTTACACAATGGAAGTATCCAGTTCTACAGCTATATATACAGCTACTGCTGATACAGATCTTTTGTGTGAAGGAACATTTCTGTGCTCTGTTGCGTCACCTCTTGTTACTGTTGTATCTGTAGTCCATCCAGCAATGCTCGTGTTTTTTAATGCTGCACTTTAGAACACATTATTCCTTAGGCGATGCTTCTGAGAGCTCAATGTTTATGGTTTTGACTTTTAGGCAGTGATTTTCTCACAATTACTACTTTTTGTGGTTAGGAACTTCACAACATGGACTGTATTTTGCTTTTCTCTTTGAAATGTCATGAAATTGCTAAAGGCTTTTCTAGCCATATAAATGTTATAAATGCTAATTATTGCACTTAAGCCTTGTGAAATGTCTTCGTATGCAAGTTGTAATACTGTTTTCTGTCTTTTTTCATAGGCCTGTGGGATGCCCAAAATGGAAAAAGTTTACTTGCACAATCCTAGTTCAGATGAAACTATTACTTTAATATCTATATCAGCAACAACGTCGCATTTTCATGCATCTTTTTTTCAAAATAGAGTAAGTTTTGGTCACTTTTACTGCTGCTTTCTGCTTTCTTTATTCTTTAGCAAACTATTAGAAATCTCCGATCGCATTATCATATACAGTGTAAAACTCTGCTCCTATGACCTAAATAGAGAGGTCAGGTAAGCCTGGACATGTTAGATTGCCGTCTATCTCTCCCAAACCTTCTCTCCCCATACAAATGCGCTCTTGGCTTGGCTGGAGCGTATGTGTTCTGAGTGGGGCCGCAAAGTACCCTACTGCCAGATAACTCTGCAGTGGCTGATCTCCCAAAGAACAAACGGAATGGGCACCCGAAATCCCTCTTCTCTAATACACGTTAGGGGATGTGCACACAAAGCATTTTTTTTCCACTGGAAAAATACAGATAATTTGCAGGAAATTGCAACAATAATTTAACATTAGAATGTGTGTAATGCATTTTTTCTTCTTTTAAGCTTTAGTAGTGAAAATGCTGAAAGAATTGACTTGTTGGTCAAAAATCGCAAAAAAATTCTGTTTTTAGCTGGGAATCTATGCTTAAAAGGAAAATTTTGATCCAATAATTGATGACACATTGCTAGGAAGTATCCAACTTCTTGGATTCTCACTGATTCTAAGAATGAAGGGGCAGCTCTTCAAAGTTTTTTGCACAATGGGTGGTCAGGGTGCTTTGTTAAACTAGTACTATGCCCCCTCTTTCACAGAATCATGGTGGGCTCAGTAGTTTAATCTCTTATCATTTTTAAAGTGTTGGCATATTATAGTAACACCACATTGATTTAAAGTAGAAGTTGTAGGAAAGATGCTTCATATATTTCGTGTACAAATTTTCACTGCCCGGAGCTGCCATTAAAATGATGCAAAGCTACACTTAAGGTACTGCCACACTAAACAATCCCGCTAGCGATCACGATAACTACGCATACTAATGCGATCGCTAGCGGGATTGTTTCTATATCGCTAAATGCGGCCACATTTAGCGATATAGTTAACGACGCTATCGTCGTTAGCGATCTTCTTAACGACTTTAGCGGTACAAAAGTACCGCTAAATCGCTAAGAAAAGGTGCCACACAGCGATAAGATACTTACCCAGCGGGAGCGCCAGCGATGAAATAGGGTCCGGAACGATTCCAGCGACGAGCGAGATCACAGCAGGAAGCTCGTCGCTGGAAGCTGCCGCACTGAACAATATCGCTAACGGGATCGCTAAATAGTGACGTTTTTTAGCGATCCCGTTAGCGATATTGTTTAGTGTGGCATACCCTTTACTCAGCCATCAATAAATTCACAGTACTATTTTACTTTTATACGTCACTCTCCACAAATCAGTTGTCATACTTTTCACTGACGAGGGCCAATATCCAGAAACACCGTGTCTGCAAATTGAGATACTGATTTGGCTTTTATCCTAAGTCATATTGCAGGACTCACTAAGGTTCATTGTGACGTGTAGGATTGCTTCTTCCAACAGGTGGCGCTATAGAGTTCAATTCCTCTTTTCTGAAGAGGCTATTGGCACAGTACTACAGTGGGTACAGAAAGTATTCAGACCCCTTTAAATTTTTCCACTCTTTTTCATTGCAGCCATTTGGTAAATTCAAAAAAGTTCATTTTTTCCTCATTAATGTACACTCTGCACCCCATCATGACTGAAAAAACAGAAATGTAGAAATGTTTGCAAGTTGATTAAAAAATAAAAACTGAAATATCACATGGTCATAAGTATTCAGACCCTTTGATCAGACACTCATATTTAAGTCACATGCTGTCCGTTTTCTTGTGAGCCTCCTTGATATGGTTCTACTCCTTCATTGAAGTCCAGCTGTGTTTAATTAAACTGATAGGACTTGATTTGTAAAGGCACACACCCGTCTATACAAGACCTCACAGTGCATGTCAGACCAAATGAGAATCATGAGGTCAAAGCAACTGGCTAAGAAGCTCAGAGACAGAATTGCAGCAATGCACAGATCTGGCCTAGGTAACAAAAGAATTTCTGCAGTACTCAAGGTTCCTAAGAGCACAGTGGCCTCCATAATCCTTAAATGGAAGACGTTTGGGACCACCAGAAATCTTCCTAGACATGGCCGTCTAGCCAAACTGAGCAATCATGGGAGAAGAGCCTTGATGAGAGAGGTAAAGAAGAACCCCAAGATCACGGTGGCTGAGCTCCACAGATGCAGTAGGGAGATGGGAGAAAGTTCCACAAAGTCAACTATCACTGCAGCCCTCCAGCAGTCGGGCCTTTATGGCGGAGTTGCCTGACGAAAGCCTCTCCTCAGTGCCAGACATATGAAAGCCCGCATAGAGTTTGCTAAAAAAAAAAAAAAACACATGAAGGACTCCCAGACTATGAGAAATAAGATTCTCTGGTCTGATGAGTCGAAGATAGAACTTTTTGGTGATAATTGTAAGCTGTATGTGTGGAGAAAACCAGGCACTGCTCATCACCTGCCAAATACAATGGCAACAGTGAAACATGGTGGTGGCAGCATCATGCTATGGGGGTGTTTTTCATTTGCAGGGACAGGACGACTGGTTGCAATTGAAGGAAACATGAATGCGGCCAAGTACAGCGATATCCTGGATGAAAACCTCTTCCAGAGTGCTCTGGACCTCAGACTTGGCCGAAGGTTCACCTTCCAACAAGACAATGACCCTAATCACACAGCTAAAATAACAAAGGAGTGGCTTCAGAACACCTGTGACCATTCTTGACTGGCCCAGCCAGAGCCCTGACCTAAACCCAATTGAGCATCTCTTGAGAGACCTGAAAATGTCTGTCCACCAACGTTCACCATTCAACCTAACGGACCTGGAGAGGATCTGCAAGGAAGAATGGCAGAGGATCCTCAAATGCAGGTGTGAGAAACTTGTTGCATCATTCCCAAGAAGACTCATGGCTGTACTAGCTCCAAAGGGTGCTTCTACTCAATACTGAGCAAAGGGTCTGAATACTTATGACCATGTGATATTTCAGTTTTTCTTTTTTAATACATTTGCAAATATTTCTACATTTCTGTTTTTTTTTTTTTCAGTCAAGATGGGGTGCAGAGTGTACATTAACCCCTTACTGCCATCGGACGTACTATCCCGTCCATGGTACCTGGGCCCGTATGACCGGGGACGGGATAGTACGTCATAGGCGATCAGCTGCGCTCCTGAGGGGAGCGCAGCTAATCGCCGCCGGGTGTCAGCTGATTATCACAGCTGACACCCATGACTGTGTGTCAGGAGCGGTCACGGACCGCTCCCGGCACATTAACCCCTAGCACACCGCGATCAAACATGATCGCGGTGTACTGGGGGCACAGGGGAGGATCGCGCAGGGTGGGGGCTCCCTGCGCGCCCCCCTGAGACCCTCAGAGCAGCGCGATGTGATCGCGCTGTTCTGAGGGCTTCCTCCCTCCCAGGACCCGGATCCAAGATGGCGCCGGGGTCCTGGAGGGAGGCGGCTACCTCAGTGCCTGCCGAGAGCAGGCACTGAGAAGCCTGCATCTATGCCTGTGCGATCGCTGGTGTGACAGAGTGCTGTGCACACTGCCACACCAGCGATCTGATAAAATACTGTGATGTCCCACCCTGGGACAAAGTAAAAAAGTTAAAAAAGTAAAAAATAAACATGTGTAAAAAAAAAATCCAAAATAAATAAAAAAAAAAAAAATATTCCCCAATAAATTCACTTCTTCCTGTAAATAAAAAAAAAAAACAATAAAAGTACACATATTTGGTATCGCCGCGTCCGTAACGACCCCCCCTATAAAATTGTCCCACTAGTTAACCCCTTTAGTGAACCCTTAAAAAAAAAAAAAAAAAACGAAGCAAAAAATCAATGCTTTATCATCATACCGCCGAACAAAAAGTGGAATAACACGCGATCAAAAAGACCGATATAAAAATACATGGTACCGCTGAAAACGTCATCTTGTCCCGCAAAAAACGAGCCGTCATAAAGCATCATCAGCGAAAAATAAAAAAGTTATAGCTCGCAGAATAAAGCGATGCAAAAATAATTATTTTTTATATAAAATTGTTTTTATTCTATAAAAGCGCCAAAACATGAAAAAATGATATAAATGAGGTATCGCCATAATCGTACTGACCCGAAGAATAAAACTGCTTTATCAATTTTACCACACGCGGAACGGTATAAACGCCTCCCCCAAAAGAAATTCATGAATTGCTGATTTTTGTTCATTCTAACCTCCCAAAAATCGAAATAAAAAGCGATCAAAAAAACGTCACGTGCTCGAAAATAGTACCAATAAAAACGTCAACTCGTCCGCAAAAAATAAGACCTCACATGACTCTGTGGGCCAAAATATGCAAAAATTATAGCTCTCAAAATGTGATGATGCAAAAACTATTTTTGCAATAAAAAGCGTCTTTTAGCGTGACAGCTGCCAATCATAAAAACCCGCTATAAATAGTAAATCAAACCCCCCTTTATCACCCCCTTAGTAAGGGAAAAATAATAAAATTAAAAAAAAGTATTTATTTCCATTTTCCCATTAGGGTTAGGGTTAGGGTTGCGGCTAAAGTTAGGGTTAGGGTTGGCGCTAAAGTTAGGATTAGGGTTAGGGTTGGGATTAGGGGTGTGTTAGGGTTAGGTTTGTGGTTAGGGTTGGGACTAGGGTTAGGGGTGTGTTGGGGTTAGAGTTGGAGTTAGAATTGGGGGGTTTCCGCTGTTTAGGCACATCAGGGGCTCTCCAAATGTGACATGGCGTCTGATCTCAATTCCAGCCAATTCTGCGTTGAAAAAGTCAAACGGTGCTCCTTCACTTCTCAGCTCTGCCATGCGTCCAAACAGTAGTTTATCCCCACATATGGGTATCAGCGTACTCTGGACCCCAAGAGTTATTGTGCAATTTGTCCTATTTCTTCTGCTACCCTTGGGAAAATAAAAAACTGGGGGCGAAAATATCATTTTGTACAAAAAAAAATATTTTTTTGTTTTTTATGGCTGTACATTATAAACTTCTGTGAAGCACTTGGGGCTTCATAGCGCTCACCACACATCTAGATAAGTTCCTTGTGGGGTCTATTTTCCAAAATGGGGTCACTTGTTGGGGATTTCCACTGTTTAGGCGCATCAGGGGCTCTCCAAATGCGACATGACGCCCCCAGACCATTCCATCAAAGTCTGCAATCCAAAACGTCACTACTTCCCTTCCGAGCCCCAACGTGTACCCATACAGTAGTTTTCTCCCACATATTGGATATCAGCGTACTCAGGACAAATTGGACAACATCTTTTGGGGTCCAATTTCTCCTGTTACCCTTGTAAAAATAAAATATTGGGGCAAAAAAATCATTTTTGCAAAAAAAAAAGGATTTTTTATTTTTACGGCTGTGCGTTATAAACTTCTGTGAAGCACTTCGGGGTTCAAAGTGCTCACCACACATCTAGACAAGTTCCTTGTGGGGTCTATTTTCCAAAATGGGGTCACTTGTGGGGGGTTTCCACTGTTTAGGCGCATCAGGGGCTCTCCAAATGCGACATGACGCCCCCAGACCATTCCATCAAAGTCTGCAATCCAAAACGTCACTACTTCCCTTCCGAGCCCTGACGTGCGCCCATACAGTAGTTTTCTCCACATATTGGGTATCAGCGTACTCAGGACAAATTGGACAACAACTTTTGGGGTCCAATTTCTCCTGTTACCCTTGTGAAAATAAAATATTGGGGGCGAAAAAATCATTTTTGTAAAAAAAAAAGAGATTTTTTATTTTTACGGCTGTACCTTAGAAACTTCTGTGAAGCACTTCGGGGTTCAAAGTGCTCACCACACATCTAGATAAGTTCCTTGTGGGGTCTATTTGCCAAAATGGGGTCACTTGTGGGGGTTTCCACTGTATAGGTGCATCAGGGCTCTCCAAATGTGACATGACGCCCCCAGACCATTCCATCAAAGTCTGCAATCCAAAACGTCACTACTTCCCTTCCGAGCCCTGACGTGCGCCCATACAGTAGTTTTCTCCACATATTGGGTATCAGCGTACTCAGGACAAATTGGACAACAACTTTTGGGTTCCAATTTCTTCTGTTACCCTTGTGAAAATAAAATATTGGGGACGAAAAAATCATTTTTGTAAAAAAAAAAAAGGATTTTTTATTTTACGGCTGTACGTTATAAACTTTAGTGAAACACCTGGGGGTTAAAAGTTCTCACCACACATCTAGATAAGTTCCTTGAGGGGTCTAGTTTCCAAAATGGCGTCATTTATGGGGGTTTCCACTGTTTAGGCAGATCAGGAGCTCTCCAAACACGACATGGCGTCCAGCCAATTCTGCGTTGAAAAAGTCAGACGGCACTCCTTCCCTTCCAAACTCTGCCATGCACCCAAACAGTGGTTTACCCCCACATATGGGGTATCAGCGCACTCAGGACAAATTGCACAATAACTTTTGGAGTCTTGTTACCCTTGGAAAAATAAAAATTGGGGTGAAAAGATAATTTTTGTGGAAAAAATATGATTTTTAAATTTTACGGCTCTACGTTATAAACTTGTGTGAAGCACTTGGGGGTTAAAATTGCTCACCAAAGATCTAGAAAAGTTCCTTAGGGGGTCTAGTTTCCAAAATGGGGTCATTTGTGGGGGGTTTCCACTGTTTAGGCACATCAGGGGCTCTCCAAATGCAACATGGCATCCAATCTCAATTCCAGCCAATTTTGGTTGGAAAAAGTCAAATGGTGCTCCTTCCATTCCGAGCTCTGCCGTGCGCCCAAACAGTGGTTCCCACCCACATATGGGGTATCAGCGTACTCAGGACAAATTGTACAACAACTTATGTGGTCCAATTTTCCTGTTACCCTTGAGAAAATAAAAAATTAGTGACTAAAAGATAATTTTTGTGGGAAAAAAATAGGATTTTTTATTTTCATGCCCGGGCATTATAAACTTGTGTGAAGCACTTGGGGGTTCAAAGTGCTCACCAAAGATCTAGATAAGTTCCTTAGGGGGTATAGTTTCCAAAATGGGGTCACGTGTGGGGGGTTTCCACTGTTTAGGCTCATCTGGGGCACTGCAAACGGAACATGACCCCCATCAACGTCTGCATTCCAAAACGTTACTACTTCCTTTCCAAGCCCTGCCGTGCACCCAAACAGTTCCCCCCCCCCACATATGGGGTATCAGCGTACTCAGGACAAATTGGACAACAACTTTTGGGGTCCAATTTCCTTGGGAAAATTCAAAAATTTGGGACTAAAAAATCATTTTTGTGGAAAATTGTTTTTTTTTTTTTTCACACCCAGGCATTATAAGCTTTTGTGAAACACTTGGAGTTCAAAGTGCTCACAACAGATCTAGATAAGTACCTTAGGGGGTCTAGTTTCCAAAATGGTGTCACTTGTGGGGGTTTCCACTGTTTAGGCGCATCAGGGGCTCTCCAAACACGACATGGCGTCCAATCTCAATTCCAGCCAATTTTAGTTTGAAAAAGTCAAACGGCGCTCCTTCCCTTACGAGCTCTGCCGTGTGCCCAAACAGTGGTTTTCCCCCACATATTGGGTATTGGCGTACTCAGGAGAAATTGCATAAACAACCTTATTTGTCCATTTTCTCCTTTTACCCTTGTGAAAATAAAAAAAAAGTTTGTAAAAGATCATTTTTGTGGCTAAAAAGTTAAATATTCATTTTTTCCTTCCACGTTGCTTTAGTTCCTGTGAAGCACCTGAAGGGTTAATAATCTTCTTGAATGTGGTTTTGAGTACCTTGAGGGTGCAGTTTTTAGAATGGTGTCACTTTTGGGTATTTTCTGCCATATAGACCCCTCAAAGTGACTTCAAATGAGAGGTGGTCCCTAAAAAAAATGGCTTTGTAAATTTTGTTGTAAAAATGAGAAATCGCTGGTCAACTTTTAACCCTTATAACTTCCTAACAAAAAAAAATTTTGGTTCCAAAATTGTGCTGATGTAAAGTAGACATGTGGGAAATGTTATTTCTTAACTATTTTATGTGACATATTTCTCTGTTTTAAGGGAATAAAAATTCAAAGTTTGAAAATTGCAAAATTTTAAAAATTTTCGCCATATTTGCATTTTTTTCAAAAATAAACGCAAGTTATATCGAAGAAATTTTACTTCTAACGTGAAGTACAATATGTCACGAGAAAACAATCTCAGAATCGCGAAGATCCGTTGAAGCGTTCCAGAGTTATAACCTCATAAAGAGACAGTGGTCAGAATTGTAAAAATTGGCCCGGTCATTAACGTGCAAACCACCCTTGGGGGTGAAGGGGTTAATGAGAAAAAAATTAACTTTTTTGAATTTGCCAAATGGCTGCAAGCAGAGGCGATCAAAGTGCTTCAGCTTCTAGTCTCCCATGGAGATTATTTAAGCATGCAAAAAGTAAAAAAAAAAAGTTTTTAAAAATATAAAAAAATAAAAGTTCAAATCACCCCCCTTCCGCCCATTCAAAAATAAAAAAATCAAATATACACATACTTGGTATCACCGCGTTCAGAATCGCCCGATCTGTCAATGTAAAAAAAGAATGAACCCGATCGCTAAACAGGTAACGAGAAAAAAATTCAAAATGTCAGAATCAAGTTTTTTTTAAACGCCCCTACATTGCAATAAAATGCAATGACGGGCAATCTAAAGATCGTATCTGCACCACAATGGTATCAATAAAAACATCAGCTCGCTACGCAAAAAAATAAGCCCTCACCCAGCCCCAGATCACAAAAAATGTAGATGCCGCAGGTCTTGGAAAATGGTGCCTTTTTTAAAGCAAAATTTTTTTTTTCACCACTTATATATAAAAAGAACCTATACATGTTTGGTGTCTGTGAACTCGTAATGACCTGGAGAATCATAATGGCAGGGTAGTTTTAGCATTTAGTGAACATAGTAAAAAAACAAACCAGAAAACTGGAATTGCACTTTTTTTGCAATTTCATCACACTTGGATTTTTTTTCCCATTTTCCAGTACACAATATGTTAAAACCAATGATGTTGTTCAAAAGTGCAACTTGTCCTGCAAAAAACAAGTGCTCACATGGCAATATTGACCGAAAAATGAAAAACGTTATGACTCTGGGAAGAAGGGGAGCAAAAAAATGAAAACACAAAAACGGAAAATGGCCCGGAGGTTAAGGAGTTAAGTCTGCCCGTTTGGTAATACCCAGCCTAAAAAATGGAATATACCAGAAAAAAAACCTGTATTCTTTGCTGAATTTCTACAACTGTTTTTCTGCAAAATGCAGAAAATCCTGCAGATCGGCAAACAACTTATCTCCTATTTCCTATGATCATTTAGGTTTTTCTCAGAATTTGTCTGCTGAACACCTATACTTTTAAAGCGCTTCCTGAAGATCGACTGAGAATATCCTATTAATAGCAGCGTTCTGGACGCGTTGTGACCTTCAGAGCCGATCATCCATCTCTTTTTATTGCTCTATTATTTTTGGAGCAGTAGTAAAAACCTGGCTGTCACAGCACTTGAGTCCTGGCAGGGCTTTCATAGCTGAACTTCATCCTGCAAATATTCGCTCCTTGAAAAGATACATTTTCCTCCCCATGGTGCTATCCTTGAAACTTTTTTTCCTGAATGATATGCTATATAAAGGATGATGCGGTTGATTTATTTGTCCTAGTTAATGTAGAATTTTATTGTGCACTGTTCATTATTTGCGTGGGTGCCGGTAGATATACTGTATATATCGATGTCTATTATTAATCTATGCTGAACAATAATGTTCCTTCATGCTTGCGTTTTGTTTCTAACAGTAGGACGTCCGAGTTATCATTAATTGTTGCTCGGCTTATATTATTTTTTACCATCCTGTTAATGATTTTCCTTGAATTTACTTGTTTGTTTGTTTGTTTGTTTTTCTCCAGAAAATTCTCCCAGGAGGGAACACATCATTTGATGTAGTGTTTCTCGCAAGAGTTGTGGGAAACGTAGAAAATACTTTATTTATTAACACCTCAAATCATGGGGTATTTACCTATCAGGTAGGACATTAAAAGTATGTAAAATGACAAAATCCTGATGCTGCCATAGATGTTAGACACTATCGGTTTTATAGGGTTGTTTGGGCAAATATAACATTTTAGCAGTGTCGTGGTATAATAATATATTACAAGCAAAGCTATACTCGTGTACCAGCATATACTTGGATCCAGCAAGGCCTGCACTAGAACCCGGTAAGTGCAGATGGGGGCTAAAATGTGAATTTTGCCCAGATAAATGGATTTTCTTTGCACATAAACCTTATTTATAACACAGGTCAACAAAAATATATTCTTTTTCTCAGGTGCCAAGGTTTATTTGAATGGATTTAGGGTGTTTTGCGGGTTTTGAATTAAAAATAATCCAATTACTTTTGCGAAATTGGTTCTATTTTTTGAGATAATTTGTCCATGAAAATAAAGCATTCCCCCAATTGACTTGTGTGTGATAACACATGCAATATCTTTTGGTCGGTCTTTTGACTCTTTAACAATGCCTTTGGTAATGAAATATCCCATACAATTATTTGTATTTTAATTTGTAGGTCTACAATGCTATAACTGCGACTTTTTGAAGCCACAATTCTGCTGTGATTAACTATTAAATGTCTCAGAAACTAGAGCCAATATGGCAAAACCGAAGTCCTATTAATCAGCACCATAAACTTAATATAAAACCGTTCAGACATCGTTGGCAGCAAAATCACTGTATATAGTTGTAATCAGTGTAACATTTTTAATGTTTTGCAGGTTTTTGGAGTTGGGATCCCCAACCCATATCGATTACGCCCATTCCTTGGGGCACGAGTTCCTGTAAATAGCAGTTTTTCACCTTTAATTAATATTCATAACCCACACAGTGAACCTCTACAGGTATGTACATGTACTTGCTTTTTTGGTCATGAAATGTTTAGTTATGCCTGTCTCATAGAAGTAAAGTTGTAGGACACAGCAACCCTTTATTCATGTTGGTGGGACATGTATGCAGGCATACATACGCCAGCTCATATACCCACAGACACACAGATAAATACGCATACAAATGTGAATACACACACATCTCCTAAGCTAGATACTTAAGGTGGCTATATAAATAGCTTTTTCCTATTCTATTATCTTACCTCTGTTTTCTATCCATTTTACACTCCAAAAACTGTAGGTTTCCCATGCTGGCATGATGTCATCATGGCAGTGTATCGCACAAATGATATCATGCCAGCCTAAATAATCAAAAGCCGTTTTGCTTATCCCGGAAGTTAAGAGATTTGCGAGACTCCCATCTAGTGGCCAGTGATTTCTGACCTGGCCGATAAACCGAAAATAAGTTCATCTATCCCTACCTCTAGGGTTCATGCAATTATTTTCACTGATTCTTTTATTATTATTATTATATAATGTATATAGCGCCATTTATACCATGGCGCTTTACATGTGAAACGGGGCAAATATAGACAAGTACAATAAACGTGAGCAATACAAGGCACATACAAGTACAGAAGGAGAGAGGACCCTGCCTGCAAGGGCTCACAGTCTACAGGGAAGATTATATGGATTTCCTTGTTTTTCTCAGTCATGTAATAGTGACAGGTTCCATTTAAACTGTTCATAAAGTTCCTAAAATAGCAAGTCAACCCCTGATGTAACTGGGGGTCTGACCACTGGCACTCCACGTGATTCCAAGAAGGGGCGATATAGACCTGAATGAGCTTCATCTTGAATGCAAGATCTATGGGAGTTCTGGAGAAAGCTTAGTTCAGCGCTCTGCTATTTCCAGCTATCTCATAGATAATGAATGCAAACCTATGTTCATTCTCTGGGTTCCTTGGCCCCTTTTTCTGAATTACTAAGGGTCCCAATGATCAGACCTCAAGATATCAGCAGGTTATCCCCATCCCAGCAAGTTATCCAAGCAATTGGATGGCTTGCTATTTTAGAAATAACCCTTAATTATGTTCATTTTTATCTGTCAGAATTGATATTCACAGATGTGTTTGATTTTATATGATTTTGAGGCCTGTCATTTTTTCTAGGTAGTAGAAATGTATTCCAGTGGGGGTGATCTGCACTTAGAGCTTCCAACAGGCCAGCAAGGAGGCACCAAGAAATTATGGGTAAGCATCTTTATTCTCCAATTCCTCCAGTCTTCCATCAATTACTGAAGCCTGATTTGGAATAACAATATATTGAGATGATGGTACTAATTATATTTATATTTTTAGGAAATACCACCATACGAAACAAAGGGTGTAATGCGTGCAAGCTTCTCTTCTCGAGAGGCTGACAATCACACTGCCTTCATTAGGATTAAAACCAATGCATCTGACAGCGCAGAGTTCATTATTCTTCCTGTGGAGGTGGAAGTCACAACAGGTTAATTTCTTTGTAACTTTATACAGTGTGTATGTGTTTTCTTTTTTAGGAGGTTTAGAGATGTGACTTTGTTTTCTTTTTAGCCCCTGGCATTTATTCATCAATAGAAATGCTGGATTTTGGTACATTACGAACACAGGGTGAGACAGATTTCCTAATATCGCATTTTTAATTAGAAATTCTTCATTCCTAGTCGGTTGTGCCAGATGAAGTTGTAGGATCCTGAATTCATCAAATGCATGTAATTGTTTTTCATATTGTTTACTATTATACTAGTGCTCACATTTTGTTTTTCTAAATCGTTTAATACATTACACTTCCATAAGGGAGTATACTAAGAAACCTCCTCCTTTTGCTTACAGATATTCCCAAAGTTCTTAATCTCCATTTACTAAACTCTGGAACTAAAGATGTTCCAATAACTGTAAGTAGCATTTCTATCTTTCAGTTCTCTTCATTTATATTTTTGCGATTTTATAGGTAATGTCACACTCGACAGATTCGTTTCAGAAATGCCTGTGGCTGAAAATCTCTTCTATGCACATATGTGTGGTGGTTTCTGCTGGATGTGAATGAATTTTGGAAAACCTCATTCAGATGTATAGGAAATGTTCCACTTGTTAATATATTTTAATTGCTTTTATAGCTTATCCAGGATATAAAAAATGCACTAACAGTAGGCAGTGTCCAACACTCCAGTGATTCCGGCTAGTGATTCACTTGTCCTGCAGTGATAACGTGTCAACCATGCCCATGTGACTTACAAAGCCCATCTCTGTCCTTGGTAATGATGCCTGCATGTAAAACACAAAACCAAACAGGCCAGTGATCGCCTGCAGCGGTCATGTACGCATGGCTGACAGATAATTGCTGGGAGACAAGTATAGAGTGCCGAGGATAACGAGGCAGGGGTATTAATGGGCAAGTATAATTTTTTTTAAATTCTTTATAAAGGAGTTGTCCACTATTAAGTCACCCTTAATTACGGTACTATATTTTGCCATCTAAAATAAAACCCGTCTGTACTCGCCTTTGGTGCCGGCACCATTCCACCACTGTCAGAGCTGCTAATGGGGCATTTCACTCTCATTTCATTCAGACAAAACTGACATTCAGATGGAGTTAGAGAGCAGCAGAAAGTGTCACTTCCTCCAGCGGTCAGTTGTCAGAAGGTAGTGAGAGTGAAGTAGCTTTTAGCGTCCAGTGACTGGCTGCAGGGCTCACGTGACATAACAATGTCACCAGAGCCCTGGGTGATCTGGCGCCGATAGAGTTGTAAAACACCAGATGTGAGTACGGGGCTGCTTTTAATTTTACGTGGGGGAATTTAGTAATTGAAAAGGGGTTGTTCGGAATGTGGTCAACCCCTTTAATTATAGCACAAATTAATAATAATAATAATAATAATAATAATCTTTATTTATATAGCGCCAACATATTCCGCAGCGCTTTACAGTTTAAGGCTAAGTGCACACGTTCAGGAATATTTGCGTTTTTTTTAGCGTTTTTTCCGCGGTAAAAACGCGAAAAAAAACGCAAGCATTAAGCATCCTATACATGTTAATTGATTCCGCATGTTTTGGCCACATGTTGCGTTTTTTTCCACGAATAAAACGCTTCGCGTAAAAAATAGCAACATGTTCATTAATTTTGCGGAATGTAAGCGGTTCATGTGCGATGGTACCCAGGGTCTGGAGGCAGAGGAGACTCTCCTCCAGGCCCTGGGTACCATATCCCTGGTAAAACAATAATTAAAATAAAAAATAATGATATTCTCACCTTCCGGCGGCCCCCGCAGCTTTCCCGCCTTCAGCGACGCTCCCGGCAACTCCCGGTCCCAGTAATGCATTGCGAGAATCACCCAGATGGCGTAGCGGTCTCGCGTGATGCTACGTCATCGGGGTGATTTCCGCGGCAATTCCGCAACGTGTGAACTTAGCCTAACAGTTCCAAAACACAAGTCATAAGTAACAACGTTAACAATACAATAATCAAAGCAAAATAAGATGACCCTGCTCGTGAGAGCTTACAATCTACAATGAGATGGGGGAGATACAAAGTACAGGTGTGTATATACAATGGTGTATTTATAATGATGGTCCAGCCATCTTGAGGGAGTGAAGGATGGATGGAGACAGTGAAAGGGCTACACACACACACTTACACGTAGAATAACTTTGATTAGTGAACGTGATAGGCCGCTCTGAACAAATGTGTTTTGAGGGAGCGCCTGAAACCATGCAAATTGTGGATAGTCCTAATTTCTTGGGGTAGAGTAATCCAGAGGATTGGCCAGCGCGGAAGAAGTCTTGGAGTCGGGAGTGGGAGGTACGGATTAGTGCAGTGTTTAGTCAAAAATCGTTTGCTGAGCGCAGCAGTCGGTTAGGCCGATAGATAGAAATGAGGGAGGAGATGTAGGGGGGTGCTGCACTGTGGAGAGCTTTGTGGGTGAGAACAAGTACTTTGAATTGGATCCTATAATGAATGGGCAAGCCAGTGTAAGGACTGGCGAAGAGCGGACGCGTCCGAGTACCGATTAGCCAGATGGATGACCCTGGCTGCTGCATTAAAGATGGACTGGAGAGGGGATAGTCGAGTAATGGGTAGGCCAAGTAATAGAGCATTGCAGTAGTCCAGGCGGGAGTGGATCAATACTACAGTGAGGGGTTTTTGTTGTTTCCATGGTGAGAAAAGGGCGGATTCTAGAGATGTTCTTTAGGTGTAGGCGTCAGGAGCGGGCAAGAGATTGTATATGGGAGGTGAAGGAGAGATTGGTGTCAAACATAACACCCAGACAGCGAGCCTGCTGCCTGGGTGTTATTATGGTGCCGCCCACGGAGAGGGAAATGTCAAATTTAGGGAGGTTAGTAGACGGCAGGAGCAGAAGAAGTTCAGTTTTGGAGAGGTTGAGTTTCAGATAGAGAGTGGACATGATGTTGGAGACTGCGGACAGACAGTCACTGGCATTCTGTAGTACAGCGGTGGTAAGGTCGGGGGATGACGTGTATAGTTGTGTGTCATCAGCATAAAGATGGTACTGAAAGCCAAATCTGCTGATGGTCTGTCCAATTGGGGCTGTGTAGAGAGAGAAGAGAAGGGGGCCAAGGACTGAGCCCTGGGGTACCCTTACAGTGAAAGGAAGAGGAGATGACATGGAGCCAGAGAACAAAACACTGAAGGAGCGGTCAGAAAGATAGGAAGAGAGCCAGGAGAGAGCAGTGTCCTTAATACCTAGTGACTGGAGCCTAGACAGTAGGAGACAGTGGTCAACTGTGTCGAAAGCTGCAGAAAGGTCTAGAAGAATGAGCAGAGAGTGGTCACCGTTACGCTTTGCTGTCAGAAGGTCATTGATCACTTTGATGAGTGCAGTTTCAGTCGAATGTAGGGGGCGGAAGCCGGACTGTGAAGGGTTAGAAGGGAGTGAGTGGAGAGGTAACGGGTAAGGGCGGGAGTAGAGTAGGCGCTCCAAAAGTTTAGAGATGAAGGGGAGATTGGAGATCGGTCTGTAGTTGTTTGTGCAGGAAGGGTCGAGAGCGGGTTTCTTTAGTAATGGAGTTACGATGGAGTGTTTGAAGGAGGATGGGAAAATGCCAGAGGAGAGTGAGAGATTAAAGATTGTAGTTAGATGAGTTGTGACAACTGGAGAGAGAGACTGGAGGAGATGTGAGGGAATGGGGTCGGTAGTGCATGTAGTCGAACGAGAGGAAGAGAGAAGTCTGGAGACTTCTTCTTCTGTGATGGGATCAAATGTGGAAAGTGAGCCAGGGGAAATGCAGGGAGGGATGGGAGTCACTGCACTTGGTGGTTGAGAGCAGATTTCCTGACGGATAGTATCTATTTTTTCTATAAAGTGGGAGGCCAGGTCGTCAGCACAAATGTCTGTGATTGGGGCTTGTGTTTTTTGCCTGAGGAGGGAGTGAAAAGTGTCAAAAAGTTTCTTGGGGTTGTTGGCTAGTGTGGAGATCAGGGTGGTGAAGTAGTTCTGTTTGGCAAGGTGAAGGGCAGCGTTATAAGTTCTTAGCATTAATTTAGAGTGGATGAAGTCATCTGGTGTGCGGGTTTTTCTCCAAAGGCGTTCAACTCCTAGAGCATCGCTGAAGAAGTTGAGTTTGCAATGTGAGCCAGGGCTGTATTACTGTGTGTTTAGAAGTTCTGAGGGTGAGCGGCGCTACTTGGTCAAGGGTGCTTCTAAGAGTGTCATTGTAGTGATGAACAGCCAGATCAGGACAGGAAAAAGAGGAGACTGGGGACAATGATGAGTGTAGGGAGTCAGAAAGTGTCTGAGGATTAATGGCTTGTAGATTTGTGAATGTGTGGTAGGTAGGAGTGTGCTGGGGTGGTCGAGGATTTGTGAGTGTGAAGGAGAGAATGTTGTGGTCAGAGAGTGGAAGCGGTGCGTTATTTAGGTGGGAGATTGAACAGAGCCGTGCAAAGACAAGGTCAAGGGTGTTACCATCCTTGTGTGTCTCAGAGGTTGAAAGCTGTGAGAGGCCTAGAGAAGTGGTTAGTGATAGAAGCTGAGATGTAGATGTGGAAGTAGGGCTGTTAATGCGGATGTTGAAGTCTCCAAGGATAAGGGTTGGTAGTTCTGAGGACATGAAGTACGGCAGCCAGGCTGAGAAGTGGTCAAGGAACTGGGTGGGCGAGCCTGGGGGCCGATATATGACCGCTACTCTGAGGGGAGGGGACAGAAGAGCCTGATGGTGTGGACCTCAAAAGAAGGGAATGAGAGTGATGGAATTGGGGGGATGACCTGGAAAGTGCATTGTGGGGACAGGAGTATGCCGACTACACCACCATGTCTGTTTGCGGGTCTCGGGGAATGGGAGAACTGTAAGCCACCATAGAAAATGGCAGCAGGGGGACCGTGTCAGAATCCTGAATCCAGGTTTCAGTGAGGGCCAACAGATTAAGGGAGTTGGTCAGAAAGTAGTTGTGCAGGAAGGATAAGCTTGTTGCATACAGACCGTGGATTCCAGAGGGCACAATTAAAAGAAGGAGATGAGGGAGTGCAAGTAATATTAATAAGATTATTATGGTTTCGATATGAGGTAGGGTAGGGATTGAGGTTGGGGGAGATGTCCCTTGAAATCAGTAGGAGTAGGAAGATAAAGAGCAAGTAGTTGTTGGAATTGTAAGTAGGTTTTTTCTGTGATGTGTTTGGGCAAGATGGGCTGAGGTTTTTCAGGAAGGTGAGGAGTGCATGGGAGCTGTACATGGGAGAGGGAAGTATAGAGAGGCTGATGTGTATGAGTCGTGATGGAGGGGGAATGGGGCGGTGAATGTGGATGGCAAGGGAACACAGGATAGAAATAAAGCACATGGTGAAAAGGGAAAGCAAAGTGTGGGTTACCTGATTCCTGCCCTGATTAACTGCCATGGATAACTGCCGTTTACATGATGCTTATCTTCTGTGATGCTTTGCTTATGGGATGCTTGCGTGCTGCACCCCACACTGCGTGCTCCTCTTAGACTACTAAATATATAGCCCACACTACAGGGTCAGGAGAGAGGGATTGTGGGAGCTGGTTAGCTACAGTTAAAGTCATATCAGAAAAATGTACCACATTTTGGATCCATTGTTAAGGAGAGCAGCTGTCATGCTAACTGATCTAGTAAATTCATACATGACAGTCAGCAAGTTGATTTTTGCCATTGCCACCCCCAGAACTGTGGCTACAGCTTCTTCGTATAAATTCTCTTTTCTGTCCCAACATAATAAGTCTGTGGACAAGGTTAGAATACCAGGGCAGGTGGATGTGATAATTGTTCCTTGGTCCATACATGTAACCTTGAAATTTAATTGTCAGTGTCGGTATTAATAGAGTCTGTGGACTTAATTTCCACATGCCATATATTCATTCACTCTTGTCACAGTTTCTGCTTCAAAGACTCTCCCTAATTAACTGCACACAAAAATAGTAGTAAAAAGCAGTGTATGTGTGCGGCAGAATATCCGAGGCACGCACTTCATGCTAGCAGATTGCTTTCCTGCATTCCCAGAGCAATCATGTGCATGTTTTATTGAAGGGTCCTATTGAAGTTTTAAAGTAGAGATTCACTTCTGGGGGGGTTCCTGAAGCTTACACTTACATATAAGCTGTGCAGGGGTGAGATACAGCACACTCCATTATCGCTAGCTCACACACCGATATCCTCCCCAAACAAAGAATTCAGACAAGGAGGGTAACAGTGCTGGAACTCGGCAGTAAATTTATATTAATGCATGTATGCAAATTGCCTCTTCAAACAAAGAGGACTTGTACTCTATAGCGCCACCTATTGGAAGTAATGCATGTTAATTATGGGCCATTCCTTGGGTAAAAGTCCTAAAAGTAGCACTTCCCTTTCAGATACTATTGTACAGGCGACATTTTGTTGGTAACCTTTATGCTAGATTCATAACATATGGTGAGAATTTCTCTTTGTAAGTGACAGGTTTTGATTTATTGACATAAAGATGCCAACACAAATGAGTGCATGTACTGTGCTGTGTGATAAAATGCCTGTGGCTATTTTGCTGCCTAACCTAAAATATGCGATCACGTGTACTCTCCTGTGGGGATGCGCTCATGAGATTTCATTCCTTCATCTCTTTACTTGCTTAATAGCCAAGGTAACTTTGTCAGGTAACTACAGTATCTTGAGGCATTATGCAAAGAAATTTTTAACTGGGTGGGGAGAGACTAAAGAAAAACATTCAATATGGAAGATCGTTTATTATCAGTATCTTAGGACTCAGCTCATTGTTCACAGCCCTTGTAGAATCATAGAATCATAGAATGGTAGAGTTGGAAGGGACCTCCTGGGCCATCTGGTCCAACCCCTGCTCAAAGCAGGATTCTCTAAATCATCCCAGACAGATGTCTGTCCAGCCTCTGTTTGAAGACTTCCATTGAAGGAGAATTTACCACCTCTCGTGGCAGCCTGTTCCACTCCTTGATCACCCTAACTGTCAAAAAGTTTTTTCTAATATCTAATCTGTGTCTCCTCGCATTCAGTTTCATCCCATTGCTTCTAGTCTTTCCTTGTGCAAATGAGAATAAAGATAATCCTTCTACAATGTGACAGTCCTTGAGATATTTGTAGACAGCTATTAAGTCTCCTCTCAGTCTTCTTTTTTGCAAGCTAAACATTCCCAAATCCTGCAACCGTTCCTCATAGGACATGGTTTGCAGACTGGTCACCATTCTGGTGGCTCTTCTTTGAACTTGCTCCAGTTTGTTGATGTCTTTTTTAAAATGTGGTGCCCAAAACTGGACACAGTATTCCAGATGAGGTCTGACCAAAGAGGAGTAGAGGGCAATAATGACCTCACGTGATCTAGACTGTATGCTTCTGTTGATACATCCTAGAATTGTATTTGCCTTTTTTGCTGCTGCATCACACTGTTGACTCATGTTCAGTCTGTGATCAATTAGTATACCCAAGTCTTTTTCACATGTGCTGTTACTTAGCCCTATTCCTCCCATTTTGTATATGTTTTTTTCATTTTTATTGCCCAGATGTAGTGCTTTGCATTTTTCCCTGTTAAAAAACATTCTGTTAGTTGCTGCCCACTGCTCCAGTTTATTTATATCTTTTTGAATCCTCTCTCTCTCTTCTCTAGTATTAGCTACCCTCCTAGCTTTGTGTCATCAGCAAATTTGATCAGTTTACCCTCAATTCCTTCATCTAAATCATTGATAAAGATGTTGAACAATACAGGGCCCAAAACAGAGCCTTGTGGTACCCCACTTGAGACATTCTTCCAACTGGATGTGCAGCCATTTACGACCACTCTTTGAGTCCGATCATTAAGCCAGTTATGAATCCACCTAACAGTTGCCTTGTCCATTCCATACTTAGTCATTTTTTCAATAAGGATTGTGTGAGATACTTTGTCAAATGCTTTGCTGAAGTCAAGATATACGATATCTACAGCATTTCCCTGATCCACCCAGTCAGTGATTCTGTCATAGAAGGAAATTAAGTTAGTCTGACATGACTTATTAGTTACAAACCCATGCTGACTCTGTTTAATCACTTCATTCTTATGCAGGTACTTACATACATGTTCTTTAATAATTTGTTCAAAGATCTTTCCTGGTATAGAAGTCAGACTCACCGGCCTGTAGTTCCCTGGGTCCACCTTCTTCCCCTTTTTGAAGATAGGAACAACATTTGCTCTTCTCCAGTCTTCTAGGACTTCACCTGTTCTCCAAGAATTTTCAAAGATTATGGACAGTGGTTCAAGAATTTCTTCTGCTATCTCCTTCAGTATTCTGGGGTGTAATTCATCTGGACCTGGAGACTTGAATTCATTTAGTTTAGCTAAGTGTTTCCTCACTGTCTTTCTGTTTATAGATATCCTGGATTCTTCTATTCCTTTAATAGGACAGTAAAGATCAGTTGATGTTACATTTCCTTTCTGATAGAAAACAGATGCAAAATAGGAATTTAAAAGTTCAGCCTTCTCATCATTCTTTCTTACCATTTCCTCATTTTCATCCTGTAAAAATCCTATAGCATCTTTGACTTTTCTTTTACTTTTGACGTATCCCCAAAATCCTTTTTTGTTGCTTTTGACATCTCTTGCAAGCCTTAATTCATTGTCAGCTTTAGATAATCTGATTTGTGCCCTGCAGGTTCTGCAGATGGCATTATATTCTTCTTTAGATATGCCTCCCTCTTTCCATTTGATAAACATTTCTTTCTTCTTTTTTAGCATGTGTTTAAGTTCTGTGTTCATCCATCCTGGTTTCCTTAAATGCTTCCCATTCTTCCTCTTTTTGGAATTGTTAACGATTGTGCTTTGAGAATCTCATTTTTCAAGATGTCCCATCCTTCCTGGACATTTTTGTCCTTAAGGATATCCTGCCATTGGATCCCTCCAATTCTCTTTCTGAGTTCCTTAAAATCTGCCTTTCTGAAATCTAACCTTGACGTCTGAGTCTTCACAGGTCTTCCTCCTCTTGTTATCCAAAATTCTAAAATAGCATGGTCACTACCTCCTAGGGTCCCAGCCACTCTTACCTCCTCAACCATTTCCTCCCTATTTATAAGGATTAGATCCAAGGTAGCAGTTCCCCTTGTTTTCTCCCCTACCTTTTGAAAGATAAAGTTGTCAGCAAGAGAGGATAAGAATTTCCTTGACCTGTTAGTTTTGCCTGAGAGCGATTCCCAACAAATGTCTGGATAGTTGAAATCTCCCATGACCACTATGTCATATTTTTTGGAGAACTTGGCCATTTGATGCATAAAAAGTTCATCCATATCTTCAGCTTGCTTAGGTGGCCTGTAGTAAATGCCTACAATGGTGTCCTTTCCATTGTTCTGTCCTTGTATTCTTACCCAAACAGTTTCCACAGAACTACCAGTCTCTGAAGCATCAATCTCTGTGCAAATATACGCTTTTCTAACATACAATGCGACACCTCCTCCTCGTTTATCAAGTCTGTTTCTTGCAAATAAGTTGTATCCTTCTAGCCTTGTATTCCAATCATGTGTATCGTCCCACCAAGTTTCAGTGATTCCAATGACATCTTCTTCTCCAGCGTTAGTATTTCCAATTCTCCTTGTTTGTTGCCCATGCTTTGTGCATTTGTATAAAAACATTTTAGTTTGTGATTGGTTTCTCTTCCTCCAATAATTTTATTATTTAGATTGTTTTGTCTTCGTTCTTCCTTTCCACTTCTAATAGCCGAGTTCTCAATAGCATTTGTCAGGTGTATGGCTTTTTCTGGCGTTTTGCTTCCCTTCCCACATTGTTCTAGTTTAAAGCTCTCCTGATGAGTGTAGCAAGGCGACTTCCAAATACATGTTTTCCAGTCTTCGTAAGGTGCACCCCATCTCTAGCAAGTAGTCCATCGTATAGGTAATTCACTCCGTGATCCAGAAATCCAAATCCTTGCTGACGGCACCATCGACGTAGCCAGTTGTTCACCTGCAGAATCTTATTCCACCTCCTTGTTCCATGGCCATCCACTGGGAGGATGGATGAGAAGACCACCTGCGCACCCAGTTCTTTCACTTTCTTGCCTAAGTTTTCAAAATCACTGCAGATGGTTTCCAGGTCACTTCTTGTGGTGTAATTTGTCCCCACATGTATTAGCAGGAATGGGTAGTCATCTTTAGGTCTGAAGAGTCCTGATATCCTGTCAGACACATCTTTAATTTTTGCACCTGGAAGACAGCACATTTCTCTTGAGGTTATATCCGGTCTGCAGATAGCAGCCTCTGTTCCTCTCAACAGGGAATCCCCCATGACCACAACTCTCCGTTTCTTCTTCACAACATTTTTCTTTCTCCATTCAGGAGGACTCTGAGGGCTTACAAGGTTGCTCTTTGTGGGCAAAGTCTTATCCTGATATATTTCTTCATCATTCTCCTGTGTGAGAGCCTGGTATTGGTTCCTGAGCAGTATGGGTGCTGACTGCCTCACGATCCTCCTGCTTCTCTGGGTCACATGCTTCCATTCCTCTGCTTCTTCAGGTGCTCTTCGAATTTCTTCTCTTTCTGCACCATGAAGAGATAATTCTGCTCTGTCTAAGAACTCTTCATCATCCTTAATGATCTTCAATGTAGATAACCTCTCTTCCAGATTTCGCAACTTTTCCTCCAACATGGACACAAGCTTGTATTTGTGGCATGTGAAATTTGGCTTTTCCAGTGGTAATTCTGTGAACATGTAGCAAGAAATGCAACTCACCACATGGCTCCTGGCCTCTTCCATGCTCTTATTGTTAAAGAGATATCACAGCGGTGAAAAAAGTACCAAAATTTACCGATGTCCTCCTTTCAGCTGCAACAGCCAAAACCCAGTGTTCTTGGAGCTCGCGGAGACTCTTCACTTATCCCAGAATGAACTGGGAATATGCAAATGATCTCCTCAGGACTCCTCCCCTGGTTTACAGATGTCCTCCTTTCAGCTGCAACAGCCAAAACCCAGTGTTCTTGGAGCTTGCGGAGACTCTTCACTTATCCCAGAATGAACTGGGAATATGCAAATGATCTCCTCAGGACTCCTCCCCTGGTTTACCGATGTCCTCCTTTCAGCTGCAACAGCCAAAACCCAGTGTTCTTGCAGCTCGCGGAGACTCTTCACTTATCCCAGAATGAACTGGGAATATGCAAATGATCTCCTCAGGACTCCTCCCCTGGTTTACCGATGTCCTCCTTTCAGCTGCAACAGCCAAAACCCAGTGTTCTTGGAGCTCACGGAGACTCTTCACTTATCCCAGAATGAACTGGGAATATGCAAATGATCTCCTCAGGACTCCTCCCCTGGTTTTGTAGTTTGACTTAGTTGCGTGATGCTGATCATGTATTTCCCCACCTGTCTGACAATAGAGCATTACTTATATACTTGTGTGGTGCTTTGTATTCCATCACTTAGGTTGTGAGTAAAGGGAACCTGTCACCATAAAAAATCAGTCCAAGTTTCAGGCATTCTGATATAGAGCCGGGAGAGGAGCAGATTTATGTATAACTTGGGGAGAAAATATTCAGTGTAACCTGTGATTTAGAGGAGAGGATTAAATGACTATCTGGGGTGTTCGGTCCAGTCCGTGACTGACAGCTGTCCTTGTGTAAGCGTCACTGATAGGACCGCCCACTGGACCCAACATCCCAGAAAGAGCAGAGGATTACATGATTAAATCACAGGTTACACTGAATATTTTCTCACAAAACTATGTATCGATCTACTCTGCTTCCTCTGCTCTTTATAATGATGCCTGCAGATTGGATGGCATTATCACTTGTAAGCTTGGCATATTTAGACCATATTAAGAAATCATGTTAAGGACACATAGTATTGCGAACATTATGTAGACGAGTGCAAAAAAAACCAGTAAATTCTTATGATTCAAGGTTCTGTTCTGTTACTTTACAGATAAATGGAAAGAATCAATTGTATTTGTCCCCTTTTTCTGATGTGAGATGCTATTACTCTGCCTCAGTTTAATCTTGTTTCATCACTTTTCAGTAGTAATTGTTATGGAGAATTGTGTGGCATTTGCCTTGTATTGGCTGCCTGTTCAGCATACGATCAGGGGGTGCTTCCTTCTAAATATTCAAAAAAATTGTATTCCCTCATGTAGCACTTAACTTCAGTGAGGCAAACAGTCCAAAATATGAATCGTGGAACTCTCTTTTTAAGTGGTATTGTCTTTTTAACTGTAGCATAGTCTTGTTGCCATATCGGGACTGAGCCTATTTGCCTCGTTGAAGCCAGTGACTTTGTCATTTGCTAAATATTGTTTTTTCTGGTATTCAGATGGGAGCCCCAGACAGAGTGCGGAACGGGAAGGAAAATGCATGGTAACCGCTGCTTAAGAATTCTGAATTTGTGTGTGAGCATATTAATCTCCACAGTGATGGCTACTATTCATTTGCTCTTTGTGGACATGTCGTTTATCAGCCGTACTAGAAATGTAACCATGTATCTTTTGCTATGCAAATATCTCTAATTACCCAGAGTACACCATACCTTTCAGTACTTCATACATTTGCTAGCAGCGCAGTAGACCAGTGCTTAGTGAGGCGGGCTTGACATCAGACGGTCCACTGGTGGGTGCAAGAATACTGGTACTTAAAAATACGGCTGCATCCTCTATAATTCAACATTTCTTGAAAAACCTGCAGGGGGCCAGGGAAAATTCCTGCTAGATTCAATGTGTCCAAGTCCATAAGGAAAGTCTAGTAGACTGCTTTTATTGGATGACTGCTGGGCTTTATTGTAAATGAAGATACGTTCTATATACTATTAATATGGTTTACATGCAGTGCAATGGGTTTTTTTTTCCTTACTCTGAGTTGCATTCTTGTATTTTGTTTAGAGCGTGCGATCAACGCCACAGAATGATGCAATAACTGTGCACTTCAAACCCATCACATTGAAAGCATCCGACAGCAAATATACCAAAGTTGCAAGTATACGTTTTGATGGTAAGGTTCTGACTATTGTCACTGCACAAAATGTACAACATCTAACTTTCCTTTGTCGTGTGGCCACTATTCTCCTGAACTTTTTGTCAGAACATTGTCAATCATCGCAGTTTATCTTTATTTTCTTATTTTTTACACCTATAGTCAAAATATGTAAACTGTAAAAACACCGTAGAATGCTAAGCTAGTATCTGCATGTAGTTCAGAATTTGCAAGTCTCCTTTTCTGTAGATTTCAAATCACCACATCACCACACCTTTTTATAAGATCAATTAATAACTTTGATTGGGGCACGGCATAGTTTGCCTGGCACCTAGAAACTTTTCCATTTTTCCATGGTTATCTCTGAGCTAACCCCGATTCGATAAAAGCTTAGTCTTTTATGATATTGAAAGCCCATTTACATTGGGCTTTCATGGTGCATGTATTGTAGTAAGGCAATGAGTGGACTCCATTTCTTCATGGTTTCAGTTATTTTGACGAGAAGAATACCGTTGTATGTTATTCTTTCCTTAGACATTTTAACTGAACCTTTGACATTTTTGTTTTTATTGAAATAGTTCCCTGGATCAATGTCTCATCTTCAGAAACTAGTACCCTTTACCTGTCTTATTACATATTTCAAGGAAGGCATCCAGGCCTCTTTGAACTTATTTAGTAAATGACCATTACAACATCACGTGACAGAAAATTCCATGATCTCGCTGCTTAAACAGTAAAAAATTTGCATCTATGATGGTGACGATTAAACCTTCTTGCCTCTAGACGTAGAGAATGCCCCTTGTCATCGTTGCAGGCCCAATTGTAAGAAATTGATTCGAAAAATGTCTGTACTGTACATTTTATATATTTTTTAAAATTGTAATTACCATAGATTGTTATTGAATTGTTGTTTTTTCCCAACTGAATAATCCCGAGTCTGTCCTGGTACTGCAAGCCACTAATTCCCTTAAAAATCTTAGTCGCTCTTTTCTGCACCTGCTGTGGTTCAGCCAAAGCCTTCAATGGAGACCAACATTGCACACAATATTCTAAGTGTTTCCAACTAGTAAGTGGTATAGAAGCAAAACTACTGTATATACTCGAGTATAAGCCGAGGCCCCTAATTTTGCCACAAAAAACTGGGAAAACTTATTGACTCGAGTATAAGACGAGGGTGGGAAATGCAGCAGCTACTGGTAAATTTCAAAAATAAAAATAGATAGCAATAAAAGTAAAATTAATTAAGACATCAGCAGGTTAAATGTTTTTGAATATCCATATTGAATCAGGAGCCCCATATAATGCTCCATACAATTCATGATGGGCCCCATAAGATGCTCCACACAAAAAATATGCCCCATAAAATGCTGCACAAAGGTTAATGATGGCCCCATAAGATGCTCCATAGAATAATATGCCCCATATAATGCTGCATAAAAGGTTAATGATGGACCCATAAGATGCTCCATAGAATAATATGCCCCATATAATGCTGCATAAAAGGTTAATGATGGCCCCATAAGATGCTCCATAGAATAATATGCCCTATATAATGCTCCATAAAGGTTGATTGCCCCATAAGATGCTCCGTAGAATAATATACCCCAAATTTAAACTATCCCGGTGATCAATTCTTTATTAATCAAAGTACAAAACTGGGCAAAATGAAGCAATGTTTTGGCCACAATATGATCTTTATCAAGTTAAAAAGGTAAAAAGACAGCCGTGGCTTGCCAAAGGCCATATTGTGGCAAAATGACTCTTATTTTTGCTAGATTTTGTGCTTTGATTAATAAATAATGGATCACGGCATTGCTCAGGTGCAGTGAATGTATTTTGTGTGGATCCATTGGCAACCAGCTGGTGAATTACTCCAAGAATGAATTTGTTTGCCATCCTCCTGGCTAATCTTCCCACGCTTTTCAAAAGTAGGGAGAGCTGATTGGAACTGGTGTGTAGAAAAATAAAAAAAAAAGTATGTCGCAACATTTTTGTGCAACTATGGGTTTTGAAAAATGTTGCTGTATTTCAAACAGTTTTACACCAGATTTATGGTGAAAACGGTTTGTGGAATCTGAGCTTTTATTTCCTAGGCCCAAGTATGCAACGTTGCATTTAGCTCTATCTTCCCTAAATTCCTTTGTAATATGAAATTCTCCTCCTATGGATTAATTGCAGAACTTAGTATTGTCTGAAGATACTGAAATTCTTCTTGTACAAGATCACTAATAAATATATTAAAAAAGAAGCTGGCACAATACAAATCATTGTGGAACCCCACTGTTATCTGTGACTCAGTCAGAGTGTATTCCATTAATAACAGCCCTCTCTATTCTTTCCTATTACTGAGCCAGTTGTTAACCTACTTACACACATTTTCCCTTTTTACATTGTTCTCAATTTTATACAGTAACTTTTTATGTGGCACTATATTGATCGCCTTCCAACAGTCCAGATAGACATCAGAGGCCTTATATACTCATAGGAGCTTATCAGATTAGTTGGACAGGACCGATTCCTCATAAACCAATGTTGATGCTGGATTATGAGTTTATTTTTTATTGAGTTATAGTATCACTTGGAAAACCTCTGCCCTCAATAGTGGTTAAAGTTATCCTGTCCGCTTTCCCAGGCCTCCCAATCTGCCACCATTCATTTAATAATCCCTTTATGTACTTCCTAACAAGCCTCTTTGGATATGTCTCAAATGGACTAGCGATATGCTAATTAACGTGTGACTAGTCATGGGGGCATTGTTTTCCCCGGTCTAAACGAGTCACTGCCAGCAATTGAAGATTTCTGCTCCCTGGTAATGTGCAGTAAGGCCGCTTGTTCGCTCCCCAGCTTCATGGACGCAGTGCTGGGAATTGCCTTTTAATCTCTAGGAAGCATTTCTGTATTCATTGTACAAACGTGTTTTATGTTGTTTCTTCCAAACAAACAGCCTCAAAAGCTAAGAAGTCATCACAATTCTCTGGAAAGATTACGGTCAAGGCAAAAGAGAAGAGTTACTCAAAACTTGAAATTCCATATCAAGCAGAAGTGTTAGATGGGTGAGTCAAGATGATGTCAGCTATTTTGGCCCTGCATATAGGATACATATACTAGACGACTTCTTTATTTATGTCTGGTGTTTCTGATTGTATTCCTTGCAAAATGTAGTATGGGAACATTCATAAATGTTACCCATGCAAATGTTTTGTAGTAAAGCCCTGTTGTGGTTGTTTTACCAAGACTTGATTATTTTGCAATTATTGGCTTCTGGTTATTTAATTCTTCCTAATAACCTGCATGTATTACTTAAATTTGGCTTAGGTACCTGGGATTTGATCATGCAGCCACGTTATTTCACATCCGGGATAGTCCATCAGATCCAGTGGAAAAGCCCATTTTCTTGACAAACACCTTTACCTTTGCTGTGCTTATCCATGATGTCTTGTTACCTGAAGATGCAAAGTCAATGTTTAAGGTAAGTATATATTACACCACTTAATGTGGATATATATATATATATATATATTTATATATATATATATATAATATATATATATATAATGTATATGGATGGATGGATGTATATGGATGGATGGATGTATATGGATGGATGGATGTATATGGATGGATGGATGGATATGGATGGATGGATGGATATATATGGATGGATGTTTGGATGTAGATGGATGGATGTAGATTTATGGATGTATATGGATGGATGTATATGGATGGATGGATGTATATGGATGTGGATGGATGCATGTATGTGGATGGATGGATTTATATGGATGTGGATGGATGGATGCATGTATGTGGATGGATGGATGGATGCACCTAGATGGATGGATGCATCTAGATGGATGGATGGATCTAGATGGATGGACGGATGAGGATGGATGGATGTATATGGATGGTTGGATATATGTGTGTGTGTGTGTGTGTGTGTGTATATATATATATATAATATATACTATAGATATATACTGTATATATCTATCTCTATATATATATATATATATATATATATATATATATATAGAGATAGATAGATATATCTATCTCTATATATATATATATATATATATATATATATATTATATATATATATAGAGATAGATATATCTATAGCTGTGTATATATATATATATATACATACACTGCTCAAAAAAATAAAGGGAGCACTCAAATAACACATCCTAGATCTGAATGAATGAAATATTCTCATTGAATACTTTGTTCTGTACAAAGTTGAATGTGCTGACAACAAATTCACACAAAAATAATCAATGGAAATCAAATTTATTAACCAATGGAGGCCTGGATTTGGAGTCACCCACAATATTAAAGTGGAATGTAATGTCCTTAAAACAAGTCAAAATGATGCTCAATATGTGTGTGGCCTCAACTTGCCTGTATGACCTCCTTGTGCCTGTATGGCCTCCCTACAACACCTGGGCATGCTCCTGATGAGGCGGCAGGTGGTCTACTGAGGGATCTCCTCCCAGACCTGGACTAAAGCATTTGCCAACTCCTGGACAGTCTGCGGTGCAAAGTGACGTTGGTGGATAGTGCGAGACATAATGTCCCAGATGTGCTCAATCGGATTCAGGTCTGGGGAACGGGCGGGCTAGTCCATAGCTTCAATGCCTTCATCTTGCAAGAACTGCTGACACACTCCAGCCACATGAGGTCTGGCATTGTCCTGCATTAGGAGGAACCCAGTGCCAACCGCACCAGCATATGGTCTCACAAGGGGTCTGAGGATCTCATCTCTGTACCTAATGGCAGTCAGGCTACCTCTGGCGAGCACATGCAGGGCTGTGCGGCCCTCCAAAGAAATGACACCCCACACCATTACTGACCCACTGCCAAACCGGTCATGCTAAAGGATGTTGCAGGCAGCAGATCGCTCTCCACAGCGTCTCCAGACTCTGTCACGTCTGTCACATGTGCTCAGTGTGAACCTGCTTTCATCTGTGAAGAGCACAGGGTACCAGTGGCGAATTTTCCATCTGTTGTCTATTCCATTTGCACAACAGCATGTGAAATTGACTGTCAATCAGTGTTGCTTCCTAAGTGGACAGTTTGATTTCAAAGATGTTTGATTTACTTGGAGTTATATTCTGTTGTTTAAGTGTTCCCTTTATTTTTTGAAAAGTGTATAGATAGATAGATCTATAGATATATATACCAGACAGACCAATCTCAGCACAGCCTGGATTGACTACAGGAAAGCCTATGACTCAATGCCACACACATGGATCTGTGAATGCTTGGCTCTCTACAATGTCAACAGGAAATTAAGAACCTTCCTCAGAAACTCAATGAGGCTATGGAGAACAACATTAGAAGTCAACTCAAGATAACTAGCACAAGTATCCATCAAATGTGGCATATACCAAGGTTATGCACTTCCCCATTTCTGTTCTGCATAGGCTTCAACCCCCTCAGTCAGATAATTACAGAGTCTGTAAGGCTATGGATACAAGTTCAAGAGTGGAAGCACCATCAGCCATCTCCTCTACATGGATGACATCAAGCTGTATGCGAAAAACGAACGAGACATCGATTCACTGATCCACCTGACAAGGATTTACAGTGAAGACATCGGGATGTCCTTCGGACTGGAGAAGTGCGTCCGGTTGGTAATAAAGAGAGGCAAGGTAGTCAAGACCGATGGAGTGGAATTACCAGCAGGGCACATAGCAGATGTACAGATATGCTACAAGTACCTCGGCATCCCACAGGGATATGGTAACCATGATGAAGAGGCAAGGAAAGCAGCAACATCCAAATACCATCAAAGGGTAAAACGGGTCCTGAAGAGCCAGCTCAATGGAAAGAATAAAATCTGCGCCATCAATACATATGCTCTGCCAGTTATCAGATACTCGGCTGGCATAGTGTGCTGGCCAAAAGAAGAGATGGAGGTCTTCACCCTAAGTCTAGCACCCAAAGATTGTATACCAACAGAAAGTAGGGTGGTCGAGGCTTGATAAGTATCCAAGCCACCATCACGGACAAAGCAAGGAGTATCCAGGAATAAATCAGAAAAATGGCACCAAAAGATGAGATGCTGAAAGAAAGCCTAAGGCACCAACATCAGATCTGGAAGGAAGAACAGGAACATGAAGTGCCATGGCATGACAAGCCGCTACATGGGATGTACCATCGACAGATAATGGAGGTGGCTGACATGGAGAAATCCTACCAATGGCTGGAGAAAGCTGGACTCAGAGACTGCACAGAGGTACTAATCATAGCGGCACAAGAGCAAGCACTAAGTACCAGATCCATAGAAGCAGGAATCTACCACACAAGACAAGACCCAAGGTGCAGACTATGCAAAGAAACCCCAGAAACCGTCCAACACATAGTGGCAGGATGCAAAATGCAAGCAGGAACAGCGTATGCTGAACGCCACAACCAAGTAACGGGAATTGTATACAGGAACTTCTGCACAGCATATGTACTAAGTCCTCCTAAGTCCAGGTGGGAGACACCAGAAAAAGTGGTGGAGAATGAAAGGGCCTAAAATCCTGTGGGACTTCAAGATCCAGACGGATAAGCAGGTGCTGGCTAACTAACCAGACATTGTGATAGTAGACAAGGATGAGAAGGCAGCAATGATAATACATGTGGCAGTGCCAAGTGACTGCAACATCAGAAAGAAGGAATATGAGAAGCTGGAGAAATACCAGGGCCTCAAAGGAAAACTGGAGAAGATGTGGAAGGAGAAGGCAACAGTGATTCCAGTGGTGATAGGAGCACTTGGAGCAGTGACCCCTAAATTGGAAGAATGGCTACAACAGATCCCAGGAGCAACATCTGAGCTCTCTGTCCAGAAAAGAGCAATGCTGGGAACAGCTAAGATCCTGCACAGAAATCTCAAACTCCCAGGCCTCTGGTAGAGGACCCGAGAATGAGAAAGGACAACAAAGACCACCCCCAGTGGGGGGTGAAAGGAAGTTGTTATTTTTATGGATAGATATATAGATAGATGGATGGATGGATGGATAGATATATGTGTGTATGTGTATATTTACATTAAGAGTACTGCTCTCAGTTTATGTAATGCATTATTAGCAATTGTCTTATTTAACTCTCATCTTCCTTTTTATTTTCTCACAAATGCAGATCCAGAATTTCAGTTCAAACATACTGCTTTCTCCTGGGGAGTCAAGATATATCTTTTCATTAACGTTCACACCATCCACATCGTCTGTTCATATAGACAGTAATATATTACTTGTCACCAACGCGTCAAAGTTTCACCTCCCTATACGAGCGTACACAGGCTTTTTGGATGTGAGTATCCCGATATAATTGTACTTTTCTCTCCATTTGTTTTCTCGGCCTAAGGCCGGGTTCACACATAGGCGATTCGCTGTATGAGTGTGGACCACAATGCACAGACTAGCAAAGGGTCTCCTGGTCACCTCATGTATTCCTATGAGACTATTGAGTTTGGATCAGGAGTCCCACGGACAGTCAGTAAATGGACAATGACACGGATCAGTGAAAACTGCCTTAGCCACTTATACAACACTAAAACGATTAATATTCATTTTTAATGCTGATTATACAATAGATTGAATAAATCTGAGAACTAAGGTAACTAGTCTGGCAAGTAATCTAAGTGTAATTGCTCTCAATAATACCGTGTTTCCCCGATAGTAAGACAGTGTCTTACTTTCTTTTTATCCCCAAAAGCCCCACTATGTCTTACTTTCGGGGTATGTCTTATATTGAAAAAAAATTACCTGTATCTAACCCAGTGTGATACAGTACCACCTGCTGTATTTAATCCAGTGTGACACCTGCTGATACCCACTGGGTTACATACAGCAGATGATACCCCAGTATGCCAGTGTATATGTTTTACTGATGTATGATTAATACTGTGTATACGTCGCCGCGTCTGCCATCTACCACCAGAAAAACTCACCGCCGCCTTCCGCCACGGGCTCCGGCTCCCTGCAGCCGCTGGTCCCGCCGTCCTCCGTCGCTCCGTTCGCCCGCAGTCCCGGGCTGAAGTTCTCGCGCGCTCTATTTAAATTTCTTCTTCGGTCCCGAAACGTCATCACGTTGGTCACTCACGTGACCGGAGGCCGCAGTGATAGACAGTTCTCTCCAGTCTCCGGTCACGTGAGTGACCAACGTGATGACGTTTCGGGACCGAAGAAGAAATTTAAATAGAGCGCGCGAGAACTTCAGCCCGGGACTGCGGGCGAACGGAGCGACGGAGGACGGCGGGACCAGCGGCTGCAGGGAGCCGGAGCCCGTGGCGGAAGGCGGCTGCAGAAAAACTCAGCTGAGTTTTTCTGGTGGTAGATGAGACGCGGCGACGTATGGAGAGGGGGACGGTGCTGACGTGGGCAGGAAGCAGCGCGCAGCTTGATGAGAGGGAGGCGGCAATACCCCCGTGTTTCCCCGAAAGTAAGACATATGTCTTACTTTCGGGGTACGGCTTATATTAGCCGACCCCTCTGAAACTCCCGATACGTCTTACAATCGGGGGTGTCTTACTATCGGGGAAACACGGTATATAGTGATCTACAGCAGAAAAATATATATGTATATAGATAAAGAGAGATACAGTGGTGGCCAAAAGTATTGGCACCCCTGTCAGATAATACTCTTTCTTCCTGAAAATGATTGCAAACACAAATTCTTTGGTATTATCTTCATTTAATTTGTCTTCAATGAAAAAACACAAAAAGAATTGACCTAAAGCCAAATTGTATATAATTCCACACCAATCCTAAAAAAGGGGATGGACAAAAGTATTGGCACTGTTTGAAAAATCATGTGATGCTTCTCGAATTTGTGTAATCACCAGCACCTGTAACTTACCTGTGGCACCTAACAGGTGTTGGCAATAACTAAATCACACTTGCAGCCAGTTAACATGGATTAAAGTTGACTCAACCTCTGTCCTGTATCCTTGTGTGTACCACATTGAGCATGGAGAAAAGAAAGAAGACCAAAGAACTTTCTGAGGACTTGAGAAACCAAATTGTGAGGAAGCATGAGCAATCTCAAGGCTACAAGTCCATCTCCAAAGACCCGAATGTTCCTGTGTCTTCCGTGTGCAGTGTCATCAAGAAGTTTAAAGCCCATGGCACTGTGGCTAACCTCCCTAGATGTGGAAGGAAAAGAAAAATTGAGAGATTTCAACGCAAGATTGTGCGGATGGTGGATAAAGAACCTCGCCTAACATCCAAACAAGTTCAAGCTGCCCTGCAGTCCGAGGGTACAACAGTGTCAACCCGTACTATCCGTCTGCATCTGAATGAAAAGGGACTGTATGGTAGGATACCCAGGAAGACCCCACTTCTTACCCCAGACTTAAAAAAGCCAGGCTGGAGTTTGCCAAAACTTACCTGAGAAAGCCTAAAACGTTTTGGAAGAATGTTCTCTGGTCAGATGAGACAAAAGTCAAGCTTTTTGGGAAAAACCATCAACATAGAGTGTATAGGAAAAAAAAAGAGGCATTCAAAGAAAAGAACACGGTCCCTACAGTCAAACATGGCGGAGGTTCCCTGATGTTTTAGGGTTGCTTTGCTGCCTCTGGCACTGGACTGCTTGACCGTGTGCATGGCATTATGAAGTCTGAAGACTACCAACAAATTTTGCAGCATAATGTAGGGCCCAGTGTGAGAAAGCTGGGTCTCCCTCAGAGGTCATGGGTCTTCCAGCAGGACAATGACCCAAAACACACTTCCGAAAGCACTATAAAATGGTTTGAGAGAAAGCACTGGAGACTTCTAAGGTGGCCAGCAATGAGTCCAGACCTGAATCCCATAGAACACCTGTGGAGAGATCTCAAAATGGCAGTTTGGAGAAGGCACCCTTCAAATATCAGGGACCTGGAGCAGTTTGCCAAAGAAGAATGGTCTACAATTCCAGCAGAGCATTGTAAGAAACTCATTGATGGTTCCCGGAAGCGGTTGTTTGCAGTTATTTTGGCGAAAGGTTTTGCAACCAAGTATTAGGCTGAGGGTGCCAATACTTTTGTCTGGCCCATTTTTGGAGTTTTGTGCAAAATGATGAAGGATTTGATTTTTGCTTCATTCTCTTTTGTGTTTTTTCCTTGCAAGCAAATTAAATGAAGATAAAAATAGCAAATAATTTGTGATTGCAATCATTTTCAGGATGGAACTGAGTATTATCTGTCAGAAATTATTAATTGACAGTAACCATATATTACAATTGTTTACCAGTTATAACTTTAGTCTCTGCAAATATGGAAAGTTGTAGGACAAAGAGTAAAATATATATGTATAAAAACACATTAAAGAATAATTGCAACAAATACTGACTACCTCAATTGACCATTTTTTAATTTTTTTTATACTATAAAATGTTTTACCTTTTTATATCTTATAGTATTTTGTTTTACCACCTAAACCCGAAGAACGGTTTCTAGAATTTGGTATCCTAAGTGCAACAGAATCTAGCAGTCTTCTCATAGCGCTAATAAATAATAACCCCATAGAGGTAAGATACCAAAATTACATTGACAGTTCATTCTGCTCAAATTGTATTGGTATGGAAACCTTTACTTTTTTAATGGATGTAATAACCTTGGCATTGAGTAGAAATGTGAGCATAAGTATCATTTTCGCTGGCAGTCTCGATTAGGAATAGGAATTTCAGTGTTTAGCGCCAGCCTTCATTATATATGTTAAATTAGGTAGCCACCCCAAATTTCATGTAAGTGGTCGCCCATGAGGGTGTGTATGAGGGGTTCCAACCACCGGCACCCCTACTGATTCCCTCTGAGGGAGCCTTTTAACTAGGGCTTCAGTCTCATCATTCTTTGTGTCAGTGGTGGTCTTGGACAGTTGCATTTCCGACTGATCAAGAAATGATGACTTATTCCAGCAAAATACAATTGGTTTTAATGATACGAGCTCCCTTAAGCAGTTGAGTTCTTGAGAATGAGTTTATCAGAATATTGCAGTGGGAATGCCCTCCCTACTGTTAAATACTTGCATATTTGCTCTTTATAGTTGGCCATTAAAAACTGGCATGTTTTTGGAGACAGCCTTGCTATAGAACTTCTAGTAACAGAAAAAGGAAACAGGAGCAGTATAATAGCAAGCCTTCCAGAGATTGAAAATTCCACTGCATCTGACCTCACTTCAGTAAGTAATCTTTATTTTTCCATTTTTAGTGCATTGATTTTTCTTTTAATAAAAAGATGTACATGTATATTTTTATTTTGCAAAAAAACTATAACAATTCAATGTAAGTGGTTTCATTTTTTCGCCAGTAATTGAATGTTTTTGTTTGTTTTCAGGTTACATTAACTTCAGGTTACTATGCAGTGTTTCGTGTGACATTGACAGCAAAAGAACTTGAAGGATTTTATGATGGCGGCATCCAGATAACAACAGATTATGAGGTATTACAATACAGCTTCTTACAAAATGTAGTGTTTATTGTCTCGGTTACTATTAATGGTCATGTTGGTTTCTGTAGTATGATGGATCCTTCACTGTTTTGTGGCTTCTAATCTAAACAGAAGTTGTGACAGTTTTGAATAAAAGCCTTCTTATGGTGAAATTCGTAGAATATATTTTTTTTTTTTTAAAAAGACTTTTCATGCAACACAAGGAAGTTAAAAGGGTTGTACAGGATTTGAAAATATGGCTGCTGTAAGAAGCCGTGCCTCCCATTTCAACCCAGTTCCATTAAAATGAGTGGAGCTGAGTTGCAATGCCACAGACAACCCATTGTCAGGCGTGGCACAGTTCTGAAAGAAAGCAGCCAGGTTTTTCTAATCCTGGACAACCACTTTAAAGAGGACCTGTCACTTACTACAAAAAAAATAGCTAAATACCTTGTAAAAAAAATCCCTGACCTCTTCTGATTCTGCCACTCTTTTCTGTTTTGCTATTAGTCACTCCATTGCAGAGATATTCACATTTATTTCTTTGGGAGCACATTATGTGAAATCTCTGCTTTGCAGTCTGAGTGTTTGTTCAGTCTTCTTTGGTGACATGTGCTTTCACACCTGCCAGACACTGCCATTCACAGCTTGGCAGTTTCTGAAACTGATAGACTGCTAGACCAGCTGCTGAACTGTGATCAGAGAAGACTAAAGAAATGCCCAGTTGGCTGCAGAGCAGAAATTTCACATAGTGTGCTCCAGAAGAAACAAATGTGAATATATCTGCCAGGGTTGTGGAGTCGGTAAGCCAAACCTCTGACTCCAACTCCGACTCCTCAATTTCCATGACACCGACTCCACCAAAATGGACTCTGACTCCACAGCCTTGATCTCTGCAATGAATCTAGCATAAAAAGGAAAAGAGCAGCAGAATCAGTGGAGCTGAGGGATTTTTTACAAGGTATTTAACCCATTCATGACCGGAGGTATTTTCTGTTTTGCGTTTTCCTTTTTTGCTCCCCTTCTTCCCAGAGCCATAACTTTTTATTTTTCCGTCAATATGGCCATGTGAGGGCTTGTTTTTTGCGGGCCGAGTTGTACTTTTGAACGACACCACTGGTTTTAACATATCGTGTACAGGGAAACGGGAAAAAAAAAATTCTAAGTGTATTGAAATTGCAAAAAAAGTGCAATCCCACAGTGTTTTTTTTGTTTTGCATTTTTACGAGGTTCACTAAATGCTCAAATAAACCTGCCATTATGATTTTCCAGGTCATTGCAAGTTCATAGACACCAAACAGGTCTAGGTTCTTTTTTATCTAAGTGGTACAAAAGTATTCCAAACTTAGTTTAAAAAATAAAAATTGCGCCATTTTCCAATACTCGTAGCGTTTCCATTTTTCGTGATCTCGGGTTGGGTGATGGCTTATTTTTTGCGTGCCGAGCTGACGTTTTAATGATAGCATTTTGGTGCAGATACGATCTTTTGATCGCCCGTTATTGCATTTTAATGCAATGTCGCGGCAACCAAAAAACATAATTCTGGCGTTTTGACTTTTTTTCTCTTTATGCCATTTAGCGATCAGGTTAAACTTTTTTTTTATTGATAGATCGGGCGATTCTGAATGCGGTGATACCAAATATGTGTATTTCATTTTTTTATTATCTTATTTTGAATGGGGCGAAAGGGTTTTTTTTTTTTTACTTTTGGCATGCTTCAATTGTCTCCATGGGAGACTAGAAGCTGCCATAACCAGATCGGCACTGCTACATACAGGCGATGATCAGTTTGCCTGTATGTAGCTGAATTACTCACTTGCTATGAGTGCCGACCACTGGGCGGCCCTCACATCAAGCCGGCAGTGACAATCATAAAGGTCTCTAGGAGACCTCTGGTTGTCATTCCAACCCATCGGTGACCCGCGATCGGGGGTCACCGATGGGCGGATTTCCGACACAATTGCTGGAAGCGTGTGTTAAATGCTGCTGTCAACATTTGACATTGGCATTTAACAGGTTAATAGCCACGAGTGGATCGTCATTCCACCCTCGGCTGTTCGGGCACATGTAAGCTGTTCAAAACAGCTGACTTGTGCCGAGAAAAATGTGGGCTCACTGCTGGAGTGTGCTATTATGCCCGATGTCGGAAAGTGGAAGTCCTTCTTTTTCAGCAAGTGACAGATCCTCTTTCAACTGAACAATTTAGAGATTCCATTAAACTCTTTATTTTCTACTTTTAGACTACATGTAACTTTTCTTTTTTCAGCTGCAGAATGGAAGGGAGGGAGACACAGGAATTCATTACTGATGGGTAGGCGGAGCCCCAGACCAGGATGTCACCTCAGATCAAAAGCGTGCTGACTGGCTGGCCCCTCCAGCTCGGGCTCCTCCTACTCAGCTCCAGTCTAAGATTTGAGGTCCAGAGGATGGTCGCTGCTAATGCAGCTCCTCAGAAGATTTTATTATTTTATATTCGGACAGGAGACTTGGATCACTAGTTGGTCTAGAGGTCTCAGGGGTACCAGCGCTGCTGTACCCCAACCTCTCCCTTGGCGGATCTGTATTTAATCAATAGTCCCTGCAGAATCCTTGCTGGCCCTGAGGGATGAGGAGAGCTTCCCTGGCGGGACGCAAACCACACGTGCGGTCACTGCGTTCCTCGCCCTGGGGGGAAGCATGAGCACAGCGCCAGAAACCCCTGAGGGTCCCTGTGGCGCTTTGGCTGGTGAGTACTCCACACAAAATTTTATTATTAATGTGTGAGTGCTTTAGCGTCTGATGGCAGCGCTATTACATGTATATCAGTATGCTTCAGCGCTGCGGTGACAGCGCTATTACATGTTTATCAGTGTATTTCACCAGCCTCTCCCTTGGCGGATCTGTAACTACATAATGGTCCCTGCAGAATCTTGCCGGCCCTGGGGGATGAGGAGAGTTTCCCTGGCGGGGGCGCAAACCACACACTGGGGTCACTGCGCTTCCCGCCCTGGGGGGAAGCATGGGCATAGCGCCAGAAACCCCTGGGGGTCCCTGTGGCGTTTCAGCTGGTGAGTACTCCACATTTTGGTAAAATGTGTGTGAGTGTTTTAGCGACTGCTGCGGCAGCCGCTGTACATATACATGCCGGTGACTAGTTTTTCTATGTCTGCAGGAGGATGCCTGCAGGACGAGGGAAAGGAGGGGAGTACGCGCTCTTTTTATTTTTTGAATTTCGCGCCGCTTCTGAGCGCGCGCTTTACTGCAGCCTCCATTTCCGGCTCCTCTACATGGAGCACACGGAGGCAGAGCGCGGCGGCCATTGCTGATAAGCTCTGCAGGCTGAAAGCTCCCCGGATCGTTCTCCTCCCCTCCCGGCAAGAATACGTGACCAGCTTGGTGAGTCGCTTCTAGCCCGCCGGGCAGAAGCTTAACCCCTTCACCTCCACAGCGCGGGCGCCGTCTGGGGCACTTCTGAGTGACAGATTGAGCTGTCCTGCGGCTGTTCTCGCATAAGGGGCTCGCACACTCTTTTAATATTAATAAAGAGGCTGTGGGGAGTCTGCGACATTAATGCTGCCACTATACGTTTCCGCTGACGATCCTGATGGCGTCGCATAATATTGCGATCGTTTGTGTGTCATTTTTAGTGTCGCTGGTGACTGCCAATCTGGGCAATCGCATAGGCGATTAGCGATCTCCTTGACAACTTTGGCGGTCATTGCGTTATAAAAAACAGCGCAATTTTTTAGCGATCTTGTGGAACGTTTTCTGTTTAGTGTGGCATGGCTGTCCTGCAGCTGCGACCTTATAAGAGGCGCCTGAGATTCGCACACCCTTTTTCATTATCAAGGTTGTGGGGAGTCAGCTACTTTAACCCCTTCTTAGGAGGTTAACTCTTAATGGGAGACAGCTGGGGTAGCTCTCGCCTTAGAGCTTTAACCCTTCAGCGTTTGTTTTTTATTTAAGTACTGCTCTGGTTACTGACAGGTTTATCCTGCCATATACTATGCAAGGGTATGTCAGAGACCCTCTCCCAGATCCGCTACGGATCAGCCTCGCGTATATGACACGCAGACCTCGACTCATACACGGTCAGAGGTTCCAATGGTGTCAAAATGGAGGCCTTCACTGGTTTCTATTGATGACCTTTTAGGTTATGGAGTGTCAACTAGATCCTCTCAAGGGAGCGACACAAATCGGTGTTTTCCTTCTCGCTTAGCGAAGAAGTCCGATTCGGTCAAGGAGGATCGGCAGGGACACCCTGCCTCTCTCAGGGGCCGTACTAAAATTTCTGTGGAAGCCATGTGGACGTTACAGTTACCGGAGGAGGTAACTAGTCGTCCTGGTAAGTCGGCCCGGATGTTGCAAGGGTCGCATGGGTCGCGATGACCTTACAAACTGTATCCGTTTTTTCTACGGAGTTATTTGTTAATTGGACCCCTTCTCCTGAAGTGAATGTCCCTTTATTCCAGCTTAGCAAATCTTCCTGGTAAAAGGGAAGACGAGTCTGCAGGACACGCTGGACAGAAGAACGGAGATGGCAACAATTTCCATCTGTGTAGCCGTGGATCATAGATTCGGTATTAAGAATCTAGGTGTACTTGTTAAGTTCCCCTGAGCCGGTTGGACCGTCTAAGGACGGCGTGGCAAGTTTCCCTCTATCAAGGTAGATGGGCTTTTCTAGTTGAAGGATAATGTGTCACTGCTATCCAGGGCGCAATCCTCGGCAGTTACAGTCAGAAGAGCACTGTGACTTGGATGGAACGCAGTTTTCCAACAGGGTTTGCTATCTTTAGCTTAGAAAGTGGTCAGCTATTTGACTGACCTCACGGAGCTGATGCCAAGGCAAAGGCAAAAGAAGCAGCTTTACCGCAGCGCAGAGCTGTGACTTCTGCGTCTGGCAGGACTAGTGCCGATAGTTATCGGCAGTCCTTTTTTCGGTTCAAGGGATGATCTGACCAACCCTCTGGGGGTTTGTGTCGTCTCTCTTTTTAAAAAAAAAAAAAAAAAAAAAAAAGGGAATTCTCAGAAATTCCGCATACCCTGGAAACAGAACTTCTGTTAAGGCAGAAGCTGGCAAAAAAAAAAAAAAATTCGCTAAGGCGGACTGACTTCTGACATTCCGTCAGAGCCGAGCATGAAGTCGCTTCGCTCAGTTATGGCAGCCCTGTCGCAGAACGATCAATCGACATTCGCGACGCTTTTTGGCATGTTCCCATCGGAAGACCTCACCCAGGTTGTGGCTCGACCATTCGGCTTGGCCTTAACGCCCAGAATTTTTACAACGATTCTGACGCCAAAATCTCATGGCAATCCTTCAAAGACTGGGACTTACGATTCGTCCCTATTTGGACGGCCTTTTCGGTTGTGGCTTCAAAGGAGAAGTCGTCTCTGGAATCGTCGCAGGCAATCCTGTTTTTGAGGATGCATTTCGACACGGTACGGGCGGTGTTGTCCCTACCTCCAGACAAGCAGGCATGTCTGCTCCAGCATGTACAGACTATGAAGTCTGCGACAGCAGTGTCCCTTCGGAAGGTATGCGCCTTCTGGGTCTGACGGTGGCGTCCATGAGGTTTTTTCCGTTTGTCCAATTTCATTCCAGAGCTCTCCATAGGCCCATTCTGAGTCGTTGGGATCAATCGCAAGGTTCGCTGGATTGCAGCGTCACCATTTCTCGCGCGGTGCGGGATTCTCTAGAATGGTGGTTACGTCCAGGGGCATTCTCCCTGGGGAAGTCTTTCCTCCCTCCGAAGTGGTCAGTCATAACCACCGATGCCAGCCTGACGGGCTGGGGGGTGTTTGGAACAATCTCTGGATTCAGGGGGTATGGTCATCGGAAGAGTCTGTTCTTCCGATCAACATCCTGGAATTGAGGGCGATTTTCCTTTGCCTCCAACATTGGACGGTCCCTTTGAGCGGTCTGCCAGTCCGAGTGCAGACAGACAATGCGACGGCTGTCGCGTTTATCAATCACCAAGGTGGGACAAGGAGTTCCAGTCTCATGGTAGAGGTGTCCCGAATTCTGATTTGGGCAGAGGCCAGTGTACCAGCCATTTCGGCGATTCACATTCCAGGGGTTCAGAATATTACAGCGGACTTTCTCAGTCGCAGAAGGATGGATCCCGGGGAATGGAGCCTCCACCCGGAAGTTTTTGCACTACTGTGCTCTCGCTGGGGAACCCCCCAAGTGGATTTGATGGCATCCAGGTCCAATGCCAAGTTACCGACGTTCATGTCCAGGTACAAGGACCCGAAGGCTGTGGCGGTGGATGCTCTAGTGGCTCAGTGGGATCAGTTCAAGCTGATCTATGTATTCCCGCCGATATCCTTACTTCCTCTAGTACTGCGTCGGATCAGACTAGAGAGAATTCCAGCTATTTTGATAGCTCCAGACTGGCCAAGAAGGGTGTGGTTCTCGACAATAATGTCGCTGTTGGCGGCACCTCCTTTTTCACTCCCTCTTCAACCGGACTGGTTGACTCAGGGGCCCGTTTGTCATCCGGACTTGATGTCCCTGCGTTTGACGGCATGGCTCTTGAGACCGAAATCTTGACCCGTAGAGGTTTCTCAGCCGAGGTCATTGCTACCCTTCGTGCTGCAAGAAGTCCGGCTACTACTAGGATTTACCACAAAATTTGGGAAACCTTCTTTTCGTGGTGTTTGGGGTCCTCTCGGAACCCGAGAAAATTTTCCATTCCCAACCTGTTGGCTTTTCTGCAGCATGGGCTAGACAAGGGTTTGGCAGTCAGCACCCTGAAAGGTCAGATTTCTGCTCTGTCCTTATTGTTCCGGAGAACCATTGCTTCGAATAGAGACGTGCTCTCCTTTTTCCGAGGTATATCTCGTAAGTTTCCGCCGCGGAAGGCACCCGTGTCTTCTTGGCGGCTCAACCTTGTTTTGGAGGCTCTTCAGCATAAACCTTTTGAGCCTATGGTTTCTGCTAGCCTTTCTTTACTTTCTTGGAAGGTGGCTTTCCTTGTTGCAGTCACTTCCTTGAGGAGAGTTTCTGAGTTGGCAGTTCTTTCTTGTTCGCCTCCTTTTCTGGAGTTTTTTCCGGATCGTGTAGTGCTTCGCACTCGGGGTGATTTTTTACCTAAAGTGGTGTCACAATTTCATGTCAACCAGGATATTGTGTTGCCTTCATTCTGCCCGGATCCGAAGTATGTGAAAGAGCGAGCTTTACACACATTGGATTTAGTGCGGGCCTTGAAGTTTTATCTATCTATTACTCAAGGTTTTCGTAAGACGGACTCCCTATTTGTGGTTCCAGTCGGTCGTCGGCGTGGTCAACGAGCTTCCAAGGATTCTATAGCTCGTTGGATCCGGTTAGCTATATTGGAAGCTTACCGTCTTCAGGGTGAATCTTGCCCGATTAAGATTCAAGCCATTCCACGAGGGCTGTGGCTTCATCGTGGGCTTTTCACCAAGGTGCTTCGGCAGTGCAGCTCTGCCGGGCGGCAACTTGGCGCTTTGTCCACACGTTTACGAAGTTTTATAAAGTGGACGTCAGTGCTTCCGCTGATGCAGCCCTCGGACGTAGGGTCCTGCAGGCAGCTGTAGTTTAAAGTTCTGGATGAACTTGTGTTTAGCGCTGGTTGCGCTTTGTTGTTAAGGTTGTTGGGTTTCTGCCTCTTGTTGGTTTTTTCCCACCCTTATTTTTGAACTGCTTTGGGACGTCCCATCAGTAATGAATTCCTGTGTCTCCCTCCCTTCCATTCTGCAGCTGAAACACGGATTTTGGTAAGAACTTACCGGTAAAATCCTTTTCAGCGAAGGAAGGGAGGGAGACACAGCACCCTCCCAAGGCAGAAGTGTGTTGATGTTTTCAGATGCAGTGCGACCCTTGTCTGATTGCGATATCTGGACTGAGGTCAGCGCGCTAAGGCTCTGTTCCAGCATCGCCAGCTCATCGCAGTAGTCAGGTTCAGTGATTAGTACCTGGAACTCTGTGGTTTTTGGCTTACTTTGCATGCATAACCTGTATCCTTGTGTTTTTGCTCTGAAGTTTCTTCAGAAGGGGTTATGTTGCTCCGCTGGTGATCTTGGTTCTTCCCTAAAGCTTTGGTACGACTGGAGCTGAGTAGGAGGAGCCTGAGCTGGAGGGGCCAGCCAGTCGGCACGCTTTTGATCTGAGGTGACATCCTGGTCTGGGGCTCCGCCTACCCATCAGTAATGAATTCCTGTGTCTCCCTCCCTTCCTTCGCTGAAAAGGATTTTACCGGTAAGTTCTTACCAAAATCCGTGTTTTGTCTCAAATGTTTACCTTATCTTGCATAAAATCCTTTTTCTCCTACGCCTCATTGGGGGACACAGGTCCATGGGTGTTGTGCTGCTGCCGCTAGGAGGACACTAGGTGAACATAGAAAAAAATTAACTCCTCCTCTTCAGTATACACTCTCCTGCTGGCTGAACCTGAACCAGTTCTTGCTTAGTGTCTGTAGGAAGCATTTGGATCTGTTTCAGACCCCAACGTTGCTATTTTCAATTTTTTTTTTTTTTCTGTAAATTTTTTTTTACTTAACGGAGTGAAGGGGGCGACGGATCCTTTCAAGGGTCCGATCTCCCCCGAACCATCAACGAGCGAGAACGCGGAGTGCTCCTCCCCGTTTCCTCTCCTGCGACGAAGGGTTAATACCTAGGCTCAATCTAAGGGCAACGGTTCCTGTACTGTCCTGATCTCCCCACATCTGCAAGAGGCGAGCACATGAAGTGTCACCTTCAGGTTTCCTCCTATGGAGCCAAGTATATAGCCGAACAAGGCCTCCCATCTAATGGCGTCCGGCAGCCCCCACGGATCATGGAATGGAAATTTTGTGGCGCAGGAGGATTCTCTCCATCCCCCTGTCTCTTGGGAAAATGCATTGAGGGATGTACCTGTTAACATCAGCGCATCTCCGACCCTTCTGCACCGCCTCTGTGAGTATGTGGAAGACTGGCAGCGCGTCCCCTGCATGACCGCACCAGAGATTGGGTCCTGGTCCCCGGGGGGTCGGGTGAGCGCTGGTTCGGTGCCCAGCGGCGCTCTCTATGTGGTCCGGTCGCTGCCTCTCTTCAGCCGGCGCGCATCGCCAGCAGGCCGGCAGAAATTGAGCTCCCGGCTTCTAGCCTTTCTAGGCCGCAATATACATAACGCCGCCCATGTTTCCTGGCACTTCTCGTTCTGAACGAATGCCGTTCTTACTCGGGCCATGATTATTGATGCATCCTGCTTCCTGTCGTATGCGGGGGAGGGGCACTGATTGGCAGCGCTGTCAGTAGCGCTGCAAGGATTGCGGAGAGCTTTTCTAAGGATCACTTACTCTCACCTGGGGACACAAGAACAGGACCTGGGTAAGCTGTATTGAGCCTCTGGAGGTGACGTTAACCCCGTCTCTGCACGTGCTATACACTTTTCTCTGCACCTGCAGCCCATACTTAATCTGTCTGTATATTTTACGGGTACACTATGTCTCAATCTAAGGAGTCTAAAAGGGCTAACAAAAGACGCACACAGTGTTTTTTACCTCATGTGCCACTTGCAATACTGCCTTGCCCCAAGCTTACAGTACTCCATTCTGTACGGCTTGTGACCTGGAATGTGCCCAGAGACCACCCTCCGCTGCCACCGACTCCAGTGAGCTTTGTCCCCCTGAGTTGGTCTCGTCCCTGTCACGGTCTATGGAATCCCTGACCAAGGCAATAGACTCTCACCGGGACCCCTCTGTAAGCCAGAGCATCAGTTAGGCGGCCGCGGAGGGCTCTTCCGATGGTCGAAACCATCCACCAGCAGGGTCATATTCTGTCAAGGGGGGCTCAGTTTTCCAAGAAGAGGACCCATGAGATGTCCCCCTAACAGGCTCGTGCTTCCGAGTCCACTAGTTCACTTTCTCACTCCCCCTCTCCTGAGGTTCGCAGCGAACATGAATCTGAATACGTGTCTGATGCGTCCTTAGTCCAGGACTTGCAGAATTATCAGGAGACGCTTGATTCCCTTATTGAGTCGGTTAGCAAAACTCTTAAGAGTGGACGAGGAATCTATATCCGCTCCGGAACACGTAATGTCTTTTAAGAAGGCTAAACGTTCTCACAGAGTTTTTGGCAATCACCCTGAGTTTAAGGACATTGTCCAGAGACATAGGGATCGGCCAGATAAGCGGTTCTCAGGTCAGAAGCCTATGGAGTCAAGATATCCCTTTGCTCCTGATCTAATGAGAGATTGGGTACAGTCACCTTCAGTGGACCCCCCTGTATCTCATCTTGCATCCAAGACGCTCCTATCCTTGTCTGAAGGTTTCTCAGTCAAAAACCCCACTGACCGTCAAATTGACTACCTTGCCCGGTCAGTCTTTGAGGCCTCTGGAGCGGCGCTTTCCCCATCCTTTGCTGCGACCTGGGTAGCTAAGGCCATGGTCGCCTGTGCAGAGACTTTGACCGCAGCCATTCATGACAGTAATCTTCCATGGAGGCAGTCAATCTCGCTGGTCCAATATCTCAGGCCGGGGATTTCATGGTGAACGCTTGTTTAGATGCATCCAATTGCGCCGAACAGGCAGCAGCAAATGCCATTTCCATCAGAAGGTTACTATGGCTTAGGGAATGGCGAGCGGACTCTGCTTCCAAGAGGTCTTTAACCTCTCTGCCTTACCAAGCCGGCGCTTATTTGGAGAAAGACTGGACCAACTCATCTTCTACGCCTATGGAGGGAAGAGTAAATTTCTTCTTCAGCAAAGGCCCGGCCTTTTCGTACCAATACCAATTGGTACTCTACAACCTTTTCTTCCGGAACTGGGCGATCCCTGCGTAGGAACAGAGGTTCTCGGATTTCATACCGACCTAGCGGCGCCTGGAAAAGCAGGCCAAGACCGTCTGGATCTAAGGGAGCCAGATCCCTTATATCCTCTACACAATGACTCGTTGCGCCATCCGGTGGGCATCTACAAGGTAGGCGGCCGCTTACTTTCGTTCCGCCAGGCCTGGCCCTCGGTCATTCACGACGAGTGAGTCTGAGAGCTGGTGTCCTCCGGATACAAAATAGAATTCCCCCCCCCTCCCGACATGTGTTTTCCTGTCTTCTCCTCCTAGGGCAAAGGCAACAGTTTTTTTTTCCAGGCCATAGATGCGCTCCAAAGAGATGGGGTCATTACTCCAGCCCCTTGGGACGAAAGGTTCAAGGGTTTTTATTCTAACCTATTTGTGGTACCAAGGAAGGACGGAACGATGAGGCCCATTCTTTACCTGAAACAGTTAAACACCTTCGTCAAGGTGCGACTATTACCTCGATTCAGAGGGGAGTTCCTAGCATCCATCGATATCCAGGATACTTACCTTCACATTCCAAACTCCCCCCCCACCAAAGGGTCCTATAATTCGCGGTTTACGTGGAACACTTCCCGTTCATAGCCTTGCCCTTTGGACTCGCCACTGCCCCCAGAGTCTTCACCAAGGTCATGGCAGCTGTCATGGCCATTCTTCACGCTCGGGGGGTGGTGGTACTTCCGTATCTAGACGATCTACTGATCAAAGGACCGTCTTTTCGGTTTTGCGAGGAGTTCGTGTGTATCACGGTGGATATACTTTCTCGCCTGGGCTGGAAGATAAACTTCGAAAAGTCCTCTCCAGTACCGGCCCAGCAAATTTCTTTCTTGGGAATGATCCTGGACACTTCCCGAAGGTTGGTACTTCTCCCTCCAGAAAAGGTCTCGACCTTACAACAGGGAGTACGGACTCTTTCTTGCTCTGTTCCTCAGTCCATATGTTTCAGCATGGCGATTCTCGGCAAGATGGTAGCAGCAATAGAGGCGGTTCCATTCGCGCAGCTACACTTCCTCCCTATGCAGCATGTGCTTCTGTTGTCTTGGGACAGGAACCTGTTCTCTCTCGACCGTCGGTTTCGTCTGTCTCAGCGGGTCAGGCAGACACTCAGGTGGTGGACGCTGAGGTCTTCCTTGACCCAGGGGAAGTCATTTCTTCCAGTATGTTGGTTAATGGTGACCACCGACGCCAGTCTTCTTGGCTGGGGTGCGGTCTTTCGCCACCACACGGCACAGGGTCATTGGTCCATTCGAGAGTTGTGTCTCCCCATCAACATCTTGGAGATACGGGCAATCAGGTTGGCCCTTCTGCATGGTCATCATCTCATCGCAGGTCGCCCCATCAGGATACAATCCTACAACACCACAGCTCTGACACTCCTCAACCGTCATGGGGCACCCGCAGCAGGACGGCCAAGCACGAAGTGAGTCACATCCTCCGATGGCCGAAAGGAACCATTCGGTCATCTTGGCGTTCCACATCCCGGGCGTAGAGAATTGGGCGGCAGACTTTCTCAGTTGCCAGGGTCTCTCCTCGGGAGAGTGGTCTCTTCATCTGGAGATCTTTCAGCAGATTTGTCATCGCTGGGGGACTCCAGATGTGGATCTTATGGCCTCAAGGCTAAACGACAAGGTCCCTCAGTTGATAGCTCGGTCCCACGATCCAGTCGCCGTCGTAGCGGATGCCCTGGTTCTTCCATGGCATCAGTTCCAGCTTCCGTACGTATTCCCCCCGCTCCCCTTGCTTCCGAGAGTCATCAAGAAGATCAGAGCGGAGGGGGTACCAGTGATTCTGGTCGCGCTGAACTGGCCGCGCCGCGCATCTTACACTGAACTAGTACAACTGGTCACAGACGTTCCCTGGCGACTACCATATCGCACAGATCTACTTTCGCAGGGCCCGATTTACCACCAGAACTCCGGGGCCCTGTCTTTAACGGCGTGGCTGTTGAAACCTGGATTCTAGCTCAAGCAGGATTCTCCCAGCATGTGATCTCCACCATGATTAGTGCCAGGAAGCCCACGTCGATGCGCATTTATCATCAAACTTGGAGAACTTTCTTCCCATGGTGCAAGGACAGTGGATGATCCCCTCTTGTGTTTTCCATCCCTTCCATCTTGGAATTTCTGCAATCCGGATTTTGGAGTCAAATCTCGTGCTTAGCTCGCTCAAGGGACAAATTTCAGCCTTATTGGTTCTGTTTCGACGTAGAATTGCCACAAGATTACGAGTGAAGACTTTTATTCAGGGGGTCTCCCATGTGACGCCTCCCTATAAGATGCCGTTGGAACCATGGGACCTTAATTTGGTTCTCGGAGTCCTACAGGAGGCTCCTTTTGAGCCACTGCAGGATTTATCCCTAACCTTTCTTTCTTGGAAGGTGGTTTTTCTAGTTGTGATCACGTCAATCAGAAAAGTCTCGGAGTTGGCGGCCCTGTCCGGCCAACCTATATTTCTGAATTTCCATCAGAACAAGGCAGTCTTGAGGACGTCTCCGTCTTTTCTGCCGAAAGTCATTTCCTCTTTTCATCTTAACGAGGATATTGTTGTGCCTTCCTTCTGTCCGGCATCGGTCCATTGTATTGAGAAAGCTCTTCACACTCTGGATGTGGTTACAGCTCTTAGAAGGTACGTCTCGTGGACGGCGTCTTTCCGCAGGTCATATGCCCTGTTCGTGCTTCCAGAGGGGCATAGGAAGGGCCTAGCCACTTCTAAGGCTACTCTAGCCAAGTGGATTCGCTCGGCTATTCAGGAGTCTTACCAGGTCAGGGGCACACCTATCCCAGCAGGGATTAAGGCGCACTCCACTTGGTCAGTGGGCGCCTCTTGGGCGATTCGACACCAGGCCTCAGCAGAAAGTCTGCAAAGCTGCGACTTGGTCCAGCTTGCATACTTTTACAAAACGCTACAACATACATTCGCAGGCCTCTGCAGATGCAGCACTTGGAAGGCAAATTCTGCAATCGGCAGTACCACATCTGTAATATAGTGGTACATGGGTTATTAGCAATTGTGCAATTGTGTTGCTTCCCACCCAGGACTGCTTTAAGACGTCCCATGGTCCTGTGTCCCCCAATGAGGCGTAGGAGAAATAAGGATTTTTGTGTACTCACCATAAAATCCTTTTCTCCGAGCCAATCATTGGAGGACACAGCACCCACCCTGTTAGCTTAATGGCTTGTTTTTCGTTCTTAGTTTTGACATAGTTTATTCTTGATTAATTTTTGGAAGCTCCTACTGCTTTGCTACCGAATTGGTTCAGGTTCAGCCAGCAGGAGGGTGTATACTTCAGAAGAGGAGTTAATTTTTCTCTGTGTTCACTTTGTGTCCTCCTAACGGCAGCAGCATAACACCCATGGTCCTGTGTCCCGCAATGATTGGCTTGGAGAAAAGGAATTTACGGTGAGTACACAAAAATCCCTATTTAACATGACTATTTAGAATACATGTTAAAAGGCCAATACTATTTAGAATGCTTGTTAAAAGGACAATGTATTTGAGGACTAACATTTATGTTTCTGACAATGCTATCTGTTGTTTTTCATAGATATTGACCGTCCCTGTGAAAGCTGTTATTGCTGTGGGGTCATTAACCTGCTCTCCAAATTACATTACTCTTCCACCTTCCTTTCCGGTGAGACACGCAATATTACTTTTAATGGGCAGGCAAAAAACAACAGCATAGATAGGAGTAGCCAATTTTATTTCTCTCTATTCTTTTTGTTGCAGGGAAAATTAGTACATCAGAGTTTGAATATTATGAGTTCCTTCTCACAGAAGGTGAAAATACAGCAAATACGCTCCTTATCGGAGGACATCAGATTTTTTTATAAGCGTTTGAGGAGCAATAAAGATGAATTAGAGCCTGGGAAAAAATCAAAGGTATAAACTTTACAAATACGTAGACTGTAACTTTATAAGATATTCCACTTTAATGCGTCATACCACCTAATGGAAAATGCATCCTCCAGTTTCTCTGTGTTCGTACTTGTTAAAATGTCATAATTTGAATAGCAATAGTAAAATGAATTTAATCCTAATATTTTGGTAATTTGCATGAAAATAAATATCAGTAAATACAAACTCCTTGTAGTAAAAAAAAAAAAGCAATAAAGGCTATTAATAAGTGTTAATTGTTACAACAATTGCCCTATTACATAGAAGAAGGAGCCGTAGATGAAAAAAAATTTTCTTTACTTTGCAGATAGCCAATATTTATTTTGATGCTTCTTTAAGCTGTGGTGACCACTGTTATGTTGGACTTCCATTTTTATCAAAAAGTAAGTCATATTTGTGGGATGGCTTCTATCCTATTCTGGCACTTTAGTCACACATGTTAAGTCGCTTTTGCTATTACGCTAGAGGACTGTGAATTTTTTTTTTAGGGGAAAAATAACATTTTTCATACTGTTTAGCGAGATAAATGTTTAATGCATGTTCTACAGTCATCAGATTAAAGGGAAATCAAACTGGCTTGTGTAGCGCTGACATCCCTGCATAGCCCCTTTCTCTCCTCCCGCATAATCACCACCACGGTAGCTCGGTGGCGTCTCCTTCTCCTGTGCTTCCTTCTATCAGGGCCTGTACACGTTGCGCAGGTCTCCCAGCATTGTGCTTAGGGTGCCTGCTCCCCGCTTCTTAAATGGGCATCGTGCACTTCAGGAAGTAGCTGAAAGGCAAAAAGTATTTAAGGCACTCTCCCCTGTAGGGAGGTGCTTGAGCAACATTAGGGTTTAGTTAGTCTGCAAGCTGCTAAGACCATTGTCAGGTCCCTATACCTTTCCTGTTACCCAAAACCTGAACCAGTTCTCCCTCCCTGAACTCGCACTGTCTGAATGAGCACCAGTGTCTGTCCTGTTCAGTAATCCAGAATCTGCACTGTCTTAACCAGCACCAGTGTCCATCCTGTCTGCGATCCTGACCATTGGGCTCAGCTGCTGCAGTACCGGGGACTGCCCTGGAGTATTACCTGGCGGCTACCTGCAGCTCAATCCTAACTCCCCCATAAGAGGCTGTACTGAAAAGCAGATAGCTGATTAGCCACGATCCTCCAGGGTAAGCCCTGGCCGGTAGCGCAGTAGGTCCATGATCCAGCAGTGTGACAGTTTGCAAATTATTTAGTTAGTGCATATATACTACTTATTTCTTAACTACAAGTAGACTATAATCACTTTGTTCAAAATATCCCTTCCGAAAATGTCTGTGCTGCACTTTTCGCTTTACATAACCAAAAATATATTCAGACTTGTGCTTGGTACCGAGCTCCATTTTTAATGGGTACTGCCCGATTTCCTGACTTACGCTCAGATTTCTGTGGCATTCACTTCACATTAAAGAACTTGGGGTGCCTACTATTGAGGACATCTAGAACTTTACATTTTCTTTAATTTCTGTTTCTGACATGAGCCTAGGAAGTTTGCATTGTAATCCTTCTTAACATACCGTAATTACCGTATTTTTCGGACTATAAGACGCACCGGACTATAAGACGCACCCAGGTTTTAGAGGTGGAAAATAGGGAAAAATATATTTGAAGCAAAAAATGTGGTAAAATATTTAATAACATACTATTATATGTGGTGTTATTATATATAATAGTATGTTATTATGTTGGAAGCTACGGGTAGGAGATGGTGCTGCGGGACCAGTGTGGTGTCTGTAAACTACTATGTGAAGACGCTGGAGGGTGAGTATAAGGCCGGGGTCACACATGCGAGAAACTCGCACGATTTCGTGTGAGTCTCTCGCATGAACACCCGGCACTGCCGCCGGCACTCAGACTGGATCGTGCGGCTGCATAGAAATACATGCTGCATAGAAATAGAGACAGATGATAGAGACAGAGTTGATAGAGACAGAGTTGATAGAGACAGGTTGATAGAGAAGATTGATAGAGATAGATGATAGAGACAGATATGATAGAGACAGAGATGATAGAGACAGAGATGATAGAGACAGAGATGATAGAGACAGAGATGATAGAGACAGAGATGATAGAGACAAGATGATAGAGACAGAGATGATAGAGACAGAGATGATAGAGACAGAGATGATAGAGACAGAGATGATAGAGACAGAGATGATAGAGACAGATGATAGAGACAGAGATGATAGAGACAGAGATGATAGAGACAGAGTGATAGAGACAGATGATAGAGACAGAGATGATAGAGACGATAGACAAGATGATAGAACAGAGTTGATAGAAATGTGCACGTATGCATTTCATGTGCGCATGATGCGCTGCACAAAAAAATGCAAGTGTGAAAGTAGCCTAACCTTTTAATTAATTCTCTGTTGTACAGTGTGTCTGAAGGACCTGTGATGACATCATGAAGAGGCAGGCTTTGGTCATGTGATGCTCCAGCCCGCCCTCTTCATGACCTCATCACAGGTCCTTCACAGGAGCATTCAGCCTCCCATCAGCACAGCCCAGGCTGTCAGGTATGCCAGCTGCTCCTGCTGCCTCCTTCAGACACCGATCTGCCCAGCTGCTGCAGGAATCAGGTGCTGGGAAACTGTGTGGCTCTGTGATCTGCTGCTCACTGCTCAGCTGATAGGTGGGCGGGGAAGCAGCTGATTAATATTCACTGCACTTAAGTAGGGACCAGGGTTTCCCCAGCGCTTGTTTCCTGCAGCAGAGGGGATATTTTCTTGCCTCCTGCTGATCCCACTCCACCTGCCCCCTGCCCCCCTCCCCACATGTTACATTCCGACCATAAGACGCACCCACACTTTCCTCCCAAATTTGGAGGAAAAAAAGTGCGTCTTATGGTCCAAAAAATACGGTAATTCATCCCGTTAACGTGTGTAAAACAACATTGGTATAACGTGTAACAGATGTTTTAATTATTTTGTCCTCAGATGAGGTGAAGACTCAACACTATTTAACGATGCAAGAGGATGTTTGGGATTTAGATTGGGATAATTATGAAAATCTTTATAAGAAGTGGTCTGAAATCCGTACAACTTTTAATATGTGAGTATCTGTAAAATCTCCCTTACATTGATTTCTTTTGAAAATTGTCATTTAAAGCCAATAGATCATTGTTACGTATGAAAATTATTGTGTATAATCAAAGAGCTGATCTGCAGCACCCAGGAGTGGCCACTAAGCAGTGTGGGAGCCGTAGTGTTCTGCTCCGTACACTGTTTACATCCGGTCGCTGCAGTAGCTTTGAACACTTGATTCCTGGGGTGTTGGACCCCCACCAATCTGATATTGATGATCCATCCTTGGAATACGTTTCATAGCTGTGGAAAACCCTTTTAAGAATATTTTACTAGATTTAGGTTTGGAAATTCTCACTTTAATACAGTTTTCTTATTAAGTAGAGCATAGCAGTAAATGTCTCTGGTGTTATACCAATGTCATTTAACTTGAGATTTTTGCCATGATAATAAATGGTACAAAAAATTTCACATGCAATAGCTGCATGCAACCTACTTCTCTTCCTTCCAGCCGCCTCATAGACGTGCTCACTCGGTTCTTCCTAGCATGCATATGAAAAGAGGCAGTAAGCCTCTCTCAGGAGTAGTTTAAAGGGGTTATCCGGGACTTTTATATTGATGGCTTACCCTTAAGATAGGTCATCAATATCTGATCTATTGGGGTGCGACACACTGAACCCTTGATGATGTTCCCTGTGCCAGCGTCGGCTGGATGTGCTGAGGTGCAGAGCTACACAGTTCCAGCAACTGCACAGTGGCCGCCAGGTACTGCACATCCATCCCCTATTGAATCGAATTGGTAGTGGATCTGCAGTACCTGGCTGTGGCTACTATTCCGTTGACAGAACTTTGCTGCGCAGTTCAACTCTGCACGTCTTGCAGCTGATTGGTTGGAGTGCTAGGTGTCGAACCTCCACCGATAAAATATTGATGACCCTATCCTAAGGAGAGGCTATCAGTAGAAACGTCCAGGACAACCCCTTTAATGTGAACAGCTACCACCACTGGTTTTGGTGCAGGACCCTTTTTCTAATTTGGAATTCAAGATTGTGTTTCGGAGGGGCTGTGTCTTCTTATCAATTTCCGCTAATCTAATGTTTTATTTCACAGAAAAGGAAGCTAGATTTTATGTATCCATGCTGAAACCAACTTGTGTTTTATTTGTAGACCTGTTGTTGGGTTTGAGGTTGACACTGATCTTCAGAAAAATGTCCTATCAGAAGTTAAGGCTGAGCTTATCTGGCCATCTATTGTCAGCTCATCCCGTCATGTGCACTTCCCCCTAACAAATACCAACTCCTCATCGGTAAGTGCATCAGCTGTTTATTATGCTCATCCATTTCACATATTCATTACGGAGAGCTTGGAAGTGTTGACAGATTCCACTGTTTGAAACTGGCATTGTCCAAGATTAACAAGAATTATTTTTAGGATTTATGTACTTGTATTACGACATTCCACTAAGAATCAACTCTGTCAAGTTAAGCACCAGAAAATTAATGGCTTGGTGATCTGTTGCAACAGGAAGAAGAGATTGCACTAGAAAACCCTGCTGATGTATCAGTGTATGTCCAGATCATGCCACTGGCACTTTATGCTAATATTTCATTGGTGCTGGATAAGATATTAGACCGGTAAGTACAGAGACATTTCAACATAATAGAACCTGGTTTCTTAAGATGTTTTCCTCGTTAGAATTTTTTAACATTTAAAATGATCATTAACATTTCATTGCTTCTTAAACAGTATTTGTAGTAACCCCAAAATGCATTCAAATTGATGGCTTTCATGTAACCTAAAACATCATAGAAGATAAATGTAAAGTTGGCAACCTTGCAGCCATGCTCTGATTCATGCAGCCCCTTGTTTGAACTTAATGACAGGTTACCTTTTAAAGGGTTGTCCTCATGTTAAAAGATAGGAAGTAAATGATAGGCAGTGAGACATTAAGCATGTTTGCAATTTCATTGCTGTGTTTAATTGCCCCCGATTCCTGCTTTTTCTTTTTTATCTCATTGCTCGTTGCTCTCCAGTAGAGGTGACCGATCATGCACAGTGGTTACAAGAGCTTTCCTAGTGAGTTTGTAAGCACTGGCTGAGATCGCTGGAGGGCACAGTTAGCATCTGATCCTGGGCAACTTCAGCCTTAATGCTCTTTTGGTGCTGCACAGGCAACGCAGCCTCTCTTTGCAACATCGAAATGTGCACATTTCATTGCAGCGATGCAACACTGGCAAGAGCAAAAAGGCCCACGCTGCTCTGCCAGCTTACAGCAGAGCATGGTGGCTCACTAAGCACTTTCAGGCTTTTTTTCCACTTGTAAACCTGTCAGACTGAGTGAGCGGATAACTTATGCTTGTTCACTATGAGCCTGCATGCCAAGGATAGGTTGCAGCCTGAAGGTTACAATGGCCAAATTGGATTACTTCTTGGAGAGCCCCTTTTTCTCCATTGCAGCACACAGACACTTTCTCACCAATGTATTGTATTTGATATGAATACCACGTAAGCAGTGCTCACCGACGAATAATTCCTATGTTTTACAAATGAGGGCGCAAGAGGCATTTTTCGTATGTCTTCTGACATTGTAGGAAAAGCAAACATAATATTTCAAGGTTCTGATAAACACTGATAGTGAGAGCTAGGAAAGTGGTTGAGAAACCTGTTTTGTCATCTTTTATGCAAATTGTGTCTGTAGTTCTCAGTGTTGTCTTCTTTCTCAGGTTCAATATTAGTAAGTCGCTGAATATAGACCTGAAGACACTTGAATTCAAAGTATTTAGAAATAATGTAAGTATGCAGATATAGTGTGAAACTATTTTTAAGTTCTGAAACCAAAAATTCTGCACATTGCTTTCATCATAAAGGTGAACATTGCAGAGATACCTTTTAGGGTATCTGCCCACATTTAGTATTTGCAGCAGATTTTTCTGCTGAAAAAACTTGTGTAGGTAGGAAAAATGCTGTTTTAAAATATGCACGTTTTTTACTGCGTTTTTGCCGCATTTTTATTTGTTTTCATTCATTTCAATGGGTGAAAAACATTGCAAAAATGCTGAAAGAATTGATTGCAAGGAAACATTGAGCAGTGTGTGCATTTCAAAAATCTCATTTACTTTGCTGGTACTGTAAAACTCTTGTTCCTTGGGCTGTGGAGTTGGAGTCTGTGTTCATTTTTAGGGAAATGGTATAAAATGGACCGACTGACTCCTAAAATATTTTAAAAAAATTTGGGTACAGTAGTACAATGCAGGATCTGCTGTAAATTTTTTCATAAGAATTTGGGAAAGTTCTGAAATGTCCTATAAATGTCTGTTCTGTTCCTGATCTGAGGATCTCGGCTTTTAGTTGAGATTAATCTGTGCTGCACTTTATGTACATGCTCAGCAGTGACCAGTGCTGTGGAGTCGTAGAGTCGGAGACAGGAGTCAGGGAAATTGAGGAGTCAGAGGTTCAGCTTACCGACTCTACAGCCCTGCTAGTAGGCAATATTGTGATTTATAGCCTTGTTTGTGACCCTTCTATAAAAATCTATATATAAGTAACTCTGTCATCAACTACTTACCACTATCTCAGTTCTGACCTCAAGTCTTAAGTTAAAGAAAACTGCTTTCAGTGTGTCCCATGCTAAAAAATACTACCTAACATTTGGGCATAAACCGTGGATGAAATGAACAAGAATTTAACACATAAAAATTTCACAATGCATACTGCATATATAAATACATTTTTTGTATAGGACTTGAAGAAGCAGGTGTATTTACTATGAAAATCAAAGTCAGATTGGCTATTAAATTCTGATAGTAAGATAAACATATTATGAGTCCTAATGCTGGACACAAAAAATTATCTTAGGAAGCTTTGAAAAAGTCAAATCCATTCTGACATGGATTTTCAAAATGAGTCACCAGCCTCATTATGTCTAACAGATTTTTTTTTTAATAATGTGTGCAGAATTTTAATGTGTTGGTATATACTGTTTAATGAGAACCTGATGTTTTTACATATGTAACTAGTAGTGTTGCTGTTTTTACATGTGGGACTAATGATACTTTTTTTTTTCTTTGTAGAAATAAGAATCGAGTATAGAAGTCAAACACAAATAAGGCAGGAGGTGCACTGGGGGCTTCGGAGCACATGGAAGTAGCAGTTTTGTTCTAACGTCCCAGTGCACTTCAAGCCTGATTTCCCTTGCTTATGGCTTTAAAAGGGAATCTGTCACCAGGTTTTCCCCATATGAAGTACGGTCAACATCTTTAAGCCCTCTTTAACAGCAGTCTAATATAATGTATGTCTGTCCCCCAAACTCCTATGTTAGGCACAGAAAAGAGCTATAATTTATTGTATACTCCAGACAGTGCGTTTCTGGTCTTGATGCAGCCCCAGTCCTCCTTCCCTGCTCCATGTGGATGACACGTCGTACGTCATCCACCGTATCCTCCATTGCGCTCCTGTGCAGAAGCCAAAGAGCACCGATGACCCGTAGGTAAAGCCAGTGCATGTGCATTACAGTGTTTTTCTCTGCCTGCGCAGGAGCGCGATGCAGGACACTTGTGTGAATGACGTAGGATGCGTCATCCACATGAAGCAGGGACGAAGGATGGCGATTACAAGAGGAGAGGAGGTGCCGTGTTGTGCAGGCTATGAATATAATAAAAGCTCTTTTTTGTGTAGTGAATAAGGAATTGAGGACAAACACTGGCCGTACTTTTATATGGGGAAAAGCTGGTGACAGGTTCCCTTTAAAACTAGATTTCTCCTGAATAGCACATCAAATGCCTCCCAAAAGGTATCATTTATTTATTTTTAGAACAAGCACATGTACAGCCATTTTCCTATTACCATATGTAAAAACATGCTGACAGGTTTTATTTAAGTTTCTTGCATATTTTCATGGATCTCCTTGACTTGATTATCAACGTGGCTGTTTCTCTTTAGAATGAGGTTTGGGGTACGTTGCCATATTACAGCTATTTACAACCCTCTGAATGGCACTGAACTGTTCTAGAGCACTCGTATACTTATATGGCGCACTTCTGTACCTCCATATGCCTTGCCATTATCCTTATACTGTATGGTATGTTTAATGGCTAGTAATCTCCTGTAGATAGTTTTCCTGCTAATAAAACACCTCCATTTGCAAACTTTGCAAATTATATTTTTTATAAGACACATGATTGCATGACTTTATGCCATTTTATTTGTTCAATAAAAGAAGCTGTGTTCTCATTTCATTTTTTTATTGTATTTTATAGGTGCAACCTATACTGAGCAGTCATAGTTTTGCGGAAGGACTGTCACGTCAATCTGTTCTTAATATTATTCTTAAGCCTGGAGAGAGAAAAAGCATTAAAGTTAGATTCACTCCAGTGCTAAACAAAACTGTATTTTCATTACTTATAGTCAGGTAAGTCTATAAAAAATTAATTATGTTTTCGCTATAAGGTTCATCCGTCCAATTCTTTGGAATTCATTGGCATAATTTGTTTTGTATGTTGTTTTAGTTCTAATTCTAGTATATATTTAGATTTGTTTGTTTGCTTCGCCTTCTCTTTAATGCTTTTTTACGTTAACTGCCAAGCACACTTCTGGAATTAATATCTTAGCCACCACAAACGGTGGTTTTGTAGTGTTGATTTACCCTAAGAACATTAAACATAACATCGCTGATGGAATCAATAGGCTGCTCATGTGATTTACTGTCCAAACTGGATCTCCAAGGCGAGACCCAGTGGCTGATTAGGGCAGGGCCTCCCTCTGTTATATTCCATGGGTGGGCCCACATACCATGGTGTTTTTGTTTATTTGTTTTTTTATTTAAAGCCCTTGCTGTGGTTTGTAATGCAGTTTCTTTAGAAACACTTCTTACAAAAACATGGCGTCAGTAGTCCACAATAGCACCAGCACTTTATATACTAGCTTACTTCAGTCCTTGTGACTATCCTTAGAACTATAAGTGGAGTTTCTGCTAAATAATATTTTCCTCATTTGGTCAGATTTTTTTCATACTATGACATTTCAGCATTATTTATGCACTAGCACTTTATGACATTGTTTACATAGAGGATCCATGTTCCCCTTCTCCATTACTTATATGTGGATCAGCAGCCATAAATACCAGAGTCTCTGCTCTAGACTTTTTATTCTTTATGTATAGTTTTTTATGCCTGGTTTGTGTACAATATAATAAACTTTTTTTTTTAATTATGTCATGGATTGTGTGCTATTAACTCCATGTTTTTTGTAGGAAGTATTATGTTGGGAGTGTCCAATGTGGGTAACTTATGTAAGTCACTTCTAAAGGCATATGACGGTGTTCAAATTAGTGGTTATACTATGTTATGTGTTCGGATTATATTGATCCAATTCTTTAAAAATAGACGGCAGGATCCATAGCCTTGAGATGCATTTTTTTTATACATCAGCTTTCCCCGGAATCTGGCTGATGACATCTCCCTTAAGCAGCTACAGGGAGACTTTCATGCCTCTCCCTCCCAAACATTTCAGGATTTACGGTGTATGTTTTTGTAAATTACTTCTAACATTTGGCTTTGCATATGCCTTGCAGAAACAATTTAACGGTCATTGACGTAATAACCGTGAAAGGGCAAGGAGCAAATGAGAACATTAAGATTGGTGGAAAACCCCCGGGTCCAGGGAGCTCCTTGAGGTTTAAAATTACAGAAGCCTTTCTGAAAGACTGCTCAGACAGTAAGTTATACTTTCTCTCCTGGCACATTGCCACACTTACATGCTGGCATCAGTCTATTCTTACTTTATTCCAGTGATGTAAAAAATGTCATCTAATCTCATAGTGGTTACAAAAAATACACAATACAGTATCAGAGTTTGTTTGTAATCTTTAATATTCACTGCAGATTCCCTCTCTTGGTATGTGTTAGCTATCAGTGGCAGTATTATTAGGTTTATAATAGTTATAACAAATGTTTAAAGGGAACCTGTCACCGTGAAATTGCAGTGCAATCTGCAGGCACCATGTTATAGAGCAGGGGGAGAGGAATGGATTGATATATAGTTTTTCTCACAAAGCTATATATGTCGTATCAGTGACTGACCGCTTTCTTTCTGTAAGTGTGCATACAGAGATAATTGTCAATCACTAATAGGACCGGCCCACTGGACTGGAAATCTCATAAGAGCAAATGTTTAAAGGATGAAAACACAGGTTATGCTGAATCTTTTCCTACAAAACTAAATATTAATATGCTTAGCTCCCCCTGCTCTATAACATGATGCCGACAGATTGGACTGAATTTCGCAATGACAGGTTCCCTTTAATTTGCATGCATTTGTATGAATGTGATGGTTTAGACTTCTCTACCTAAGCTGTATTCCTTCCCATTCAGAAATAAAGCCCAGAGAGCCAAACTTCACTCTTAAGAGAACATTCAAGATTGAAAATACAGGTCAACTGCAAGTCACTGTGAAAAGCATGGAAATCAGCGGGTATTCCTGTGAAGGATATGGATTCAAGATATTGAATTGTCAGGAGTTTGCACTAGGACCCAATTCTTCTAAGGAAATTATCATATTGTAAGTCTGTTTCCCATTTTGTAACCGCTGCAGAGCAGATCCTTCAGAGAGCATGTAGATATAAAGTTGCCGTTTTTGGCCCCAAAGTTTTCAAAATGGAACACACAATTTATGATTTTGAAGCAAAGTGAAAACAAATTGACTTTTTTCCTGTCAAACTGTTTCTGTGACTTTTTAAAAAGTTGCAGTTGATGAATCGGGCAAAAACATCTGGAATTGCAAGATTCTTCCCACAAAATGGGGGAAAAAAATTGTGCAAAGTAGACTTAAAAAAAAGCACAAATAGAATAAGTGTGTGCAAACAAAAAAAAAATCACAAACCTAGACAAAAAAGCTCAATAGCAATAATGACTCGGGCCTAAGTGTTAATAATTACGGTATATATTTTGTTGAGTCGCCCTTTAAGGTGCATTTACACTGCACATTTATTGGGAAACGAGTCTTCCTAGTAATGCTTATTCATGTAGTGTAAATAGGCTACCAATCACCTGGCGAACAAGCAAATACTTGATCTTTTTAGTTTGCCTGAAAGAGCATTGTTCTCAGCAGTGCATCATGTAAACTGGAGATAAGCTGCCGAGAACAATGACGATCTATTACTGATCAATCAGTGACTATCCAAAGTGCTGTCTGCCTGTTTACACAGGTTATTAAATGACTGCAGACTGGCTGTCATGTTACTAATCGACCTTCTTTGTAACACCCATGACTGGAGAGTTGGTAAGCCAAACTTCCGACTCCTCAATTTCCCTGATTCACGACTCCGACTCCCCAGCACTGCCTCACTATTGAGCATGTACATAAAGTGCAGCACAGATTCATCTCAACTAAAAGCATTAGATCAGGATTTGTAGGACATTTCCTAACTTTCCCAAATTCTTATGAATACATTTACAGCACATCCTGCATTGTGCTACTGTACTCAATATATTATATATTTTAGGAGTCGGAGTCAGTACATTCTATACCGATTCCACCCAAATGGACACCGACTCTGACTCCACAGCCCTAGTAACACTGCGCATCATCCAGTGCAAATGCACCCTATTAAAAGGCAGTATGTTGCGGTCTCCCGAGCATGGTGTTTTAGAATGGATGCGGAGAATTGACACGCATCTTTCACCCAGGACTGTATTTTCTTTGTGTGTCCGAGCTCAACATCACTGCTCTTATTAAATGAACACTTAACCCGAGATGGGCGTTTTCCTAATTATCTATGAGGTGGAAAAGCCTGTTTGCCCCAAAGAGATTTGTATACTTGACACACATTCTTATTTTTTTTCTGGGTGACTGCTTTGTGGGACCCATATTCTAAAAAAGGCCATCGAAACACTGCATAGCTTTACTATTCTTCATGTGTATGGTTTATTCTAGATTGTCCTTCCAGGATGGTGTACTATAAATAGTTGTGTTTTCTCCATTCTTTTATGCAGGTTTGCACCAGACTTCACTTCTTCACGAGTGATTCGTGAACTAAAGATTGTTACAGAAGGAGGTTCTGAATTTGTGTTTGTACTAAATGCGTCGCTTCCATACCACATGCTGGCCTCATGTGCAGAAGCAGTTCCCCGGCCCAACTGGGAGTTGGCATTGTATGTCGTTATCTCAGGAATTATGAGGTATATGAGTGGAAGTTCATTATTATCACCTTCTATATCCCTGAACTTAAACATTTTTCATAAGTTTATGATCTACATAGATAGAACTAAGCTAAATAAAGAGGATGCACAGAGGACCTGAGAAATCTATCCTGCTCCATGCTTGCACCCATTAGCCTTTATCCCGTGATTTGATTTCTTCTTTTTATCTTCCTCTCCCTCGGCCCTTGTTTAATACATATTAGTGATAATATTATTGAAAAGTGTTGATACGTATTAAAAAGGTTCTATTTCTTACACCTTTTTTTGCATGCATTCTAAATTGTTTTCTATTTCCAGTTTGCTGTTTCTTTTGGTTATTGGAACAGCCTACTTAGAAGCTCAAGGAATATGGGAGCCGTTCAGAAGGCGACTCTCAATTGAGACATCAAACCCTCCTTTTCATTTGGGTCGACCATTTGATCTCAGAAGAATAGTTGGCATATCAACAGAAAGCAAGTAAGTTATTTTCTTGTCATAGTGTTTCAAAGCTGTTCAGATTTCTTCTGTATATATATGGTTAGCACTGCAGCCTTGCAGCACTGGGGTCCTGGGTTCAAATTCCACCAAGGACAACATCTGCAAGGAGTTTGTATGTTCTCCCCATGTTTGTGTGGGTTTCCTCTGGGTTCTCCAGTTTCCTCCCACATTCCAAAGACAAACTGATAGGGTAAGGTTTGCGTGGTTCTGGTCCTGTTCTATAGACATCCAGGGTCCTGCAAATCTGTTTACTCAATCCTAAAACTGGCTTTTGTTTAATCTTGAGCTTTATATTTAAACATATATATTTTTTAAGTTTTGATATATTTTTTTAAATGAATTTCCATGTCATCATCTACTTAACCCCATAACAGCCTTAGACTTATAAGTACGTCCAAGGTCGTCTCCTTGCATTTGATGTGGGCTCAGGTTCATACTTTTCCCTGTACACATCATTTTAGAATTAAGGATAACTCTGTCCATATGTTTCACAGACTTTCAATGGTATGAGAAAATACTGGATCACAAATACACCGTAATGCTAGAAGAATAGAATGCATAACATCTTGTTACACAGATTTAGTGAATGAATAACATGTATGTATTTGTGTTTTAGCTATAATTCTGCTGGAAGTGACTCAATCAATAGCTCTAGCCGAGGGTTGTATAGTGCAAATTCCAGTTCCAGAACCACAAGTAATCACAAGCAAACCAACCCAGCATCCAGTGTACACAGGAATACATCTGATGTGGAATCAGTCAGAGCAAAAAACTCCAGTGTATCCAGCAAAATGCCAGCTCAAGGGTCTACCAACCAGTCATCTAGCAAAGCTTCCTCCTTGACCATAGATCCCAACTCTGTTGCTCACAGTTCATCTTTATCAAGGCGTACTCGTGGAACAAAACTAAATCTTTCACCATCTCAAGGACCAGGCTTACAGGAGCAGCTTGTGCCAATGCAACCACCAACAGTGCCTCAGCCGCAGGCAGAGCCGCCAGCAGAAATGTCCCGAACAGGGGCCTGTAACACTTCACACCCAGAGTACTTTGGAAATAGTGGCGGTAATACCAGGCACAGTTCAGATGACTCTGACATAACTAGTCTTATAGAAGTAATGGATAAAGATTTTGACAATTGTGAACCCCCTCCATCAGATGTATTTACAGAGCAACCTCCATCTCCAGCAACAAAAATAAAGGTAACGTGAAGCAATTTCAATGATATTTCAGATGTGTCTTTAGTTTTATTTCAATCTAAAATCAAATATGATTTTAGAAGATAATCTGGCAACATTATATGAATTATTTTCAAAAAGTAGAATATAAGTTCAGGAAAAATATTTATCTCTAGTCAGTTGTCTGGTATCATGGATTCCATTTTCACTGAACTTTTGACGGATCAGATAAAAACACACACCATTAACTATATACAGTTCCCTGTTTTTTCCTATAAATCTTGCAGAAGAGGGCTCTATTCTGCCTGGCAATGGAGTCTCTGAAGCAAAGTCTCTTTCTGTGACAGGTACAGATCTTGGAATCGGAGAGGGTTAATACAGCTTCACTTAGAATACTTCTAGTCAGTGCACTACATTGAAACTTGTCCTTTTATATATTTTTCATCTAGGAAAAGGGAAATCTCTTCAACATAAAGTTAAGTCTCTAAAGAAACAAGAAGAGAAAGAAAGGCGAGGAAAAGCCAAGACACATGAGGATGAGCTGAAGGACTCTCTTGCAGATGATGACAGCTCTTCCACCACTACCGAAACATCAAATCCTGACACTGAGCCACTTCTCAAAGAGGTGTGATCCCAAGTAACAAATTAATGTGATATTGGCAAATACAATTTAGTTTTAGGACATGTCTCAGACCCCATTCTCCTGGCTCGGATGTTTTGGGCTTTATCGGTTTGTTGCATATATATTTAAATAGACTCGGGCTTGTTTGTCAGAGTAAGGTTTGTAGATTTAATAACTAATATTAACATAACACGGTGATGTATTAGTTCTCCTTAGTGTCCGGCTGTCTCAAATGTGTTATCAGTATATGGGGTCAGACTCATGAGCTGAGCCCACTCCATACAGTACAGGTGTCAGCTGTATGACATTGCCAGCAATGGAAGTTATCTGCGATCTCATCAGTTTAAACCCTTAAATGCAGCGGTCAATGAAATAGGCATTTCAAAAGGTAGCCAAATTGGCAACTGTCAGTTCCGAGTCCATCGGCTCTCTGCACAACCTGATCACGGTGTGCAAATGGGTTGCCATGGTAAATCTGGGAATTTATAACGGCCTCTGTGTCTGCCATGATATTATGTATATGAAACTCAGCCTGTGGCGCAGCTTCCTATGAGGCAACATAACTTTTTAAATACAATATAAAAAAAAATTATATAGGTATATATATATATATATATATATATATATATATATATATATATATAGTGTGTGTGTGTTTTACTTTTGTTCTATTTTTTTGCACTTTTTTGTAAGTCCTCTTTAAGGACTTCTATATATATATAGATTACATATATGTACATATATAGATTGTATCTGAGTGTCATTCACTTCTTTTCCCACCAGCATAAATAGCAAAATGTAAAAAATAAAATTACTTATTTGTTATTGTTGCATACGTAGTTGCCCAAACTAATAAAATATACAAATCATTATCTAAACGTCCTCCAAGAGCAATTTCTCCCAATGATCCAGGAACAATTTGGTGATGAACAATGTTTTCTCAATCATGATGGAGCACTATGTCTTAAGACAAAAGTGATAAATAAGTGACTCTGTGAATAAAAACATTGAGATTTTGTGTCCATGGTTAGGAAGCTACCTAGATCTCAATCCAATTGAGAACCTGTAGTACATCCTCAACAAATGGATGGATGAACATAAACACAGAAATTATGATAAACTCCAAGCACTGACTAGATATGAATGGGCTCTCATTGGTCATGATTTGGCCCAGTAGCTGATTTTCAGCTGCCAGGGAGAATTGCAGAAATCTTGAAAATACAGGTCAACACTGTAACTATTGAGTCTTTGGCAAACATAAATATCCCCTTTAAAACTTTACTTTCATTATAATTGCTAAAAAATGAATATCCAAAGACATACACCATGTATACATGTATACGTTCTAGTGGATATTTTTATGGATCCTTCAATCCTAGATCTCCTGAGGAACCATCATCTGAAGGGGAAACGCTCGAGATATAAGATTTGACATGTGGATTTATAAGTACTTTGGCACATGTTTTTGACTTGTGGATTAAGTATCTTGACACATGCAAGTTATTTTTAGTATGGCTATTGTTTTGCTGCCTTTTTGTTCATTACCTATTAGCATTTCCTATAGAATATTTACATATCCTGCGAGCGCATAATAATTTCTATGTAGTTGATTCATTGGAATTTATTCCCTATGTCCCTTTTCTAATTTGTTACTATATTTAATGTTAATGGTCTAGTTGACCTCTCTCACTACATGTCTCCCTGAATGGCTCTTGACCATATGATGTAACATTTAGTGTTATCAATATTATTATATCTTTTTTTCGTATTTTCGGTACTGTCCCCCTCCCTATACTGTCTAATCGTATCTTCTGTTAATATACAGGGTCTACTAGGGAATGGGGGCACCACTTGCATGATGTTTCTAGGGTGCCAACCCCTGAGGTCAGGAAGGGTCACCCTACGGTCTTGATCCACTATTAAGGAGGGCCATTACAGAAACAAACACGGTCTATACTCTCTCTCCTCTGATGTGAGGAGGCAGAGTGGAGAAATCCTAACATTTGGTTTTATAGCTGTATGAAAATCTACATACGCTTGTACACTACGTGTTGGAGTACATTTTATAGTGCACGTATCCCAGTGTCTTTGGGATATTCATTTTTTTAACAATTATAATAAAAGTAAAGTTTTAAGGGGATATTTATGTTGGCCAAATATTAATTCTCCTTTGAGCACCTGTTTTTAGTCATGCTGAGTTTTTACATAAACTTGATGAATTTCTCAATAGAAGCATTTCATACATTTTTACACTTTTAATTGTACTTCAGTAACCATAGAAACATCTGATTAAAAGATCTGAAAAGATTGAAGCAGTAAACGCCACAACTGTAGTCACATCCCAACTTCCAGGCAATGACTCCCAGCTGGCAAAGGCATGCAGTTTCCGAGCTGTTAGATTTTGCATCATTGACAGAGAGTTGTGTATATAGTAAATAGATAGAAGTAGTTGGTACATGTGCACCAGTATGCTGCATCAATACTACATACAGCGCTCTGCGGGGTTATGGGATTAGCGCTCTGCGTACCTGTCAGGCTCTTTGCCTACAGTAGTTAGTCATCCCTAGCATTTTTTGTTTTAGTTAGTATATAGAAGAATGTAGAATTTTCTTTTTTTTACTGTCCTGCTTTAGTCATCTTACAATAACCATTTTTCATTTGTTCAGGAGCCTGAAAAAATAAAAGAAAAGCAAGCCATTGCTGATAAAATAGAAAATGAAATAATTAAAATGAAACAGAAGAGCAAGAAAATTCCGAGTTCCAACAAAAAGGAGAATATAACAGAAGTTAAACCAAGGTGAGAGAAGGAAAGTTCGGATTATCCACACTTTTCTTTTAGGCTGGTCATACACATTAGTCTGCTGTCGGCTGAATGATGTACCCATCAATCTTTCAGCCAACAGCCATTTCAAATGACTCTAATACACAGGAGCTCTCGTTCAGCCGAGCGCTCCTATGTTACGTATGAGAAAGTCGCCGACTGGCACGTGTGGTGGTGGCTTATCTCAGGGAGAACAATATGATCAAGAGTCCGAAATTGGATATGCGCAATCAACATCTCTCTTGATCATCAGTCTTTCGGAAATGAACATAGATTCACCCAATATGAAGTTGTCATATGTTGGATTCTTTAGTAATTACATACATTATCATGTTGTATTATGCTGCTGTTAGATTGTTATATTCAATATGATGTGTTATACTGCTTTCTTACAGTTTGGTATGACTTCGTATTTTTCTGGTCTATAATGTGTTTGTGTTTTCTGTTCCAGCTCCTTGGAGTTGCCATACACCACACCTTTGGAAAATAAACAGCATAAAAATTTTTCCAAAATTTCTGTGCAGCATTCTGCAGTGAATGGTATAAAACCAAGAAATCAGCAGAAAACAAGAGGTACACGTCACATTTTCTTCTGGGGTTCTTGTGGTCTTTTGTTGCTAACTGCTTGGTCATGAACTGAGTGGAGCAGCGCCTCACAATGCATGGCTTGTTACTGTTTTATGCAGGTACCAACAGTAAGCTAATGGACAGCAGGCAGTCAATGCTGGGGAAATTTCTTCCTAGTCGTACTGGTCAGGAGCTAGGCAATACCAGCAGCTCAGAAGGCGAGAAAGACTCCCCACCTCCAGAGTGGGACTCTGTGCCGATTCATAAAGCAGGCAGCTGTGAGTATGCACCCTCGCTGCGTGAAAATTGGGAACTTGTGGTGTGCAATAAAATAGCCCTCCTCCATTGTAATGTGGAGCTACCTTTACTTCTGTGCGCACATTAATAGTATTGACTTTGTAGCTTTCCGGTGACTGGATATTAGGTGAAGTTTAATTATTATGTGAGCACAGTATTTGGATGAGGTCTAAACTTATCTTCACTATGAAGCCTGCACTATAATTTCCATAAATACAATTACCCAGTTCTGTAAGTATATCACATACAAGAAAAGTGAGGTGTGTTAAAGGAGTCACCCCACAATTATTCATGTGCACAGGCGCTCTTCATCATCAGTACGACCTATGGCCGGCCAGCCACACCGAATACAGCTTCTAACAGGAATAGACATTGAATGGCCTGTAGGGTTCATTTTGGTTGCCACTAAAGAAGCATGTCAAGGTGGTGTGTTCCCACTAGATTTGTGCCTGCTTGTACAGCATGCTGTGTGGTTTCTTTCTGGTGCACTGTGCTGCCGTTTGCCTATGACGTAAACCACATACATGTTTGGCTTTCCATTACCTTAACACTTCTTGAAGTACCCGTAATCTGGAGTTTGAGAATTCAGTGTAGAATTGCAATATAATGTGAGATGTCACAAATCCAGGAACAGAATACTAATTAACTTAAGTATATAAAACTATCAGGGAACTAACAAACCGTTCTAGCCGTCCTCCATACTTGCCATCAGGGTTGTGATGTGTGACGGCAAGTTGCATTTCAAAACACTTAAAATGGCAACTCCCCATAAATTGCCTTTGATTTATTTTTAGACCTGTGTAGTACGCCATATATTACCATTTGTTTATCATGGAGCAGTCTGACATGTGGTATTTAGCAAGGGAGTAGCAATTAAAATATGCAGTTATATAAGTAGGCAGGTTCAATTTGTTTATTAGAAAGGGGGTGTATGAATTTCCTCTAACGTATCCATTCCAATGTTATAGCAGCAGACAGCCTTTACAAACTGTCTGTCCAAACCCACAATGCGGATGACTTCTTAAAGCAACGGCAGACCTCACCCGCTCCTACCTCTCCTTCACCTCCTCCAGCATTGGGCTATGGAAGAAGCAGCTACAGCAGCATTGTCAACAGCTCGTGCAGTCAGTAAGTATGATGACGCCAAGAACAATCCCATTCTCTCTGGGGATAGTAGCAGGGTAATTCAGAATACATCTGATTAAAGGGTTTTCTTAATCGCTTCATTGGGGGACACAGGTAACCATGGGTGTATGCTGCTGTGGCTTGGAGGCTGACACTATGCAAAGAGAAAAAGGAAGTAGTTCCTCCCCTGCAGTATACACCCACTGACAGGAACCAAGTACCTCAGTTTGTGCTTAGTGTCTGTAGGAGGCAGACCTGGATCTCCCCAGATCCGCAGCTAATCCTTTTTTCTTTTCAGGTTTTGTTGTGTTTTATAAACTCTTTCCATTTGTTTTTCAGATACAGCTAAGGGAATCAGGGTGTAATTTCTCACCCTGCCTTCCCATTATGCGGCTGAGCGAGCAGTGTGGTGTCACCCACATTGCAACTCTCAGGCTCGCAGGCAGGACCTTATCCCCTGTCACCCTCACAGGTGCTCCAGGGTTGATATCGGTGGCTGGTCCTTGCCATTTCCCTCCTCACCCCTCTCCTCGGAGAGGGCTGAGAGGAAGACTGTGGTCACCGGCGGTGACCTTCCCCCTTTCTCTAAGGGGTTGAGGCCGTCTTCTACACCGACCAGGATACGGTGTGGGAACGAGGATCTTTGTCTCCAGCGCCCCTCTTCCCAAGGGACCCTGAGTGATCCTCACCTTCGCAGCAAGTGGAGTCAGGACATCAGGTACGACCCCCTCACTAGGAAGATTATTCATGCGCCTCTCCTCGCCGGCCTCTGTGGGAGCCACTCCGTTTGTGTGTGCGGCTCCCTCGGTCCCTCTCCTCTGTTCCTCGCCGTCTCGAGCGCATCCTCGCCAGCCACAGATGTCCCAGCTAGGCGGCGTGAGTTTTTGCTTTTGCTTCTAAGTGCCGGCCATGCCGCCTGGTACTTACTTTCGTTTTCACTTCACTCTCCTTGCGCAGTATCTCGGCGCCTTTTCTCTTCCTCCTTGCTGGCTGGCCTTTCACTGGGGCTCTTTCTCACTGGAATCGCTCTGCAGTTAGACCCCTCCCTCTGTTTTCACAAGGGTCCCTGCAGGGACGCATCTCCTTACTCTGTCCTGCTTTGCAGCACTGTCCCCGGGTCCCCCTAACTCCTCCGGTGCCCACGCTGTAATTTCAATTTCGCGCCTTTTAGGTAACGCTGTCCTGCATAGCGGCTGCCATTTTACCCTGGCCGTCCTCTCACTGAGTGCCCCACTCTCCCCCCTCCCTGCTCCCTGGCCTCTCCTCCTGCTACCTCCGGCTTACTTGGCCACGCCCCCGGTCCACACGCGCCCTATTCCCGGCGCGCTTTTGCTCCTATCTGGAGCATTCTCCTGCTGGTACCGACCCCCCCCCCCCCCCTGCGATTCACTCCCTGCTGGCGTTCTTAGCTACGCCCACCTCTCTACATCGTATGGACTGTAACGCTGTTTAGCCAATGCTTCATCAGTTCTTGTACCTCAGCAGAAGTTATTCTGTTGGAGACACTACTTTCCTGTAGAGTTTATGCGCCCTCTGTGTCGGACCCACATTTAGTTGCGGAACAACCGCGGCAGGTGGACACCGCTAGACTCGCAGCATCTGCTCACTGTCACGGGGTAGGATCTCCCCTCTTCTTCCCCCTATATAGCTCTTTCTCAGCAGAACCCTCAACCCTGCAGAGAGTTTCCATTTGGCTATGTGGTTTATTGCACCTGTACCCCTTGTTTAATATAGTGGTTCTCAGGCCTGTCCTCCCTTTTCTCTCCTTACTGCAATCCTCCTATCGTGTCTGCACAGGAACAACTCTACTCCAGGAACGAATGCACACATCTCCCTCCGGAGTGGACTGTTGCCATCTCACTGGACCAGATATGTACATATATTATTTCCCTTAATTCTGTTGCCCTTCCCAAGGACCTATGCCCATGCCCCTCTAAACCAGCTAAGATCCTGTATGCCAGGGCCCTCTCTTCCTGCGCAGTCCTGTACCACGTCTGCCCTACAGGAGCCCTCTAATTCCCGGGATGAGAGCACACCCCTCCCTCCGGAGTGGGCTGTTGCCATATCACAATCAGTATCGGTTCTGAAAAAGTGTACCACAGTCCCTGGTCCTGGGTCGTCCTTCACATTGGTCGGCCCCACCAGTGCTCCGAACGCCTCTCACGGTGATTCATATGCACCTACTACGACCTTACGCCCCGGACGAGAGCTCACCCCTCCCTCTGGAATGGGCTGTTGCCATGCCACAGGCGGTCTCTGACCTGGCATAGTGGATCACAGTCCCTGGTCCTGAATTGTCCTTCACATCCGCCTGCCGCCACCAGTGCTCCGAACGCCTCTCACGGTGATTCGTATGCACCTGACCATGACTTTACACCAGGGATGAGAGCACATCCCTCCCTCTGGAATGGGCTGTTGCCATGTCTCAGGCGATCTCGACCCGACAAAATGTATCGCGGTCCCTGGTCTTGGAACGCGTTTCACATCTCTCTGCCGCCACCAGTGCTCCGAACGTCTCTCACAGTGATTCGTATACCCAGACCCCCTCCTCGGAGGCAGCCTTCGGGTCGGATGCGGTTTCCCAGTCTGAGTCCAAGACAGACCAGGTCTCAGGTCTCAAAGACACAGATGTGGTCTATAGCCTTATCTTGACATCAGATCCCTGAATCTCAGGGAGAACGAGCCACTTGCCCAGGAGCACTCCTTTTTCCCTCAAGCTGGTAAAACGTCCCTCCCGAACTCTCCTATGACAGAGAAGTTGAATCTATCGTGGCTAAACTTTGGGAACATGCTGGAAAGCTCTTTCTGAGAAAGAAGCAGCTAGACATGATCTAGTTGGTAAATGGGCAGAGTCCACTAATGTGGACCCGTCGGCTTGTCGCCTGTCTTCCTAGGCAGTCTGGTCTCAGCCACACAGTGTGTCTTAAGCACACTGTAGACAGGCTATTGAGTCTTTGTCCCATCTTTGCCTCCGCTTGGTGGCAAATTCATGTCTGCCTAGGCAAGAATGTTTTGCCAGGGCATCCTAGCAGCAGCTTCTCTGGATAAGACGGCGGATTTAGCAGAACAGATTGCCCATGCCGGCAAATATCTTTTCAGCAGCAGAACGGAAGGAAAGGAGACACACTAGTCATAACTAGTGGGTAGGCGGAGCCCAGATGGGATAGACACCTCAGATTAAAAAAGAGTGTTGACGCGGCCCCTCCAGCTCGGGCTCCTCCTACTCAGCTCTCCAGTTTTCAATTTGAGGTCTCAGAGGATAGTCGCTGCTGGAAGCAGCTCCTCAGAAGATTTTTTTATTTTTATCGGACAAGAGACTTGGATCACCAAATGTGGTCTAGAGGTCTCAGGGGTCTCAGCGCTGCTGGACCCCAACCTCTCCCTTGGCGGATCTGTATTACCCTATATGGTGGTCCCTGCATAACCCTGCCGGCCCGGGGGGATGAGGATGGCTTCCCTGGCGGGGACGCAAACCGCGCTGCAGGGGTCACTGCGATCCCCGCCCTGGGGGGAAGCATGGGCACGCGCCAGAAACCCCTGGGGGTCCCTGTGGCGCTTGGCGGGGTGAGTACTCCACATTTTTATAATGTGTATGAGTGATTCAGCGGCTTCTGCCTATCAGGGCAAAAGCTTAAAGACTTCTCTCCCCCGCAGCGCAGGGCACTGCCACACTGAACGTCGCTAAGTTAGCGACGCTTTTTAAGTCGCATGATTTTTATGAGATGCGAAAAATAGCGCAATATTTTAGCGATTTTTTTCGTTTAGTGTGGCATTCCTTGAGGACGGTTCTGTCTGCACCTGCTACCTCATAAGAGGCACCTGGGGCTCACACATCTGTCACATTAATACAGGTTGTGGAGAGCTTGTGACTTTAACCCCTTATCAGGCGGTTAACCCTTAATGGTGGGACAGCTGGGGTAACTCTCTCTTTAAGAGTTTAACCCTTCAGCGTTCGTTTTATTTTTTTCCAGAAACCACACTGTTTCTTGTTACTGTCAGGTTTAACCTGCCATTGTACTGGGTAAGACATGTCAGATCAGAACCCAGGTGCGGACCATATCCCGACTCCGCTACAAGATCGGTCTCGCGTATCTGACACAGACATCGACCGCGTCAAGCGCAGCGGTCGGAGGACCCAGTGATGTAAAAATGGAGGCTCTCACTCGTTCGATTGATAGCCTGTCTAACCTTATAGGTTATTGGGTGTCAGCCAAACCCCCTCATGGCAGGAAGCGACACAGGCCGGTGACTTCTTTCACATATAGTGACTCAGAGAGTTCTGATGTGGAGGGTTCCCCTTTAAGTTCAGGGGAATATCCGATTCGGATAAAGAAGATCGGCAAAGGCACTCTGCCTCTTTTTCGGGCCGTGTAGAAGCTTTAATTGAAGCTATGAGGGAGGCGTTACAGTTACAGGAGGAAGTAACTACTCGCCCTGGTAAGTCGGCCCGGATGTTTCAGGAGTCGCATAAGTCACTTTCGACTTTGCCATCCCTGAGTGAGTTTGATCAAGCAGTGGAGAAGGAGCGTCTGTGTCCAGACAAACGTTTTCAGGGGACACGTCTATTTGAGTCACTGTATCCGTGTACTACGGAATCGATTGATAATTGGATTCCTTCTCCTGAAGTGGATGTCCCTTTATCTCAGCTTAGCAAATCTTCTTTACTTCCTATTAAAGGGAAGGCGAGTCTACAGGACCCGCTGGACAGAAAAGCGGAGTCGGCGGCAAAATCCATTTACGAGGCCGCGGGTCATGGTTTCAGAGCAGTGCTAGGCTCCATGTGTGCTTATAAAGCTTCCCTGGTCTGGTTGGACCGTTTGCGGAGGAAATGTGAACCTCAAGTACCTGAGTGGTACGAACTGTTCGAATTGTTAGAAAGTGCATTCCAATATGGCCATGATGCAAACCTGGATACTGTGTCACTGCTGTCCAGGACACAATCCTCGGCGGTCTCATTCAGGAGAGCACTGTGGCTTAGACAGTGGACCGGTGATGCGGTTTCCAAGCAAGGTTTGCAATCTTTAGCTTACAAGGGCGGTCAGCTTTTTGGATCTGACCTCACGGAGCTGATTGCCAAAGCAAAGGCAAAAGAAGCAGCTTTACCGCAGCGAAGAACTGTGGCTTCTACGCCTGGCAGACCTGGTACCAGTAGTGGTCGACGGTCCTTTCGGTCCAGGGGACGATTCGGTCAGCCCTCTTGGGGGTCGGGTCGTCCCTCTTTTTCGGGAAAAAAGACCACTCAGAAATCTCGCACGCCCTGGAAACAAAGTTTCCGTCAAGACAAGAGGGATTCTGACAAAAAGCCCGCTAAGGCGGATTGACGCCAGGGTCCCGCTCGAGGACTCTCGAGTGGGAGGTCGCCTGCTCCAATTCAAATTGACTTGGTTTCCAGTGTCCCAGACTCCTGGGTGACGCGGGTTGTGTCGGCAGGCTATTTCATAGAGTTTTCTTCCCGTCCCCCGAACAGTTATTGCCAATCTCGCATCCCGAGCTATGTGCCGCTTTACTGCAAGAAGTCGAATTTCTTCTGCAGAAGGGTGTGGTAGTACCGGTTCCACCAGAGGACAGGGGAAGAGGGTTTTATTCCAATCTCTTTGTGGTCCCCAAAAAGGAGGACAAGTTTCGCCCCATCCTGGATCTCAAAAGATTGAATCGGCATGTCCACACCCGAAAGTTTCGCATGGAATCACTTCGCTCCGTGGTGGCAGCCTTGTCGCAGAACGACTTTTTCGTGTCAATCGACATTCGCGACGCCTATTTACACGTTCCAATTGGAAGGGCTCACCAACGTTACCTTCGTTTTGCCATAGGACAAGATCATTACCAATTTGTGGCCCTGCCATTCGGTTTGGCCTCAGCGCCCAGAGTTTTTACAAAAATTCTGGCGCCTCTCATGGCAATACTACGAAGACAGGGAGTCACGATCCTTCCTTATCTGGACGACCTTTTGATTGTGGCGTCCTCAAAGGAGGAGGCGGTGACGGCTCGCGACCTATCACTTCAGCTCCTGGAGGACTTCGGGTGGCTGGTCAATTGGGAGAAGTCGTCTCTGGAACCGTCACAATCAATCCTGTTTTTGGGGATGCATTTCGACACGGTACGAGCAGTGGTGTCCCTGCCTCCAGACAAGCAAGCATGTCTCCTTCGGCATGCACGGGTGATGAAGTCTTCAACGACAATGTCCCTTCGGAGATGTATGCGCCTTCTGGGGTTGATGGTGGCTTCAATGGAGGCACTTCCGTTTGCACAATTTCATTCCAGGGCTCTCTAAAAGTTCATTCTGAACCGCTGGGATCGGTCGCAGACCTCACTGGATTGCAGTGTTATCATCTCTCACAAAGTACGAGAGTCTCTAGGATGGTGGATCCGTCCGAAAGAGTTATCCCTGGGGAAGTCTTTCCTTCCTCCGAAGTGGTCTGTCATAACCACCGATGCCAGCTTGACAGGCTGGGGGGTGTTTGGAACGACCTCTGGACTCAGGGAGTATGGTCGTCGGAAGAGTCTGTTTTGCCGATCAGCATCCTCGAATTGAGGGCGATTTTCCTTTGCCTCCAACACTGGACAGTCCCTTTTAAGCGGTCTGCCTGTCCGAGTGCAGACAGACAATGCGACGGCGGTCGCCTATATCAATCACCAAGGCGGGACAAGGAGTTCCATGGTGGAGGTATCTCGGATCCTGATATGGGCAGAGACCAGAGTTCCAGCCATCTCTGCGATCCACATTCCAGGAGTTCAGACTATCACGGCGGACTTTCTAAGTCGCGTGAAGATGGATCCCGGAGAATGGAGTCTTCATCCGGAAATTTTTGCACTGCTGTGCTCCCGTTGGGGAACTCCCCAAGTGGATCTGATGGCATCCAGGTTCAATGCCAAGTTACCGACATTCATGTCCAGGTACAAGGATCCGAAGGCTGTGGCGGTGGATGCTCTGGTGGCTCCGTTGGACCAATTCGAGCTAATCTATGTGTTTCCGCCGATATCCTTACTACCTCTGGTACTCCGTCGGATCAGACTGGAGAGAATCTCGGCTATAGTGATAGCCCCAGATTGGCCAAGGAGAACGTGGTTCTCGACACTGGTGTCACTCCTGGCGGCTCCGCCAGTTCCACTTCCTCTTCGCTCGGACCTGTTAACCCAAGGGCCCGTTCGTCATCCGGACCTGAAGTCTCTGCGTTTGACGGCGTGGCTCTTGAGACCGAAATATTGACCCGTCGAGGTTTTTCAGCCGAAGTCATTGCCACTTTGCGAGCGGCCAGAGGTCCGGCTACTACTAGAATTTACCACAAGACTTGGGAAGCCTTCTTTTCGTGGTGTTCGGGTTCTTCAAGGAATCCGAGGATTTTTTCCATTCCCAATTTGTTGGCCTTCCTGCAATTTGGGCTGGACAAAGGTTTGGCAGTTAGCACCCTGAGGGGTCAGGTTTCCGCTTTGTCCTTGCTGTTCCGAAAGGCTATCGCCTCGCGTAGGGACGTGCGTTCCTTTTTTCGCGGAGTAACCCGCCAGTTTCCACCGCGTAGGGCGCCTGTGTCTCCTTGGCGTCTCAACCTTGTTTTGGAGGCTCTTCAACACGGGCCTTTTGAGCCTATGGACTCTGTTAGTCTTTCTTTGCTCTCTTGGAAGGTTGCCTTCCTAGTAGCGGTCACTTCTTTGAGAAGGGTTTCTGAGTTGGCGGCTCTTTCTTGCTCGCCTCCCTTCCTGGAGTTTTACCCGGATCGTGTAGTGCTACGCACACGGAGCGACTTCCTACCTAAGGTGGTGTCGCAATTTCATGTTAACCAGGATATTGTGTTGCCTTCTCTTTGTCCGAGGCCAAGGAATGCGAAGGAACGGGCCTTGCACGCATTGGATTTGGTGCGGGCTTTGAAGTTTTATTTGACTGTTACTCAAGGTTTTCGGAAGTCGGACTCTCTGTTTGTGATTCCAGCAGGTCGTCGACGTGGCCAACGAGCTTCCAAGGACTCTATAGCTCGTTGGATTCGGTCGGCCATTTTGGAAGCTTACCGACTTAAGGGCGAACCTTGCCCGATTAAGGTTCGAGCTCACTCCACGAGGGCTGTGGGCTCATCATGGGCCTTCCATCAAGGGGCCTCGGCAGCTCAGCTCTGCCGGGCGGCTACCTGGCGCTCTGTCCACACTTTTACAAAATTTTATAAGGTGGACGTTAGTGCTTCCGCTGATGCAGCCTTGGGACGTAGGGTCCTACAGGCGGCGGTAGTTTAAAGTTTCCTTTAACTTGTGTTTTAGCGCTAGTTGCGCAGTTTTCTTAGGTTGTTGGGTTCTGCCGTTTCGGTTTTTTTTCCCACCCTATATTTTTGGACTGCTTTGGGACGTCCCACTAGTTATGACTAGTGTGTCTCCTTTCCTTCCGTTCTGCTGCTGAAAGACGGATTTTGGTAAGAACTTACCTGTAAAATCCTTTTCAGCGAAGGAAGGAAAGGAGACACAGCTCCCTCCCTTGGCAGAAGTGTGTTGTTGTATTTACAGATGCGGCGTGACCCTTCTCTGATAACGATTATCTGGGCCGAGGTCGGCGCGCTACGGCTCTGTTCCAGCATCGCCAGCTCATCGCAGTGGTCAGGTCCAGTGAGTAGTGCCTGGAACTGTGTGGTTTTTACCTAAATGCATGCATAACCTGTACTCTTGTGTTTTTTGTCTCTGAAGTCCTTCAGAAGGGGTTATGTTGCTTCCGCTGGTGATATTGCTCTTCCTTAAGCTTGTGTACAACTGGAGAGCTGAGTAGGAGGAGCCCGAGCTGGAGGGGCCGGTCAACACTCTTTTTTAATCTGAGGTGTCTATCCCATCTGGGCTCCGCCTACCCACTAGTTATGACTAGTGTGTCTCCTTTCCTTCCTTCGCTGAAAAGGATTTTACAGGTAAGTTCTTACCAAAATCCGTCTTTGACCGCCTCTCTGGATGCAGCCTGTTGCTTCGCTGGGGACATCGGCAACATCATTTGCTGTGTGCCGCATCCTCTGGTTGAAGGTGTGGATTACAGATCCATCCTCAAAAAAAAAAAAAAGTCTTCAAGAATCAACCTTTTTTTCCCATCCGGGTGGACGTTTTTCGGTCGTTTGCTCTGACATCTGTCGCAGGCGCCAGAGTTTCTTCACGCCGTCTCTTCCTTGCTACACTCAGGGGTAATCGTATCTTTTTCCCAGAACAATCGTTTTTCAGGGTTCTACTCTAATCTTTTCATAGTCCCGGAGAAAGTCGGATCCCTCCGTCTGATTTTAGACTTCAAGCGATCGAATCCCTCACCCCAGCCCAGTATCTATGTTTCTGGGACGGGGTTTGACATGGTACGGGCCTTGTCTTTTTTCCAAACGGAAGTTCTTATGCCTCTATTGTGGGATCCGCACTCTAAGCGACCAGCTTCTCTCTCCCTACAATACAGTTTGAGAGTTCTGGGAAAGATAATTACGGCCATGGAGACATCTCCCGTTGCCCATTTTCAGACCCGTTCTCTTCAGCTGGCCCTCGTGTCGTTGTGGAACAAGAAGTCTTTTTCCCTAGACCGACCCACTCTACCGTCTCTTAAGGGAACCAGTTCCTAACCTGGAGGATGACATTAGCATCAGTCCTTCGTATAACGTACTTCCACCTCTCTGGTGGCAGGTCTTCACTACTGGCACCAGTCTCCTCGCTTGGGAGGATTTTTCTTCGTTGTTCAGCGCAGGGTCACTGGAATTCCTAAGTAGCCGCTCTCCCCTTCAATCTCCTGGACATCAGGGCAGTTTTTTGTTTTTCTTGCACTTCGCCGCTATCAGCCCTCACTAGCAGGCTAGTAGGCCCGTATAAAAGTGGACTACGTCCCTGCCGTGGCTCAAATCATCAAGGAGGGACCCGCAACAATAAGGTGTTCAACAAGAGTTCTGCGACGGGGGAGCTTCTCGTTTCCGTCATATCAGCCGTACACTCTCCCCTTTTTTCCTAGAGTTGTGATATGGTTATACGCAGAAGGAACACCCGTAATCCTGGTGGTTCCACGTGTATCAAGAGGGGCCCGGTATGCGGAGCTGGTGTACATGTTCATCAATGCCCTCTGGAGGCTCCCAGACTGTCCAGGTTTTTCCTTCACAGGGCCCACTCTTCCTACAGAGTTCTCAGGCTCTGTTTTTAACTGCACGTCCCTTGATGCCACAGTCCTGAGGTTGGCCGTACCTTCCCATCAGGTTATTCTGACAATGATTAGGGCACGTAAACCATCATCCTCGCTTATCTATCACAGATACTGGAAGGTCTTCTTTCAATGGAGTGTGGTCAAAATTTGGTCACTACCCTTAAGGGTTAGGTTTCCGCTCTTCAATCCTTTCTCAAGGACATTTGGCTTCTCGTCCCCAGGTAAAGATCGTTTCTTTCAGGAGTCACTCACCTGGTACCTCCTTTATCGTCCTCTGATGCATCCATAGGATCCTAATCTTATCCTCGGGTGCACTGCAGCTCGCTCCCTTTGAGTTGGAGTTAGCGGCTCTGTCCTGCCATTCCTTGTTCCTGATTCTCCATCAGGACACGGTAGTTCTCGTGCCCTTTCCGTCCTTCTTGCATAGAGTGATCTCTTCACTTCACATTACTTAGGAAATTGTCCTTCCTTCTCTATGTTCAACTCTGGAGAAGTCCATTCACAGGTTAGATCGGCTCAGAGCTATCTGAGTATATCTCTCAAGGACTGCTCCCTTCTCGTCGTAAGGGACTCCCAGCCTCCAGGTCCACTATTGCCCGTTTCGTTCCTTTCAGCTGTATTGGAAGCATACCTCGTTCAGGTCTAACAACTTCCTCCGAGGTTAAAGGCTCACTCCACCTCGGCAGTGGCATCTGCCCGGGCATTTTGTCACCAGGCTTCAGCTTAACAGATTGTTAGTTGCGACCTAGTCTTCATTGTACACTTTTGCGGCATTATATAAGTTTCATACCTATGTCTCGTCTGATGCAGACCTGGGAAGGAAGGTGTTACAGGTGGCGGTTATGCACAAAAACCTAGGTTTTTTCCTTGCATTGTTTTCTGTTTCCCACCCTTGGGGACTGCTTTGGGACGTCCCGTGGTTACCTGTGTCCCCCAATGAAGCGATAAAGAAAGAAGGATTTTTGGTACTCACTGTAAAATCTCTTTCTTGGAGCCTTCATTGGGGGACACAGCACCCTCCCTAACTGCTTGTACCTTTTGTTGCTGAGTTGGTACATATGTCGAGTTTTTGGTTGCTTCTCCTACTGCTTTAACACTAACTGAGGTACTTGGTTCCTGTCAGTGGGTGTATACTACTGGGGGGGGGAGGAGCTACTTCCTTTTTCTCTTTGCATAGTGTCAGCCTCCTAACGACAGCAGCATACACCCATGGTTACCTGTGTCCCCCAATGAAGGCTCCAAGAAAGAGATTTTACTGTGAGTACCAAAAATCCTTCTTTTTTGTTGTTTTTTTTTATATAAAGAATCTGGCAAAATCTTAACAGACAGTTATAATATAGTATTTTAATATTGCCTCTGATTAGCACAAAATAAATGTGTAGGCCCAACTAACTGTATGTTCATCAGTGTATCAAACTGTTATAACCCTTAAAGGAACCTTTCAGGACTTTAATTGATGCAAATGGTCATGTAGGTCATAGACATCCAAGTTCATGCATACTTGTATGACCCCAAAGCAATGTGCCTGTGCGAAGTAAACTTGATTGGATAGTTTCTGCAAGTGAGCCTGGAAGTGCATAGGGAATTGGTGCATTGAGCTAACACCACTCTTATGTTATGTCACTTGTATGGCTTGTGAAACCTATCGCATGCTCAGTACAATAGCCATTCATTTACCCAAATGTCAGAAGTGCTTTAAGTGAATGAACAGAACATCTACGAGATTTCACAGGCAATGCCCATGATGTAGACTTTATCAGAGGGCTTATACTACAGAAGGGCAACACAGATCATAAAGATACAAAATATCCTGCTTGTGTAACAAAGTATCCTTTATTTTAGTGAGGTAACAATGAATTCTACTGTCACCAAACCTAAGCTGACTAAAGCATCATCTCTACCTGGAAGAAATGGCAACCCCACTTTTGCTGCTGTTGCTGCAGGATACGACAAGAACCCAGGTACTATAATTGTTTCTGTAACCGCACTACTGTGTGTCGTTGTATCAAAATGGGACTTAACTGTTCCTTCTTTCCTTTTTATTTCTTATTAAAAGTAGGTGGTAGTGGACTATCAAAGTCATCCGTTTTAAGAAGCGGCGACCTTTCTAACAGCATCAGCATGTCACATACCATCTCTGTTGACAGTGATAATTCTGATAGGTGAGTAAAGAACTGTAGATGTAGATTCTAGCAGTAGGGTATAGTTAGTCACAGGGTACAATTACTAGAAAAATGAAATGCCCTTCATAAAGCTGAAGGTAGAAAACAATGATGGGTTGTCTCAACACTTCTCTGCACAATAATACCTGCACATGTCTGTGAGCCGTCTCCAGATACCAGTTTTCTATGGTCCTGTGGCTGCAATTAATTTCTGAACCAGAGCAGAGAAGCAACCTAGGCAAGAATGTTTATAAGATATGTAATATGTGGTACCTTCCTATTAAAGGTTTTCCAAGGGTTGATACAAACTTGTCAATTTTCATTTTTTCTGTAAGCTTCACAAAGAAAAGAGTGTGTGAAACATTCCTGCAATGCTTTATAAAAGCTTTCCTTTTCTGTATTGACTTGGAATGCTCTATAGAAGAGGTTGGAAAGTCAAGTGCTGCATCTGCAGAGCTGGCCACTATTTTATTATATAATGACTGCACCCATTGTTGGTTTCAGAGAAGTATTTGTTTTGTAAATGAATCACTGTTACACAGAGTGACCTAGTAGTTGACAGGTTCCCTTTAACAAAGACTTCTTAGCTCTCCTGACTAGGCTCTTTTAGTAATTGCTTGCAATCTTCACAAAATAATATCTCCTTGACTGCTTCTGCATGTCACCAATTGGGGCCAAGTCCCTTTACAAGTTTATATTGTTGAATCAGTGATAACAAAACCAGACCTTAGGAATCTTCCCTATTCACATGGGGTATGCTAATATCCAGTTGGTCAGTTTCATCATGCATTTCCAGGAGGTATAACAGAGGAACTGGCCTGTGCTGAAATGCCCCTGTATGTCATGTGCAACAGATATGTTAGGAGAGTTACATATGGACACCTTCAGGTGGCAATTTTGTATTATTTTTCTACCAAATTGATTGTATTTTAGGCTAAAAATCATTTTTTGCAATTGGTTTTCATTTGAAAACATTTGCACTTCTTGACTTCTATAGCCTATTGTTGCTCTATCTATAACAGGCTATATAATGAGGTAACAGAGAATCCTTCAGTTCGCTTGTTCTGACCACAGAGTTTATAATGTTCATCTTGGCTGCGTTCAGTTGAATTATGGTCACAAAGTTCAGCTCAACATTCCCCTGGTTATAAATCAACTGAGAGGAGCTCAGAAGAAGTTTGATAAAAGTTAGAACTCTTCCATCAGATGATCTCACAGATTCTCAGATAAATCATTTTACAATTAGCAATAGACTGTGCAAAACAAAAGGCTATAAAGGGCAAACGGTGCAACATTTTTTAATTAAACTCCATTGAAATAATTTGTTGCCAGAAATGTATGTATTTAAAGTGAATAATTCAGCTGTTTTTTGCTATGTAATCCAAAAGCAGCATGAAGTAGGGCCTGAGACACTGATTTCAGGATGTGTCACTTATTAGGCTGTGTTCTGTTGTTTCAGTACAATGAGTGTTTTATCAGCAAGAGATTATCACTGCCGGTCTAAGTGTCCCCGTGCATCCTCGTCCAACTCTGCTCCCACCACTGATTATCAGCTTACTATCAATATGAAATGTACACAGAATGCTTCTAATCAGGGGTGTGGTCGGAGTTTGCCTTCTAATATTTCTATGTTTAAAAGCTGATTTGTATTACAACTGCTGCACCCAGTAAACTAAGTGATACATTGTTGCATTCAGGGTCTCTTTCTCTACATTATGCTGCTTTTAGTGATGAGCGAACGTGTTCGGATAAGGTGGTATACAAGAATTCTTGGGTTTTATCTGAGGAATAATATGATCGAGTCCCCGTGGCTGCATGTCTCACTGCTGTTAGACAACCTACAGGGATTGTCTGTTTATTAGGCTATCCCTGCATGTGTTGCGGTTGTCTAACAGCAGCGAGACATGCAGCCGCGGGGACTTGAACAAATTATTTGAGTGCGCCAAAGAGACTGATAGAACCCGAGCGTGCCAGAATAACATCTTATCTGAGCATGTTCTTTCATCACTAGCTGCTTTCAAGTTGAGGTAGCGGAAACCTGCTGACAGATTCCCATTTAAGTAATAAACTTAAAAATGGCCCCATAAGCTGTCAATTCACTTGAATAGTAAGTTGCTTGTATATGGAAGTTTTCTCAAAAAATGTCCATGCAAATGGTTTATGGCGCTTCAAAACAGTATATAGCACAATACGGACTTACATTCAAAATAGCCGAGAGAAGAGGACCATATATAGACAAAACCAATATAAAACTTTATTCAAAACATATATTAAAATACAATTTAAGACAAAGTGTCCAGCGGAGTGGGGGGGGGGCTGATCCTATCACACCATATATAAGTTATGCTTTATATGCAATATTGCATTGTAATCAAGATATATAGCAAGGGTCTATAATCTATCCTATGGGTACATAGCGTTAAATTACCACAAATAAATCCAATGTTGATATGACTACAATTGTTATATCAATAACATGGGCGCTGTGAGTTGTGCCTATTAAATTAGAGAGTTCAACAAATACCAATATTAATAAAAACCTGCAACTGAGTTCCTTATTCTCCTAAGATTGTACCTTAGGGCCAAAAATACATATATACAGTACAGACCAAAAGTTTGGACACACCTCATTCAATGATGTTTCTGTATTTTCATGACTATGAAAATTGTAGAATCACACTGAAGGCATCAAAACTATGAATTAGCACATGTGGAATTATACATTACACTTTACAAAAAAGTGTAAAACAACTGAAAATATGTCTTATATTCTAGGTTCTTCAAAGTAGCCACCTTTTGCTTTGATTACTGCTTTGCACGCAGAAAAGGTGAATGGATGGACTCTACATGCCTGGTTCCCACCGTGAAGCATGGAGGAGGAGTGTGATGGTGTGGGGGTGCTTTGCTGGTGACACTGTTGGGGATTTATTCAAAATTGAAGGCATATGAACCAGCATGGCTACCACAGAATCTTGCAGCAGCATGCTATTCCATCCGGTTTGCGTTTAGTTGGACCATCATTTATTTTTCAACAGGACAATGACCCCAAACACACCTCCAGGCTGTGTAAGGGCTATTTGACCAAGAAGGAGATTGTTGGGGTGCTACGCCAGATGACCTGGCCTCCACAGTCACCAGACCTGAACCCAATCGAGATGGTTTGGGTTGAGCTGGACCGCTCACCGCTTCAATTTTGAATAAATCCCCAACAGTGTCACCAGCAAAGCACCCCCACACCATCACACCACCTCCTCCATGCTTCACGGTGGGAACCAGGCATGTAGAGTCCATCCATTCACCTTTTCTGCATGCAAAGCAGTAATCAAAGCAAAAGGTGGCTACTTTGAAGAACCTAGAATATAAGACATATTTTCAGTTGTTTAACACTTTTTTGTAAATGTGTTAATTCATAGTTTTGATGCCTTCAGTGTGATTCTACAATTTTCATAGTCATGAAAATACAGAAAAATCTTTGAATGAGAAGGTGTGTCCAAACTTTTGGTCTGTACTGTATATAAATATAAAGTATCCCCTGTAAGAGAATACAATTGCATTGCAGCATTAGTAAGTTGGTTGCAGGTATATTTATACAAAAGAAAAGGTTATGAGGCACAATACCTTGATAGTAAAGACAGCGAACCACAATTGTAAATTAGGGATAGGCCAGGTGCTCCCCCCTGCACCCGACGCGCGTTTCGCCAGAGCTTCTTCGGGGGGGGGGGGGGGTGATGGCTATGTACCCATAGGATAGATTATATCTTGATTATAGTGCAATTTTGCATATAAAGCATAACTTATATATGGTGTGATAGGATCAGGCCCCCCCTGCTTGACACTTTGTCTTAAATTGTTCTTGTGCCTTATTTTATCTAATATATAAAGCTGAATGTATGTATGTGTGTATGTATGTGGGTATGTTTGTCCGGGATTGGAATCCGCACCGTCGCACTTACGGGCATGAAATTTTGCACGCCCGCACGTCTCGACCCCGAAAGCGTCCTAGGCTATGTTTTGAATCAAAATTTTAACCCCGCGCGTTCCAAATCGCCAAACAATTTTGGCCCTATCTACATAATGGGGAGAAAGCTGAATGCTTGTGTGTATGTCCGGCATAGGAATCTGCATTTACGGGCATGAAATTTTGCACACCCGCACGTCTCGACCCCGGGAGCGTCATAGGCTAGGTTTTGAGTCGAAATTTTAACCCCGCGCATTCCAAATTGGCAAATAATTTTGGCCCGGGATAGGAATCTGCACCGTTGTACTTACGGGCATGAAATTTTGCATGCCCGCACATCTCAACCCCAGGAGCATCATAGGCTATGTGTTGAATGGAAATTTTAACCCCCGCACGTTCCAAATCGCCAAACAATTTTGGCCCTATCTACATAATGGGGAGAAAGCTGAATGCTTGTGTGTATGTCCGGCATAGGAATCTGCATTTACGGGCATGAAATTTTGCACACCCGCACGTCTCGACCCCAGGAGCGTCATAGGCTAGGTTTTGAGTCGAAATTTTAACCCCGCGCATTCCAAATCGGCAAATAATTTTGGCCCGGGATAGGAATCTGCACCGTTGTACTTACGGGCATGAAATTTTGCATGCCCGCACATCTCAACCCCAGGAGCATCATAGGCTATGTGTTGAATGGAAATTTTAACCCCCGCACGTTTTGGTGTGTGATTTTTATGTGCAGAATAAATTTTTGTTAACATAGTTTATTTTGTTACAGCTAACAGCAGTTATTAATTAACCCGGGCGAAGCCGGGTACTACAGCTAGTATTTCAATATATTTTTTGAATAAAGCTTTCTATTGGTTTTATCTATATATGGTCCTCTTCTCTCGGCTATTTTGAATGTAAGTCCGTATTGTTGTATACGGAAGTTGTAAGATGATTTGTGGTCTGACATACCCCACCTGGTATGAGTAGTTGTAGGTCATTTTTATGACCTTTTCTGTACATCTCTTTACATTGAAAGTCATCACTGGGGTCTGTTTTTAGGCTTTTGGGGATGAAAATGTGCAGATTTAGTATTGAAATACTCACTGGACACGTTTCACATTTCACACTTAGCTCTGGCTTGTGGAGCCCCATCAGCAGTCCGACCAGTCCTGATTATGTTGCACTCAATTCATTCTCTGCTTTTGGACCAAGTAATTCCTTCAACTTAACAGGAGGTGAGTTCATTAATACCAGTACTGTATCACAATTGTTGCGATTTCATGATTTTTAATATATAAAGCATCAGGTAATCCATCTGTACAGAAATCCTTTATTGTTGCATGCATTTATTTATGACAAATATTAATTAAAGAGAAACTTTAGGCTTTGTTCAATCTAGCATCAAATTGTCAGGGCTGCCACATTTACTGCATGCATGATGGATGCCATTTACTTATAACGGGCACCTCTGAATAGAATAAAAAAAAAGAGATTGCAAGTGTGAACCGACCCTTACAGGGGTTTTCAATGTTTAAAAAAAAAAAGTGGTCCCCAAATTATACAATTCATGTAAAACAACAAAATCATATTATATTCGACCTTTGGGCACAGCGTCTCATGGCGTTTATTGGCTGGATTGGTGATGGGAACTGCCAGCATGACTCTGCTGCACCCAAAACACTGAGACTGCAGCTATGGCAGAGCGCTGGAACTTGGAAGGGCGAGTACAATCAGATTTTGTTATTTTGGCGTAATTCTATTATTTGGAGACCAAAAGTAGAAAACCCAGGTAGATTGATAAATATTAAATCTCGATTTTAATATATATTTTTTTATAAATCAAAACGGTTTTGGGTGGCCATATTATTTTGGGATGGTAAACAGACTGATCAGTCATTAAAAGTATTTGAATGTTTTATAAAGTGTCTGTAAGCATATAATGTAGCTAATCTGTTTGCCGTATACTATAGTCCATCAGTGCTCTTTGTTATTAAATGATATTGACAGTAAACATTAATATAGCGGTATATTGCCTCCTTGCAGCATTCACTAGTTGTTCCGCTGGTCTCTCCTTATACTTGTCTTTTTTTTCTCCTTACAGAAGTTTTTAGTAAGCTTTCTTTTCCCAGAAACACATATGCCCAAGATTCTCAAAAGAAATGGACAGATTTTGAATCCACATCTTCAATCTGGGATCCTACTGCTACAGACTCTGTACCAACATGGCCTACTAGCACTGCATCTCCAACCCATGTAACCTCTGTGAGTATATAGTCCCTAGAACTTATATTTAGGGCTTTGGAAGTTTCTAGCCACACTGCAGCTCAACACAAAAATGTTACGACGAGCAAATGCAGAAATCCCCTTCAGTTTTTGCCACACACAGGATTTCAGAGCATGTCTCCTGCGGTACCGACCCGTGATGTACATTTTCATCATAGGTCACTAAGAAAAGTGAATGTATTGAGCGCTATAATTATTACACTGACCTAGCCGAAGACTTCTTAAAGATTCAGCTTAATCTGTCTTCTTAATCTGTCTGCTATGAGTGTTTCTTACTCGACGATCAATTTGAAGCAAACCTTTTGAAATTTCATAAACTTGTGAAACACCAATCAGAGCGATTTGTAATATTTCACCAATGAAATTTGGTGAAATATTACAATCCAGCCATGGCCGATGCTGCAATAGCATCTGCCATGGCTGGAGACCAAGATCCGACACCCCACCCCCCCCCCCCCCCACACACACACCGAGTGACGGCGGCGATCTGCCACCGATTGATGGCGGCGATCGGTCGCCGCCGTCACTATCTGCTCCCCTCCGGTCCGCTCCCCCCGCCTTCCGATCCCCCCCCAGGTACCTCCGGAGTCCCCATGTCCCTCCCGGCGTCTCTCATGCCCGGACCTTGGGCCCGCGCCCGCCGAATCTGCTGGCCGGCAGATTCATTCATGTATTGAAAGTACATTTTGATCACTGTGATAGACCCTATCACAGTGATCAAAATAAAAAATAGTAAATAAACCCCCCCTCCCCCTTTATCACCCCCATAGGTAGGGAACAATAATAAAATAAAGAAAATATATATTTTTTTTCCATTAGGGTTAGAATTATGGTTAGGGTTAGGTTAGCGTTAGGGTTAGCATTAGGGTTAGGGTTGGTATTAGGGTTAGGGTTGCAATTAGGGTTGGGGTCAGAATTAGGGTTCGGGTTAGAATGAGGGTTCGGGTTAGAATTAGGGTTAAGATTAGGGTTAGGGAAGCGTTGGGATTAGGGTTGAGATTAGGGTTATGCTTGTGGTTAGGGTTATGGTTGGGATTAGGGTTATGGGTGTGTTGGGGGTTAGGGTTGGGATTAGGGTTAGGGATGTGTTGGGGTTAGGGTTGGAATTAGGGTTAGGGGTGTGTTGGGGTTAGGGTTGGAGTTAGAATTGAAGGGTTTCCGTGGTTTAGGCACATCAAGGGGTCTCCAAACGTGACATGGTTCCACCATTGATTCCAGCCAATTTTGCGTTCAAAAAGTCAAACGGTGATCCCTCCCTTCCAAGCCCCGAAGTGTGCCCAAACAGTGGTTTACCCCAACATATGGGGTATCAGCGTACTCAGGAAAAATTGCACTACAACTTTGGGGGTCTAATTTCTCCTGTTACCCTTGGGAAAATAAAAAATTGGGGGCTAAAATTTATTTTTGTGTAAAATTTATTTTTTTTATTTTCACGGCTCTGCATTACAAACTTCTGTGAAGCACTTGGGGGTTCAAAGTGCTCACCACACATCTAGATAAGTTCCTTGGGGGGTCTAGTTTCCAAAATGGGGTAATTTGTGGGGGTTTCCACTGTTTAGGCACATCAGGGACTCTGCAACCTTAACATGACGCCGCTGACCATTCCATCAAAGTCTGCATTTCAAAACTTCACTACTTCCCTTCCGAGCCCCGACTTGTGCCCAAACAGTGGTTCCCCCCCCCACATATGGGGTACCAACGTTTTCAGGACAAACTGGACAACAGCTTTTGGGGTCCAAGTTCTCCTGTTACCCTTGTGAAAATAAAAAAATGCGGGCTAAAAATCATTTTTTCAGGAAAAAAAAAGATTTTTTATTTTCACAGCTCTGCGTTATAAATTTTTGTGAAGCACTTGGGAGTTCAAAGTGCTCACCACACATCTATTTAAGTTCCTTTGGGGGTCTAGATTCCAAAATGGGGTCACTTGTGGGGCTCTCCAAGCGCGACGTAACACCCGCAGACCATTCTATCAAAGTCTGCATTACAAAAAGTCACTACTTCTCTTCCGAGCCTTGACATGTGCTCACACAGTAGTATTCTCCCACATATGGGGTATCAGCGTACTTGGGACAAATTGGACAAAAACTTTTGGGGTCCAATTTCTCCTGTTACCCTTGGAAAAATAAAAAATTGGGGACTAAAAGATCATGTTTGTGGAAAAAATGATTTTTTTATTTTCACGCTTGGGTGTTATAAATTTTAGTGAAACACCTGGGGGTTCAAAGTTCTCACCACACATCTAGATAAGTTCCTTTAGGGGTCTAAATTCCAAAATGGTGTCATTTGTGGGGGGTTTCCACTGTTTAGGCACATCAGGGGCTCTCCAAACGCGACATGGCGTCCAGGCAATTCTGCTTTGAAAAAGTCAAACGGCGCTCCTTCCCTTCCAAGCTCTGCCATGCACCTAAACAGTGGTTTACCCCACATATGGGGTATCAGCGTACTCAGGACAAATTGCACAATAACTTTTGGAGTCTTGTTACCCTTGGGAAAATAAAAATTGGGGTGAAAAGATCATTTTTGTGGAAAAAATATGATTTTTTAATTTTACGGCTCTACGTTATAAACTTGTGTGAAGCACTTGGGGGTTCAAAGTGCTCACAACAGATCTAGATTAGTTCCTTAGGGGGTCTAGTTTCTAAAATGGGGTCACTTGTAGGGGGTTTCCACTGTTAGGCACATCAGGGGCTCTCAAACGCGACATGGCATCCAATCTCGATTCCAGCCAATTTTGGTTTGAAAAAGTCAAATGGCGCTCCTTCCTTTCCGAGCCCTGCCGTGCTCCCAAACAGTATTTCTCCCCCACATATGGGGTATCAGCGTACTCAGGACAAATTGGACAGCAACTTTTGGGGTCCAATTTCCTTGGAAAAAATCAAAAATTTGGGACTAAAAGATCATTTTTGTGGATTTTTTTTTTTCACACCCAGGCATTATAAACATTAGTGAAACACTTGGGGGTTCAAAGTGCTCACAACAGATCTAGATAAGTTCCTTAGGGGGTCTAGTTTCCAAAATGGGGTCATTTGTGGGGGGTTTCCACTGTTTAGGGCATCAGGGGCTCTCCAACCACGACATGGTGTCCAATCTCAATTCCAGCCAATTTTGGTTTGAAAAAGTCAAACGGCGCTCCTCCCCTTCCGAGCCCTGCCGTGCACCCAGACAGTGGTTTTCCCCCACATATGGGGTATCGGTGTACTCAGGAGAAAATGCAAAACAACTTTATCTGTCCCTTTTCTCCTTTTACCCTTGTAAAAATAAAAAAATTGTTTGTAAAAGATCATTTTTGTGACTATACTTCCACGTTGCCTCAGCTCCTGTGAAGCACCTAAAGGGTTAATAAACTTCTTGAATTTGGTTTTGATCCGCTTGAGGGGTGCAGTTTTTAGAATGGTGTCACTTTTGGGTATTTTCAGACATATAGACCCCTCAAACTGACTGCAAATGTGAGGTGGTCCCTAAAAAAATGGTTTTGTAAATTTTGTTGTAAAAATGAGAAATCGCTGGTCAACTTTTAACCCTTATAACTTCCTAGCAAAAAAAAATTTTGTTTCCAAAATTGTGGTGATGTAAAGTAGACATGTGGGAAATGTTATTTATTAACTATTTTGTGTCACATAATTTTCTGGTTTAACGGAATAAAAATTAAAAATTTGAAAATTGCAAAATTTTCTAAATTTTCGCCAAATTTCCGATTTTTTTCACAAATAAACGCAAAAATTATTGACCTAAATTTACCACTGACATGAAGCCCAATATGTCACGAAAAAACAGTCTCAGAATCGCTAGGATCCGTTGAAGCGTTCCTGAGTTATTACCTCATAAAGGGACACTGGTCAGAATTGCAAAAAATGGCCAGGTCTTTAAGGTCAAAATAGGCTGGGTTATGAAGGGGTTAAAATTCACGTACCCCATTTTTTTGCCCAGGTGGCCAGCTTCACCTCGAAAAAAAATACAGATAGGGCTGAATAAAGCAGAGGAGAGGAATCTCCCTGTATATCACTTGTGTAGTGTGTGAAAGAATTGGGGGAAATCTAAAAGTGATGTAAGCACATAGGGAGGAGAGTTTTTAAGTATTGCATTTGACCATTTCCTTCAGACAGGTTAACATGTAGCTGTCATCACCAGAGATCACATTACTCTTGTGCTGCCAGCTTCATGACTTGCTGTGCAGCGCTTGAACGCTGCGGCTCTACTTCAGTTTCAGTCACAAGGTTGCTGTCATTCCACAGATGGTGGCTTATGTACACTTTAGAAATCCTGCGTAGACCTGACAGATGGAGGCAGCTGCTGTCAAAAATTCCCTTCCCTTGCTTGTAACAGTGTACTAACTAGTTTGATACAGTGGTGCATGAAAGTATGTGAACCCATCCAAATTCTCCATTTTTCTGCATAAATTTGACCTAAAAGTACATCAGTTTTTTACACAAATGCTAAAAATAGATGAGGAGAGCCAAATAAAACCAAGGAGTTTAAAAATATTAGACTTTGGATCATTTTTCTTAATAAAAAAAAAAAAATGACTGTCGCATTTCTGTGAGCAGCAAAAGTATGTGAACCTTTGCTTTCAGTGTCTGGTGTGGCACCTTGTGCAGCCCCCCACGACATGCATCTAAATGTTTTTGTGAAATATTAATTAGTCCCGCACATCGGCTTTAAGGAATTTTAGCCCATTTCTCAATGCTGGTGCCCTGCGTTTGACTTGACAGTGTGGATGTTGCTACGATAGAAGCATTGCTGTGCAGCGTCTGTAGGTGGAATTAAAGTACAACTATAGTGTGTGCACAGTGATATATGTGCTGCACAATAGTAGTCTGTTTAGCCACAGAGGGGGCATGCCAGGGAACTGTGAGTGACTGAAGTCTAAGGCCTCTTTCACACTTCAGTCGTGCGACGTCAGTCAAAATCCGCCAAAGTGTGAAAAAAGCGGATCCGTCATTTTTTTTTTTTTTGGCAGATCCGCTTTTTTCCCATTGACTTGCATTAGTGGTGGATTTTGACATATGGTCGTCCGTTAGGTCCATTTTTTGACGGATCCGCCAAAAATTTGGCGTCCGCCGTTTTTGAAAAACGTCCAATGCAACGTTTTTCTGTCCGCCAAAATGGTGGACTATGGCAGATTCGTCAAAAAACGGATGACCATCCGCTAGCGGATCCGTTGCTCCCATAGAAAATCCATTAAAATGCCCAGAACACTGTACGGCAGTGGTCCCCAACCTTTTTTGCACCCTGGACCGGCTTCAAGCAAGACCATTCTTCCATGGCCCGGCAGGGCGGGGATGGAGGTGTGGCAGGGGTGGGGCTTTGGTCATAAGGGGGCGGGGCTATGGACGGGGTTGTAGTTTAGTAGTAGTGCATTCTTATCATTCTTATCTTATATACAAGGCTCTGCTCCCACCCTCTTATACATGGCTCCGCTCCCACCCTATATACAAGGCTCTGCTCCCACCCTCTTATACATGGCTCTGCACCCTCCCTGTATACAAGGCTCCGCTCCCACCCTCTTATACATGGCTCCGCTCCCACTATGGCTCTGCTCCCACCCTCGTATACATGGCTCCGCTCCCACCCTATATACATGGCTCCTCTTCCACCCTATATACAAGGCTCTGCTCCCACCCTCTTATACATGGCTCTGCACCCTCCCTGTATACAAGGCTCCGCTCCCACCCTCTTATACATGGCTCCGCTCCCACTATGGCTCTGCTCCCACCCTCGTATACATGGCTCCGCTCCCACCCTATATACATGGCTCTGCACCCTCCCTGTATACAAGGCTCCTCTCCCACCCTATATACATGGCTCCTCTCCCACCCTATATACATGGCTCCTCTCCCACCCTATATACATGGCTCCTCTCCCACCCTATATACATTGCTCCGCTCCCACCCTATATACATGGCTCCTCTCCCACCCTATATACATGGCTCCGCTCCCACCCATATACATGTCTTCTCTCCCACCCTATATACATGGCTCCTCTCCCACCCTATGTACATGGCTCCGCTCCCACTATGGCTCCGCTCCCACCCTATTACATTTCTCCGCTCGCACCCTATATACATGGCTCCGCTCCCACCCTATATACATGGCTCCTCTCCCACCCTATATACATGGCTCCTCTCCCACCCTATATACATGGCTCCTCTCCCACCCTATATACATGGCTCCTCTCCCACCCTATATACATGGCTCCGCTCCCACCCTATATACATGGCTCCTCTCCCACCCTATATACATGGCTCCGCTCCCACCCTTATATACATTTCTCCGCTCGCACCCTATATACATGGCTCCGCTCCCACCCTATATACATGGCTCCTCTCCCACCCCATATACATGTCTTCTCTCCCACCCTATATACATGGCTCCTCTCCCACCCTATGTACATGGCTCCGCTCCCACTATGGCTCCGCTCCCACCCTATATACATTTCTCCGCTCGCACCCTATATACATGGCTCCGCTCCCACCCTATATACATGGCTCCTCTCCCACCCTATATACATGGCTCCTCTCCCACCCTATATACATGGCTCCTCTCCCACCCTATATACATGGCTCCTCTCCCACCCTATATACATGCTCCGCTCCCACCCTATATACATGGCTCCTCTCCCACCCTATGTACATGGCTCCGCTCCCACTATGGCTCCGCTCCCACCCTATATACATGGCTCCGCTCCCACCCTATATACATGGCTCTTCTCCCACCCTATATACATGGCTCCTCTCCCACCCTATATACATGGCTCCTCTCCCACCCTATATACATGGCTCCGCTCCCACCCTATGTACATGGCTCCGCTCGCACCCTATATACATGGCTCCGCTCCCACCCTATATACATGGCTCCTCTCCCACCCTATATACATGGCTCCTCTCCCACCCTATATACATGGCTCCTCTCCCACCCTATATACATGGCTCCTCTCCCACCCTATATACATGGCTCCTCTCCCACCCTGTATACAAGGCTCCGCTCCCACTATGGCTCCGCACCCTCCCTTGTATACAAGGCTCCTCTCCCACCCTATATACATGGCTCTGCTCCCACCCTATATACATGGCTCCTCTCCCACCCTATATACATGGCTCCTCTCCCACCCTATATACATGGCTCCTCTCCCACCCTATATACATGGCTCCTCTCCCACCCTGTATACAAGGCTCCGCTCCCACTATGGCTCCGCACCCTCCCTTGTATACAAGGCTCCTCTCCCACCCTCTCCTGGGCTCCCCCGTCATCCCTGTCATACTTACCCTCCTCGCTCCGTCGCTGGACTTCCCAGCATCCCTGTCGGCGCCGGCAGCTTCCTCCTTTGCGGTGCGGTCACGTAGTACCGCTCATTAAGGGCATGAATATGGATGGCACGCCTATGGGAGTGGCGTCGCGTCCATATTCATGCCCTTAATGAGCGGTATACGTCACCGCTCAGCGCTGGATGAAGCTGACACGGCCGGGACAGGGATCGCAGCGGCGGAAGGTGAGTATCGATGATGGAGCCGGCGACTGTAGCTGTCGCTACAGCCGCCGGCTCCATGTGGGTCCAGCGTTCTGTGCCGTGGCTCCGCGACCCGGCATCAGAACTGCTACGGCCCGGTGGTGGGCCGCGGACCGGCGGTTGGGGACCCCTGCTGTACGGGGTCTCTCTCTTTCTCTCAAAAGTTCATGGCGGATCTGTCAGAAAACGGATCCGTTTGCATCCGTTTTTCACCTTTTCTGGCGGATCCGCCATTTTCACACTTTGGCGGATTTTAACTGACGTCAAGCAACTAAAGTGTGAAAGAGGCCTAAGAAATGGAAGCTGTATAGTTTCCCATTGAGGATTCACTCAGAGATTCTGAAAAAGCCACAGAGGTTTTTAAATCGGAGTGCTTATGCAGACATGCATGGATCTTGGCCCCTCCTGTGATTTGTATATGCCTCCCAGCCCCTCCTGTGCTGTATATATGCCCTCTGCGTTTCCTGTGCTGTATATATATGCCCTCGGCGTTTCCTGTGCTGTATATATGCACTCGGCGTTTCCTATGCTGTATATATGCCCTCGGCGTTTCCTGTGCTGTATATATGCCCTCGGCGTTTCCTGTGCTGCATATATGCCCTCGGCGTTTCCTGTGCTGTATATATGCCCTCAAAGTCTCCTGTGCTGTATATATGCCCTCGGCGTTTCCTGTGCTGTATATATGCCCTCGGCGTTTCCTGTGCTGTTTATATGCCCCCAGCATCTCCTGTGCTATATATGTGCCCCACCATCTCCTGTGCTGTATATATGCACTCGGCGTTTCCTGTGCTGTATATATGCCCTCGGCGTTTCCTGTGCTGTATATATACCCTCGGCGTTTCCTGTGCTGTATATATGCCCTCGGCGTTTCCTGTGCTGCATATATGCCCTCGGCGTTTCCTGTGCTGTATATATGCCCTCAAAGTCTCCTGTGCTGTATATATGCCCTCGGCATTTCCTGTGCTGTATATATGCCCTCGGCGTTTCCTGTGCTGTATATATGCCCTCGGTGTTTCCTGTGCTGTATATATGCCCTCGGTGTTTCCTGTGCTGTATATATGCCCTCGGCGTTTCCTGTGCTGTATATATGCCCTCAAAGTCTCCTGTGCTGTTTATATGCCCCCAGCATCTCCTGTGCTATATATGTGCCCCACCATCTCCTGTGCTGTATATATGCACTCGGCGTTTCCTGTGCTGTATATATGCCCTCGGCGTTTCCTGTGCTGTATATATGCCCTCGGCGTTTCCTGTGCTGTATATATGCCCTCGGTGTTTCCTGTGCTGTATATATGCCCTCGGCGTTTCCTGTGCTGTTTATATGCCCTCGGCGTCTCCTGTGCTGTATATTTGCACTCGGCGTCTCCTGTGCTGAATATATGCCCTCGGCGTTTCCTGTGCTGTATATATGTGCCCCACCATCTCCTGTGCTGTATATATGTCCTGGTGTCTCCTGTGCTGTATATATGTGCCCCACCTTCTCCTGTGCTGTATATATGCCCTGGTGTCTCCTGTGCTGTATATATGCCCTCAACGTCTCCTGTGCTGTATATATGCCCTCAGCGTCTCCTGTGCTGTATATATGCCCTGGTGTCTCCTGTGCTGTATATATGCCCTCAGCGTCTCCTGTGCTGTATATATGCCCCCAGCATCTCCTGTGCTATATATGTGCCCCACCATCTCCTGTGCTGTATATATGCCCTGGTGTCTCCTGTGCTGTATATATGTGCCCCACCTTCTCCTGTGCTGTATATATGCCCTGGTGTCTCCTGTGCTGTATATATGCCCTCGGCGTCTCCTGTGCCGTATATATGCCCTGGTGTCTCCTGTGCAGTATATATGCCCTGGTGTCTCCTGTGATGTGTATATATATATATATATGCCCCTGGTGTCTCCTGTGCTGTATATATGCCCTGGTGTCTCCTGTGATGTATATATGCCCTGGTGTCTCCTGTGCAGTATATATGCCCCTGGTGTCTCCTGTGCTGTATATATGCCCTGGTGTCTCCTGTGCAGTATATATGCCCCTGGTGTCTCCTGTGCTGTATATATGCCCCTGGTGTCTCCTGTGCAGTATATATGCCCTGGTGTCTCCTGTGCAGTATATATGCCCTGGTGTGTCCTGTGCAGTATATATGCCCTGGTATCTCCTGTGATGTATATATGCCCCTGGTGTCTCCTGTGCAGTATATATGCCCTGGTGTCTCCTGTGATGTATATATGCCCCTGGTGTCTCCTGTGCAGTATATATGCCCTGGTGTCTCCTGTGCAGTATATATGCCCCTGGTGTCTCCTGTGCTGTATATATGCCCTGGTGTCTCCTGTGCTGTATATATGCCCTGGTGTCTCCTGTGCAGTATATATGCCCTGGTGTCTCCTGTGCTGTATATATGCCCTGGTGTCTCCTGTGCTGTATATATGCCCTGGTGTCTCCTGTGCAGTATATATGCCCCTGGTGTCTCCTGTGCAGTATATATGCCCCTAGCGTCTCCTGTGTTGTATATATTCCCTGGTGTCTCCTGTGCAGTATATATGCCCTCGGCATGTCCTCATGTATATGTGTGTTTTATGCCCCCCAGCATCTCCTTTGCTGAATATATGCCCCCAGCATCTCATGTGCTGTATATATATCCTGGTGTCTCCTGGGCTCTATAAATGCCCTGGTGTCTCCTGTTCTCTATAAATGCCCTGGTGTCTCCTATGTATATATGCCCCCAGCATCTCATGTGCTGTATATATGCCGTGGTGTCTCCTGCATTGTATATATGCTTCTTAGGCATGTATGATGCTGTTGAGTTCGGGTTGTGAGACACACGGATAGTCCGTGTATTGCTGTCCGCGCTCGGACCCAGATCTACGGACGTCTGCATGAGCCACGACTGACTTTGCAAAGGCGCTCAAACAAGTTTAACATCATACTAGGACATACTACCCCTTGATCAATTGACCCGTTAGTAGAATATGTAGCGCAAAGCATGGAAATGCAAAGTTATTGTCAAGTCGAACTATATGGTTTTTATGTTTTTCTATTAGGTCACATTTAATCGGATAAGATTTGGAGACTTTGAGGGTTTATTGTGTGTGAGTATACCTTTTAAGAGGCAGACGCTGGCTGCATTATAAGTTTGCTATCTTGTATGGAGCGGGCTCAGTTCATAAATTGCCCCAGATTCCCTCCCACCCCCCATATCTGTCATACATGTATAGCGGATGTAATGAAGGTATTGAAAATATGAATGATTTGTTGATATGTCAACAATAAAAGTTCTCATACCGCAGGAGTGCTGGACTGCATTTTTCCTGTATGATTTCACTTCTACTTTCTTGGTTTGCTGGTGATGTAATAGTGCTGCCTATTTTTAGTCCATATTCCACGATTTGAGGAGCCAATAATGTGTTTTGTCTCTATTATTTGTATGCATTCTTGATAGAGAAGTCTGACATATTGTGTTTTTTTTTTCCTTTCTTGACTCTTTACAGTCCATTCTGGGAAACTCTGCCAGCCTGTGGGCTCCAACAGTCCCATTCAGCAGTTCCATTTGGTCCAGTAATCCGAGTACCACCCTTCCATATACCACTCCAGCAAACCCATTACCTGGAATTGATTTAATTGGAGGCGATAGCACTTGTCCCACATCCAGCACGACATCAGCTTCTGCTTCGCACAGCTCTGAAAACTTGCCTGGCCAAACATTCGACCCTTGGACTATATGGAGCCCAACGATTGGAAGAAGAAGTTCAGATCCCTGGTCCAACTCCCACTATCAACCTGAGAACTGATGATCAACCTGAAATGTAACCCTGATATTAAAAGTGTTACTGCTTCAAAATCTGCCAATTATTTCTGAAGGCGTTCTCCCCTTTTTTTCTATCAGTTGTCTGCTTTTGGCTGTTTTATTTATTTTTTTAAACCCCAAATTAGAATCTTGTACAGAATTTCCAACTCTTTTCTTTAAATTCAATTCCAAAAAACATTTATTATGTTCTTTTCCTAGAATAACATACAATTGGACAAGCATACAAAAAGAATGTCAGGAAAAACCATGAATAGAATGGGTACAAATTGCCCCCACTTCATCATTTTATTTATTTTGCATACGTGCCACAAAGCAGCCCTCTGTTCAAACATATCGTAGCCCTCGAAATGAGAGGACTAATGAGTTTTCTAAAAGACAATTTCTTTGTGTTATGTTTCTAGTAAAACGAAGATGTATGTGCATACATCTCAATCCTCGCTATAAGTCTGATGGCCATTTAAACACAAGCTGTTTTTGTATTAACTCATGAACAAAAGCTAAATACCGCCAGGAGCACTGTGAATGCTCAGTTTGGGCTGCTCAGCGCTTTTCCCTGAACTTTCGGTTCTTTATCATGCATTTTATTTTAAAAGGAAAAGGGAAAAAAAGAAAAAAAAAGTTTAATTTTACAATGCTCCTTGTAAAATCCTGTGTGCAAAAACAGGATTTGTTGAGCAATTCATACAACTTTGAGTTGTAACGTAAATAAAAAGGCACTTTTTCAATTAATGGCTTTGTGTTTTAATTACTTTTCCTTACACTGATAAGGACTTTCCAGGAATAAGTTCCTTTAGGCTATGTTCACACGTTGCGTTTTTGCTGCTTTTTTTATGCAAATTTTACGCTGGGTTTTATAGTACCAGCAAAGTCCTGCACACACACTTTTTCGTGACTGATTTGGAAAACTGCGTTTTTGCTAATTGCAGCATGTCACTTCTTTCAGAGTCTTTGCAACTTTATTTCACCCATAGAAAACAATATGCAAGTGCAAAAACACAGCAAAAAACACAGGTATCAGATTTTTGCACCAAAAACGCAGCAAAAAGTAAGGAAGTTAAATCAGACTTTTTTTGGGCCACTAAACGTTATCAACATACACAAGAGACAACAAAAATGCAGCATAAAACGCAACGTGTGAGCATATTTTCTCCTACCACAAGCCACTAAGCTAAAGAAACTTATTCCTGGAAAACCCTTTAAAGAAACTTCCCCGGTGTTGGGTTGTAAAAATATGTTCTTTTCTGATATATGGTCTTATAAGATTGTTTAGGAATGTGGGTTATCGCATGAAGACAGACGCTGTTCATTTTCCATATTAGGAGGTCTAAATGAGCTTTTTTTATTGTCCTACCTATCCCAGATTTGTCCTCCTTTACCCTTTCTCCTTTACATTTGTTTTGTCAGTTTAAGACCTTAATGGGAGAGAGTCATCAGAAAATATCCCACTGTTTAAATAAGTTTTTTATGTGATAAGTTTAAATATTTATTTTTCCCTCCATATCATGATCTATATTTTTATATTATTTTTACACTGGTCACTGGAGCGATCCTAGACTCCTACTTCCTGTTCTTTCAGGAAATCCACATGTACATTAGCAGTGATAGGATGACTATGACCCTGTCTATTGAAGCATCTCAAGGGTATGTGCAAAGATCATTTTGAAGGAAGGGGGGGAGCACTGATATCCCCTATTGTGAATGGTGGACCCTGTGTTATCAGCTGCGTATTGAGGTGTCGTGTCGTCATAACCCTGCCTGAGATGATAAAGAAACTTCTAAAAAGTCTTCTGAAGAAAAAAAAAATAGGAAGTAGGAGTCTAAAATATCCTTAGTTGTTAGTGAGAAAATTGCAATTTTCTTTACATTTTAAACCATATAACACCCAAACTTTATTTAAACAATAGGTTATTTTCTGATTATACACTGCTCAAAAAAATAAAGGGAACACTTAAACAACAGAATATAACTCCAAGTGAATCAAACTTCTGTGAAATCAAACTGTCCCCTTAGGAAGCAACACTGATTGACAATCAATTTCACATGCTGTTGTGCAAATGGAATAGACAACAGATGGAAATTATTGGCAATTATTAAGACACACTTAATAAAGGAGTGGTTCTGCAGGTGGGGACCACAGACCACATCTCACTACCAATGCTTTCTGGCTGATGTTTTGGTCACTTCTGAAAGTTGGTTGTTTTTTCACACTCGTGGTAGCATGAGACGGACTCTACAACCCACACAAGTGGCTCAGGTAGTGCAGCTCATCCAGGATGGCACATCAATGCGAGCTGTGGCAAGAAGGTTTGCTGTGTCTGTCAGCGTAGTGTCCAGAGGCTGGAGGCGCTACCAGGAGACAGGCCAAAAGAAAAGAAAAGCTTCAACATAGACGAAGGTATCATTATTTATGCAGATATAGACCAATTAGTCAGAGAATAATAGTACATGATGATACCAAAATCATAGGGACTAATAGTGGACTAGTCGCCAATCAACATGAAGAAAAAACGCACCAAGAAAAATTGCGACAGGGCAGCCCAAAGTCTAATAAAAATTATAAATGTTTATTGTAGCTTTAAGAACAGGTAAACAAGGTGAAACAATCCAAAGTGCATATGTGCAGTACGGATAGTATGGGACACGGAAATGCTGCTTAAGCAATTATAATAGTATAATCGTATCAATAATTAGTACAAACGTACATATCATATTATAGACAAAAATATTCCCACAGATATTTATGCCCACAAATGGCCTGGTCCCCTAATACAGCGCAGTAGATTGGTCACATATAGTAGATAGTATAATGGTCTCTCAGATCGCCATAGTAAAAATCAAGAGAACATACCACTTCAGATGTACAGGGACCACCCGGGAGGCCAAGATGACGGGGAAAAAGCACGTCCGCGTCACCCCGACGCGCGTTTCGGCAACAGCCTTCGTCAGGGGGCAGGAGACAGGGCAGTACACCAGGAGACGTGGAGGGGGCCATAGGAGGGCAACAACCCAGCAGCAGGACGCTACCTTCACCTTTGTGCAAGGAGGAAGAAGAGGAGCACTGCCAGCGCCCTGCAAAATGACCTCCAGCAGGCTACAAATGTGCATGTGTCTGCACAAACGGTTAGAAACAGTCTCCATGAGGATGGTCTGAGTGCCCAACGTCCACAGATGGGGGTTGTGCTCACAGCCCAACACTGCAGGACGCTTCGCATTTGCCACAGAACACCAGGATTGGCAAATTCGCCACTGACGCCCTGTGCTCTTCACAGATGAAAGCAGGTTCACACTGAGCACATGTGACAAGAGTCTGGAGATGCCATGGAGATCGATCTCCTGCCTGCAACATCCTTCAGCATGACCGGTTTGGCAGTGGGTCAGTAATGGTGTGGGGTGGCATTTCTTTGGAGGGCCGCACAGCCCTCCATGTGCTCGCCAGAGGTAGCCTGCCTGCCATTAGGTACTGAGATGAGATCCTCAGACCCCTTGTGAGACCATATGCTGGTGTAGTTGGCCCTGGGTTCCTCCTAATGCAGGACAAAGCCAGACCTCATGTGGCTGGAGTGTGTCAGCTCCTGCAAGATGAAGGCTGACCCGCCTGTTCCCCAGACCTGAATCCGATTGAGCACATCTGGGACATTATGTATCGCTCCATCCACCACATCACAGACTGTCAAGGAGTTGGCGGATGCTTTAGTCCAGGTCTGGGAGGAGATCCCTCAGAAGACCATCCGCCGCCTCATCAGGAGCATGCCCAGGCGTTGTAGGGAGGTCATACAGGCACGTGGAGGCCACACACACTACTGAGCATCATTTTGACTTGTTTTAAGGACATTACATTCCACTTTAATTTTGTGGGTGACTCCAAATCCAGGCCTCTATTGGTTAATAAATTTGATTTCCATTAATGATTTTTGTGTGATTTTTTTTTTTTTGTCAGCACATTCAACTTTGTACAGAACAAAGTATTCAATGAGAATATTTCATTCATTCAGATCTAGGATGTGTCATTTGAGTGTTCATTTATTTTTTTGAGCAGTGTATATTCCCTTTATCAAATTGAGGAAACTGTCGGGGTAGACATATGGTTTTGTCCTAAAATAAATCAGTCTCTATTCTGTTACTTCTTTATAAAGTATTATACCTACTCACACACTCAGTCGTACATGCACAATAAAAATAGTGGACCCCACAAATTATATGCGCTAAATATGAACTTAGGGGTGCTACAATTGGCTGTGCCAAAAAAGTCAATTCAAATAAGCAGCTGCATAGAATAACTGCACACCCAAGCAAGGAAAACAATAAAACATGGATTTATTGAAGTGCTTAGACCGATTAGAAAGAATTAAAAAAAACATAAAGATAGTAACCATAAGTGGGGAAGACGACATAGTCCCAAGAAACATATTTTCAATATATATACAAATACGTACAAATAGACACCCCACCACTGAGGTATACAATTAATGTTCAGTATACAGAGAGCCACAATATTTATGTGAAGTATAGGCAGGATGAATTTGTGGTATATTAAGGATGAACCATGCATAATGTTCGACATACAAGATAGCAAGATAATATTGCCACCCTAAAATATGGGAACAAATGCCCAGAAAAAGTGGCTAGTACAATGGTTACCATATAGGGAGTTAAAGTGCAAAGTATCAATACATATAAAAATATACATGTCCAATATACCCACTGAATATAAAAAAGTGTCAAAATGACATAGAATATATCAAATTTACACAATAAGTAAATAATTGCATTGAAAGATATCACTAATACTGCAAAATCATGTATTTATATCAGAGGTGGGAACTTGGAGGATGATACATGTTTAATATAGCACCTTTAATAGAGAATATATCATTGTTCGGAAAGACACCATCCTGATAAAAATGTTATAGGAATTATAATAAGACATACATTCAGATAATGGTATAGTATACCCGATATGGAACCTTTACCCTATGCGTGTCGCTACCAGATGAAGCTTCGTCAGGGGTGTGACTAACAATAGGCCAATCTCATCCAATTAACAATCAATTTTTTATTTATATCAAAAGGAAACCAGTGACGTTCCTGGTAACAAACAACAACAAAAAAATAACAGTAGCAGCAACCAGAAAAAAATCCTATACTTACAAGATGCCGCATAAAGTACGATGGGTTTTAAGGCAAGTGGGGAGGAAGTGGGATGAAAAGACTCTACAGTCATGGCCAAAAGTTTTGAGAATGACACAAATATTATATTTTCACATGATCTGCTGCCTGTAGCGCCGCCATCAGCGTCCCTGTCCTCTCCCAAGCAGGGACGTCGCTCCTCTTACCCACGCTCGGCGTCCTCCCGCCCTGCTGGGGCTGCGCGCTCCTTCCCTGCCTCTGGACTTAGGCGCGCGCGCCCGCGCGCTCCCCCGCTCTTAAAGGGGCCGCGCGCATCTTTCAGAAAGGTCCCGGCCAATGCCGGTGGACTCCACCCTATATAAAGCACTCCCTCCTTAATGGAGGTGCCCGAGCAATGTTGTTGCACTGTTCACTACTCTGCTTCAGCCCTCAGGTTCCGTTGCCAGTTACCTGCCTGTTTCCTGCCAGTTTGCTGTCTGCTACCTGTCCGCTAGCCTACCTGGAGGCTTCATCGTCCGACAGTCTGCCCCCATCACCTGCCAGTCTGTCTATGGACCAGCCTGTCCGTTTATCTGCTGAGTTTCACCGGTTGCCAGTCTGCTAGCCTACCTGGAGGTTCGGCCGTCACAGGCGGTGACCATCGGCTATTCCAGAGACTCTCGTCTGCTCACTTGGGGGCGCTCATCTGCCATCTGCCTGCTAGCCTACCTGGAGGTTCGGCCGTCACAGGCGGTGACCATCGGCTATTCCAGAGACTCTCGCCTGCTCACTTGGGGGCGCTCATCTGTCTTCTGCCTGCTAGCCTACCAGGAGGCTCAACCATCTCAGGTCGTATATACCTGTCCATCCAGAGACTGCCCCAGTCACTTTCCGTGACTACCTGCCTGTCTATCCAGAGACTGCCCCGGTCACTTGCCGTGACTCCCTACCTGTCTATCCAGAGACTGCCCGGTCACTTGCCGTGACTACCTGCCTGTCTATCCAGAGACTGCCCCGGTCACTTGCCGTGACTACCTGCCTGTCTATCCAGAGACTGCCCGGTCACTTGCCGTGACTTCCTGTCCGTCTTCCCCGGGCGCAACCCGCTCCTTTACAAGGAACACCCCCTTGTATAATAGCTCAGAGGTTCCGCCTCCAGACCCGTTACAGTTTGCTCGGGCCATGGAACCCGGTGGCACCCAAACTCCCTCGCTCTCTGACCTGTGTCATGAACTGTCTCGTCAGAGGTCTCAACAGGAGTCCATCCTGGGTCACCTGCGGAACGTTAATTCCCGCCTGGACACTCTGACTACTTCACCAGCAACCACCGCTGGCGCCATGACTCGCAATCCGGCAGTTCCGCTGCTCACCAATTCCGTGGTTTCCGTTCCCGGACCTCGACTTTCAGCTCCTCGTTTTGGAGGCGACCCTGCTCTGGCTCGGGGTTTCATTAACCAGTGCACCCTGCACTTTAAACTCCTGTCCCACCAGTTTAACTCCATCATGTCCCATCTCACCGGAGAGGCTCTGGCCTGGCTTAATCCTCTTTGGGAGAGAGAAGACCCCTGGGGTCCGACCTGCCTGCCTTTCTCTCGGCCTTCCGGAAGGTATTCGACGAACCCGGACGGAAGACCTCCTCCGCATCATCTCTGCTATGTCTCCGTCAGGGAAGTCTCACCGTGGGTCAATATGCCATACAGTTCCGTACCCTTGCCTCGGAGCTGGCTTGGGATAATGACGCTCTGATATCTGTCTTCTGGGAGGGTCTGTCCGGTCGTATTAAAGATGAACTTGCCGGTCGGGACATTCCTACCTCTCTCGATGACCGAATAACTCTTGCCAATCGAATTGATCGACGGTTCCAGGAGCGCGCCAAAGAGGTCACCCGTGAGAGAAGGCTTCCTCGTCTAGCTCCTACTTTTCAGAGACCCGTAACTCCTTCCGTTTCTCCCCAGGTACACACTCCTGAGCCTATGCAGGTCGACCAGACCAAGATGGTCAAAGCCCGTCAGGACTTACGCCGTGCCGAGGGGAGTTGCTTCTACTGTGGCAGTAAGGAGCACCTGATCCGTACCTGTCCAGAGAGGTCGGGAAACGCCTGTGTCTAGGTTCGCTCGGAGAGGTCAACCTAGACAAGAATAAATCCTCTCCATCTCTGCTGCTGTCAGTCTCAATTCTTCTCGGTGAGAATCGTTATTTCGAACTAGCCCAAATTGATTCTGGAGCAGCCGGGAATCTCGTTTCACAAGCTCTGGTAGAAAAATATCGCATTCCTACCAAACATCTGGTTGTACCAGTATCTGTCGCTGCTGTGGATGGGGGTCTCCTACCACGTCCCATCCAACTTATCACCGAATCCATAACCCTGCAGGTGGGAATGCTGCATTCTGAGAGCATCTCGTTTCATGTTCTGCCAGGACTCTCTCACGCTTTCTTATTAGGCCTACCATGGCTCCAAAAGCATGCACCCGTGCTCGACTGGCAGACTGGAGAGATTCTTTGCTGGGGACAGGACTGTCATAAAACGTGTTTGGTTCCTGTTCATCCCGTCCGTCCTTCTCCTACACCAACTAATCTACCAGGGCTCCCGATTCCATATTGGTCATTCGCTGATGTCTTTAATAAAAAGGAAGCAGAGACATTACCCCCTCACAGACCTTATGATTGCCCGATCGACCTGCTACCCGGTACCACGCCTCCCCGTGGGCGTATTTACCCCTTGTCCGCTGCTGAGACCAGGTCGATGTCCGAATATATTGAGGAGAATTTGGCCAAGGGATTCATCCGGAAATCTACCTCCCCAGCGGGAGCAGGTTTCTTCTTCGTAAAAAAGAAAGACTGCTCTCTCCGTCCCTGTATTGACTACAGAGGTCTAAACCTGATCACGGTGAAGAATAAGTACCCTCTTCCACTCATTCCTGAATTGTTTGATCGTCTGAGGGGGGCTAGAATCTTCACCAAACTGGATCTTCGTGGGGCTTATAACCTAGTCCGTATCCGTCGGGGAGATGAATGGAAGACGGCATTCAACACCCGGGACGGCCACTACGAGTATTTGGTGATGCCCTTTGGTCTCTGTAATGCTCCGGCAGTCTTTCAAGAGTTGGTCAATGACATCTTCCGGGACCTTCTCTACTCCTGCGTTGTGGTGTACCTAGACGACATCTTGGTCTTCTCTCCGGATCTCCAGTCTCACCGGAGGGACGTTCGTCAGGTTCTGCTCAGGCTCAGGCAGAATCACCTCTTCGCTAAATTTGAGAAATGCCTCTTTGAGCAGACCTCGCTTCCGTTTTTGGGCTACATCATTTCTCAGACAGGTCTACGAATGGATCCGGAGAAACTATCTGCCATCGAGAAATGGCCCCGACCGGAGGGATTGAAGGCCATTCAGCGGTTCCTGGGATTCGCCAATTATTACCGCCTCTTCATACCGCACTTCTCTTCCCGGACTGCTCCAATCTCCGCGCTCACCCGCAAGGACGCTAACCCCAAACAGTGGACGCCCGAAGCTGAAGAGGCCTTTCTGTCCTTAAAACAGGCCTTCTCTTCCGCTCCAGTACTGCATCGCCCGGACGGCAACAAGCAGTTCTTCCTGGAGGTGGACGCTTCCTCTTCTGGAGCCGGAGCGGTACTTACTCAAAAATCTTCGTCCGGGAGGATGGTATCTTGCGGCTTCTTCTCCAAACTCTTCTCCTCTTCTGAGCGCAATTATTCCATAGGAGACCGAGAGTTATTGGCCATCAAGTTGGCATTGGAGGAGTGGCGTTACTTGCTTGAGGGGGCTCTTCATCCGGTAATCATCTACACTGACCACAAGAATTTGGCTTACCTCCAGCATGCCCAGAGACTTAACCCTCGCCAAGCCCGGTGGTCATTGTTTTTTGCCCGCTTTGACTTTCTTTTACATTTTCGCCCGGCCGACAAGAACATCAAGGCGGATGCCTTGTCCCGGTCCTTCCTGGTGTCGGATCTCGAGGAGGAACCTAAACATATCATCGATCCCGCCAGAGTGATGCAGGTGGCTCCCGTGAGTCTAAATCGTCTCCCTCCTGGTAAGACGTTCGTATCGGTACCCGATCGGGAGAGGATCCTACACTGGGGTCATTCGTCTAAACTAGCTGGCCACGCTGGTCAAAAAAAGACCCTCCAGCTCATTACCCGGCATTACTGGTGGCCTACCCTGCACAAGGACGTAATAGACTTTGTTTCTGCCTGTGCCTCCTGTGCCCGCAATAAAGTTCCGAGACACCTGCCTGCCGGCTGTCTTCTCCCGCTTCCTGTACCCGCTGCCCCCTGGCAGCATATAGCCATGGACTTCATAACTGATCTTCCCGTCTCCGCTGGTTGTATGGTCATTTGGGTGGTCGTTGACCGATTTTCCAAGATGGCTCACTTCATTCCCCTGCCAGGCCTTCCGTCTGCACCCGAGTTGGCTAAAGATTTTATCCGCCACATCTTCCGTCTTCATGGTCTGCCTCGCCATATCGTGTCGGATCGAGGGGTACAGTTCACCTCTCGTTTCTGGAGAGCCACTTGTAAGTTGCTAGACGTCACCCTGGATTTCTCCTCCGCTTACCACCCACAGTCCAATGGACAAGTCGAGCGAATCAATCAGATTCTGACCAGTTATCTCCGGCACTTCATTAATGCCCACCATTCTGACTGGGTGGATCTCCTGCCTTGGGCCGAATTTTCTTACAACAATCACGAGAGCGAATCTTCCTCCAAATCTCCGTTTTTTGTAGTCTTCGGTCAACACCCTCGGATCCCTGTTCCCGTCTCCACCTCTGTGGACAATCCAGCTGCGGAATCTCTGGTTAACGAATTTTCCTCCATATGGGAGAGTACCCGGTCCGCACTCATTCTGTCATCCGAGCGCATGAAGAAACATGCTGACAAAAAACGTCTGGATTCTCCTCAATTCCGTCCTGGGGATAAGGTCTGGCTCTCGTCCAAGTATGTCCGGCTCAAGATTCCTTCCTACAAGTTAGGTCCTCGGTTCATCGGTCCTCTGGAAATCATCAGTCAGATCAACCCGGTGTCCTATAAATTGAAACTCCCGGCCAATTTGCGGATTCCTAACTCCTTCCATGTATCTCTCCTCAAACCGGTGGTACTTAACTCTTTTGTCAAGCCTACAGGTACACCTCCTGCTCCAGTTTCTGCTGAAAACGAATTTGAGGTAGAGAACATTCTGGCCACCAAAAGGGTAAGGAGAAAGACCTATTTTCTGGTGGATTGGAAGGGGTTTGGTTCTGAGGAGAGAACATGGGAGCCTCGGGAGAACATCCATGCCCCTCTCATCCTAGCTAAATTTCTTTCTGGCCTAAAGAAGGGGGGGCCTAAAGGGGGGGGTACTGTAGCGCCGCCGTCAGCGTCCCTGTCCTCTGCCAGGCAGGGACGCTGTTCCTCGGCGTCAGCATCTCCGTCCTCTGCCAAGCAGAGACGTTGCTCCTCTTACCCACGCTCGGCGTCCTCCTCCCGCCCTGCTGGGGCTGCGCGCTCCTTCCCTGCCTCTGGACTTAGGGCGCGCGCCCGCGCGCTCCCCCGCTCTTAAAGGGGCCGCGCGCATCTTTCAAAAAGGTCCCCGGCCAATGCCGGTGGACTCCACCCTATATAAAGCACTCCCTCCTTAATGGAGGTGCCCGAGCAATGTTGTTGCACTGTTCACTACTCTGCTTCAGCCCTCAGGTTCCGTTGCCAGTTACCTGCCTGTTTCCTGCCAGTTTGCTGTCTGCTACCTGTCCGCTAGCCTACCTGGAGGCTTCATCGTCCGACAGTCTGCCCGCCATCACCTGCCAGTCTGTCTATGGACCACCCTGTCCGTTTATCTGCTGAGTTTCACCGGTTGCCAGTCTGCTAGCCTACCTGGAGGTTCGGCCGTCACAGGCGGTGACCATCGGCTATTCCAGAGACTCTCGCCTGCTCACTTGGGGGGCTCATCTGCCATCTGCCTGCTAGCCTACCTGGAGGTTCGGCCGTCACAGGCGGTGACCATCGGCTATTCCAGAGACTCTCGCCTGCTCACTTGGGGGCGCTCATCTGTCTTCTGCCTGCTAGCCTACCAGGAGGCTCAACCATCTCAGGTCGTATATACCTGTCCATCCAGAGACTGCCCCAGTCACTTTCCGTGACTACCTGCCTGTCTATCCAGAGACTGCCCGGTCACTTGCCGTGACTCCCTACCTATCCATCCAGAGACTGCCCCGGTCACTTGCCGTGACTACCTGCCTGTCTATCCAGAGACTGCCCCGGTCACTTGCCGTGACTACCTGCCTGTCTATCCAGAGACTGCCCCGGTCACTTGCCGTGACTTCCTGTCCGTCTTCCCCGGGCGCCACCCGCTCCTTTACAAGGAACACCCCCTTGTATAATAGCTCAGAGGTTCCGCCTCCCAGACCCGTTACACTGCCCTCTGGTTTTTATGTGTGTTTGACAGATGTTTTTATCACAGACAGAAATATAATAATTGCAAACATATGAGTAACAAAAGCTTATATTGACAGAATGAGTTAATGCAGCAAGTCAATATTTGCAGCGTTGACCCTTCTTCAGGACCTCTGCAATTCTCCCTGGCATGCTCTCAATCAACTTCTGGACCAAATCCTGACTGATAGCAGTCCATTCTTGCACATCAATGCTTTCATTTTGTCAAAATTTTTAGGTTTTTGTTTGTCCACCCGTCTCTTGATGATTGACCACAAGTTCTCAATGGGATTAAGATCTGGGGAGTTTCCAGGCCATGGACCCAAAATCTCTATGTTTTGTTCCCTGAGCCATTTAGTTATCACCTTTGCTTTATGGCAAGGTGCTCCATCATGCTGGAAAAGGCATTGTTGATCGCCAAACTGCTCTTGGAGGGTTGGGAGAAGTTGCTCTTGGAGGACATTCTGGTACCATTCTTTATTCATGGCTTTGTTTTTAGGCAAGACTGTGAGAGAGCCGATTCCCTTGGCTGAGAAGCAACCCCACACAAGAATGGTTTCAGGATGCTTAACAGTTGGCATGAGACAAGACTGGTGGTAGCGCTCACCTTGTCTTCTCCGAATGAGGCGTTTTCCTGATGCCCCAAACAATCGAAAAGGTGATTCATCAGAGAAAATAACTTTACCCCAGTCCTCAACAGTCCACTGCCTGTACCTTTTGCAGAATATCAGTCTGTCCATGATGTTTTTTCTGGAGAGAAGTGGCTTCTTTGCTGCCCTCCTTGAGACCAGGCCTTGCTCCAAGAGTCTCCGCCTCACAGTGCGTGCAGATGCACTCACACCTGCCTGCTGCCATTCCTGAGCAAGCTCTGCACTGCTGGTAGCCCGATCCCGCAGCTGAAACACTTTTAAGAGACGGTCCTGGCACTTGCTGGTCTTTCTTGGGCGCCCTGAAGCCTTTTTGGCAACAATGGAACCTCTCTCCTTGAAGTTCTTGATGATGCGATAGATTGTTGACTGAGGTGCAATCTTTCTAGCTGCGATACTCTTCCCTGTTAGGCCATTTTTGTGCATTGCAATGATGACTGCACGTGTTTCTTTAGAGATAACCATGGTTAACAGAAGAGAAACAATGATGCCAAGCTCCAGCCTCCTTTTAAAGTGTCCAGTGGTCTCATTCTTACTTAATCATGACAGATTGATCTCCAGCCATGTCCTCATCAACACCCACACCTGTGTTAATGGAGCAATCACTGAAAAGAGGTTAGCTGGTCCTTTTAAGGCAGGGCTGCAATGATGTTGAAATGTGTTTTGGGGGATAAAGTTAATTTTCTAGCCAAATATTGACTTTGCAAGTAATTGCTGTTAAGCTGATCACTCTTTATAACATTCTGGAGTATATGCAAATTGCCATTAGAAAAAGTGAAGCAGTAGACTTTGTAAAAATTAATATTTGTGTCATTCTCAAAACTTTTGGCCATGACTGTATGCTTTCCCTTATACTTATTCCCTAATAGTGCCCCTACCTTCCCGCGGAGGTTGGCACCCAAATAATGCACGCAAGTTTGTGGCACCCCCGCTCACCGTCGTCTTTCCCTGATTTGCCCTGCATGGCCCAAGGTACTAGGCACCCCTCACAAAAAGGGATACTCCGAAGAGCAGTTGAAATCCAAATGGGTAAAAAAACAGGGCGAATCAGGGCAAGATGACTGAGCGGGGGTGCCAAAAATGTGTGTGCATTATTAGGGCCTGCAGGGTTCTGTGGAAACTGAGTGATGATCTGCTTGCAACTGTATGTGGTTGCTCTCTTTACCCACAGAGGAGGCAGGTTGGGTAGGGGAATTATCTTTTTTATTGTGAATGAAGGCTTTTGAGCTCTGTTCGTTCCTTTCAGGTATGAAGTGCTGCCCTAGGACTTAGTGATATGTTCTAATTTATGTACTTCAGTTATCAATACATGACCAAGATATTTCAGATGTCTAACCTCCCTCACAAAACCTCTGTGTATTATCTTTGCCTTTATTACACATTTTTTATATGAACCGTACTACATTATAGTATATAAAATATCATAGAATGTTTTGTTAGAGGTGCAATAATTTATTTTACTTGCTTATATAGCGCCATTAATTTCCACAGCGCTTTACAGACACCCTACTCCCCCCTCCATCCTCCTCCTCCCTCTATCCTCTTCCAACCTCATCCTTCTCTTCCCTCACTCTTTCCCTTGCAGGGTCTTCTGTACAAACTTCCAATCCGTGCCCTGGTAGGATACTTCAGAAACAAAATTGCTATATGGAAAATGCAAAATGTTTTACTGATAAATACAAACTAAATCAAGTTATGTCAGATACATTTTCAGTGACTGCACAATATTAAAGAATGAGATGTTCCACAGCGCTATTGTACAGTCATGGCCAAAAGTTTTGAGAATGACACAAATATTAATTTTTACAAAGTCTACTGCTTCACTTTTTCTAATGGCAATTTGCATATACTCCAGAATGTTATAAAGAGTGATCAGCTTAACAGCAATTACTTGCAAAGTCAATATTTGGCTAGAAAATTAACTTTATCCCCCAAAACACATTTCAACATCATTGCAGCCCTGCCTTAAAAGGACCAGCTAACCTCTTTTCAGTGATTGCTCCATTAACACAGTGTGGGTGTTGATGAGGACATGGCTGGAGATCAATCTGTCATGATTAAGTAAGAATGAGACCACTGGACACTTTAAAAGGAGGCTGGTGCTTGGCATCATTGTTTCTCTTATGTTAACCATGGTTATCTCTAAAGAAACACGTGCAGTCATCATTGCAATGCACAAAAATGGCCTAACAGGGAAGAGTATCGCAGCTAGAAAGATTGCACCTCAGTCAACAATCTATCGCATCATCAAGAACTTCAAGGAGAGAGGTTCCATTGTTGCCAAAAAGGCTTCAGGGCGCCCAAGAAAGACCAGCAAGCGCCAGGACCGTCTCTTAAAAGTGTTTCAGCTGCGGGATCGGGCTACCAGCAGTGCAGAGCTTGCTCAGGAATGGCAGCAGGCAGGTGTGAGTGCATCTGCATGCACTGTGAGGCGGAGACTCTTGGAGCAAGGCCTGGTCTCAAGGAGGGCAGCAAAGAAGCCACTTCTCTCCAGAAAAAACATCATGGACAGACTGATATTCTGCAAAAGGTACAGGCAGTGGACTGCTGAGGACTGGGGTAAAGTTATTTTCTCTGATGAATCCCCTTTTCGATTGTTTGGGGCATCAGGAAAACGCCTCATTCGGAGAAGACAAGGTGAGCGCTACCACCAGTCTTGTCTCATGCCAACTGCTAAGCATCCTGAAACCATTCATGTGTGGGGTTGCTTCTCAGCCAAGGGAATCGGCTCTCTCAAAGTCTTGCCTAAAAACAAAGCCATGAATAAAGAATGGTACCAGAATGTCCTCAAAGAGCAACTTCTCCCAACCCTTCAAGAGCAGTTTGGCGATCAACAATGCCTTTTCCAGCATGATGGAGCACCTTGCCATAAAGCAAAGGTGATAACTAAATGGCTCAGGGAACAAAACATAGAGATTTTGGGTCCATGGCCTGGAAACTCCCCAGATCTTAATCCCATTGAGAACTTGTGGTCAATCATCAAGAGACGGGTGGACAAACAAAAACCTAAAAATTCTGACAAAATGAAAGCATTGATTGTGCAAGAATGGACTGCTATCAGTCAGGATTTGGTCCAGAAGTTGATTGAGAGCATGCCAGGGAGAATTGCAGAGGTCCTGAAGAAGAAGGGTCAACACTGCAAATATTGGCTTGCTGCATTAACTCATTCTAACTGTCAATATAAGCTTTTGTTACTCATATGTTTGCAATTATTATATTTCTGTGATAAAAACATCTGTCAAACACACATAAAAACCAGAGGGCAGCAGATCATGTGAAATTATAATATTTGTGTCATTCTCAAAACTTTTGACCATGACTGTAGACTGCTCAAGAAATTAGATGGTCGAGCAAGTAGACTACTCAAGAAATTAGATCGTCGAGCAAGTAGACTGCTCAAGAAATTAGATGGTCGAGCAAGTAGACTGCTCAAGAAATTAGATGGTAGAGCAAAGAAACAGAAGCCCAAGCTATAAGGCGCTTCCACTCAGATGCATCGAGGATCCAGAGGGATGGATGGATGGAAATTTTTTAATTCTAAAAACCTAGCAAAGGGCTGCTAGATGACTTATGACAAATTTAAAAAAAAAACCTTAATAAAACATAAACACAATGCGTTTTGGCTGTTTAGTCTTCATCAGGTATATATATCTGTTATGATCCATACAGTCTTGCAAAACTTGCATAAGTTGTCATCAACTAAATAGCAACTTGACTGCAGACACTTCACAGCACCTATTGTAACTTGAAACCTGGAGAGGTCGACTAACCCGTGACCAACCAACCACCACCCCGCTCCCCAATATAAACAACAGACCACATTCCTTTTGGATGTTAAAGGCCACAGCAGCAGCCAATTTTATTTATATATTTCTTTAATTGAAAGACACTTGGTGGGGTCCTCGAAATTCTAAAGTTGTAAGGTCTGGTGATTACCCTCGGGCATTGCCCCTTTCCCCCCCGCTTTGCTCCGGGCCGTGTTTTCTTTTAGCTCAGGAGCACCGTGAGTCCAGTGGAAGAAGCCGCCTCTACTGTTACGGTATGAACCAAAATCACAACCACGTGACCCCGACATGCCACCGCCGGGTGTCACCCCTTTCCATGTTAATGTGACCCCGACCTTCCTTCGCTGGGTATCACCCACCTATCACCAGACCACCATCACATACCATCCAATGAAGGGGGATTCACGCCTTTCAACGGATCCGCCACCCCCACATTTTTTACCAACTTCGAGGACCCACCAACGCCACAGATACTGATATCTCAGTGTTACATGACTCTTCGACTCGCAAAGAGTCATCCACCGCCAGTCAGGAGAGGAAAAAACCCCTGTGGGGGAAACCTCCAGGGAACCATGGCTCGCGGATTGCCCTTCCCCTGGGCTTAGAAGGTACCATGCCCAAACTACCACTTTGCTTCCGTTTTCTAGCCATGTTGATGTCCGCTCCTTGCCGCCGTGACCCGAACTTCCTCCTTCTCAGGGTGGGCGGGTGGGTCTTGTTCTCTGTGCGTCTGTGGAGAGAGAGCCCCCCGTCCCTGTCCCGTCCTTTTAACCCCTTCCTATATCTTGCCTCCTCCCCCTACCCCTGCTTCTTCCTATCCCCCTCCCTCCCCCCTTGCCTCCTTCCTCCTGGTCACTCACTCCCTCCCGGCGTTATGTCCGTCTCCCCCTATCCTGTCGTTCGTATCCGCCGGGTGCTTGACGCCTGGAGAGGTCGACTAACCCGTGACCAACCAACCACCACCCCGCTCCCCAATATAAACAACAGACCACATTCCTTTTGGATGTTAAAGGCCACAGCAGCAGCCAATTTTATTTATATATTTCTTTAATTGAAAGACACTTGGTGGGGTCCTCGAAATTCTAAAGTTGTAAGGTCTGGTGATTACTTACCCCCGGGCATTGCCCCTTCCCCCCCCCGCTTTGCTCCGGGCCGTGTTTTCTTTTAGCTCAGGAGCACCGTGAATCCAGGGGAAGAAGCCGCCTCTACTGTTATGGTATGAACCAAAATCACAACCACGTGACCCCAACATGCCACCGCTGGGTGTCACCCCTTTCCATGTTAATGTGACCCCGACCTTCCTTCGCCGGGTGTCACCCACCTATCACCAGACCACCATCACATAACATCCAATGAAGGGGGATTCACGCCTTTCAACGGATCCCCCACCCCACATTTTTTACCAACTTCGAGGACCCACCAACGCCACACGGAGAGCACCCCCCATCAGGTGCTCGAGACCCCACCCGCCAGTGCTGCTGTGGCCCTACGTATCCCTTCCTGCAATCCTCTGATCCATAGAGCCGTTCCAAAAGGGTTCAAGTGCACGCCATCCGTCCTCCAAAATTCTTCCCCTTTCTCCTCCAGGTTCCCATGGCGTATGGCCACTCCCCTCTATTTTCCACAAATCGTGATATTGCCTTGTTGACCTTTTTCCTGGCTCTGTTAACCTTTTTTATTGACCTAGCCCCTCGCCAGACTTTCCTGGGTACGATACTGGACCAAACTATCATCATTCCCGGAAAGGCTGCCCCCAGCTGTTTCAGGTCTTTCCTAATGCTGTCGATCAGTCCTTTGGCTGTGCGAGCCGCTAGGTAGTTGCCTCCCACATGTAGTACTAGAATGTCCGTTGCCCTCTGAGCCCACGCTGCTCTGCACACCTCGTCACGTACTCTTCTCCATGTTAGGCCCCTGAAGCCCACCCACTTAATTACCGCCGCTCCCTTTGGGTAACCTAACTGTCTGCCGTCTGCACGTTTGTCTGCTTCCCATGCTCCCCAGTACACGTAGGAGTGACCAAATATCCAGATTAACAGTGGGCCTGTAATAAAGCAGACATATGTGAGTGACACGGTTATATACGCCAACCTATGCCGCCCCGTCCTGCTTAAGGACTCCTGAGCCCCAGCACTACGTTTCAAAGTCCAGGAGGACATGGCATACCCTCCTGGTCCGCTTCCGGAGCTAAGGCACGGAATCTTGCCCACTGAAAGCGGGAGAGCGCGTCAGCTATGGAGTTAAATTCCCCGGTACGTGCGATGCTGTGAAGTGTGCATTGATTGACAAGCATTCCAATACCAGCTGGCGCAATACTCTGATTACTGGGGGTGAAGAGGCTGTTATATTATTTATAGCCATTACTACGCCCATGTTGTCACATTTAAAGCGTATTCTCCTGTTCGCGAGCTGATCTTTCCACAATGTCACCGCCACTAAAATTGGGAAAATCTCTAGCAAAGCAATGTTCTTAACAAGGCCCGCTGCAACCCATTCCTTTGGCCATTCTGCTGCACACCACCGACCCTGGAAATATGCTCCAAAACCATAGCTCCCAGCTGCGTCTGTGAATAAATCTATGTCAGAGTTGCAGCAGACATTCTCCATCATTAAAGATCGCCCGTTGTAATTCTCCAAGAATGTGCTCCATACCGCTAGGTCTGCTTTGTTATCACTTGACAGTCAGACGTAATGATGGGGGGATTTTGCTCCCGCGGTAACCCCCGCCAACCTTCTAGAAAAAATTCTACCCATGGGCATCACACGACAAGCGAAGTTCAGACTGCCTAATAACGACTGCGCTTCCCGAAGTTTCAATTTTTTGAGTTTCAAAGCCCGGTGTATCTCACTTCTCATGGCCAACACCTTATCCACCGGAAGCCGACATTCCCACCGAGCTGTGTCGATGACTATGCCCAGGAAAGAAATACATGATGTTGGCCGTACTGTTTTATCAGGGGCCAAAGGGACCCCGAACTCCTTAGCCACCCACTCTAGGCACTTCAAGATTACCTCACAGACCTCAGAACTGGCAGGGCCTACGCACCAAAAATCATCCAAATAGTGGATCACAGAGTTCCAACCAGACATGTCTCTTACCACCCACTCTAAAAAAAACTGCTAAAGGCCTCAAACAACGAACAGGATAGAGAACAGCCCATGGGTAGACACCTATCTACAAAGTATTCCCCTTCCCAATAACAGCCGAGCAAATGCTGACTAACCGGATGTACAGGCAACAAACGAAACGCGGATTCAATGTCAACCTTGGCCATCAGAGCGCCTTTTCCGCACTTTCTCACCCACTGCACCGCCTCATCAAAAGATGTGTATATAACCGAACATAATTCAGGGTCAATGCCGTCGTTCACGGACTTGCCACGTGGGTATGAAAGGTGGTGGATCATACGGAACTTGTTTGGCTCCTTTTTTGGCACAATGCCCAAAGGAGAAACCACCAAATTCGGCATGGGAGGAAACTTAAATGGTCCTGCCATTCGGCCCAGCCGCACCTCGCTCTCTAATTTCTCTGTCACTACTCCAGGGTGCTGATACGCCGAATTAAGATTTTTTAATTTTTTAAATACTGGGAAAGCCGGGGCGGGAATAACAAAACCGTCTCTGAAGCCTCTGATTAGTAGATCTGCTTTGGGCTTATCGGGATACCTATTTAGATAGGGGAGCATCGCGTGCAATTTGATTGGGGTCTGCCCCTTGACCATGGCTAGCCCCCGCATTGGCGCTGTTCTTTCGGACACATCTGCTAGCCCCGTGGGAGATTCCATTGCACCATGAACATTGATGTCTGAACTTACAACCGGGCCCGAATTTACATTGGCCCTCATTGAACTGCCAACATATGCCTTGCCTATAGGTGGCGCTCCGGCCTTGTCCGTTACCTGCCGTTTGACTTCCTGATCCGTAACCCCCTTGGCCGGTTCTGCCGGCCCCTCCCTGAAAGGGACCTACATATCTGTTTACAGGGGCCATAATTTTCAGCCACAGTCCTATGTCTTTCTGGTCCCATCTCATGGCAAGGTGAATAGCTTTCCGCTGACGAAACTGCTCGTCATATCGCAGCCACGAAACCCCACCATACGACCTATACGCCTCCCCTATGGAGTCCATGTAACAAAATAGTTGCGAACAGTTCTCTGGCGCCTTCTCCCCTAAAATGCTGGCAAAAATCACGAATGCCTGCCACCAATTAGAAAACGTTTGGGGCACTGACTGACTACGGCGCCTATCCTCATCATCCTTTTTACTCCCTTCCTTTCCTGATCTCTCTGATCCCAGCCTATCCACCGGTAATAAAGAAAATATGTCAATGTATTCCCCCTTCCAGATTTTTTTCTTTACCTTCTTCTTGAGGTAGCCCCCTAGAGGACCGGAGAAACAAAAATAAACTTGTCCCCGTGCCCTATCGTCCAATTCGCTGTCCTCACCCTCCACCGCTGACGATTCGTCTGACCCTGAATCCTCACCCCGGCTCACCCCCCCGTCTGGCGTATGGGCCTGTCCATGCTGCTAAGTGTGCCGGGCCTGGGTCCTCTAACCGCTGTAGCCTCTTTTCTAGCCTGGCTATCACTGCCTGAAACCCACTGCTAATCTGCTGAGGGGCTGACGCACTAACATTTGCAGTGCTTACATGGGACCTTTCGACTACCCTTCTCATTTCTACCTGCACTGGTGCTGGGAGGCAGACAAAACATGGAGTCATAATTACCAGGCCCCCGCGGCCACGCTGTTCCCTTGGTCCCTGCTCTTCCGTTGTCGTCGGAGTCACTCTCCTCCAAAGAGCGGTCCAGCGGTGGGATTCCCGGCCATCCATCGTCCCAGGCCAGCGTGGTTTCTGGTTCTTCCCTTTCTCCATATTCGCTGCGGTGTTCCTCCCGGCGTGCTAGGGGCCCACCGTGTTGCAAGGATCTCCCCTTGGGTTGGACTCTCCCCCTCCCCTTGGAGTGCTGGCCTGTTCCCTCCCTAGATGGGCTTCTGGGCCGCCGCTGCGCCCGCACCGGCATTTCCAGGGCCAGCCTCTCTGGGGGCCTGGTCCGGCGCAATGGCCTTCTAGTCCCTTTGTTCCCCCCCTGGTGCCCGGCGCGGCCTGATTCTGTTGCAGAATCATGTTTTTATCAGGCATAAACTTGGCCTGCTCCCCAGGGGTATCTATTTTTTCAGGCGCATTGGTGGCCAGCTCGGCTTCCTGGGTCCTTAATGAAGGACCCCAGAAGCAAGATGGCGGTGCCCATAGCACGTGGGCCGCCCGCCCTGATTTCCTATGCTGCAGCCGCTTTCTCTCTACCCGGGGGAGCGGTCCCGGCAGCGAGAACCTCCTGCCCGCCTGCTTGTTTGCGCGGGCTGGTTTCTGGGTCGGTCGGCGGCGGGGCTGCTGTTACCCGACATAACAGTGGCCCGGCGCCGCTTCCTAGTGGCCCGCCCGTTGGCTTCCCTGGCAACCCTGACGCTGCCTCTGCCTCCTCCCCTGCTTGCCCGAGCGTCGGGGGCCTCTAAAACTATCAGGTGCTCGTCCCTGTCTGAACCGCCGGCCTGCCCCACGTCCCCCTGCCCGTCTGCCTCCCCAGTGCCTTCTTGAATACCGATGGGGTGCCCGTCCTGTTTCCCCTGGCTCCCGCTGGACAACGCACGCTGGAGGACGTCTTCAGCTGCGTATCCCTCGTCCCTAAATGTCTCTTCCCTGCGTCCCAAGATGCTGCCGATCGCTGCCTGTAACCAACCCGGGGGTCGTGCCCTGGCCTCCTCCTGCAGTGCACCTATTAGTTCCTCCATACCTGGTGAGTAAAGGGAGGGGGGGAGTCCTTGTTCTCTGTGCGTCTGTGAGGAAAGAGCCCCCCGTCCCTGTCCCGTCCTTTTAACCCCTTCCTATATCTTGCCTCCTCCCCCTACCCCTGCTTCTTCCTATCCCCCTCCCTACCCCTTGCCTCCTTCCTCCTGGTCATTCACTCCCTCCCAGCGTCATGTCCGTCTCCCCCTATCCTGTGTTCGTATCCGCCGGGTGCTGGAGAGGTTCATTGCTACTTACCGACATCACCTATAGGGGGATGGGTAATGGTGGAAGTGCAGTGTCCTGCTAGGCACCACCCTCCTCCCACCAATACAAATGGAAAGGTATAAATAGACTGTATGGATCATAACAGATATACACCTGATGAAGGCTAGACAGCCAAAATGCGCCGTGTTTGTCTTATTACATTTTTTAAATTCATCATCTAGCAACCCTTTGCTAAAGTTTTAAAATGAAAATTTCCATCCATCCCTCTGGATCCCCGTTGCCTCTGAGTGGAAGTGCCATATAACCCGGTCTTCCGTTTCTTTGCTTTACCCCTCATGTTGGAACCATTCCCAGGAACCGTCCACGGTAACCATGCTGGCAGCACACCACCATCAGGGATCCATATTGGAGACACGTTCCTCCTACAGTTGTGCCTGCTTGCACAACTCCATGAGGTGAGTTTAATCGCTCACAAGCCATTTTGATGTTACACTTTTAATATTACGCTTAGATAACGCTCTCTGTTTTCCCCTCTTTCTTCCAAGGACTTTTTATTATCAAGAAATTAGATGGATATATGAGGAGTTTGGGTTTTTTCGTTATGAGACTGATTAAAGGAGACTTTTTGTAATGAATGTCTAAAGCTGATGGCAATTTTTTTTCTTTAAATTAAAATGAGTCAGACACAAAACCCAATCTTTACCGGACTGAAGGGGAAGGTGTTTAACTCTAATGAAGCTCTATGGAGGGAAACAAGTGGCAAGGAGGAAGATGCCGCTACTGCAAGCAATGGTGAGGGGATGGAGGACCAGAGGAGTCTGAGGGAGAATGTTCTCAGACTAATGAAGAAGCCGACTAGAGGATTACTTGGAATCTTTGCCAAATAAAACATATTTTTATGTCAATGAGAAGTGAGCAGTAATGCCAGTTCCACAAAATAGTAGCTCAAACAAAAAGTTTATTAATTTTCTTACTATTCTTATAGAAGAGCATTCCATAGTAGTGCTTTAAAGCGTTCTAGATTACATTTCTTCATCAGGACGGCTTTATGCTCTTTCTTCCACTTATCCTCCATGTCCAGAACCAGCATCCCTCTGGCATATCTCCCATGAAGCTCTACACTCACGGCACATTTCACATATTCTGTGATGATACTTTCCTCAATTACTGCAGCTATTGCGTAAGAGTCATAAGAGACAAAATGGTGCTTCTGGGGCCACTTTGCTGTGATCTTCTTCATAAACTTGGCTTTTTCTGTGTTCTGGTTCACCCAGTTTTGGAAATATTCCTGAAAAAAAATGTTTTGGACACAGCACATAGGGTTTTACACACAAGTCTTTATGCAGTGACTTAAACAATAAAGATAAAAATTACAAGTGTTTTATCTTTTTAGATCATGAACAACTTTCTGCTACATCACAGACCAGTATTGTGCCTACATTTGAAATAATAATAAAAAAATAAAAACAAAATGAAAGAGGTACCCTGCCTCTCCATGATACTGTGCGACATAATGCTAGACAATTAAAAGGATGTTTCACCTTTTCAGTTTTCTTCTATTAAAAGGATGTTTCACCTTTTCAGTTTTCTTCTTTCTCCATCTGTGTGTCTATATTAAAAATACAGTAAATTAGCGGTTTCTTATCCACTCTAGGTCCAGTGACGAGTCTCCGCTGCAGCTTGTAAACAACCACCAAAGCAGCAGAGGGACACCACAGTGGTCCTGAGGTGGATGAGAAAACAGCTGATTTTATCATTTTTAACACAGGTTTTTGAAGTTGAATAAAATTATACCTTGACATCTGCGATCTGATGACTTTTGAAAAAAGTATGGATTTTTCTGATATATGCAAATGAGCTAAGATACATGTGCTGGTCATAGCTCTCCTTGTGCATCTGCCCCCAGAGCTTATTTTTAATGAAAGGTGGTGTTACCATGTGAGTCATGTAGAAGAGGAGAGAAGACTGTCAGTCACTACATGTCTTACACTGGTAACGCACCCTTATCTTTTAAAATAAGCTCTGGTCGCAGATTCTCATGCAGATCTATGTCCAGCGCATACATCCTAACAGTTCATTTACATATTAAGAAACACGTAGATTTTTCTGGAATGATATATCTGATCACAGATATGAAAGTATCATGTTATTCAGCTTTATATGACCTAGATGCCCATATAGACTACTTAGGAGGGTCCAATTTAAAGGGACTCTGTAGGAACAAGATGACTGTTCAAACCAATTACAGGTGTTTAGAGCATCATGGTGCCGCCAAACATTTAGCTACACCTTCCCACCTGCTTGTTTTCACTCCATCTCCAATACCCCCTTGTTTGACTGACAGTTCTGACTTCATAGAGCCAGACAAACGGCAAAGATAGATGGAAAACAAGTAGGTGGGAAGATGCACTTAAATCTTTGCTATGCCATGATGCATAGGGGGCAGTCGCCCTAGGCCCTGTGCTCTTAGGGGGCCCACCCTGAGCTACACTACTGTAACTATCTGTGTGCACAGCGTGCCCATACAGTTACGTTCTGCAGCAGAGCAGGGAGACTCAATCTCGTTGCACTGCCACCCAGCCGCTATGGGGCCCCTGAGCAGGAGGGAGGGCCCGGTGCCAGCAGTGGGCCCCCTGTCATAGCAAATTCAACTATCAGCTGGATGCCCGCTGACTGCATTGATGAGAGAAGGAGCATTATGCTCTCTCTCATCATCCTCTCAGCGTCTGACATTCCTGATGCAGACACTGACAGCGGGCGCGATGACGCCACTACTCGCCGCCTGCTGTCGGGAGATGTGCGGGCGCTCGGAACAGCGGAGGAACAAGGAGGAGAGGTGAGTACTGGATGTATTTATTTTTTTCTGAGGGTGCTTTATACAGTTGTTCTCAAAAGTTTACATACCTCAACAGAAATTTTGCTTTCTTGTCCTTTTTTCAGAGAATATGAATGATAACACCAAAGCTTTTTTTCCATTCACGGTTAGTGGATGGGTGAAGCCATTTATTGTCAAACTACTGTGTTTTCTCTTTTTAAATCATAACGACAATCCAAAACATCCAAATGACCCTGATCAAAAGTTTACATACCCTGGTGATTTTGGCCTGATAACATGCACAGAAGTTGACACAAATGGGTTTGAGTGGCTACTAAAGGTAACATCCTCACCTGTGACAAGTTACAAATGCCAGGAAAATTGTTCGGGATGCAAAGAAAAACCCACAAATAACATCAGGTGAAATATTGGACTCTCAGAAAACTAGTGGTGTGGCTGTTTCAAGATGCATAATAAGGAGACACTTGAAGAAAAATGGGCTGCATGGTCGATTCGCCAGAAGAAAGCCATTACTGCGCAAATGCCACAAAGTATCTCGCCCACAATACTCAAAACAGCACAGAGACAAGCCTCAAAACTTCTGGAACAAGGTAATTTGGAGTGATGAGATCAAAATTGAACTTTATGGCCACAACCATAAATATTACATTTGGAGAGAGGTAAACAAGGCCTATGATGAAAGGAACACCATTCCTACTGTAAAGCACGGAGGTAGATTGCTGATGTTTTTGGGATGTATGAGCTAAAAATGCACAGGAAACGTGGTTAAAGTTGAAGGAAAGATGAATGCAGCATGTTATCAGCAAATACTGGAGGCAAATTTGCAATCATCAGCCCGGAAGCTGCGCGTGGGACATACCTGGACGTTCCAACATGACAACGATCCAAAACACAAGGCCAAGACCTGTCATTAGCTACAGCAGAACAAAGTGAAGGTTCTGGAGTGGCCATCTCAGTCTCCTGACCTCAACATCACTGAGCCACTTCGAGGAGATCTTAAGCACTCAGTTCATTCTAGACAGCCCAGGAATTTACAGGACCTGGAGGCTTTTTGCCAAGAAGAGTGGGCAGCTTTACCATCTGAGAAAATAAAGACCCTCATCGACAACTACCACAAAAGACTTCAAGCTGTCATTGATGTTAGAGGGGGCAATACACAGTATTAAGAAATGGGGTATGTGAACTTTTGATCAGGGTCATTTGGCTTTCTTCTGGCGACTCGACCATGCAGCCCATTTTTCTTCAAGTGCCTCCTTATTTACAATTTTCCTGGCATTTGTCACAGGTCACAGGTGAGGATGTTACCTTTAGTAGCCAATCAAACCCATTTGTGTCAACTTCTGTGCATGTTAGGCCTCTTTCACACTTCAGTCGTCTGGCGTCAGTCCCAGTCCGCTAGACAACTGAAAATAACAGATCCGTTGTATTTGTGTGAAAACGGAAGCAACGGATCAGTTTTTATACGGATCCGTCAAGAGTAAGAAAATGAAGACTTGAAGAGGCTGGGAAGGAGAGAGAGACCCTGAATGTGTTCAGGGCATTTTCTGCATAGGAAAACGGATCCGTCGTCGGATTCCGTCAAAAAACGGATGAGGACGGATCCGCCACCCATAGGGGTCCATTATGCAAAACGGCGGACGCAACGGATCCGTCATGGTCCGCCATTTCGACGCATACAAAAAACGTCCCAGTGTCCGTTTTCAAAACACAACGTACACCGAATTTCTGATGGATCCGTCATATGACGGATGAAACGGACGACTATCTGTCAAAATCCGTCACTAATGCAACTCAATGGGGAAAAAAACGGATCCGCCAAAAAAAAGGCGGATCCGTTTTTTTCCCACTTTGGCGGATTTTGACTGACGTCGAACGATTATAGTGTGAAAGAGGCCTTATCAGGCCAAAATCACCAGGGTATGTAAACTTTTGATCAGGGTCATTTGAATGTTTTGAGTTGTCATTATGATTTAAAAAGAGAAAACACAGTAGTTTTACTATGGATGGCTGCACCCAACCACTAACCGTGAATGGAGAAAAAGTTTTGGCGTTATCATTCATATTCTCTAAAAAAAGGCTAAGGAAGCAAAAATTCTGCTGGCGTATGTAAACTTTTGAGCACAACTGTATTATATAGAGTCTGCCTATGGTGGCTGCATTATACTATACAGAGTCTGCCAATGGGGTCTGCACTATACTATATAAAGTCTTCCTATGGGGGGCTGCATTATATTATAGAGTCTGCCTAAGAGGGGCTGTATTATACTATAGAGTCAGCCTATGGGGAATGCATTATACTATAGAGTCTGCCTATGGGGAATGCATTATACTATAAAGTCTGCCTATGGGGGTGCATTATTCTATATAGAGTCTGCCTATGGGGGGCTGCATTATACTATACAGAGTCTGCCTATGGGGTCTGCACTATACTATATAAAGTCTTCCTATGGGGGGCTGCATTATATTATAGAGTCTGCCTAAGAGGGACTGTATTATACTATAGAGTCAGCCTATGGGGAATGCATTATACTATAGAGTCTGCCTATGGGGAATGCATTATACTATAAAGTCTGCCTATGGGGGGTGCATTATTCTATATAGAGTCTGCCTATGGCGGGCTGCATTATACTATAGAGTCTGCCTATGGGGGACTGCATTATACTATATAGTCTGCCTATCTGGGGCTGCATTATACTATTGAGTCTGCCTATGGGGGCTGCAATATACTATAGAGTCTGCCTATAGGGGCTGCATTATACTATATAGAGTCTGCCTATGGGGGGCTGCATTATACTATAGTCTGCCTATGGGGGGCTGCATTATACTATAAATAGTCTGCCTGTGGGGGGATGCATTATACTATATAGAGTCTGCCAATGGGGGCCTGCATTATACTATACAGTCTGCCTATTTGGGGCTGCATTATACTATAAAGAGTCTGCCTATGGGAGCTGCATTATACTATATAGAGTCTGCCTATGGGGGCTGCATTATACTACAAAGTTTGCCTATGGGGGATGCATTATACTATATAGAGTTTGCCTATAGGGGGCTGCATTATACTATAGCATCTGCCTATGGGGGGCTGCATTATACTATAGAGTCTGCCTACAGGGGGCTGCATTATACTATATTGAGTTTGCCGATGAGGGCTGCAATATACTATAGAGTCTGCCTATGGGGTGATGAATTATACTATAGAGTCTGCCTATGGGGGGCTGCATTATACTATATAGAGTCTGCCTATGGGGGGTGCATTATACTATATGGAGGCCTATGGGGAGTACATTATACTATATGAAGGCTTATGGTTAGTGCCTTATATTATATTAAGAACTATCTGGTGCATTATACTATATGGAGGCTATCTAGGGGACCATCATACAGTGTGGAGATTACAGTGACGGGGCCATCATACAGTGTTGGAGCCATCAAACAGTTTGGGTGATACTAAGGGGATCAGTATATATACAGTGAGGGGGATTATACTGTGTATAAGAGAGCATCATACTGTGTATAGGGAAGCTGTACAGGGGGGAGACTCGGAACATTATTAAATGTAAAGTGGGCACTTATTATAGGGGAACTCAGGTTACTGTGACTGTCAAAGGGGCACACAGAGGGCATTATTACTTTCTAGGTTTCTAAGGGGCAAAATGTGGGCACTGTTTTCTTTGGCACTTGCACATGGCATTACTATATTTTAGAGGGTTGCTTTAGAATTTAGAGGGCACAGAGTACCGCACAGCAGGTGCAGTATTAGGGACACATATGGCAGCAGCGGATCAGCATTGAGGTATCAGCGGTATGAGGAGTTTGTGCAGGTTGGGAATAGATGGGGATGGGGTTGAAAATATGAAATGTGTCTTTGTTGTAATCTCTGCAGCCGAGTTGCGGCTGGAGAAGTTGTCATGTCGGTCTGGGCCAGATGGAAAAGACGTGAAAAGTGAACAATTCCATCAGAAAAAGCGTTCTCTGTAAATCACCATCTATAACTGTGCTGTAATCTCTTATCTCGTATGTTCTGTAGGACTGGTATCTACCACTGACCATATGGCGGTAATATCAATATTGGTCTTTATATAGAGATTATTTTCATTAACAGTGCAGTCATCTGTTGAGGTTCTCTTACATCCACTATTAGGCCGGGATCACACATGCGAGAAACACGGCCGAGTCTCGCATGTGAATTCCCAGCTCTGGCGCCGGCACTTGGGAGTGGAGTGTACAGCTGCATGTATTTCTATGCAGCCGCTCGCTCCGCTCCCGAGTGCCGGCGCCAGAGCTGGGAATTCACATGCGAGACTTCGCTGTGTTTCTCGCATGTGTGATCCCGGCCTTAGGATGTGTCACTCAGTTATAATCAAGGTTACCTGGTTAGGGGCCCACTCAGAAATTTTGCCCCCCATGAACTAAAATCCTAGCTATGCCTCTGACCCTGGCCCTACAGTTTTTTTGTTGTTTTGCCCGTTCAATAGTCATACATAGTCCTGCCTGTGCCTCCCCTTCCATAGTAGTTACAAGAAGTCTCCACAGCCTTCCCTGTAGCAACAGCAGCATCCACTATTAGCGTATCCCACCTCTCAGTAGTCATAGCCAGAATTCCATCACAAGTTTACCCTTTACTACTCAAATTCGATTGACCTCGGCCCACTCCATTTTAGCTACTCATGAAATATAGTCCAAGAATATAGGTAGCCATGCTACCTAGGAAGTCATCAATCTAAACAGTAATACAAATATTCCAATAATGAGGGAAGTGTAAAAAAAATAAAAAAAAAACCACAACCCCAGGTGAAAATTTTGCAATTCCCTGGCTTATTTACTTCACAGCCCTTGTTTAATGACTAGAGATGAGCGGTGTTCGAATCGAACTGTTCGCCAATTTCAAATTTGAGCTGTTTTGGGCGGTGTTCGAGCCATTCGACGAACCCGAACGATTTGGAAAAAATCCGGCTGTTCGAGGTTATGTTCGATACTGTTCGTGCACCAAAATCGTAACTGGATTTTTTCTCAGTAATGCTGAGAATCAATGTTAATACACAGTTTGAGTGTACAGTGGGGTGGGGGGGAGGGGCATGGGATGGATCTCTGCTGAAATAATGAAGATCTCTATTTTTTTTTCTCTTTCTCGCATTTCCAGTGGGCGGTGCAGTCTGTCAGCCTATCAGCAGTGCACACACGGAGAAATTTATTTTTTTCACACAAGCAAGGGCATGTGTCATTGGCTGTGTATGTCACATGTCCTTGCCCTATAAGACCCAGCCATTTTCCCCGTCGCCACCATTTTCTCACTGCTGCAGCTCAGTGTTAGATGGCACTGCTGCTGCTGTGAGCGCTACCTTGTGCAGCAGCAAATTTGAAGCAAAATTTCACTTAAAGCGACAGAAAGGTTTAGGGAGCAGGGAGTGGGACTAGTTTGTAATTGCAGCCCTTTTGAGGGCTAGGTTACAGCAGTTCCTAGCACTTTTAGCAGGCAGGTCTGTGCTCTTAATAAATAGACAGATAGGTTGGGAGTAGTGACTATTTGTAATTGCAGCCCTTTTGAGGGCTAGGCTACATCAGTTCCTATCACTTTTTGCCAGCTCCACCAGCGTTCAAATAAATACGAATTTTGAGCTGCATCTTGCCTGTAGAATAATTGTGAGCACAGTAGCAGTGTGTGGTACTCATTGTATTAGGCCATCTATACAAAGCTCCACCAGCGTTCAAATAAAAAAGAATTTTTAGCTGCATCTTGCCTGGACAATAATTGTGGGCATAGTAGCAGTGTATGGTACTCATTCTATTAGGCCATCTATACAAAGCTCCACCAGCGTTCAAATAAAAAAGAATTTTTAGCTGCCTCTTGCCTGGACAATAATTGTGGGCATAGTAGCAATGTGTGGTACCCATTCTATTAGGCCATCTATACAAAGCTCCACCAGCGTTCAAATAAAAAAGAATTTTTAGCTGCATCTTGCCTGGACAATAATTGTGGGCATAGGAGCAGTGTGTGGTACCCATTATATTAGGCCATCTATACAAAGCTCCACCAGCGTTCAAATAAAAAAGAATTTTTAGCTGCATCTTGCCTGTAGAATAATTGTGGGCATAGTAGCAGTGTGTGGTACTCATTCTATTAGGCCATCTATACAAAGCTCCACCAGCGTTCAAATAAAAAAGAATTTTTAGCTGCCTCTTGCCTGGACAATAATTGTGGGCATAGTAGCAGTGTGTGGTACTCATTCTATTAGGCCATCTATACTAAGCTCCACTAGTGAGGAAGGTGCAGGAGCCCAGGAAGAAGTGGAGGACGAACTGGCGATGGGCATGGAAGACTCATCAGATGAGGGAGACCTTGATCACATTTCTGTTGTGCGAGGTTGGGGGGAGAGGGCAGAGGAAGGAAGCATGAGTCGTACCTCGGCACCAACACAACAGGGACTTAGTGACTTAGTGCTCCCGGATGCGCAAGACACATGAGTGCCTTCTTGCTGCACTACCTGCAACATGACCCTCGAATTGTCAGAATTCTAAATAATCCTGACTACTGGGTAGCCACACTGTTAGATCCCGGTACAAAAGTAAATTCCTGCCATAGAAAGGGATTCACGCATGCAGGACTATCAGCAGAGACTGTTGCAGAATCTTACATGTGCTTTTCCACAAAACACCAGTGGTGCACGTAGTGAATCTCACAGTTCTAACTTGCCAACCGTGGGACTGTCGAGTGTTCAGCACTCAAACCGTAACAGAAACACAGTATCTGCTGGTGTTCACAGCAATTTTGCTGAATCCTTTCACCAGTTTTTTAGCCCATCCTTTGCAAGGCCTGTGTGCTTACAACTGCTCATTTTGCTTTTCTAGCCAGTAAATTCTTCTCTTTTCTCTGCTCTATGTAGGAACAAGACGTCTCTTATCCCTACATAAATCATTCCTCTTCAACTCCTGACCCAGCTGCTCCCTCCTCTCCCTGCCAGGGACTTATGCAGTGACTTATGACTCATACAGGGAAAATTGACTTCCTGTTTCTACAAAGAGCTTATAAGAATTTGGCTAGTCAGTTTTTAATCACATGACGTCACAGACCTAATGGAAAACAGGAGAATTAGCTGGGTAGAAAGGCAAAATTAGCAATTGTAAGTACACAGTGCCATATAAGATGATGATTGCAATATATTAAGAGGATAAAAACTTTGATGAGTATGCTTCCTTAATTACCTTCATTTCTTAACCTATAATTATAGATGACTTGTGAAGAGATACCATCAGTTACTGTAATCTTTAATGCTTTATCAATAGAGCACAATGTACTAAAAAAACAACAAAAAAAACTAATATAATACTAATACCATGGTAAGGGAGTTTTCACGGGTGAACTCCAGAGCAGCAATGAACACCGGACAGGTAAACTCATTTGTTACAATATAGGCAGCTTCTGGATCCAGATAGAAGTTAAATTCGGCACAAGTTGTCCTGTTCCCTCTACCTGGAACACAATAAAAAGGGGAATTTTCTTATAAAATGAACTGTCTGATTTTGTTTGTACATAAACCTTATATATTGCGCTGATGAATATTAGCATTTAATTCTGAATAAATATGAAGTATTGTTAAAGTAAAACACAGCAGTCATGGGCAAAGTGCCTGATTTTCACTGTTCACGTCACAAACATGGCTGAAAAGAATCCAGCCTCTACATTTTTGGCAAAAATGGCAAAAAGGTTTATACAGTATGTGATAGTTGAAAATAGTGATTTTTGTATTTTCTTTTTTTTCCTCATGTATTTCTCTTTCTTTTCTGGGGAGATTACTTGAGATTATTATACAGCTGGAAACTGATAACACTGAATCAATTTTTAACAATAGGTGATGAATACAGCTCATCTCCTCTCCCTCTTTACACATGCTCTATGACCTATGCACATGTGTACAAAACTCTCCCATAGAAGTCATTGAGTCATCTCAAACTGCAATTTTGATTTGCCAATATGGATGTTGTAAAGTAGATCACAGATCAGGTCAGCAGCTCAGACAAGACGGTCACCCTCATAATTATGTACAGAAAATATCTGCATATATCTGAAAATACCTAGATCTGCCCCCCCAATCTAGAAGTTAAACTTATCATCTATATTCTGGAAAGGTAATAATTACTTGTAATTGTAATTCTCGATTAAAGACTGTATGGACAGAGGTTTTAAAAGCTATTTGGTTCATGGTTTAGAATTAAAATTTTGCTAGTTAGTAGCAGGGCTGTGGAGTCGGTAAGCCAAGCCTCCGACTTCTCAATTTCCCTGACTTCCAACTCCAACTCCACAACTCCGACTGCCTAGCACTGGTCACTACTGAGCATGTACATATAGTGCAGCACAGATTCATCTCAACTAAAAGCTGAGATCCTTAGATCAGGAACAGAACAGACATTTATAAAACATTTCAGAACTTTCACAAATTCTTATGAAAAAAATTTACAGCACATCCTGCATTGTACTACTGTACCCAGTTTATTAAATAATTTAGGAGTCAGAGTCAGTCCATTTTATAACGACTCTGACTCAACAAAAATAGACACCAACTCAGACTCCGCAACTCTGACTCCACAGCCCTAGTTAATAGATATGAGCAAATGGATTCACAGGATTGTAAAGACAGAGAAGTCATCCAAACACCCTCTATGACTTCTCTAATGTTATTGTATTGTATGGAGTTTTATGTGACACAGTCTTGTGATTTTCCATTCACTAGCTTGCAGCAGCTTGTCAGCCAAGGATAGGGTTAACACAATGTCAGCTCAGGTGGGGAGGAATTACTGGGGCATTATGTACAGGAAGCTACCATAGTTCCTTTTAGGCAGTTATGGTTGAGCTATTGAAGTAACAAGAAGCATCATAGAGTTACAGGCCACAAGTGGAAAGTGTGCTGTGATAAAGAATCGAAGGGTTAAAGCATGTAATGCATTACAGAAGCCAGTTACTATCTAATGGCCAGAGTACAGAGAAAGGAAAGGAAGTCACAGCAACACACATTTACCCGTGTGACTAATATACAGGGACATTTTTACACTGACAGTGAGTAGGGATGAGCGAATATTTCAATGTTCGGTTTGGATTACGATCACAGAATTTGCAATATTCGCAGATTAATTCGTAGAGTATTTGCCGAATGCCATTCATGTCAATGGGAGGCAAAAACAAGCATATGCACAACACCTTATAATGGCACCAAATGCTGCCAAAACGCATCAAATGAGGGACAGACATCAGGAAAGTGGCCTCAATTCACCCACAGTATTAATTGTAGCATGGAACTGCAGCAATCAGCCAGGTATGAGGTATCGGGGTCTGGGACAGCATTTACAGCTTTCAATTGAATGTTACAGTAAGACGAGGTGGGTGAGGGATCGGTGTAGGCCTTCTGTGCTGGGAGCCCTGATACCACATGCAACACCTCTACCTGCATTCATACAAAGCCACACATAGGTGGCACAAATATCAAATAAATTTCATAGACTACTATTATCAGAAAAATCTAAGGATAGTAACACATGTAGTTGACTCCAAGGAAGTGGAGGCCTGACGGTCTTGGAGGCCTACTGCTAAAGGCAACACACATGAAGGAGACCCAACCAGTAGTCTACACATTTACAAAAATTAGTGGCAGACACCAACAAAGTGGCATCAATTGCAACAGAGTAGAACTAGTATAGGGGGGACTGGCACCTCTTCCACTACAGCCACCCCAGCAGATGGAGACTGTAACGGTCAAGGTGATGGAATCACTGTTCTGTATCCCTCTGAAAGCCTGGAAGGGGCATAACTAGGTGGCCTACCAAATTCCTACTTGAACAAGTGCCAGCAGGCGAAAACTGCAACCCAAGGAGGGACAAAGAGGTGGCACCAGGTGCTACTCCATGACTGACCTACAGAAGGTGGCTGCTGACCTCCTACAGCGGGTAAGCTGCTATGGCCAGAATGAGGGATGAAAAATGAAGGCAAGCACTGTAGGGACTCTGGAACCACGGTGCAGATGGGACCGGCTAAGGAACAGAAAAGCACTGGTAGGTGCGGGCTGGATCGGGTGTTAGACAGATGGGCTCTGGCAGTTACGATCTGGACCGGCTGATGGACAGAAGAGCACAGACAGGTACAAGCAGATGGGCACAGACAGGTAAGAGCAGACTGGTACAGGGTAGACAAGGACCTGGGGAACCTGACAACTAGCAAGCATGCAAGGCAAACTAACAATGTAGCTCAGGCACCTCCATATTGGAGGAGAAGCCTTAAATAGAAGGTGTCGCCCAGCTATAGGCTGGGAATACCTTAGGTTGATGCGGGCGATCCTTTTATGAGGGAGGGAGAGCACGCATGCACCCTCTAAGCATAGTTCCTGGCCCTACAACTGAACCTTGACGGACACCGACACATGGAGGGCAAGATGAGGAGGTAGTGAGTGAGAGGGAGACACTGAATGTCCTGCCTGTTAGGTATGAGGAGATCCAACAAAGGGTCAAATCTGTAATATCTACAGATCAGAAATTCTGTAGTACAAGGGAATGGTCCACTGTGTCAAAGACAGATGCCAGGTCCAGGAGAAAGAGGAGGACAAACTGGCGTTGCTTTCATTTGGCAGTTAGTAGGTCGTTGGTGACTTTACTCAGGGCAGTTTTAGTTGAATGGTGCGGTCTGAAGCCAGATTGTAAGCGGTAAAAGAGGGAGCAAGAGGAGAGGTGGGAGGACAGTTCAAAATGGAAGTGTTGTTCCAGTAGTTTGGAGGCATAGGGGAGAAATGATATGGGTCAATAGGTTATACTCCTAATTTCATGGGGGAAAAAGGGTAAGAGGTGAGTTATCTAGGTAGGAGATTGAACTGAGATGGACAAAGTCCAGATCAGGAGTGTTACCATCTTTTCTGTGTCTCAGACTTTGAAAGTTGTGAGAGGCCACGAGAATTGGCTAGAAATAGAAGCTGGGATGCAGTTGGGGAGGTGGAGCTGTTGTAATTGAATGTTTCCCATGCTAATCAGTTCAGTTCAGGTCAGCCGGGGACTCCGCACAGCATCAGTGACGTCACAGGGAGTCCCCAGCTGACCTGAAGTGAACTGATTAGCGTGGGAAACATTCAATTAAGCTTCCCAGCAAATACTTCATCTCCTGTCAGCCGGGGAGATGAGCTCATTCATTCGGGGGTTTACAGCGAGGCTGCCAGCATTAGGTCCGGTCCCCGCTGTAAACCTGTTAACCCTTTCTGAAGGATTGCAGTGGGGGACCTGACTGAGCGCCGAGAGGTAAGAATATGGTTGCTTTATTATGTTATTTTTATTACAGGAGAACAAGGGATTCGGAAGGATTACCAGTACAATAAAAGATGGTCAAAAACTGTGTATTTATTTCATTAAAATTATTTTTAATTAATGTGTGTGTGTTTTTTTAACCATTTCATACGGTAGGATTAATAATGGAGAGTTGTCTAATTGACAACTCTCCATTATTAACCTGGCTTAAAGTCACCTTCCAATAGCAAGGTGGCCTTAACCCATAATTAACCCATTAGCCACCGCTACAGGGCAATGGGAATAGACAGGCTAAGTGCCAGAAAAGGCGCATCTAATCATAGATGTGCCTTTTCTGGGGTGGCTGGGGGAAGATGTTAGTAGCCAGGGGGGCCCAAAAATAATGGTCCCTCTCTGGGCTACTAATATCTGTCTTCAGTCACAGGCTTTCCCTGTCTGGTGGAGAAAATACCGCAGGAGGCCATGCATTTTTTTCAATGAATTTACACAATTAACACCTACATTTATGAAATTTTGCACACTGAGGCTAAGTGCACACGTCAGGAATTTTCGCGTTTTTTTCCGCGGCAAAAACGTGAAAAAAAACGCAAGCATTAAGCATCCTATTCATTTAAATGGATTCCGCAATTTTTGTGCACATGCAGCGTTTTTTTCGCGGAAAAAAACCAACCTGTTCATTAATTTTGCATAATCGCTGCGATTCCGCCGCCATAGAAATGCATTGAACCGCTTACTTTCCGCATGTGGATGTGCCCACCATGCGCAATGTAAGCGGTTCATGTGCGGATGGTACCCAGGGTCTGGAGGAGAGGAGACTCTCCTCCTGGCCCTGGGTACCATATCCCTGGTAAAACAATAATTAAAATAAAACATAATGATTATTCTCACCTTCCGGCGGCCCCCGCAGCCTTCCCGCCTCTCAGCGATGCTCCCGGCCAATCCCGTTCCCAGTAATGCATTGCGAGAATCACCCCAGATGACGTAGCGGTCTCGCGTGATGCTACGTCATCTGGGGTCTGTCGCAATGCATCCTTGGGAACGGGAGTTGCCGGGAGCGTCGCTGAGAGGCGGGAAGGCTGCGGGGGCCGCCGGAAGGTGAGAATAGCACGATTTATTGTTTTTTTTTTATTATTTTACATTATATCTTTTTACTATTGATGCGGCATAGGCAGCATCAATAGTAAAAAGTTGGTCACACGTGTCAAACACAATGTTTGACTCGTGTGACCAACCTGTCAATCAGTTTTCCAAGCGATGCTACAGATCGCTAGGAAAACGCTAGCATTCTGCAAGCTAATTACGCTTGCAAAACGCTAGTTTCTGGTGGGAATATGCATACCAAAAACAATGTGTATTTCCCGCGGCAGAGAAGTGCGGGATTGCCGGGAAATTTCCGCGGCAATTCTGCAACATGTGAACTTAGCCATACACTCATGTAATTATTAGTGAAAACCATATATCAAACTACATGAAATGACATGGTTTACTGTATGTAAACCATGTTGATACAGTAAAGATGTATATCTTTGTACCGTGTTAGCCAGTAGATAGAAAAATATTTAGAGTTGAGAGTCCTCAGTGGTTGTAGTTCCACAACCACTGAGGACTCTCAACTCTAAATATTTTTGTAAACCATGTGTCATTTCATGTCGGGTTCTGTAATTTCACAGAAGCCGGCAATTGAATTAGCGGCCATTATACTATGTAGAAGTGTATGAACTATAAATATATATATGTCACAATGACATGTATATATATATATATATATATATATATATACACAGTGGTGGCCAAAAGTATTGGCACCCTGCAATTCTGTCAGATAATACTCAGTTTCTTCCTGAAAATGATTGCAAACACAAATTCTTTGGTATTATTATCTTCATTTAGTTTGTCTTCAATGAAAAAACACAAAAAGAATTGACCTAAAGCCAAATTGGATATAATTCCACACCAAACCTAAAAAAGGGGGTGGACAAAAGTATTGGCACTGTTTCAAAAATCATGTGATGCTTCTCTAATTCGTGTAATCACCAGCACCTGTAACTTACCTGTGGCACCTAACAGGTGTTGGCAATAACTAAATCACACTTGCAGCCAGTTAACATGGATTAAAGTTGACTCAACCTCTGTCCTGTGTCCTTGTGTGTACCACATTGACATGGAGAAAAGAAAGAAGACCAAAGAACTGTCTGAGGACTTGAGAAACCAAATTGTGAGGAAGCATGAGCAATCTCAAGGCTACAAGTCCATCTTCAAAGACCTGAATGTTACTGTGTCTTCCGTGCGCAGTGTCATCAAGAAGTTTAAAGCCCATGGCACTGTGGCTAACCTCCCTAGATGTGGAAGGAAAAGAAAAATTGACGAGAGATTTCAACGCAAGATTGTGCGGATGGTGGATAAAGAACCTCGCCTAACATCCAAACAAGTTCAAGCTGCCCTGCAGTCCGAGGGTACAACAGTGTCAACCCGTACTATCTGTTGGCGTCTGAATGAAAAGGGACTGTATGGTAGGATACCCAGGAAGACCCCACTTCTTACCCCGAGACATAAAAAAGCCAGGCTGGAGTTTGCCAAAACTTACCTACGAAAGCCTAAAACGTTTTGGAAGAATGTTCTCTGGTCAAATGAGACAAAAGTCGAGCTTTTTGGGAAAAACCATCAACATAGAGTGTACAGGAAAAAAAATGAGGCATTCAAAGAAAAGAACACGGTCCCTACAGTCAAACATGGCGGAGGTTCCCTGATGTTTTGGGGTTGCTTTGCTGCCTCTGGCACTGGATTGCTTGACCGTGTGCATGGCATTATGAAGACTGAAGACTACCAACAAATTTTGCAGCACAATGTAGGGCCCAGTGTAAGAAAGCTGGGTCTCCCTCAGAGGTCATGGGTCTTCCAGCAGGACAATGACCCAAAACACACTTCCAAAAGCACTATAAAATGGTTTGAGAGAAATCACTGGAGACTTCTAAGGTGGCTAGCAATGAGTCCAGACCTGAATCCATAGAACACCTGTGGAGAGATCTCAAAATGGCAGTTTGGAGAAGGCACCCTTCAAATATCAGGGACCTGGAGCAGTTTGCCAAAGAAGAATGGTCCACAATTCCAGCAGAGCATTGTAAGAAACTCATTGATGGTTACCGGAAGCGGTTGTTCGCAGTTATTTTGGCTAAAGGTTGTGCAACCAAGTATTAGGCTGAGAGTGCCAATACTTTTGTCTGGCCCATTTTTGGAGTTTTGTGTGAAATAATCAAGGATTTGATTTTTGCTTCATTCTCTTTTGTGTTTTTTCCTTGCTATCAAATTAAATGAAGATAAAAATAGCAAATAATATTTGATTGCAATCATTTTCAGGAAGAACTGAGTATTATTCTGACAGAATTGCAGGGGTGCCAATACTTTTGGCCACCACTGTATATGTATTCTATGTGTATATATCTATTCTTTCTATTCTTTTTTAAACCTGTCAGTGTGATTTTACAGTATAGCCGGCTTTTCTAAAGGACACCGGTGCGTATTTCTCGCAAGTCACTCTGATGGTCCGTGTGTAATCCGATGTTTTCACTCACCCATAGACTTGCATTGGAGAGTCTCGGCCGTAATACGGTGCAAATCGAAGCATGCTGCGATTTCACTCGCACGTATAAAAAGGACGAGAAAAAATCAGGTGATGGGAGCTGCCCCATAGATTAATATCGGTCCGAGTGCAATGCGATTTTTTCTCGCATTGCACTCGTCCGTATTTCTCGCTAGTGTGACTCCGGCCTAAGAAAGATGTGCCTGCACTACAGCAACAAGTCGCAGACAACATCACCCGTTCCCTGAAAAATTCTGTGTCGGCCAAGGTGCATTTCAATAATGACACCTGGACGAGCAAGCATGGACAAGGGAGTTACATCTAGATGACTGGGCACTGAGTGACTCTTGCGGCTGTAGGGGCAGTCGGGGAAGGGGCTGCTCCACAAGTCTTGCAATCACCAAGGCTTGCATGGCACTTGGGGATGGAGAAATAAACCATTACACACCATAAGATGGATAACTAAACTAATAGACATCAGGGGTTGGAGAACTAAACTACTAAACAGCTATGATTGCAGAACACCGCCACAAAATAGCAACGTGGGATACAGCAGGCTGTTTCACATTTAGCAGCAGAAAAAATTACATATTTTTTTAATGCAAGTTCGGTCTTCAGAGAGGTTCATATCACTGCCACAACATGACAACATGGGATACGGCGGGCTGTATCATATTCAGCAACAGAAAAAATTACAATTTTTTTTTTATGTGCCTTAGGTCTGCAGACAGTTTCATATCACCACAGCACAAAATGACAAGGTTGGATACAACAGGCTGTTTCACATTTAGCTAGTGAAAAAAAATTATTTAGAATGCTATAATCATGCATGGAGCACAATAGAAAAGCAGTGCACAACACACTTGTAGGACATGTACCCAGCTGGCTTTGTCTGTGGACCTCAGTAATGGCCCAAAAAAAAGTGCTGTAAGGTAAATTTAACAGTCACACTGGACACCAGCTAGCTACACTATTTGACTGATATACGACCGCGTAGCTAACTAGCTAAAATCTTGCTGCTAACAGTGCCAGCGTCAGGAGCAGCTACTCTGCACTGTTACAGTGTCAAAATGGCACTAAAACAAGATGTCCGCTATTTATATGGAGAGAGACATGTGATTTCAGCAGCCAATGACACAAGCCGTTGTGTAAGGACATTGTGAGTGTTTCCTGCGTCCTGATTGGCTAGCCGCAATTGTGCACACATAAAGTTAGGAAAAAAAAAATTACTGTTTACAAGAACGCCGCGCCTCTGAGCTCTGCAAACCCCCTCCCCTCATCAAACACGTGCCAAACGCTCATGATTAAGTGCTGAAAATACTTTTGTGGCAACGCAAATATTTTCCTGCACTTTTTACCTAATGTTACCGATTTTTTCCAATTTTATAAAATTTTGCTTGTGTTTCCAATCATGAATCCGAATGTGCCATATTCGTGCCGAATTTATGTTTGGTGATTGTTTTCCGAACAAATTCGCTCATCACTAACAGTGAGCACCTGCAGTGGCATAATTAGTGCTGTCAGAGGTGTGATTCCCATCGGCAGCTAGTGAGGAGTGGCCTACTGACAACATGTCAAACTGGTCAAGGAGGACTACGTTGAATCTTTATCTGACCAGGAAGGAGCATGGGGTACTGCATCATAGTGCGGGATAATTGCAGTGGGAGAAAAAGTACTCAGCAACTGTACTGAACATCATTGTTATGCCTTTTGTAAAGCAACTAAGTTATGAGCCTCTGCCTTATGAGGAAGAAATGGTTGAAGAAATGCATAACGTTTAAGAATATTTTCAAGAATTTCAGTAATGCTGGTTTTAACTTTTTAAAATAACTGTTGGCCTCCCTGATTCATCGCGAGAACGTAAGGTCAACATTCAATCCTGCAAGTCCCCACAAAACACACGCTCTCAGGGGTACGATAGTAGGGTGTTTAGGGATATAGATGTCGGTTAAAACCTTCCCTTACAGGACCCAGTGGCCATGCCAGGCCTACTAATCAGAAGAGGCCCTGGGTGTGCCAACAGGGATTCAGTCTGATAGTCACAGACTACTGAAAAGGCTGCTGGACCAGGGTCCTGCAAATTGAAAGCTCATCTCTAGTGCATAATATTCTGTATTATCAACATGTTTTAATAATGTTTTAATAAAAAATGTATCCATAGGCTAATGGGTTCCAACATAAAAACCTGTTTTTCAAAATTGAAATAAGTGATTCAGAGGGTATTTGAAACAGGACATGGCATAATATTATTTTCCCAAATCATCACTTACATATATTGGGTCTATTATGTTTAATGCATTTTTCAATAATCCTACTTTTATTAGAAGATTCCTGTTCACACTGCATTGTCATTTCCAATTGAGTACCAAATATGTTTTACAACAGAAATCAACAATGACACTTTATGGACCTCATTGACTAATAATAGGGTCAGATGGGGTTCCATCGTATCCATTTTTTTGACTGGAAGAATATACATGCCTGCAGTGCTATTCTTCTTGTCAAATCTGATGGAAATGGTGACAGAGGCTCACATGCAAATGTTGTTATCCACCCTTGTCCTAGATTTGCAGCACATTATAACAAATACTAAAAATCACTGTTATATAGTGTTTATGAATGAGTAATGTCTAATACCTTCTATGTTTCCTCCCATTATGCACAGTTTATTCAGCTTCTTTGGAAGGCTTGGATCCATTTTGACTGCCAGGGCCAGATTAGTCAAGGGTCCTAATGCTACCAGATTTATCTTAACATGTCAGAGTAAAAGAGAAATGTATTAATATAATGTGACAACTTCACAACTTTAAAGTGGTTATCCGCTACTAGGACAACCGCTTCTTAAACTAAAGGTTCAGACCCAATAAAATAAACAAACCTATACTGACCTCCGCACTGTCGGCACTCCCTGTTCCAGGGCTTTGATGCGGTGGAATGACACGTGATTACCGGCACCCAATCTGCGTTGGCGTCACTGTTCCCACCGGGCACTATGTGTTATTCCACCGCATCACAGCTTCGGGACCGCAAGTGCCTATACTGCTGGAACGGAGCGGTCATGGGAGGTCAGTATAGGTTTGTTTATTTTATTGGGCCGGAACATTTCGTTTTAGAAAGGGTTGTCCTAGTAGTGGACAATCCCTTTACGAGTGTTAATCTCGTCTTAAACAGCTCAATTTATTGTCAAAGCTGGTGACGATTGGGTACTATTGATTGAGTTAAGGAGCCAGAATTGATCTAATGTTCACTCCAACGTGAACATTTTTATGTTGTTCTGATTTGATTAAATGAATTATCAACATGTTCTACACCATCATATTGCTCATCACTGACTTGATTTTTAAAACAAATAAAGGAAAATCACAGAAATACTAAAAATGTATTGAAAGTTACATTAAAATAAAAACAATTCATCAACTTGGCTCAAAAGTAAGAGGACTCCTTAAATTGGTCGACATATAAGAGTTAACCCTGTTCACATTCCCAATTATGGCATTTGTGCATGTCTGACTGGTCCTTTGTCCTGGTTCCCCAACCCTATTAGCCAGGGCCACTATACAGTCATGGCCAAAAGTTTTGAGAATGACACAAATATTATATTTTCACATGATCTGCTGCCCTCTGGTTTTTATGTGTGTTTGACAGATGTTTTTATCACAGACAGAAATATAATAATTGCAAACATATGAGTAACAAAAACTTATATTGACAGTTAGAATGAGTTAATGCAGCAAGTCAATATTTGCAGTGTTGACCCTTCTTCTTCAGGACCTCTGCAATTCTCCCTGGCATGCTCTCAATCAACTTCTGGACCAAATCCTGACTGATAGCAGTCCATTCTTGCACAATCAATGCTTTCATTTTGTCAGAATTTTTAGGTTTTTGTTTGTCCACCCGTCTCTTGATGATTGACCACAAGTTCTCAATGGGATTAAGATCTGGGGAGTTTCCAGGCCATGGACCCAAAATCTCTATGTTTTGTTCCCTGAGCCATTTAGTTATCACCTTTGCTTTATGGCAAGGTGCTCCATCATGCTGGAAAAGGCATTGTTGATCGCCAAACTGCTCTTGGAGGGTTGGGAGAAGTTGCTCTTGGAGGACATTCTGGTACCATTCTTTATTCATGGCTGTGTTTTTAGGCAAGACTGTGAGAGAGCCGATTCCCTTGGCTGAGAAGCAACCCCACACATGAATGGTTTCAGGATGCTTAACAGTTGGCATGAGACAAGACTGGTGGTAGCGCTCACCTTGTCTTCTCCGAATGAGGCGTTTTCCTGATGTCCCAAACAATCGAAAAGGGGATTCATCAGAGAAAATAACTTTACTCCAGTCCTCAGCAGTCCACTGCCTGTACCTTTTGCAGAATATCAGTCTGTCCATGATGTTTTTTCTGGAGAGAAGTGGCTTCTTTGCTGCCCTCCTTGAGACCAGGCCTTGCTTCAAGAGTCTCCGCCTCACAGTGCGTGCAGATGCACTCACACCTGCCTGCTGCCATTCCTGAGCAAGCTCTGCACTGCTGGTAGCCTGACCCCACAGCTGAAACGCTTTTAAGAGACGGTTCTGGCGCTTGCTGGTCTTTCTTGGGCGCCCTGGAGCCTTTTTGGCAACAATGGAACCTCTCTCCTTGAAGTTCTTGATGATGCGATAGATTGTTGACTGAGGTGCAATCTTTCTAGCTGCGATACTCTTCCCTGTTAGGCCATTTTTGTGCATTGCAATGATGACTGCACGTGTTTCTTTAGAGATAACCATGGTTAACAGAAGAGAAACAATGATGCCAAGCACCAGCCTCCTTTTAAAGTGTCCAGTGGTGTCATTCTTACTTAATCATGACAGATTGATCTCCAGCCATGTCCTCATCAACACCCACACCTGTGTTAATGGAGCAATCACCGAAAAGAGGTTAGCTGGTCCTTTTAAGGCAGGGCTGCAATGATGTTGAAATGTGTTTTGGGGGATAAAGTTCATTTTCTAGCCAAATATTGACTTTGCAAGTAATTGATGTTAAGCTGATCACTCTTTATAACATTCTGGAGTATATACAAATTGCCATTAGAAAAAGTGAAGCAGTAGACTTTGTAAAAATTAATATTTGTGTCATTCTCAAAACTGTTGGCCATGACTGTAGAGAACATCTCCCGCTCAGCAAGACCATGTACAGCAATCTCTCAAGTTATAATTCCTCATATTACAATATTTGCAACATACAATGGCTCAGGAAAGGCCAGTGTAACTTAAAATTACATTCAACATATAATGCCATAGGTAACATATCTGTAGTACATGTGATTGTCCATGCCGTTTCAGCCAACCGGCATGGACATTTCACTGGTAAAACAGCTGTATTACTGAGGTATATGCACTGATTGGCTGTCTATTAGCATCTCTCATTACTACACTATTATATGTTCTGCTCCTCTCCTGTGTGCATTTTACTTACTCTTTACACTTCATTTTTTTCATATTTTGAATTGATATGTTGGGGACTTTCCAACTAAATTTCAAGGTTTCCAAACAGTTTTTGGCCTCAAATGACAAGAAGCATCCAAGTTACAATAGTTGTCTTGATAGGAAATAATATAGGCTTTGTTCACATTTTGTTTTAGGTTGCTGTCAATGGCTCTGTTGGGGCCTATGTCTGAAACCAGAAAAATAGAGATTTGGACGTATGAGATGAAGGGTCTGTTAATTTTAAGGATAAAGGCAGAGTAACTATGTGCTCTGTCGGACGTTGTTTTTGTCCGTATCCAGCTATTCAGGTGGGCTCCAAGACTGCTTTTTGGTGCCCGCCTCAAGTAGACTGATACAGATAACAATGACGTTTGACAGGCCACACAGTGACTCCATCTCCATCATTAAAGTCAATGGCCCATCCAGTGCAAATGTCCAAATCCTGTTTTCTGGGTTTCAGGCATAAGCCCTGATGGAGCCAGTGTTAGTGGCCTAAAACAAAATATGAACATAGCTTTATGATCTTCTTCAGTGCAAACATACTAAACACATAAATTTATGCTATGCTACTTACTTGTCCCTCATACTGATTAATGATCCTTATCAGAGCGTGCACCGCATCTTCCTTCTGCAAGTGTTCTAGTCCTGGGCTATTTGGATCTTCTGCATCTCCCAAGCCATCGCCTCCAAAATGGGAATACTGAGGATTGATCTCTCCCAAAAGTGAATTAGATGCACCACGAAACACCGGGATCTTATAATTAATCAAATATATAGACAGTAATATACTTCCAAAATGTGAGTTTTCCATCCACACCAATACAACACAAACAATCTTGCCTAATCAAATGAATAGTGAAAGTAATATTCCAAGAAGATAATTCTATTATCACCTTCCCTATACTGCAAATATATATTTTTTTACAATTTTCACAAGAACATTAAATTTATTATACAATTCCAAAATGTTGTGTTATATTGACTTGTGTTTAAAACTCCTTGTTTCACTAAAGCCAGTAAGGATATTTAAATAGAAAGCGATATTTAAAAAAAACACAAACAATGCAAAAATATATATATTTTTTAAATTCATGTAACACAAAAACC
>JARQOD010000002.1:232732903-232822161 GCA_033576555.1 Oophaga sylvatica
CTTGGTAAACCAAGTAGCGTCTTTCACCCTGGAAAACAGGTCAGAAATCAAGGGTAACGGATATAGATATTTCACAGTAATATTGTTCAAAAGACGATAATCAATACACGGCCTTAATGAACCATCCTTTTTGGCCACAAAGAAAAAACCGGCACCTAAGGGTGAAGAGGATGGTCTGATATGACCCTTCTCCAATGACTCCTTGATGTAAGACCGCATAGCGTCATGTTCAGGTACAGACAAGTTAAAAAGGCGACCTTTAGGGAATTTACTACCAGGCACTAATTCAATAGCATCAAATACAGCTGCATGGATATAGGGAAAAAAATGTGGGTAACACAGGAAATGTGTGACCAGAAATCACCACTCATATGAATATAATATCAAGGAGGAGAAGGAGAGTCACTGGTGATCAAAATTCATAATATAAAAGGTAAATATTTATTTATAACATTACATAAGTAACACAAAAATAAATAACATGAACAATGAAATCACATATATAGGACACGTGCAGATATAGGGAGAAAAATCTCCTAGTGGTTAGGCAAATATACATATGTGGCATCAATAGTAATTAGACACATTGTAGCTCATAATGCATCAGGTATATCAAAATCCCCCAAAAAGAAGGTAAAGAGGTAACAGAGCTACAGACAAGATTACCACACAAGATAGAGCATGTTCCACAGGACAAAACGCTTTAGTAATAAGGCCAGTAGAAGTCAGTGCATTGCTGGCCATATCTAGTAAAGAACCATGCTCACCAAATAAAGTAATAAATGCCGCACTAGGAGGGATCACCCCATAAAGGAGATGCCACCCCAACGTACGTTTCGTGGCACGCCTGCCACTTTCTCAAGGGGATATCTATGCTTGGTACCAAGGACCTTTAAATGCCTCCCACAACCAGATCACATGTCGTGTATTAACGAATAGGAGCAGGTACAGCGGCGCATGCGCCGCTGGAGCCAGGGAGGCCCCCAGTGACGGCGGCGTCATGCATCCGGACATGCGCACAGACACAAAGTCAGGGCGCGTTCCGGACACAGAGAGACGCCCCACCACATGGGGAATCACCCAGGCAACAGCGGGCACGCGCACACCAGACTCCGTGAGGATGTGTGGGAATGCAAGGATATGAGGCACAATCATAATAATCTAGTTGTATAGTAGAAGCGTGACATACTAGATCAGATAGAGACATTAAATAACAACACATACTATCTTCATTACAAAAGTACAAAAATACAAAATACAGAAATTATATATGTTATATCATCTCGTCTGTCGCTGTATTCTCGCTTTGTTTTTCACAACTTCTCATGTCCATCAGTCATGTGAGGATAGGATTAAAGGTCCCATATAGGTGACGAAATAGACATAACTGTGAGGAAAAATTTAAAAGAAAAAAATATAAAGGAATTAATTTAAAAACAGAGAAGGCATCAAATAGAACCAGAGAGGGGATATCAGAAGGAAGATATCTATAAAAAAGAGGCAAAATTTAAAGATTCGTTGAGGCCACTGGGCACCATTGTGTCGAGTTGGAATTTTCTTATAATCCCCACCTCTAACGCCGAGGTGTAGGATGTCAATTCCGCGCACCTTAAAGGATGTAGCATCACAATTATGGAAATGTTTAAAGTGACGCGGTATTGTCTTTAAATCTGACGGATCTGAAATGGATCTCGCTGCGCCAATGTCCCTAACGTGTTCCCTGATTCGTACCCTCAATTCCCTGGTGGTTAAGCCAACATATATCCTCGGACAGCCACAAGTGGCGTAATAAATAACGTTCGAGCTGCCGCAGGATATACGTTGGCGGATATCGTATGTCTTATCACCACCAGAGGACGAGAACTTCAGGGCACGTAGGGCATTGGCGCACGCAAGACAGTGGCCGCAAGGAAAGAAGCCAACGGTAGGGCCACGAGAACCAAAGACATTTACAGGGGGTGGGATGTAGTGACTTCGAACGAGAGTATCTCGTAAATTTCTTGATCGTCTTGATGTCATGGAGGGGTAACTACCCAGCGAGCGTGACAGAGCAGGCTCGGTTTTTAAGACATCCCAATGTTTAGTAAGAATTTGTCGGATGTCAAACCACTCATGATTAAAGGTGGTGATGAATCTTATAGGTCCTTCATCACTCCCCTGTCTGACCACACGGGCAGAGTTAAGGAGATGGTCACGTGGAGTCCTCCTTGCCCATCGTATCCTTTTTTGATACATCGGTTGCTGTAACCACGTGCCCTGAATCATCACCGAGGTCCTTGGCTTGAGTCTCAAAGGCATCATCAGTAGAGCAGTTACGTCTCATTCGAAGGAACTGTCCGACCGGGACGGCCCTAATGGTGGCTGGATGGTGAGCTGAATCAGCGTGAATTAGTGCATTCACAGAAGTCGGCTTCCTGAACACATCCGTTCGGAGACGACGATTAATGTCAACCTCCAGGGAAATGTCCAGAAATTCAACCCTCTCATGACTGTGTTTATAAGTTAAGTGGATGTTGAGAGAGTTCTGATTCAGCTCCATCATAAAATCCTCGAGCTGCTGCACCGTCCCATCCCACAACATCAAGATGTCATCAATGTATCTAAACCAGTACAGCACATGGGAGGCGGCCTGTGTGCCCGCATCGCCAAATAGAGATCTCTCCCAGGCCCCCAGGAAGAGATTTGCATAAGCGGGCGCACAGGCCGCGCCCATGGCTGTACCACGTCTCTGTAAGTAAAAGACGTCCTTAAAGACAAAGAAGTTGTGGGTAAGGACATAGTGGAGCAGCTCGAGGATTAGCTCACACATAGGGCCGTCCAGGTCGGAGGAACCCAAGAATAGACGCACAGCAGCCAGGCCATCAGAGTGATCGATGCAAGTATGCAAGGACTCCACATCAGCCGTCACCAAAATAGTGGACTCATCCACAAGGATGCCATTAACCCGTGCCAGGACGTCCTTAGTGTCACGAACAAAGGAAGGTAGTACCTCCACAATAGGTTTAAGGTAAAAATCAATGAATTTACAGACCATATCACATGGGCCGCCAATGCCCGACACTATAGGACGTCCGGGTGGGTCAAGGGCATCCTTGTGGATTTTCGGAAGTATATAGAAGGTAGGGGTCCTAGGATTCTTCACCAGTAAACCCTCATACACCTTTTTTGGAATAATATTAGACTCATACGCACCATGTAGGATATCCTGGAGTTCCAAAGAAAAGGAGGACAAGGGGCTATGCGATAATCTGGTATAAGTATCAGAATCCCTAAGTTGGCGGAATACCTCTCGTTCATATTTCTCACATGGCCAGATCACGATATTCCCCCCCTTGTCAGCAGGTTTAAAAACCACGCCAGGAAGAGATTGTAGTTGTGACAGTGCCTGTCGTCCATATGTCAGATTATCAAATCTACGTCTTGTAGAAAGATTTTTTAAATCTTCTGTCACCAATTTTGTAAATACCTCAACTGCTGGGCATAGTGACAAGGGGGGGAACCTCGTTGATCTGGGCAATATTTTCGTCGGGAACCTACTTGTACTAGGAGTAGATTGTTCCTCAAGCAGTTCCTCAAGATTGAGTAAAGCCTCCCTCTCGTTGTCACTCCAGGATTCCGACATTTGATTGCGGCTGTGCAATTTCTTTAATATGAGTTTACGGGAGAACAGGTGAAGATCCTTCAAAACTGTAAAAAAGTTGAAAGCATTAGTTGGTGAGAAAGTTAGGCCCCTACCTAAAACCTCTAATTGTGCGGCAGACAGAGTGTGATGTGAAAGATTCACTACCTGCAGTCCACTCTGTGGCGCAAGCTGGGCAGACCCCCCTCCATGTTTTTTGTCTTGGGTTGTCTGGCGTGTTGTCATCTTTTTTGCAATAGTCACTACATTGTCTTGAGCATAACCGTGGGACTTTTTGATCGTAGAATCATCATTTTAGATATATTAGACCGCACAGAGGCAGATCTAGATCTAGAGTAAGATGTATTTCTATACCTAGGGCGTGACCTATCAGTGGGGTTGCGCCACCTGTAAACTCTTGAGAGTAATTTGTCCTGGGTGTCGCGTTTAAATTTCTTAGATTTAGTAGACTGGATTTCCAATGCCCACTTTTGTAGGTCCGCATCCACAGAATCGTTCAGTTTTTTTAAATTCTCACTGGTCATCTCACGTCGTAAGATAATTTGGACAGAGTCAATCTCGGATTCAAGTGTTTCTAAGGTATTATGGTTCATTTCTTTCAATAGTTGCATAAAGCCAATGGAGCAGGTGTTAGTAAGCTCCTCCCAACGGCTCTTAATAGAGTCGTCCTGAACAGGAAATGATGGAAACACTTGAACCCTGAGACCCCTAGGTATCAGATTGTTCTGTATATACTTGTCCAGGAACTCGTGGTTCCACCAGACCTTAGTCGTTTTTTAAGAAGGTCCTTAAAAAGAAATATAGCCTCTTGCAATTCCTTCTGAGACCCCTCACTGGATCCCTCTGCACCATCCTGTAGCGTTTCATTGATCTGAGCACGCCAAGTGGCATCTTTGGCTCGAAAATCCATAGAGAAGCTGGAAAAGCTGTGAACAACACAGAGAAGTTAATAGCATCAAATACAGCTGCATGGATATAGGGAAAAAAATGTGGGTAACACAGGAAATGTGTGACCAGAAATCACCACTCATATGAATATAATATCAAGGAGGAGAAGGAGAGTCACTGGTGACCAAAATTCATATATAAAAGGTAAATATTTATTTATAACATTACATAAGTAACACAAAAATAAATAACATGAACAATGAAATCACATATATAGGACAGTGCAGATATAGGGAGAAAAATCTCCTAGTGGTTAGGCAAATATACATATGTGGCATCAATAGTAATTAGACACATTGTAGCTCATAATGCATCAGGTATATCAAAATCCCCCAAAAAGAGGTAAAGAGGTAACAGAGCTACAGACAAGATTACCACACAAGATAGAGCATGTTCCACAGGACAAACGCTTAGTAATAAGGCCAGTAGAGTCAGTGCATTGCTGGCCATATCTAGTAAGAACCATGCTCACCAAATAAAGTAATAAATGCCGCACTAGGAGGATCACCCCATAAAGGAGATGCCACCCCGACGTACGTTTCGTGGCACGCCTGCCACTTTCTCAAGGGGATATCTTGCTTGGTACCAAGGACCTTTAAATGCCTCCCACAACCAGTCACATGTCGTGTATTAACGAATAGGAGCAGGTACAGCGGCGCATGCGCCGCTGGAGCCAGGGAGGCCCCCAGTGACGGCGGCGTCATTGCATCCGGACATGCGCACAGACACAAAGTCAGGGCGCGTTCCGGACACAGAGAGACGCCCCACCACATGGGGAATCACCCAGGCAACAGCGGGGCACGCGCACACCAGACTCCGTGAGGATGTGTGGGAATGCAAGGATATGAGGCACAATCAATAACCTAGTTGTATAGTAGAAGCGTGACATATGATCAGATAGAGACATTAATAACAACACATACTATCTTCATTACAAAAGTACAAAAATACAAAATACAGAAATATATATGTTATATCATCTCGTCTGTCGCTGTATTCTCGCTTTGTTTTTCACAACTTCTCATGTCCATCAGTCATGTGAGGATAGGATTAAAGGTCCCATATAGGTGACGAAATAGACATAACTGTGAAGAACAAATTAAAAGAAAAAATAAAAGAATTAATTTAAAAAAAGAGAAGGCATCAAATAGAACCAGAGAGGGATATCAGAGGAAGATATCTATAAAAAAGAGGCAAATATTAAAAGATTCTGTTGAGGCCACTGTGCCTCATATCCTTGCATTCACCACAAAATCCTCACGGAGTCTGGTGTGCGCGTGCCCCGCTGTTGCCTGGGTGATTCCCCATGTGGTGGGGCGTCTCTCTGTGTCCGGAAACGCGCCTGACTTTGTGTCTGTGCGCATGTCCGGATGCATGACGCCGCCGTCACTGGGGGCCTCCCTGGCTCCAGCGGCGCATGCGCCGCTGTACCTGCTCCTATTCGTTAATACACGACATGTGATCTGGTTGTGGGAGGCATTTAAAGGTCCTTGGTACCAAGCATAGTATCCCCTTGAGAAAGTGGCAGGCGTGCCACGAAACGTACGTCGGGGTGGCATCTCCTTTATGGGGTGATCCTCCTAGTGCGGCATTTATTACTTTATTTGGTGAGCATGGTTCTTTACTAGATATGGCCAGCAATGCAATGACTTCTACTGGCCTTATTACTAAGCGTTTTGTCCTGTGGAACATGCTCTATCTTGTGTGGTAATCTTGTCTGTAGCTCTGTTACCTCTTTACCTTCTTTTTGGGGGATTTTGATATACCTGATGCATTATGAGCTACAATGTGTCTAATTACTATTGATGCCACATATGTATATTTGCCTAACCACTAGGAGATTTTTCTCCCTATATCTGCACGTGTCCTATATATGTGATTTCATTGTTCATGTTATTTATTTTGTGTTCACTTATGTAATGTTATAAATAAATATTTACTTTTATATTATGAATTTTGGTCACCAGTGACTCTCCTTCTCCTCCTTGATATTATATTGATATGAGTGGTGATTTCTGGTTACACATTTCCTGTGTTACCCACATTTTTTTCCCTATATCCATGCAGCTGTATTTGATGCAACTATTCTGTGTTGTTCACAGCTTTTCCCAGCTTCTCTATGGATTTTCGAGCCAAAGATGCCACTTGGCGTGCTCAGATCAATGAAACGCTACAGGATGGTGCAGAGGGATCAAGTGAGGGGTCTCAGAAGGAATTGCAAGAGGCTATATTTCTTTTTAAGGACCTTTTAAAAAACGGACTAAGGTCTGGTGGAACCACGAGTTCCTGGACAAGTATATACAGAACAATCTGATACCTAGGGGTCTCAGGGTTCAAGTGTTTCCATCATTTCCTGTTCAGGACGACTCTATTAAGAGCCGTTGGGAGGAGCTTACTAACACCTGCTCATTGGCTTATGCAACTATTGAAAGAAATGAACCATAATACCTTAGAAACACTTGAATCCGAGATTGACTCTGTCCAAATTATCTTACGACGTGAGATGACCAGTGAGAATTTAAAAAAACTGAACGATTCTGTGGATGCGGACCTACAAAAGTGGGCATTGGAAATCCAGTCTACTAAATCTAAGAAATTTAAACGCGACACCCAGGACAAATTACTCTCAAGAGTTTACAGGTGGCGCAACCCCACTGATAGGTCACGCCCTAGGTATAGAAATACATCTTACTCTAGATCTAGATCTGCCTCTGTGCGGTCTAACATATCTAAATGATGATTCTACGATCAAAAAGTCCCACGGTTATGCTCAAGACAATGTAGTGACTACTGCAAAAAAGATGACAACACGCCAGACAACAAGACAAAAAATCATGGAGGGGGGTCTGCCCAGCTTGCGCCACAGAGTGGACTGCAGGTAGTGAATCTTTCACATCACACTCTGTCTGCCGCACAATTAGAGGTTTTAGGTAGGGGCCTAACTTTCTCACCAACTAATGCTTTCAACTTTTTTACAGTTTTGAAGGATCTTCACCTGTTCTCCCGTAAACTCATATTAAAGAAATTGCACAGCCGCAATCAAATGGCGGAATCCTGGAGTGACAACGAGAGGGATTCTTTACTCAATCTTGAGGAACTGCTTGAGGAACAATCTACTCCTAGTACAAGTAGGTTCCCGACGAAATATTGCCCAGATCAACGAGGTTCCCCCCCTTGTCACTATGCCCAGCAGTTGAGTATTTACATAATGGTGACAGAAGATTTAAAAAATCTTTCTACAAGACGTAGATTTTGATAATCTGACATATGGACAACGACAGGCACTGTCACAACTACATCTCTTCCTGGGTGGTTTTTAAACCTGCTGACAAGGGGGGGAATATCGTGATCTGGCCATGTGAGAAATATGAACGAGAGGTATTCCGCCAACTTAGGGATTCTGAACTTATACCAGATTATCGCATAGCCCCTTGTCCTCCTTTTCTTTGGAACTCCAGGATATCCTACATGGTGCGTATGAGTCTAATATTATTCCAAAAAAGGTGTATGAGGGTTTACTGGTGAAGAATCCTAGGACCCCTACCTTTTATATACTTCAGAAAATCCACAAGGATGCCCTTGACCCCCCGGACGTCCATAGTGTCGGGCATCGGCGGCCCATGTGATATGGTCTGTAAATTATTGATTTTTACCTTAAACCTATTGTGGAGGTACTACCTTCCTTTGTTCGTGACACTAAGGACGTCCTGGCACGGGTTAATGGCATCCTTGTGGATGAGTCCACTATTTTGGTGACGGCTGACGTGGAGTCCTTGTATACTTGCATCGATCACTCTGATGGCCTGGCTGCTGTGCGTCTATTCTTGGGTTCCTCCGACCTGGACGGCCCTATGTGTGAGCTAATCCTCGAGCTGCTCCACTAGTCCTTACCCACAACTTCTTTGTCTTTAAGGACGTCTTTTACTTACAGAGACGTGGTACAGCCATGGGCGCGGCCTGTGCGCCCGCTTACGCAAATCTCTTCCTGGGGGCCTGGGAGAGATCTTTATTTGGCGATGCGGGCACACAGGCCGCCTCCCATGTGCTGTACTGGTTTAGATACATTGATGACATCTTGATGTTGTGGGATGGGACGGTGCAGCAGCTCGAGGATTTTATGATGGAGCTGAATCAGAACTCTCTTAACATCCACTTAACTTATAAACACAGTCATGAGAGGGTTGAATTTCTGGACATTTCCCTGGAGGTTGACATTAATCGTCGTCTCCGAACGGATGTGTTCAGGAAGCCGACTTCTGTGAATGCACTAATTCACGCTGATTCAGCTCACCATCCAGCCACCATTAGGGCCGTCCCGGTCGGACAGTTCCTTCGAATGAGATGTAACTGCTCTACTGATGATGCCTTTGAGACTCAAGCCAAGGACCTCGGTGATCGATTCAGGGCACGTGGTTACAGCAACCGATGTATCAAAAAAGGATACGATTGGGCAAGGAGGACTCCACGTGACCATCTCCTTAACTCTGCCCGTGTGGTCAGACAGGGGAGTGATGAAGGACCTATAAGATTCATCACCACCTTTAATCATGAGTGGTTTGACATCCGATAAATTCTTACTAAACATTGGGATGTCTTAAAAACCGAGCCTGCTCTGTCACGCTCGCTGGGTAGTTACCCCTCCATGACATCAAGACGATCAAGAAATTTACGAGATACTCTCGTTCGAAGTCACTACATCCCACCCCCTGTAAATGTCTTTGGTTCTCGTGGCCCTACCGTTGGCTTCTTTCCTTGCGGCCACTGTCTTGCGTGCGCCAATGCCCTACGTGCCCTGAAGTTCTCGTCCTCTGGTGGTGATAAGACATACGATATCCGCCAACGTATATCCTGCGGCAGCTCGAACGTTATTTATTACGCCACTTGTGGCTGTCCGAGGATATATGTTGGCTTAACCACCAGGGAATTGAGGGTACGAATCAGGGAACACGGTAGGGACATTGGCGCAGCGAGATCCATTTCAGATCCGTCAGATTTAAAGACAATACCGCGTCATTTAAACATTTCCATAATTGTGATGCTACATCCTTTAAGGTGCGCGGAATTGACATTCTACACCTCGGCGTTAGAGGTGAGGATTATAAGAAAATTCTGTCTCAAGTGGAGGCCCGTTGGATCGTCCAACTCGACACAATGGTGCCCAGTGGCCTCAACGAATCTTTAAATTTTGCCTCTTTTTTATAGATATCTTCCTTCTGATATCCCCTCTCTGGTTCTATTTGATGCCTTCTCTGTTTTTAAATTAATTCCTTTATATTTTTTTCTTTTAAATTTGTTCCTCACAGTTATGTCTATTTCGTCACCTATATGGGACCTTTAATCCTATCCTCACATGACTGATGGACATGAGAAGTTGTGAAAAACAAAGCGAGAATACAGCGACAGACGAGATGATATAACATATATAATTTCTGTATTTTGTATTTTTGTACTTTTGTAATGAAGATAGTATGTGTTGTTATTTAATGTCTCTATCTGATCTAGTATGTCACGCTTCTACTATACAACTAGGTTATTATGATTGTGCCTCATATCCTTGCATTCCCACACATCCTCACGGAGTCTGGTGTGCGCGTGCCCCGCTGTTGCCTGGGTGATTCCCCATGTGGTGGGGCGTCTCTCTGTGTCCGGAACGCGCCCTGACTTTGTGTCTGTGCGCATGTCCGGATGCATGACGCCGCCGTCACTGGGGGCCTCCCTGGCTCCAGCGGCGCATGCGCCGCTGTACCTGCTCCTATTCGTTAATACACGACATGTGATCTGGTTGTGGGAGGCATTTAAAGGTCCTTGGTACCAAGCATAGATATCCCCTTGAGAAAGTGGCAGGCGTGCCACGAAACGTACGTTGGGGTGGCATCTCCTTTATGGGGTGATCCCTCCTAGTGCGGCATTTATTACTTTATTTGGTGAGCATGGTTCTTTACTAGATATGGCCAGCAATGCACTGACTTCTACTGGCCTTATTACTAAAGCGTTTTGTCCTGTGGAACATGCTCTATCTTGTGTGGTAATCTTGTCTGTAGCTCTGTTACCTCTTTACCTTCTTTTTGGGGGATTTTGATATACCTGATGCATTATGAGCTACAATGTGTCTAATTACTATTGATGCCACATATGTATATTTGCCTAACCACTAGGAGATTTTTCTCCCTATATCTGCACGTGTCCTATATATGTGATTTCATTGTTCATGTTATTTATTTTTGTGTTACTTATGTAATGTTATAAATAAATATTTACCTTTTATATTATGAATTTTGGTCACCAGTGACTCTCCTTCTCCTCCTTGATACTAATTCAATAGCGCAGTCATAGCTCCTATGGGGAGGCAAGGATGCAGATTTACTTTCGCTAAACACATCAGAAAAATCAATCAAAAAGTCAGGAACATCCTGAGCCTGGGGGGAGGCAGAAAAAACAGGAGTGTTGGTATTAACACATTGGCAGCCCCAACTGGTTACAGACACAGATTTCCAATCCAAAACAGGATTATGAGACTGTAACCAAGGGAAACCCAGCACGATAATGTCATGCAGATTATACAGAACCAAAAATTTGCAGCTCTCCTGATGATCAGGTTCAACCCTCATTATCACCTGAGTAGAGAACTGAGGTTTATTCTCAGCCAAAGGGGTAGAATCGATCCCCAGTAGGGGAATAGACTTCTGTAGGGGTATCAAGGGAAACCCGCAACGTTTAGCAAAATCAAAATCCATCAGGTTAATAGCTGCTCCCGAATCAACGAAAGCCTGAGCAGAAATGAGGACAGAGAGCATATCAGAGTAACAGTTAATAAAAACTTAGTCTGAACACTACCCAAGACAACTGAGCGTGCAAAACGTCTTCCCCGCTTAGGGCAGACTGAAATAGCATGAGAGGCATCACCACAGTAGAAACATAACCCATTGCGCTTTCGAAACTCATGACGCTGTGCCCCAGACACCACTCTATCACACTGCATGGATTCAGAAGCAGGTTCACAAGGCAACACTATTCCACGCATACTTCTCCGCTCACGCAAACGTCTGTCAATTTGAATCGCTAATGACATAGAATCATTGAGATCAGAGGGGATAGGGAATCCCACCATAACATCCTTTACATTTTCTGACAGACCCTTCTGAAAAAGGGCTGCCAAAGCGTCGTCATTCCATTTGGTCAGGACTGCCCACCTGCGGAATCTCTGACAGTATAACTCAGCGTCATCAAGCCCCTGATTTAATGCCAACAAGGCTTTTTCAGCTTGATCAGTGACATTAGGCTCATCGTACAATAACCCCAAGGCCTGAAAAAATGCATCAACATCACTCAAAACAGGATCCCCAGGTGTCAGGGAAAAAGCCCAATCCTGAGGATCGCCCGCAGGAGAGAGATGACAATTTGAACCTGCTGCACTGCGTTCCCTGAGGACTTAGATTTTAAGGCAAAAAACAATTTACAATTATTTTTGAAATTCAGAAACTTGGCTCGATCCCCCAAAAACAAATCTGGCATGGGAATCCTAGGTTCCACAACAGGCAACCTAGCAAGATAGGTAGCAATACTCTGAACCTCAGTGGCAAGCTGATCCACACGGCCAGACAACTGTGCAAACTCCATTGAGAGAAAAAATCCTCCCCAGCACCCAGAGATACAGAGGGAAAAAAAAAATTGCAACAAACAGAAAAATATCTCTGACAACTCTGACAACCTTTTCTTTTCTTTCACAATATTTTTCCCTTCTGTGAGTACCATATAATTTTCAGTTTAGGCCGGTGATACTGTTATGATTTGGTAGCTGAGGAGTGCAGGTAAAAAAGGCAATACACCAGAGCAGTTGGAATCTATGAGATTGCAGTACCCTGACTAACCACCACAACTAGAGGCAGCCGTGGAGCGTTCCTACGTTGGTCCTAGACGCCTCGTCACAGCCTGAGAAACTAACTATACCTAAAGATAGAAAGAGGAAAGCTATCTGCCCCGGAGCAGATCCCCAAAGAACATAGAAAGCCCCCAAACATGTAATGGCGGTTAGACAAGAAGAAATACTGACACAGACAGAAAATAGTATGAGCAAACGTTGGGGCCCAAACTATCTAAATAGAAAAGGATATGAAGGGCACTTACTGCAATCCCAAAAAACCCTGAAAAGCACCAACTCTACTAATTTCAAAAACACCTGAGATCACACGACCTCTACCACCTAAATTAGTTCTCTGGTGTAACAAAATCAAAACAGCAGCCACTGAAAAAACTGGAAAAAGCAAATGTACAAAACATCAGTGGCTGAACTAAACTGAGAGGGCAAAAGCCCCCGGAGGGGACCCTGAAGGCCCCCACAGAAGTGCAGGACAAAATGCAAAAATCAAGCACAAAAACAAAAAGAAGAAAATGTCTTATCTGTTAGCAGGAGATGCAGACACGACACAGCAGGCTACAAAGGAAACAGGAATCAAGGATTGAGACCAGAACAATTGATCACCGGCAACCCTAATGGGAAGGCGACTCCCTTATATAAGACCAGTCAGTAACACCTGATTCCCAGTCCTCACAATCTTCACTGGACAGTCCAGTACCGCTTGTAACCACCAGAGGGAGCCTCTGCTCAGAACTCATCTCAAGTCCATTCACAACACTGGTCCCTGTTCCCATACGCTTCATCTACTGGAGCTTCTATATTTATTGTGCTTTGGAAAAAGCACTATATTGTTATTCACATTATTCTTTTTCCGTGTTCTTCTTCTTCTCCAGATTTGCGCAATTAATACAGCCCGAACCGCTCGGTGTACAGACTCCGTTCAAACAAGGTTTTGAAGCTAGCTGCCGTGACAGGTGTGCTAAGTATTTTTGGAGTCGATCGGATTTTTTGCTTTTTAACCCTTTACGTTTGAAAAAAAAAATCTTCCCATTGGAATGCATTGATTTTGAACTTAAATGTACGTCTCGGGCTTGGAATTTTTTAAAATCGAAAAATGATATTTTTCCTCCGACTGTTAACCCCCTGAGGACATTTTTGTAGAAAAAAAATTTTGCCACCTCAAAACGTGCGTAAAAAAATGGCGTAAAAATAAATTGCCATAGGAATTAATGGCCCCATTGTAATCAATGGGCTCCCATATAAATCAATAATATAGCTGTGAGGCGTTTGTAAGGACCAACTACCACACCAGCTATAAATAACCCGGTTGCTAGAAAGATGGCTACAGAATTACTATGATGCTATGCCATTCCAGCAAGTTTATTGGCTGTAAAACAGGCGCCAAACTTGCTGGGCAGGCATCCGAGCTTCCTGCCCGAATACATGAGGTGTTCTGCAGAGTTCCGAGCATGTCCAAGCACCCCGATGCTCAAGGGTTAACGGAGCATGTCCGAGCATGTTCGCTCAACACTACCGGGCAACAATTCAAAGCACAATCTGTAGTTCCTTCAGGAAATACACATCTAGTTATGTATATACAATCTCTCTATATATTCATAAATACACATTACTTTCTATAAATAACCATTACGGTCTAGTATACATGCATATATAAAACATATACATATTCTATATGGACATATTATATTATACCTTTATTATATATAGGTGTATTCTATCTGACATTATTACAAAATGGGGGACATTATTACAGAAAGGGGCCAGGACCCGAGACATTATTACAACAAGGGGGCCAGGACGTCGGGCATCATTACAGGACGGAGGCCAAGATTGAAGATATTATTGCAGGAAGGGGAGAGGAGAAAGGACATTATTACAGGATAGGGGTCAGAATTGGGGCCATTATTACAGGAAAATGTGCAGGAACGAGGACATTATTACAGGATGCGGGCCTAGATGGTAACATTACTTCAGGATGGGGCCCAGACAGGGGAGATTATTACAGGAACGGGGCCAGGATGGGGAACATTATTACAGGATAGGGGCCAAGGCGGGAACATTATTGCAGTATGGGGCCAAGACGGGGACATTAGAAAAGGATGGGTTTCAAGACAAGACATTTTTACAGGAAGGGGGCCAAGATGGTGGACATTATAACAGGAAGGGGGCCAGTGTTGGTGACATTATTAAAGTATAGGGGCCAGGATGGGGAACATTACTCCATGGGCCCGCACATCTGAACAGCATGCTGGTGGGGTCCCAATTCCAAAATTTTGCACTGGGGCCCATAGGACTCTAGTTAGGCAACTGGTGTTTATAGTGTTACATAGGATTGCTTGTTACAACTACTACATTATCTGTACTCAGAGAGTCATGACAGTGTTATATGTGGTGTTACATAAGACTGCTCCCTAACATCTTATTATTTATACTGACAGTTATCACTGTGTTATTGCTGTTATCTGTGGTGTTACATAGGACAGCCGCAAGGCAGCAGTAGGTGGAATTTTAAATAACATGGGCACCACACCATCCCCTAGGTGAGCCATACCATTGTTTCATTTTTCTTCCTTCTATTTTTTTCCTCCACTTGTGTGTGCTTTCATCACAGCTCGTACTACTCTGTGATGTTATTTTATTATTTTTTTGAGGGGAAGAGGATGGTGGCAAAATACGTGTCTTGAGGCTTGGGCCCCGATCCTTTCTGACCATATAGTAACTCCCATGCTGTGAACTGTAAAATGATGATAATTATAGTTACAATAAGCTACACAAGGTTCTTCATGTTTAAGAAAAGAAAGCTTCACATTTTTTTACGGACATAGGAAATAAGTACCTTTTCTTTATGAACTGTAAAGGAATTTCTGCAAGGTTCGCAATCCAAGGTGAAATATTCCTGTCAATATGAAGTCTTCCCTACATGGTGACATGTGTTACATTGCAATTTTGCACCTAATTGCCCTATAATGTCGCACTACGACCTGTGACATAGTGTTGCAAATGTTGCCAGGTGTGTTGCAAGTAGCACGCAACTTCTCTGCCTTTAACTTCAATGTAAGTAATAGTGTGCACATTTTTTCCCTAGAAAGTAATAATGCCTTGTGTGCCCTTCTTACACTTATAATACCGTGAGTGCCCATATAAGATAATGATGCCTGCAAAGTACCGACTTAACATTTAATATTCTCCTCTGAGTGCCCCTAAAAAGTTATAATTCCAATAATGCACCCAACAGCTCCTATACACATTAATATGGCCCTCATAGCTACCCTTTATACAGTATCATGTTCATAGCTACCCTTTATACAGTATGTTTCCCACAGCTCCCTATCTACAGTATTATTTCCCCCACAGCTTCTCTATATACAATATGATGTGCACCACAGCTCTTCATAAACAGCATGATATCCCAACCAGCTCCCACTATACAGTATGTTGCCCCCCAGCTCCCTATTCACAGTATAATGTCCCCACAGCTCCCCTATATACAATATAATATTCCCACTGCTCCCCTTTATACAGTATCATGAGTCACATAGCTCCTCTATATACAGTATGGGACACACAGCTCCTTATATAGAGTATAATGACCCACGCAGCTTTCTATTTACAATATGTTGGACCCCACAGCCCCACATATACTACAGCTCCCCTATATACTGTATCATGAGTCCCATAGCTCCTCTATATACAGTATGAGACACACAGTTCCCTATATACAGTATAATGACCCACACAGCCTCCTATTTACAATATGCTGACCCCCACAGCCCAAAACAGCAGTATGTCACCCACAGCCCCTATATACAAGGGCCATCACAGCCCCCTGTATACAGGTTACTGTTCCCACGGCTCCCTATACACAGTATGATGCCCCTAGAGCAAAAAAAATTGGCTGATAAAAAGTTGGATATCCCTCCACAGAACCATATATACAGTTTGGGACCCACAGCCCCCTCCATACCAGTATAATGTCTATAACGCTTGCCTGGCTCCATATACACAATATGGACCCCCACAGCTCCAATAAACAAAGTATGATGTTCCCCTCACCCATTATATACAGTTTGGGGCCCACACAGCCCACTATATACATTATGCTGGACTACACATCTCCTATACACAGTATAATAGCCCCCAAAGCTCCCTATATACAAGCATAGGGCCACTATAGCTCCCCACATACAGCATGGGGCCCCCATATACAGTAAGGAACCCCCAAAGTTCCCTATATAGAGTATTGGGCTTCCACATTCCTCTACAAGTACTGACTTATACATTAAAAAACCCTATATGCTCACCTTTCCCTGGATAGGCTTGCACATTCAGCATTTGAGCGCCAAGGTACCGACATGATGGTGTCATCATGCCACCAGTGCCAGAACGCAACCGTCCTAGGCGTGATTTTGGTGTTCAGTAGGCTGCAGTTATAAAGCAACCTATGGCTTACAGAACAGCCAGAAATAATGAAGGGAGACCATGTCCATCTACTCTAAAGCTGATATAATTGTAAGTGGTGGTCGCTGTGTGCAGACCCCTCAATGTGAGTGGGCCTGAGAAGACCACCCCTTCTGCTCCGTTATTGCTGGGTTCCCTCTCGAGGTGGTGGCACTGGGCAATTGCACAGTTGGCCTCCTAATCCCGGCTCTGCCTACAAAAAGAAGTATTCATGAGGCTCTAGCCCATACAGAAGACTACATCTGTAGATAATTTATTTTTTATATACTTTTAAATTATTGACTAAAACAAATTTCTTATGATTGGGTAAGAATACAAGATGGACTAAAGTGATCGTAATGAGGCAGCATGTCAATAGAAGAACATATGAAACAATTAGACATAATCTTGCGGCTTCATTTTTTCAATTCAATTGCTGCATTATAGAATAAAATTTTTTTGTTATATTAATAAATGAACATACAGACCTGTCTGACCAGAATATGGCATATATAACGCAGGAAAGTGTTCTCAGCAAGGAGTCTGGTGTATAGCGTGTGGCAAGGGCAGGATAATGAGTCTGCATGTGACCTGTGAGCAATTCCTTTATGTTCTAACCTTTAATCATTAATGGTTATCCACATAATGATTGACAATAAAATAACAGGAAGGTCACATGATGCTAAATATCAATGTGTTACACATTTACAGAAGATTGTTATAAATTAGTAAATCTCATAACCAAGGAACACTTCTTAGTTTGCGCATTAATGCTGCGATCTTACTGGTACAATGGACAAAAGTGCGATTTAAACCCAAGACCCAAGTGCTGCAATGCTAACCAAATTGTGCCACCCTTTAATTTGTAACTAAAGTACAACTTTGAAACTTCTTATAATTACCGTATTTCATTTCTACTTTGATGGTAAAATCCCATCCGAAATCTGGATGATAGTAAAATTGACCAGGCCAAATTTTTCAAGTCTGACCATGATTTGTATTTAATTTTTAAAATATCAATAATTTGACAAAAATTTGAAAACATTTTCAATACTTTTAATTGTTATGTCTAAAACAAATAGTCAATACAAAAAAGAAGAAAGGGCTTTGAGAAGGTTATCAAAGTTGTTTTATTTCATCTGTGCGACAAAAAACTTTGATGAGGACATGCGGGCTAAGGAGGCATGCGGGGAGTGCGAGGATGGACGACGGCCATTTCGCGTAAATCACTTCAACGGGTCCAAACAAATAATCATACTGCACAAAATAATTAATAAAGAACATTTTTGATGCATCTACTTTACATCAGCATCATTTATTAAACATTTATTTTGTTAGAAATATAAAAGGGTTAAAAGTTGAACAGAAATTCTTAATTTTCCCAACAAAATTTACAAAACCTACTGTATTTTATTAGGGACCAGTTCACATTTGAAGTGACTTTTAAGGGCCTATATGTCAGAAAATGCACCATAGTGATACCCTTATAAAAACTGCACCCCCGAAAGGTATTGAAAACCATATTTAAAATGTTTTTAACCCCTTAGGTGCTTCAGAAATTAAAACAAAGTGGAAGCAAAATATGATAAATTAGTTATTTTCCACAAAAATGTTACTTTAGCGCCATTTTTTTTATGTTAACCCTGATAAAAAGAGAAAATGGACCATTCAATTTGTTGTGCAATTTTTTATTAGTGTGAGGATACCCCATATGTGGTCGGAAACTACTATTTGGGGTCAGAATGGAAGAAGCCCTATGTTCGAGTTCAGAATTTGCAGTTTGAGGGTGCCATGTCACATTGGCAGAGCCCCTGAGGTGCCAGAACAGTAGAACCCCCCTAATTGACCCCATTTTACAAACTTCACCTCTCAATGAACTCAACTAGGGGTGCCGTGAGCAATTTAACATCAAAGGTGTGTTGCAGAATTTTATACCACTGGGCGATGAAGAAAAAATAATTACATTTTTACCACTAAAATGTTGTTTGAGCAACAGATTTTACATTTGCACAAGGAGAAATTTCTCTTAAACGGGACAATACCCCATATGTAGCTGTACTGTTTGGGCACACGGCACGGCTGGGGAAGAGGGAAGTAAGGAGCGCTATTTGACTTTTGGAGCGCAGATTTTTGAAAAGAACAGCAGAACCCCCAACAAGTGACCCCATTTTTGGAAACTACACCCCTCTAGGAATTAATTTCCAGGTGTAGTGATGTTTTTGTCTCTAAAGGTGATTTCCAGAAACAAACATGCAGTGAATGTTACAAAGTGGAAACTCCAAATATGCCATTGTAGTATCCAATACATTGTGGTGCCCTTATATTGTGCCCAGCTTTTGCTTCTAGAGACACACACCCATAAATTAAGTGGGTCTTCTCGCTACAGTAATGCCAAACATGTGAATGCTAGCTGTTGTTTAGGCACATTATGGGGCTCAGAAGGAAGGTGGGTAATTGGATTTGGGAGTGCAGATTTAGCTGAATTTGTTTGGTGGAAGCTATGGTGTTTTTTCAGAGCCTTTGTGGTACCAGTAATGTGGAAACCCCAATACTTCTGTTAAAAGATGACGGACCTGTGTGTGGACATGTGTCATGGGTTTACCGCGACAGATAGCAGCAGAAAACTGCAGAGTCTGATTTCTCCTACTCCTGCGCTGAATACAGTCATGGCCAAAAGTTTTGAGAATGACACAAATATTATATTTTCACATGATCTGCTGCCCTCTGGTTTTTATGTGTGTTTGACAGATGTTTTTTATCACAGACAGAAATATAATAATTGCAAACATATGAGTAACAAAAGCTTATATTGACAGTTAGAATGAGTTAATGCAGCAAGTCAATATTTGCAGTGTTGACCCTTCTTCTTCAGGACCTCTGCAATTCTCCCTGGCATGCTCTCAATCAAGTTCTGGACCAAATCCTGACTGATAGCAGTCCATTCTTGCACAATCAATGCTTTCATTTTGTCAGAATTTTTAGGTTTTTGTTTGTCCACCAGTCTCTTGATGATTGACCACAAGTTCTCAATGGGATTAAGATCTGGGGAGTTTCCAGGCCATGGACCCAAAATCTCTATGTTTTGTTCCCTGAGCCATTTAGTTATCACCTTTGCTTTATGGCAAGGTGCTCCATCATGCTGGAAAAGGCATTGTTGATCGCCAAACTGCTCTTGGAGGGTTGGGAGAAGTTGCTCTTGGAGGACATTCTGGTACCATTCTTTATTCATGGCTGTGTTTTTAGGCAAGACTGTGAGAGTGCCGATTCCCTTGGCTGAGAAGCAACCCCACACATGAATGGTTTTAGGCTGCTTAACAGTTGGCATGAGACAAGACTGGTGGTAGCGCTCACCTTGTCTTCTCCGAATGAGGCGTTTTCCTGATGTCCCAAACAATCGAAAAGGGGATTCATCAGAGAAAAATAACTTTACCACAGTCCTCAGCAGTCCACTGCCTGTACCTTTTGCAAAATATCAGTCTGTCCATGATGTTTTTTCTGGAGAGAAGTGGCTTCTTTGCTGCCCTCCTTGAGACCAGGCCTTGCTCCAAGAGTCTCCGCCTCACAGTGCGTGCAGATGCACTCACACCTGCCTGCTGCCATTCCTGAGCAAGCTCTGCACTGCTGGTAGCCCGATCCCGCAGCTGAAACACTTTTAAGAGATGGTCCTGGCGCTTGCTGGTCTTTCTTGGGCGCCCTGAAGCCTTTTTGGCAACAATGGAACCTCTCTCCTTGAAGTTCTTGATGATGCGATAGATTGTTGACTGAGGTGCAATCTTTCTAGCTGTGATACTCTTCCCTGTTAGGCCATTTTTGTGCATTGCAATGATGACTGCACATGTTTCTTTAGAGATAACCATGGTTAACAGAAGAGAAACAATGATGCCAAGCACCAGCCTCCTTTTAAAGTGTCCAGTGGTGTCATTCTTACTTAATCATGACAGATTGATCTCCAGCCATGTCCTCATCAACACCCACACCTGTGCTAATGGAGCAATCACTGAAAAGAGGTTAGCTGGTCCTCTTAAGGCAGGGCTGCAATGATGTTGAAATGTGTTTTGGGGGATAAAGTTCATTTTCTAGCCAAATATTGACTTTGCAAGTAATTGCTGTTAAGCTGATCACTCTTTATAACATTCTGGAGTATATGCAAATTGCCATTAGAAAAAGTGAAGCAGTAGACTTTGTAAAAATTAATATTTGTGTCATTCTCAAAACTTTTGGCAATGACTGTAGAAGCACCTCACCTTCTTATTAAATGGTGTAAATTTCATTAGGCAGTGCAGGGGTTAATCTGCTCCGTTGAGAGCTCCTGGAGCTAAGGCTCTCAGCTGTGCACTGTTAGCCATGCCCATCCCATATATAATCTGGACCCTGGCTACACATATCATCAGAGATAGCTTATGCTGCATGGCTGGGAGGATAGGTGTTGGTGGTTATTTAAGTAGTCGGTTGGTGGATTTATTTATGACAGTTGCTTGGTTTTGTGAGTGTGATAATTCCCTTTCTTCTCCTTTTTTGGTTTAATCCCATCCGTCACTCCCTGGTGCATACCTCTATTATATGTCAGTGTATATTTGTATGTTTGGTATTTTCCGTTGCCCCTCTTCGTATTACCTTGTTTGCCTGGTTGGTGTACTACGGTGCACTACTACTTCCCTCTCCCTGGGTGGGGGAAGGGTACTGACTGAAGGTGGATTCAGGAGCTAAGGCAAAGTATGTGGCCCCGGTATCTTCACCTTCAGAAGTAACTCTGGGAACAGGGCAAGCTAGTGCGCCCCCTAGCTTTAGGGACAGGTAAGGAGCCCCTGGTTCCATGACACCTGATAGCAGAGTCGTGACATGTTATTTGTGGGTTGAGGTGAAACTTTTATTGATAGCATTTTGGGGTACAGAACATATGGATCACTCTTAAGGCTTGGTTCACATTTATCTTGGAAGGTCATTTATTTTTATTCCAATTGATAATTAAGCAATAGATCCGTAAGATCCCCACTGACTTGTATGGCTGTCTAAATCGTAAATATGGGGTAAAATAGGACCTGCTCTGAGTTTAATTTTTACAGATCTATGAATAGATCCATTCAATACTATGGGTCTGGATGTGTGAATGCAGCCTTATGTAATAGTAAAGCCTATACTGGTTTGACATTATTAATTGCTGTCATGAGGATTCTGGTTTGATGAAATTTTAGTTTATTATTCTTTTTTATTAAGCAAAGATAAAAATTATTATAGTAATACAGCAGTGATAAAACTGTTGTGGAAACATCTGTTCAGCCTATGCATCACAATGAATGCCATATTTTCTGTTAATTGCATGTTGGGACGTTATTTCTTTTTTTTCTAATGGCACATTCAGTGCCTTCACCAGAAATTGTTTTCTGAAACTGAATGTGAAAATGTCATTAGGAACAAATTGCTATAGAAGAATGCACAGTGAAGTGTTAATGACCCAAGCAGGAGTGAAATGCATTTTCTATGGAAGAGTCACATGGCTTAATATTTTAATAACCTCACATGTACACTATGCATGGCAGGGTTCAGAGATGAATTATTCTGTTTGTTATCCAGACATATAATATACATGCACACAGCATTATTTATGGGAAATGCCCTTCACAGTGGCTCATTTGTTTCATGTTATGCAAAGCATCTATTTTGATTTATGACTGTCTGTATTTAATTCCGGAGTAAGATTCACATATTATTACAACATTCTTCTAATACATATAGGACAATTGGCATTACATTGATCACACTGGAAATTTAGAGCAGAACATAGGGCAAAGTTGAGATATTGCAGCAATGGATACGGGATGCTTCATCTTCATCACTGTCTTCATCCCTTATGAGTAGTGTTGAGCGATACTGCTCGATATCTAAAAATATCGGATCGGAATGGTATCGCCGATATCACTAAATATCGACGATATCCGATTCCGATACCGGAAGTCCCATGTAAGTCTATGGGAACAAAATATCGCAACTAAAAAAACACTTTCTTTCCTTGTAAACACAAAATATACACACTTAGAATACATATATATATATATATACATGTCATTGTGACATATATATATATATATATATATACATATATTTATAGTTTATTCACTTCTACATAGTAAAATAGCCTCTGATTCAATTGCCGGGTAAAGCCGGCATTTGTGAAAAGACAGAAGCACCCGAGGGTCCAGTCGCCACAGAGATGTTGCATCGCACCCAGCGAACAGGATTCAGAAGCTCGCTATAAGCGAGTCCTGTGTGCCTTAATTGAACTGTTTTTTTGCTTGAGAATTGCAAAAATCATCATAGACTGTATTTGCCATTTTTCCGTCATATCTGCGCCACGAGGCACAGGTGAAGAATAAGGGCGTGCTCTCGTGGGCGTACACTCACTCCGTGGCGCGAAAACGATGTCCGCACACTCTAAATGTTACTGCAATGTAAGATCGTGCCCCACAGCTCTGGAGTTCCGCCTCCTCATCCTCCTCAGTGGGCGTAAACGAACGCGAAGGTCCCGCCTCCCTACAAAAGATGTCGCCTCTCCTGATGCTAATGACACATGTGACTTTGCTGAGATGGCGAATGGACGTGAGCAGAAGTGGGAAGGGATGGAGGAGTCAGAGCTCTCCCCCCATGGAAGCGACCCGATCGCCACGGAGCCACCGTTTGGCACCCGGCCTGGAAACCCTCCTACGCTGGAAGAAGCGGAGGATACCCTGAGAGACCTGGCCCGGCACCGGGAGGAGGTCGCCAGGATGGAAGCGAGCTGGCGGGCCCTAAAACTACAATTGGAGCGGCGCCAATCCCTCTTACCCCCTGAAGTGTCTGTACCGGAAGGTGAGGCACCCGTTCCAGTAGAGGAGGCCGTGGGGCATCCCAGCCCTTGCAATCTGAACCGGTTGCCAGTATATCAGTGGAGGCACCCGTTCCAGTACAGGAGGCCGTGCGGGCATCCCAGCCCTTGCAATCTGAACCGGTTGCCAGTATCTCAGTGGAGGCACCCGTTCCAGTACAGGAGGCCGTGCGGGCATCCCAGCCCTTGCAATCTGAACCGGTTGCCAGTATCACAGTGGAGGCACCCGTTCCTGCAGAAAACGCCGCACCAGCACCCCAGATCCCGCTGTCTGCCCCCGTCGCTGAGGCAGAAGAAGCGACACCCGTCCTCATGGAGGAGGCCGCGCAGGCACCAGAGCTCTACCTGCCTGTACCGGAGCCCCGACTGTCATCTGTTCCAGAGCCGGCTGCTTCCGCCGCAGGTGAGCGCCGCCAGGACTGGCGGGCGCCAGGAGAGCTGCCGCAAACCGTACATCGTAAGCTGGCGTTTGATGGTGGAGACATGGAGATGCTGGTGGAGGAGAATTACAACCGGCGTCAGGAGGAAGAGTGGAGATGTCGGGAGCGGGAAGCAGAGCGACAAAGGGAGCAGCGAGAATCCCAAAAGCTTCGGCAACGTCACCTGGAGAAGGACCTGGCAGAGAAGGCACGTATGAGAAAGGATAAAAGTACGGTGAGGGAGCCGCGGCGTAAGGGTGCAGTACGGAACTTTAAGTTAAAAGGTGGTTGGGGCTTCATCCAGGAGCCTGGACTTTATTTAGAAGTTTTTGTAACCCGGCGGGACGTGGAGGCTCACCTCCCAGAAGGACACCCGGGGAGGGACCTGTTGCCAGGAGACTTGGTGACTTACACCCGACACTGGGGTTACAATGGATGGTACGCCCTAAATGTTACCAGGTGCGACCCCTACTCCCCAGAGTGTCAGGAAACTGACAGACCCTACGAGCCTTCAGCCTCCCCCAACCAGGCCTCTGCACAAGTGCCCACCCCACGCCGTAAATCTCCCCAGCCTCCCTCAGTGGTCTCCTCAGCAGCCCCAGCTATGGACATGATAATGATAGCTGGCCCTTACCCGGCGCCTGTTAGGCCCCCTGGGGTTCGTTCAGTCCGGGACATAGGGGTCCAGACCCAGAGGGAGATGAAAGAGGTGGCCACACAGACCCAGATAGCGGGTCACGACGTCACTGTACAGCCACACGACGTCATCAGGTCTGGGTGGACCCTCCTGTCACGGATGTTTGGCAAGCTCCAGAAGAGTACCAGGTGGTACCTGTAAGAGGCCAGCCAAAGAAGTCTAAATAACCCGGACAGGGTCTCTGTATGTAAATAGTTAAATTATTGATGTACCCGGACGGGTGAATGTTCATAAAAAGAAGTTTATTGTTGCCTTAATATACCCAGGTTGGGTAATGGTTTGATGTACCCGGACGGTGAATGTTCAGAAGAACAAGTTTATTGTTGCCTTAATATACCCAGGTTGGGTAATGGTGTTTCACTGTAATGAAAATGTTGAACTTTGAAGCCATGAACTGTACTGGCTCACAAACTTTTCTGTAAATAGTTGGCACTTCGGTGCTCCATCTTGGTTTTACAAAAAACTTTACTGTGCACTATTTTCAACTACCTCAGAAACTAAAAACCCGTTTGGTGTGGCCGAAAGTGAGGTCTGCTCAAGGAAAGTCTTGCAGCCCACCCAAGACCACAGTTGGAGGTTAGGAGCGGGTCCTCCACAAGCACAAGTAAAGGACACTGTGAAGTTACCCCGGTGGGGGTAGTCCTAAGAAGTCTCCACGAACTTCGGCACTAATGCTATTTGCACTTTTGTTGAATATGTATTTATTAACACACATGTATAACACATATCAAGGGTATGAACAGTAACAAAACATGTCACATAATATAAGCCATTTGCACTTTCGTAATGTTATTATTAAAAATTTTATTATGCAACGTTTAACTTGAAGTGTTTCCTGCTTTCTTACTACGTCGCATAGTCCACTCTGCTACATCACTTTGCACCATTGCTCTATCTCACATCTATCTGCCCTGGAAGGATAGCGTGTTACCTGTAGAAGACTTTTCACCTACCTGCACTACACCATCCCTTCCAGAGGACCTGCACAGCAGCGCTGGACACCCTGACCAGGTACTACAGGTGGCGTCACGACAAACTACACGAACATTCTATCATCCCCTGGAAATATCCCACATTCCAGTGATCGCCCAGGTCACGGACCGAGCTGTGCTACTCGTGACATCCCCCATAGAAGTCGACGTGATCGGTGCCGAGTACCCCCAAAACCCCTGTCTCTGTGCGACTCAACTTCCCTCACTGTGCTGGCACTTTACATTTACAAATGCCTCTGGGTTTTTTTTTTGGGGGGGTGGGGAACATTCAGACTTTTGCTATGGGGCCCCATGATTTATATGTACGCCCCTGCTGCTGAGGCATGGTATTTAAGGCTGTTAAGGAGCCAACATACATGGACCTTGCCAGCAGCGTCGGACTGGAGTACCTTGGGCCCACCAGAGAAAATATATTCTTGCGGCCCAACATCATACTTCCCAACCTTTGAATAAGGGAAAGAGGGACAAAGGCTGTGGCACGCTGTGCATGCTGCAGAAAATTTTAGGCCATGCCACGTTGCACCACAGACTGTCCAGGAGTTGGTGGATGCTTTAGTCCAGGTGTGGGAGGAGATCCCTCACGAGACCATCCGTCGCGCTCATCAGGAGCATGGCCAGAAGTTGTAGGGAGGTCATACAGCATACCTCCCAAATTTGGAAGACAGGAAAGAGGATTAAAGGCTGCGGCGCGTGTTGCGCGCCGCTGAAAATTTTAGGCCACGCCCCGACAACACCCATTTCACAGCTAATCACACCCATATCCTCACCCCAAGCGTAACCATTTAGCACTGCTGATCACACTGACTGGTAATGAGGGCACAGTGGCTGGTACTGAGGAAAAGAAAGAAAGAGCAGCGAGAGAGAAAGAACAAACAGAGAAAGAAAGAGAGGAAAGAAAGAAAAGAGAGAAAGAAAGAACAGAGAGAAAAAAGAACAGAGAGCGAGAAGGAAAGAACAGAGAGCGAGAAAGAAAGACTAGAGAGAGAGCCATAGACGTAGCTAGGGTTTTGGTTTAGTGGGGGGCAAAACTTCTGAGTGGGCCCATCATCAGAGAACCTCAGCAAATGACCGCGCTGTTGGCCAAAATAATCTATATATAAAAAGACCAATATTGATATTACCGCCATATGGTCTGTGTTAAATAATACCAGTCCTACAGAACATATAGATTACAGCACAGGTACAGATATTGACTTACCGCTGATGTTCTTTCTAATGGAATTGTTCACTTTTCATGTCTTTTCCATCTGGCCCACACCGACATGACGACTTCTCCAGCCAGGACTCGACTGCACCCCCATTAAAAAAAAAAAAAAAAAAAAAAACTCACCTCCCGGCTCCTGTGCTGCTCACTGTTCTCCCTCTCAGCGTCTGACAGCGGGCGCCGGCAGGTGATGTTATTGCGATCGCTGTAATACGCTGAGAGGGGGATTATGGGAGAGAAGGAGCGCTCGCTCCTTCTCTCTCCATGCGTTCAGCTTTATCGGCTGGATGCCGATACAGCTGACCCTCCGATGACGGGTGGGGGGCCCACTGCTGGCACCGGGCCCCCCCAACGCCTGTTCAGGCCCCATAGCTTCCGGGCGGCAGAGCAGGGAGAGCGATTCTCCCTGCTCTGCCGCAGAATGTAACTGTATCGTAGCTTCGGTGGGCCCCTCAGAGCGCGGGCCCGGGCCACCGCCCCCTCTGCCCGCGACCTATCCTTTCAAATCAGGGCCCACCACGCAGGAGCTGGGGCCCACCGTAGGTTTCTCCGGTGTCCCGGTGCCTCAGTCCGACCCTGCTTGCCAGCCTGATAATACCAGGCCACAGCAGTCTGCTTAGCTTGGCTGGTTAACAAAAATAGGGGATCCCCTCGAAAAAAAAACGGCGTAGGGGTCCCCCTATTTTTGTTAACCAGCCAAGTAAAATGCAGACTGCTGCGGCCTGGTATTAAAAGACTGTCAAGGCCCATGGATTTTGGCCCTCAACAGCCTGATAATACCAGGCTACAGCAGCCCCACATTTGGCGCATCAAAAGATGTGCCAATTGTGGCACTTTACCCGGCTCTTCCCAGTGCCCTGTAGCGGTGGCAAGTGGAGTAATAAGGGGTTAATGTCACCGTTGATTGCACGGTGACAATAAGCCCGGTTAATAATGGAGAGGTGTCAATAAGACACCGATCCATTATTAATCCCAAAGTTTTTAAATGTATAAAAAAAAAGACACAGCAAGAAAAAAGTATTTTAATGAAATAAAAGAGACAACAAAGTTTTCATTTCTTTTATTATACTCTCATTCCTGCGACGCCATCGATCTCCTGTAAAAAAAGAAAAAAAAACAAACCAACAGTATACCACCTGTCCGACGCAGTCCATAGTAACGAGGGTCCCACGACGATCCAGCTCTGCTACATCGCAATGACAGGCAGAGCCTGTCATCTCGACGCAGCACAGCTGATTACCTGCTTCCCGGCGGTGACGTCATCGGACTGACTGCTTTACGGCCGGGATTACCCAGCAGTCACTGCAGTTATCGCGAGAAACTGCATGTGACCGCCGGGGAAAGATGATGGCGGCCATCAAGCAGTCCAGCCCGTGACCGCCGGAGATCTTCTGCCAGGTAAGTGCCGCTGACTCCTGACAGACCCGACCGACGGACACTGACAGTGACAGTGACAAATCCGATTCCGGTATCCGATAAGACGAAAATATCGGAACTAAGTATCGAAAGTCCGATAGAGCTAATATCGGCCGATACCCGATACTTGCGGTATCGTATCGCTCAACACTACTTATGAGCTCTTCTCTGTGTTGCTTAGCATGAAAGTTCCCTTTGGATCAGGGAAGATGTGAATAATGAGGCTAATGTTCTGTGATTATTTCATTAAACCGTTGGAGAAACAGATTTTCGGCAGCACAAATTTCTGCAACAAATGTGCAGTACATAAATTCATTTAGGCTGTGTTTATACCATGCAGTCCTGATGTAAGTTTTTTGATGCCATTGTCAAAAAATGCGATAAAATTTTAGCAAAAAACAAAACAAAACAAAAACATACCACAAGTACATGGTGTAAACACTGCTTCAAGACAGTTTAAGGTTCAACTTTTATTTTCCATTCTACCTTTCTCTGTTTACTGAAACATAAAAAGCACAGTAAAAAAACATATAAAAATACTCTGTTGTAAAAAAGTAACAGTAAACAGCAAGTGCTAGTAAAAAAAATGATAAAACACAGGGTATTTGGTTGATATGTGTAGCCCAGCTGCGCTTGGTGGCACATGTACCCTGGAGGATGCATAGAAGGTAAACCCACACAAACACCTGATATTCATTCACACCTTCACTTTTCCCTGGTGCCACCAGAGGGAGCCCTTGGAGAGTATGCATATATATAAGGGTAGTGGAGAGACGGAGCAGTAGTTGATTCCAGGCAGTCTAGCTGAGAGTTAGCTAGTTGTTGGTTGTACCTCAGATGAGCAGAGAGGAAAGTTACCTTAGAAAGTGACAAGCTGATAGTTCCCTAGGAAAGTGGAAAGTGACTCTCGAAGTGTGCATATATCAGTCTGACGGAAGGTCCTGATAGCTACTTCGGACAGAGCCTCAGAAGGAAGCGAAGGAAAGGGAGCTGCAGTGTTTGTAAGACTGAAGTTTACAGCTTGGACTTAGTTTATTCTGTGTGGAGTCCAGTAATGGTGGGAGAGATTGCCACTTAGCCTGGTCAAAACTGAGTCAACTGAGGTATTGTTAGTGAGCAAGCGTGCCGACGCTTTGAGAGCGGTGAAGAGAAGGAGAAACTGCCATCTACTGCTAGTGTGTGCTTATGTTAAAGGTGAGAGTAGGACGAAAGGCGAGTGGAAGAAAGAAGAGAGTGACAGAGGTTGAAACAGCATTGATCGCTTACCTCTACTCTGCACCACCGGACACGGGTCCGAGCTTGCTAGCATCTACACGACTAGTAGGAGATACCGGAAACCCTGTGGGACTTCATGTCGCAGGGGCCCAGCAGTGCTGATACGTAACCGAGGTCAGGAAGATGGGGGTCTAGCAGGACGCTGCATACAGAGACACTGTTCTGTCCACAAGAAGGCTTCACAACAAAGTCAGCCGGGCGTATATGAGAAGACAGAGTTAGACTTCGTTCTATACAGGTCAGAAACTCACACACATACAGGAGTACGGAGGCCCTACACCTACTCAGTGGGATTACTGGACGTGCATCCTCCAGCCTGACAGCTTCCCGGGACGTGCCTGCAACTATACCATCAGTAAAGGTACAGAAAGAGACTTTCGTGTGTGTGTCTGCCTGATTGCTCCTGCACCCCTACACCGCCATATACCCTGAGGGATCAGTCTTGCCTGTGGAAGACTTAACACCTTGCTGCCCAGTAACAACCCCTCAGAGGATCTACCCTGCAGCGCTGGTCACCCTGACCAGGAACCACAGGTGGCGTCACGAACATTTCTACAAACCTATAATCCCCTGTAAATATCCCCTTTTTATTGTGGTGAGCCCCAGGGCCACGGACCGAGCTGTGCTACCCGTGACATCCCCCATTGAAGTGAACGGGCTCGGTGCCGAGTACCCCACGGTCCTGCTAAGGGCGACTCAGATACATTTTTGCAAAAAATGTATACTAAGCCGCTCTACAAAACATCAAGGTATGCCCGTATCAGAGCAGTCCCTGACTAATATATTTAATCCCTAACTGATGTATTTAAGAACCTGGTCATATGTATAGTACCTATATGAGCAGGATTCAGAAAGGTAATGTCCAATGTGGACTCACTGCAGAGAACGGCAGAGTTACTTTTTTACAACAGAGTATTTTTACACGTTTGTTTTACTGTGCTTTTCTATGTTTCAGTCTTCCGGTGGTGTGAACAATGTCCCTACAGGCTTGCTCACTGTGTGCATGGCTCATGTGTTTGTGTTTGTATTCAATTGTTTCTTGTTTTTGCAAGACTAGGGAGGTTTTCCACCCCTCCTTTGTGAGTCATGCACATAAAGGCCGTTCTCTGCAGCGTGTCCACATTGGACATTACCTTTCTGAATCCTGCTCATATAGGTACTATAAATAAGAATAAACAGCCGCACTCAATGAGTATATTTATCAATGCATAACATGGGAATTTTTATTAGGGTCACCACAGCAATAGTACAAGTGTCAAAGTAACGTTTCGACCAAAAAAGGTCTTTATCAAACAACACTGCAAAACATAAATATATACAGAGTTAGAAGTCAAAACATTCAACAAGTTTTACAAATAGAATAATAAATATACAAAGTGTATATGCTGTGCTATTGCTGTGGTGACCCTAATAAAAATTCCCATGTTATGCATTGATAAATATACTCATTGAGTGCGGCTGTTTATTCTTATTTATATTTTACTGGATCAATTCCAGGTTCAGCAGCACTACTCTCTTCCCTACAGTGTGCACGCCTTTATTATTTCTACATATAGGTACTATACACATGACCAGGTTTTTAAATACATCAGTTAGGGAATAAATACATTAGTCAGGGACTGCTCTGATACGGGTATACCTTGACATTTGGTAGAGCGGCTTAGTATACATTTTTTGCAAAAAACGTATCAACCAAATACCCTGTGTTTTATCAATTTTTTTACTAGCACTTGCTGTTTACTGTTACTTTTTTACAACAGAGTATTTTTATATGTTTGTTTTACTGTGCTTTTCTATGTTTCATTCTTTGGTGGTGTGAACAATGTCCCTACAGGCTTGTTCACTGTGTGCATGGCTCATGTGCTTGTGTTTCTTTTCTCTATTTAGGCTAAATTCACACTCGGTGTTTTTGTTGCGTTCTTCTTATGCTAATTTTCAGCTGCGTTTTACAGTACCAGCAAAGCCTATGAGATTTCATAAATCTCATGCACACACAATGTTTTTTTTGTCATCAGTATTTTGTGCATTGCATGTTTTTTTGGACATAGAGCATGTCACTTCTTTCAGCATTTTTTCAGCATTTTTCATCCAAAAAAACGCACCAAAAACGCAGGTATCATATTTTCCTGCTTTTTTTGTGCCAAAACCTGATTCTATGGAATATGACTTTTTTTCAACACTAAACTTTATCAGCATGCCAAAACCGCCACAAAAAATGCACAAAAAAGCTGCAAAAATGCAAGAAAAAACAAGGAAAACCAAGGAAAGCATGCTTTTTCTGCAGCTTCTTTCCTGCCAAGAGATCAGGTTTTGCTGCAGAAAAAAAAACGCTGAAAAACACCTAGTGTGAACTTACCCTTTATGTTCGAGTCCTCGCTTAGGTTTACAAGAACTAATACAAAATAATAATCTGAAGTCACCCATGTGAAAGTGGCGCTGTAAAACAGTCATGGACAGACTGAGTACTTTGGGCAAAAGACAAACTTTATATTTGAAAAATGTCTAGACAATCAAAAAGTGGTGGAAATCATTGACAGTTATGTGTTAAGTGTAAAATATCATGAAGTCTTATAATCAGAGATGAGTTGATTGAGAAATGCTCATCTTTCCACTTTGGGAGAATGCCTGGAGAACCTAAGGCTTTGTGAACTTTTTCATGTGGTCAAAAACAATAATTTTTCCAATGGAAACTGCTCTGGGAAATGTTTCTTTTTTGCAAACCTTTCAGAGGAGTTTTTCATTTCCAAAAGCTTTTTTAAACAGTTTTGAAAAGTTTTTGAAGCTTATTGGAGGAGTCAGTTTTTTCCTAAAGCATTTTTGGCAGCCAGATTTTATATCAGAAGCCCCTTCAATGAAGTGCTATGCATTTCTTTTTTCTCCAACAGGCATTTTTCAAAATATGAAGAAGAGAAAAAAATTCTCAAAACACTGAACATATGAGAAGCAAATTGTTTTAACAATGGAAATGAAAGTGAAGAGATCCACCTATCAGTTTCGCAGAGCTCCTTTGTAGCTGCAGAGTCAAAGCTTCCTCAGCTTGCAGCATCAGAGAACGCATTTTATGGGCCAGCAACCAGAACCATGTCACTGGTCTGACCTGTCAATCATTCAAGAGCACATTGCCCCTCCCCCAGGAAGCCGGGGAGCTGGGGAGCAGTGCACTCCTGAAAGTAAATCCTGACACAAGGTTGCCAGTTCCACAGAGGTAATTTGCATATAGTGAAGATGTGTGCATTCTGAGAAGCCACCAGAGGTGTAATTATAAATATTAATGTTTAGTTCTTTATTTTTAGAATTATACTGCTATACATTACACTCACAAAACTCTGCTGACCACAATTACACAGCTCCACTATGTGCATATTATGCACACATTACAAACTGAAAATTGCAACCATAGCTCTACAAAGGCCACACACTACCTTAGACACTTCTTTCATTTCTGAAACAATAAAAGCAGAAATGGTCAGTGTGAATTACTCAGAAATATTGAAGAAGCCTCTTCAGAGAGGAGGAGGAGGAGGACAGGGATTCCAGCACCACCTAGACCCAAATACGTTTCTGTCCCGCTGCATCCGGGACAGTTGGAACTAGAAATGAGTGGATCGATTCAGGGGACTCAGGTCCAGCCTGCAGGTCAGTGGTACCTGGTGGCTGGATGGGTCACCACAAATCTCTTACCTTCCAGTGCAGCTTTTGATTAGCCAGGGCTGGTGCAACGTCATCTGTGCATCATGCTGATGTACAGTTGAGACCTAAGGATTTATTTTTTGTTCATTCATTCACAGTCGTAGCAGCAAAAACTTTTTCATTGCTTTATTTTTTTAAATAGATTTTTATTGATTTTGTATAAAAAGCAAAAACAACAGAAGAAAACATATTTACATTTAAGATGGCATTAGAATACACGCACGCAGTCGTGTTTGCATATGTAGAAAAAGAAGATAAGGCACTTTTATCATTAGAATATTTCAACAGAATACCCTCTGAAATATACAGTCATGGCCAAAAGTGTTGGCACCCTTGAAATTGTTCTAACAAATGAAGTATTTCTCCCAGAAAATTATTGCAATAACACGTTTTGTTATAAACATATTTATTTCTTTTGTGTGTATTGGAACAGCACAAAAAAAAACAGAGAAAAAAATGCAAATTGGACATCATTTCACACAGAAACCCAAAAATGGGCCAGACAAAATTGTTGTCACACTCAACTTAATATTTTGTTGCGCACTCTTTGGAATAAATTACTGCAATCAATCGCTTCCTATAACCATCAGCAAGCTTCTTGCACCTCTGAACTGGAATTTTGGACCACTCTTCTTTTACAAACTGCTCCAGGTGTTTCATATTTGAAGAGTGCCATCTCCCAACAGCAATTTTAAAATCTATCCACAGGAGTTCAATAGGATTTAGATCCAGACTCATTACTGGCCACTTCAGAATTCTCTAGCCCTTTGTATCCATCCAATTCTGCATGCTTCTTGAAGTATGTTTGGAGCCATTGTCCTGCTTGAAGACCCATGACCTAGGACACAAACCCAACTTTCTGACACTGGGCATTGCGACCCAAAATCCTTTAGTAAATTTCAGATTTCATGATGCCTTGCTCACAGCCAAGAAACCCAGTGCCAGAGGCAGCAAAACAACCTCAAAATATCTTTGAATCTCCACCATATTTGACTGTACGTATTGTGTTCTTTTTTCTATGCCTCATTTAGTTTTTGGTAAACAGTAGAATGATGTGCTTTACCATAAAGCTCAATCTTGGTCTCATCTGTCCACAAGATGCTTTCTCAGAAGGATTTTGGCTTACTCACATACATTTTGGCAAACTGCAGTCTAGCTTTTTTATGTCTCTATGTCAGTAGTGGGATCCTCCTGAGTCTCCTGCTATAGCATTTAATTTCATTAAAATGTCAATGGATAGTTTGCGCACCCTGAGCCTGCAAGACAGCTTGAATTTCTTTGGAGCTTGATTGGGGCTGCTTATGCACCATCCGAACTATCCTGCGTTGCAAGCTTTCGTAAATTTTTTTGTTGTCCATATCCTCAGAGATTAGCTACAGTGCCGTGGGTTGTAAACTTCTTTATTACGTTGCGCTCTGTGGACAAAGGAACATTAAGATTTCTGGAGATGGATTTACAGGAAAGATGTATATCTTTGTACCGTGTTAGCCAGTAGATAGAAAAATATTTAGAATTGAGAGTCCTCAGTGGTTGATACCTTTTAATGGCTAACTGAAAAGATTGGGGAAAAGGGTAAAATACACTGGCGCTACCTAGGGATCCTAAAAAATCCCAGACCAATGAACACAAAACGTGTGTTTAAATAGATGAATATGGAGGCTGCTGGAGTCTGGGTCAGTTGCTGTGCAATCACTGATCCTAAAATGCCCAAGAATTGGTGCAAATATATATAAAATAAATAAAATAAAAATGACAACCTGCGCCCCAGAGTAATCCAATCAGGACTAAACCCCTGCACTAAAAATGTGTGATGAGTACATATAACTACGACAACTCAATGGAGTGAAAGCATGCTTACATGTAATGACAGTATGCTTACTGGCAGAGGTGCAGGGAAGTGAATCCGAAGAGGAGGAGGGAAGTCCCAGCTTCGTGCAAATGTTCCCCGGTCTGCACACACAGATGAAAGACACAGTCCGTGTTCAGAGCAGGGAGCGTCCTCCCTGCAGTTGGAGTAAACTTGCTGTGTGAAGTCGCTCAGAGTCCGGGTGCTGGGCGGCGTTCTCAGGCCACGAGACGCCGCTGTTCTGATACAAACAGGACGGGGGACGGGACAAAAAATAGTGACGTCACCTGGGTAATGGAGGCAGGAAGGGTCAAAAGATATCCGACTCGTTTCAAAGGTACACGGACCTTCTTCATCAGGGATCCCTGATGAAGAAGGTCCGTGTACCTTTGAAACGCGTCTTATTTTATTTAACTGAAAAGATTGCAAGTTGTTACCATCTTTTCAGTTAGCCATTAAAAGGTATCAACCACTGAGGACTCTCAATTCTAAATATTTTGGAGATGGACTTGTAACCTTCAGATTATTGATATTTTTCAATAATTTTGGTTCTGAAGTCTTCAGACAGTTTTCTTCTCCTCTTTCTGTTCTCCATGTTTAGTGTGGCATACACAGGCAAATAGTGCAAAGATTCAGTAAAATTCTCCCCTTTTTTATGTGGTTTAGATGTGATTTTCATTTCATTGCCCACACTTGTTATTAGCCACAGGTGAGTTTGAACGGGCATCCCAATTTTGTCCGATGCATTTTTGCATGAAATTGTGTCCGATTTGCCTTTTTTTTCTGTAAACATGTATAAGAAAACATGTGTAATTGCAATAATTTTATTTTAGTAATGCTTCATTTTCTGGAACAATTTCAAGGGTGCCCACACTTTCAGCCATGACTTTTCTTCCAGCATCAAAAATGACAGTCAGAGTCCAAGTTCATTTTCAGCAAAACAACTTTACTCAGCTCGTCCAGTTTAGTCACAGAAACAGCACAAGATTCTTCGCAGAATATCATATTTTCGTACCGCATCCACCAGCACCGCAGCTTCCTGACTGGTCAGACTAACCCGCTTCAGGAGTTCCCCGCCCGCTTCCCTCTCTAAAGGTGAAGTTGAAGGTTGGCTTTTCCAATCCTTTCCAGGCTGTAGGCCTAGGACGTTAGCTGCTACCATTTTTATGTTGCCCTGATTTTTCTCCTCCACTCTGTGACTGTCAGCTCTTAGGCCCTGGACTGCTGTGCTCCTTGGTTTGAACGTTCCCAGACATGACTCTCCTGTCCTTGCTCCCGGCTTACCCTGACTAACTCCAGGAAGCTCCCCAACTACTCTTCCTTAGCCCCTCCTAACTAGCCTAATCCTATTAGTCCCACTAATTCCCTATTATATACTACTGTGCTCCCCCTACTGGTCTAAGTCCTACACTGTCCCTATATATTTACAACACATAAACATAGGTATGATGCAATATACATTATAACAACATTACAAGATATATGGGATGTACACGCTTTACCAGGAACGAGGGCAAGGAGCGTGGGGCATAAATGCACCTCAGTACACCCCTTACATCATCTTTATGTGGGATCATTGCCAGTGGGATCACTATCTGCAATACAGATCAAGTTTACACAATTCTTCTGGTGATGCCAGCAGAGTCTGTGGCTGAAAGTCTTTTAGATCCTGCCTGCAATGTATGCACTTAACCAGCATCGGACTGGAGCACCTTGGGCCCACTAAAGAAAATGATCCTTGGGGCACACTATGTAGCTACATAGAAATAAATGCAAGACCGCCAATTGTGCAATATAACACGCTAATATCAGGGCATAACATAAGGTAGTACACGTCTTAATGATATAGCAGGGGTTGGCGCGCACATTTTGATTCAAACTCAATGATAAATGTTCCCTGGTGTTTATTAACCACTAGGCCAATATGTTATTGCACCGTGTAGTGGAAGGGATTTTATGACATCTCATGTATACTCTGAGAAAATGCACAGCGAGAATTGACCGATGCAGATTTAACATATTCACCACCGATTTCATCCTTTGCAGTACAAAGAATCAGGTCAGTGGTTAAGGTGTGATATTACATAGTAGTAAATGCAGCAATGTCTGCACAATGTCTGCACAATGTCTGTGTGGACATTTCCGCTGTTAATTTGCTGTTTGATTTCTGCAGCAAATACATTATGTGAATGCCCCCTCTTCTAGTGGTGGGGTCCTAAATCACTTATGTATGACATTGGAGTACACTTTTTACAGAAATTTCTCTCCACCTAAAAGGCCATAACTTTTTATGAAGGGCCTTATTTTGTTAGTAGTAGGGAAAGAAAAGTTTTAGTCAGGGTGATAAAAGGGGAGAGGGGCTCAATCAGGGTGATACAGAGGGAGGTGGCACAGTCAGTGGTAATACAGGGGTAGAGGGGCTCAGTCAGGGTGATACAGAGGGAGGTGACGCAGTCAATCAGGGGTGATACAGGGGAAGAGGGGCTCAGTCTGGGGTGATACAGGTGAGGGGACACAGTCAGGGGTGATACAGGTGGAGGTAGCACTGCCAGGGGTGATACAGAGGGAGGTGACACAGTCAGTCAGGGGTGATACAGAGGGAAGTGGCACTGCCAGGGGTGATACAGGTGAAGTGGGCTCAGTCAGTCAGGGGTGATACAGGGGAGAGGGCTCAGTCAGGGTGATACAGGGGAGGTGGCGCAGTCAGGGTGATACAGAGGGAGAGGGGGCTCAGTCAGGGGTGATACAGGGGAGGTGGTGCAGTCATGGGTAATACAGGGATAGAGGTGAGCCGCCCGCCAGGACTGTGGGGTACTCGGCACCGAGCCCGTTCACTTCTATGGGGGATGTCACGGTAGCTGCAGCTCGGTCCGTGGCCCTGGGGCTCACCTTAAATGTGGGATATTTACAGGGGATTAAAGTGTTTGTAGAATGTTCGTGACGCCACCTGTGGTTCCTGGTCAGGGTGACCAGCGCTGCTGTATAGGTCCACTGAAGGGTTGGTATTAGGCAGCAAGGTGTTAAGCCTTCCACAGGTAAGGTTGGAGACCTTCAGGGTAGTTAAGCTGTGTAGGGGTGCAGGATGGAGGAGGGGAGTTCGGCCGCAGGAGTAATAATGTGAACACACACACAAAAGTCTCTTTCTGTACCTTTACTGATGGAATTGCAGGCACATCCCGGGATTCTGGCAGGGTGAAGGATGCACGTCCAGTTCTTCCCACTGAGTAGGTGTAGGGCCTCCTTAGTCCTGTAATGTGAGTTTCTGACCTGTATGAAACGAGGCCTAACTCTGTCTTCAACTTTACACCGGCTGACTTTGTGTAAGGCCTTCTATTGGAAAGAACACAGTCTCTAATGGTTGGCCGACCAGACTCCTGTCCTCGTGACCCAGTTACATATCAACACTTATGGGCCCCTGCGACTTGTAGTCCCAGGGTCTCCGGTATTTCCTGCTAGTCGTGAAGGATCCAGCAAGCTCGGACCCAGTGTCCGGTAAATCAGAGTAGAGGTAAGCTATCAATGCTATTTCCACCTCTGTCACTCTCTTCTTATCCACTCGCCTTTCGTCCTACTCGACCCTCACACTAACACACACCAGCAGTAGGTGGCTGCTTCTTCTCTTTCTTTACCGCTCTCTAAGCGTCGGCACGCTTGCTCGCTGAACTGCACTCGGTTGACTCAGTTCTGACTAGGCTGGAGTGGCTTTCCTTCCACTTGTACTAGCCTCCACACGTTTGAACTAAGCTTGGAGCTGCAGACTTCCGATTCCTTCTCAAAAAGCTGAACTCTCTCTCTCTTGAGCTCTGCTCTGTGATAGACTGCACACTTTCTCAGCTCTCACCTTCTGCACTTTCTGAGGTGACTAAACAACTCTGCTCTCGTTCTCAACCTCTGTGGCTTCACCATCCTTATATATGCTAAAAAGGCTCCCTCTGGTGGCTCTAGGGATTGGTGAAGATGTGTGTATGCATATTGGGTCCTCTAGTGGTATTACCTTCGGTGCATCCCTCTGGGAAGTAAGAATCCAGGCACAGCTGGGCTCTACATTCCCCCTAGTAAACATCAGCACTCCCGGGCTGAAAGACATTTTTGAATCAACGTTAACATTCAATAACAAGTGAACTCTTCCCTTACGGGAGGCAAGAATCTTTAACAGTTGCTAACAGGTAACATATATACATATATTTACACAATAATTTATATTACATTTATATACACTATGACTCTAGTTAACTGCTTAAATTTGTTAGGCCTACTCTCTGTACCTAACAGGTAACTGTCCCTTTGTTATGTGTACTGACCTACGTGGTGTTGCGATAGGTGAGGTAGCATTTGACCTGTCTGTCCTACGTGCAGGTAAATTGTAATACTGCCTTAACCTCTCTAGGGATCTGGCAAGTATACTTGCAGCTGGGTGATGCGGTTCTGTCTCGCCAGGGGATTCTTCTTCCTGAGACCCAACATCTTGAGATTCCACGTCTTGAGATTCTGCTGGAGCAGGTTCCTCTTGAACTATTTCTTCTGCAACAACTGGCTCAACTTGACGTTGGAGTGCTTCTTGCGTTGATAGAATTGGAGTACGGGAATGATTACAGCTTCTCCAATACGAGGCCAATCTGCGGGAAAATCTCCTAAGTCCGTATGTATGACTCCACCTTGCTTCTCTTTGTCAATGACAGGTTCTTCTTCTTGAAGCTTTAATAGATCTGGACATAGTTTTAGGTGATCTCTGGATACAGTTGTAGTTGTTTTTCCTCCATCTTTACTAATGATACACGTTTTCCTGTTGTCAAACTTTGAATTTTGCATGACATAGGGCTCTCTTTCCCATTGATCATCTAATTTGTGCATTCTCCTTTTTCTTTTCAGCACAATTTCTCCAGGTACAAAAGGTTCAGCTGGCGCACTTTTGTTGTAGTTATCCTCTTGTTTTTCCCTTACTTTATTGAGACTACCTTCCACGCAGGCTTGTTCTCTCCTGTACTGTTCCTGTCTGTTTGTGTCCCAATCTTCAGTAGTAACATCTGCTTCTGGTTCCACAACACCAAGTTCCAGATCCATGGGCAGCTTTCCTGGTCTTGCCCGCATAAGATAGGCTGGGGTACAATTGGTGGAACTCACAGGTATGTGATTGTACAGATCTACCAGATCAGGTAGTAGGTCTGGCCACTGATTCCTCTCCTCAAGTGGTACTGTCTTCAGCAGATCAATGACAATGTGATTCATCTTTTCACAGAGACCATTTGTTTGGGGGTGGTATGGTGTGGTTCTTATCTTCTTGCATCCGTACAAATTACAGAATTCCTGGAATAATTTGGCTTCAAAGGCAGGGCCCTGGTCAGTTAACACTTGCTCAGGATATCCATGGGGTCTGCAGAAATACGCTTGGAACGTCTTTGCTGCTGTTTCTGGTGTCAGATCTTTGACAGGGGCGACCACCAGGAACCTGGAGTAGTGATCCACCATTGTCAGGGCATAAGAATATCCCGACCGGCTGGGTGACAACTTGACATGGTCCAGGGCCACGATCTCCAAAGGATGAGTCGTCTTGATGGGCTGCAAGGGTGCCTTCTGGCTGCTGTAGTCTTTTCTTCGGAGACTACAGGGTCCACAGTTTTTACACCATTTCTCGATGGAACTGCGCTGTCAGGAACACCGCACTGCACATGCTCACTGAGCCATTGCACGTGTCCTGAATAAAACAAACTGTGCTCGAGGATACCTGAGGAGCGGGACAGCAGTAATGAATGATGTGTACTACAGACTAACAGGACCTGCAGCATGTGACTGCTGGCAGGGCCGGCTCCAGGTTTTCATGGGCCCCGGGCGAAAGAGTCTCAGTGGGCCCCCTAAACACAGACCACGATTCATGATGCACAGATACTGCAGAGAAATATGGGTATAGCACAATGCCAAACACTTCACTTCTTCCATTACGACTGATAGCTATTGTAAATTGTACAATAGCTCAAAAACCGCCAAATCCTCACAGCACACAGTACAGACTGGACAGTACAGTCCTCCATACAATATTATGGGCACCACATAGTTTCCCCCTCATCACCCATATAATACCCCATGCAGGATGTCACCCCTCCATCCCCCATATAATGCTCCATACAGGATACTGGTCCCCATATAAAGCTCCATACAAAATATGGAGCTCTCCTCTGCACTGTGCTGCGTTCTGCACTGTTACGGCTCAGGAAAGGGCGCCGTGGAAAGACTCCCATCATCATCATTGCCTGCCCATTATCATCATCACTGCCTGCCCATCATCATCACTGCCTGCCCATCATTATCACTGCCTGCCCATCAACATCAATGCCTGCCCATCATCATCAATGCCTGCCCATAATCATCATTGCCTCCCCATCATATCATGCTCTCATTCACTGCTGCCCATCATCATCACTGCCTGCCCATCATCATCACTGCCTGCCCATCATCATCACTGCCTGCCCATAATCATCATTGCCTCCCCATAAATATCATTGCCTGCCCATCATCATCACTGCCTGCCCATCATCATCAATGCCTGCTCATAATCATCATTGCCTCCCCATCAATATCATTGCCTGCCCATCATCATCACTGCCTGCCCATCATCATCACTGCCTGCCCATCATCATCAATGTCTGCCCATAATCATCATTGCCTCCCCATCAATATCATTGCCTGCCCATCATTATCACTGCCTGCCCATCATCATCAATGCCTGCCAATCATCATCAATGCCTGCCCATAATCATCATTGTCTCCACAGCAATATAATTGCCTGCCCATCATCATCAATCATCATTGCCTCCCCATCATCACTGCCCTCCCCCACCACCATCACACATACAGCAGGCACACACACACACACACACACACACAAAGCATCGCACTACATACACACAGAGACACATACACAGACACACACACAAACATCTCACCTGTCCGACGTCCGCGCGCTCACTGCCACAGCAGGCCACTGAATGATGACGTCATTCAGCGGCGCTGCTGTGAGAGGAAGCGCCGGCGTCCTGCAGTCGCCCCCTGGAGCCCGGAGGCAGAGCTGCGGCAGTGGAGGCACGGGGAGAGGTGAGTATTGAGCCGGCGGCAGCCGGGGCCCTGAGCAAGCGGGGGGGGCCCAGTGGCGGCGCTGACACCGCTAACGGGCGCCGGGGTGCCAGACGGCGAGTGGGCCCCCCTGCCTGCTCAGGGCCCCGGCACTTGCCCGGGTGTGCCGGGTGCTGACGCCGGCCCTGACTGCTGGGGGCATGGCCTAAGCTCCAGAGATCTAGGAACTGCAGGAAAACTCCTAGCAGGGTAACGACGAGATAAAGTTACCAAGGGGCAAAGACAGGGATGAAAACCAGGACAGGCCGAGATCAGAGCACAAGATAGCACGACAGTACCAAAGGGTTAGACAGAACGGATAGTCAGGACGTAGCAATAGATCAGTAAACCAGAGCGGGCAATAGACAGTACAATAGGGACAAAACTGTAACGGAGTATCGATAGCCAAGCCAGGAGGTCAGAACCGGAGAAGACAATATAAGCAAAACGTGAGACAGAGAGCAGATGAGCAAACAGACCGGGTCATACACGGGAATCAAACAAGCAGAGCAGTATACACGCAAACCAGGGGGGTTAGACACACAGTCACAACAAAAGTATAGCTGACAGAGAATCTTCCTCTGGACTGGGTATAAATACCCTCCCAGATCCAAAGGGAGGCCAGCAAAAGTTAACCCTGAGTGGACAGGACATTAACCATGTCCTATACTATGCCAGGAGGCAAGCAAAAGTTAACCCAGAATGGACAGGACATTAACCATGTCCTATACCATGACATGCGCATTCCCACCCAGTAGAAACGACACTTCAACAGGGTCTCCAGCTTCTTCCAGCCAAAGTGCCCCGCTGTATCGTGGTAGGCTTCCAACACCATCTGGACGTCCGATCTGGGAACTACTATCTGCCATACCATCTCATGGGTCCTTGCGTTGACGTACCTCCGGCACAGCTTCTCACGGTAGATAAACAGCTGGCTTCTCTCATTCCACAGCTGCTTTGCTTGTTGGGACGCATCCTTCTCCAAGGAGGAACCTTCTTGAGTTATCAGCTCCTTGATACGGCTGACAACCGGGTCACTGTTCTGAGTCTCCTTCCAGCTGTGGTGAGGTAAAGGATTTAATGTCTTACCACGCTGCCTCCTGCAGGCTCGTTGCTCATGGATCATCCCATTTCTGTGAAAGGCAGGTAGTTCAATCTCTTCTAGGTCATCCAATTCCTCTTCCGTGTCTGACTCATGAGGCATTCTGGACAGGGCATCAGCGTTGGCGTTCTTGCGGCCTGCCCTGTACTTGATTGTGAATTGATAGTTCGACAGCCGAGCCATCCAACGTTGTTCCATGGCTCCCAGCTTAGCTGTTTCAAGATGTGTCAAGGGGTTATTGTCAGTTTAGGCCGTGAATTTGCTAGAGGCTAGGTAATGCTTGAATCTTTCAGTAATGGCCCAGACCAGTGCCAGGAACTCCAACTTGAAGCTGCTGTAGTTTTCTGGGTTCCTCTCGGTCGGGCGGAGCTTCCTGCTTGCATATGCGATGACTTTCTCCAGGCCATTTTGCTTCTGACTGAGGACAGCTCCCAATCCTTCGTTGCTGGCATCAGTATACAGCAGGAATGGTTGGCTGTAGTCAGGGTAGGCTAGGATCTCATCACCTGTCAGGATCTCCTTCATTTCCTTGAATGCCTCAGCTTGTTCTTTACCCCAGTGGAATGGAGAATTCCTGCTCTTGAGGGACTGTCCCACCAGGAGGTCCTGCAGGGGAGCTGCTTTCTTGGTGTAGTCCTTTACAAACCTCCGATAGTATCCTGTCAGTCCCAGGAACTGTCGCACCTCCTTGAAATTCTTCGGCTCCGGCCATTTCTGGATGGCGGTGACCTTCTCGGGGTCTGGCGCTACTCCTTCTGAGCTGACAATATGTCCCAAGTACTGTACCTTTTGTTTGAGCAGATGGCACTTTGAAGGCTTCAGTTTCATCCCATGCTTGGACAGTGACTCGAATACCTCCGCCAGATGCTTCAGGTGATCTTCATACGTCTTGGAGTACACAATTACGTCGTCCAGGTACAGCAACACAGTTTCAAAGTTGAGATGTCCCAGGCAGCTCTCCATCACTCTCTGGAACGTTCCAGGGCACTGCTGAGTCCAAACGGCATTCTGTCAAACTCACAGAGTCCCATCGGGGTAGTGAAAGCTGTCTTCTCCCGATCTTCCTCAGCCACAGCCACTTGCCAGTACCCACTAGTGAGGTCAATGGTGGAAAAGTAATTAGCAGTCTTTAAGGCAGCTAAGGATTCCTCAATGCGTGGTAAGGGGTATGCATCTTTATGTGTAATGCGATTTACTTGTCTGTAATCCACAACATTCTCATGCTTCCATCCTTTTTCCTGACTAGGACTAGAGGTGCTGCCCAGGGACTACAACTATCCCTTATCACCCCTGCTTCCTTCATATCACGCAACATCTCCTTGGCTTTCTGGTAGTGTGCTGGTGGTATAGGCCGGTAACGTTCTTTAATGGGGGGATGGTTGCCTGTAGGGATATGGTGTTGCACTCCCTTAATTGTCCCAAAGTCAAGTGGGTGTTTGCTAAATACCTGTGTGTACTCCTGTACCACTCAAAGTACTCCCTGTTTCTGGTGGGCTGGAGTGGTGTCTGTCCCGACATGGAGCTGCTGACACCAATCCTCCACCTGGGTTGCTGGGCCGTTATCCTCCCTGGTTGTGGGGAGGTTAAGGACTCCGTCGTGTGAATGGAGTTGTTATCTACTGCATGTAATTTAGCAACAGTGGCATATCGTGGTAAGTTCACTTCATCTACTCCCCAGTTGAGAAGACGTACTGGTACCCTCCCATTTCGTACCTCCACTACCCCTCTAGCAGTCAAGAGTGTAGGTCTATGTTCTGAACAATGGGGCTCTACTACTGCTTGGTAGTTCTGTCCTCTCAGACCTATTGCTGCTCTACACCAAATAAGCATTTCACTCATTGGGGGTATCACAATGGGGTTCGGGTCTGTTACCCGTACATTACCAATCTCACCACCGGTCAATTTTACTTGCTGCTGACACATCAGGGCCTGGATCTCCTTCTGGATCACTCCCTTTTGCTTCGGCCTGGCAACATCGGCGAGCTGTTGGAGCAAAAACACAACTTCCTCCAAACAGTTACTGATAATGTTGGTACCTAAAACCACATTTAAGCCATTTTCCTCATTAACAGTTTTTACTACTAAGAGTCCCTGGTCCTTCAGCTCACTCTACCCACTTTTACGTCCACGTTTTTGGCTCCGAGTATATCAACAGGGATATGGCCGCTCCAGGTTTTTATGGGCCCCGGGCGAAAGAGTCTCAGTGGGCCCCCTTAACACAGACCACGATTCATGATGCACAGATACTGCAGAGAAATATGGGTATAGCACAACGCCAAACACTTCTCTTCTTCCATTACATGACTGATACCTATTGTAAATCATACAATAGCTCAAAAACCGCCAAATCCTCACAGCGCACAGTACAGACTGGACAGTACAGTCCTCCATACAATATTATGGGCACCACATAGTCTCCCCCTCATCACCCATATAATACCCCATGCAGGATGTCACCCCGCCATCCCCCATATAATGCTCCATACAGAATACTGGACCCAATATAATGCTCCATACAGAATACTGGACCACATATAATGCTCCATACAAAATATGGAGCTCTCCTCTACACTGTGCTGCGTTCTGCACTGTTACGGCTCAGGAAAGGGCGCTGTGGAAAGACTCCCCATTATCATCATCATTGCCTGCCCATCATCATCATCATTGCCTCCCCTCATCATCATTGCCTGCCCATCATCATCCATCATTGCCTCCCCATTAATATCATCATCATCATTGCCTTCCCATTATCATTGCCTCCCAATCATCATCATTATCATTGCCTCCCCATTAATATCATCATCATCGCCTTCCCATTATCATTGCCTCCCCATCATCATCATCATCGTCTCCTCACCACCATCACTGCCTGCCTCCCCCACCACCATCACACATACAGCACCGCAGGCAGCACTCTCTCACATACACACAGGCAGGCAGGCGCACACACACACACACACACCTCACCTGTCCGGCGTCCGCGCGCTCTCTGCCACAGCCGGCCGCTGAATGATGACGTCATTCAGCGGCGCTGCTGTGAGAGAGGAAGCGCCGGCGCAGGCGCCCCCTGGAGCTCGGAGCTGCGGCAGCGGAGGCACGGGGAGAGGTGAGTATTGCGCCGGCTGCTGCCGGGGCCCTGAGCAAGCGGGGGGGCCCAGTGGCGGCGCTGACACCGCTAACGGGCGCCGGGGTGCCCGGGTGTGCCGGGTGCTGACGCCGGCCCTGAACAGGGAGGCCATTAGAGGCGAATACTGCAAAGTCAGGGCTCGGGGCTGGAGACTGTCCATGGACCAAAATCTATTATACAGGACATCAGGTATGATGGTTACATGAGATCCAGTGTCCAGTAGTGCAGGAATGGCGATTCCATCCAGGATGATGGACAGGAAAGGTCTTCCTCCCACAAACCTGCGGTTCCAGTCTGAAGGGCCTGAAGAGTCTAGTCCTGGGTGTTGGCCCTCGGACCCAGGATCTGCTTGTTTAAAGGACACCGACGTGCTGGGTGACCTTCTCTGTGGCAACGGTAGCAGATGAACTCTCGGCGAGGATGGTGCTGGTCGTGGGTCGCTCCTGGGGGTGGCGTTGTCCTCCTCCGGTGGGGCGATGTCCTCCTTCTCCTCCGACTTATCCAAAGGACATCCTCTGGGCAGTCAGCTAGCAGGATCTTTCCTTCTTCCTCCTTCCGCAGTTGCAGGGCACTCATTACAGTGGCCAGGTTTTTGGTCAGCTGGCGCACTTCTGAGCGCAGACAGTCCAGCTCAGTGGGGGCGCCACCTGCGTTTTGGCTTCCGCAACCAGCGGGGAAAAAATGGATGCTGCTAGCTTTAGAGTGGCTTCACCCGGGTGACACTGGGTTGCCATCTCGGGCATTTCCAGGGGTCGCAGTCCTTTTATAGCCATATCCTTAAGGGCATCAAAGGTAGCGTCAGGATGATCCAAGGACCACCAATGCACAGTTCTGCTTTCAGCTTGGGACCTCAGTCCCTGTACAAATTGTTCTTTTAGCATTTTATTTTCATTGGTGACACTTATGGGGTTAACCTGTCTGAGAGCTCGCAGGGCCCCCTGTAGTCGGCAGGCGTAGTCCCTAATGCTATCATCTGGTTTCTGGGAACATTGGTAAAACCTCATCCGGAGATCTGTTTCAGTGAGGTCCTCAAAGATAGTCTGTAGCTTTAAGAAAATTGCAGGTATTTACTCCTGGTCTGCAGCTGTCCAAGTCTCCACTTCCCCCTGTGCAGCACCAGTCAGTTGTCCCACTACCACTGCAGCTCTTTGTTTCTCTGACATAGGGTACATGTCCATTATGCTGCATATTTTGCGCTTAAACCCTGACAGGGTGTCTGGCTTACCGCTGTACTGGGGAAGCCACTTTGCTCCAGGCATATACGGTAATGTTATCGGTATTATTGGGGCCACAGGTCCTGGTGGGGGAGCTGCGATTCCAGCCTGCGCTCCAGTGCCTTCTGGTACATCATTGGGGCTATCAGCCTGGTCCGCACCGTCGGCCTGTTGCTGCGACATCTTGGCGCCCCCCTAGTAAAACGTGGCCTACCTTCTCCGGAGGCCGCAGCTCCGCAGGGCACAGCGGTGCGATGACTGCGCCGGTGCTCTGACGTCAGAGCGCTCACTCCAATTCTTCACAGGACCTGCCGCCGCGTCAGCGCTGGGGGCGTGTCCACAATTCAGCGCACTTTCTACAGGTACGCCCCTTCTCTTCGCGCCTAACTCTGCACTTTGGCGGGCAATGGCGGACAATGGCGGGAAATCTTCACCACAAATAGGACAGTCTTTTAGTGAGGCACACAGTACCCGGTGGCAACTGGCACCAATCACTCCGTTGCTGCAGGGCACGGAATCCTGTTCGTGACGCCAAGTTAGATGAGCCCCCGCCAGGGCTGTGGGGTACTCGGCACCGAGCCCGTTCACTTCTATGGGGGATGTCACGGTAGCTGCAGCTCAGTCCGTGGCCCTGGGGCTCACCTTAAATGTGGGATATTTACAGGGGATTAAAGTGTTTGTAGAATGTTCGTGACGCCACCTGTGGTTCCTGGTCAGGGTGACCAGCGCTGCTGTATAGGTCCACTGAAGGGTTGGTATTAGGCAGCAAGGTGTTAAGTCTTCCACAGGTAAGGCTGGAGACCTTCAGGGTAGTTAAGCTGTGTAGGGGTGCAGGATGGAGGAGGGAGTTCGGCCGCAGGAGTAATAATGTGAACACACACACAAAAGTCTCTTTCTGTACTTTTACTGATGGAATTGCAGGCACATCCTGGGATACTGGCAGGTTGAAGGATGCACGTCCAGTTCTTCCCACTGAGTAGGTGTAGGGCCTCCTTAGTCCTGTAATGTGAGTTTCTGACCTGTATGAAACGAGGCCTAACTCTGTCTTCAAATTTACACCCGGCTGACTTTGTGTAAGCCTTCTATTGGAAAGAACACATTCTCTAATGGTTGGCCGACCAGACTCCTGTCCTCCTGACCCAGTTACGTATAACACTTATGGGCCCCTGCGACTTGTAGTCCCGCAGGGTCTCCGGTATTTCCTGCTAGTCGTGAAGGATCCAGCAAGCTCGGACCCGGTGTCCGGTAAATCAGAGTAGAGGTAAGCTATCAATGCTATTTCAAGCTGAACTCTCTCTCTCTTGAGCTCTGCTCTGTGTGATAGACTGCACACTTTCTCAGCTCTCACTTCTGCACTTTCTGAGGTGACTAAACAACTCTGCTCTCATTCTCAACCTCTGTGGCTTCACCATCCTTATATATGCTAAAAGGCTCCCTCTGGTGGCTCTAGGGATTGGTGAAGATGTGTGTATGCATATTGGGTCCTCTAGTGTTCATTACCTTCGGTGCATCCCTCTGGGAAGTAAGAATCCAGGCACAGCTGGGCTCTACAGAGGGGCTCAGTCGGGGTGATACTGGGGGAGGTGGCGCAGTCAAGGGTGATACAGGGGGAGGGGACACTGCCAGGAGTGATACAGGGGAGGGGACAGTCAGTCAGGGGTGATACAGGAGGAGGTGACGCAGTCAGTCAGGGTGATACAGAGGAAGGTGACACAGTTAATCAGGGGTGATTGTTGTGTTTCGGTAGCTGAGGAGGACAGGAACAACAGCAGTGCAGCAGAACACCTGAGATGTTGGTAACTGATGGGTTGCAGATTCCTAAACTAACGACACAACTAGAGGTAGCCGTGGAGCGTTCCTACGTTGAGCCTAGACGCCTCGTCACAGCCTGAGAGATAACTACACCTAAAGGCAGAAAGATGAAAGCCCCGGAGCAGATCCCCAAAGAAAATAGGAAGCCCCCAAACATATAATGGCGGTTAGACAAGATGAAAACACAAACATAGGCAGAAAATAGATTGAGCAAACGCTGGGGCCACAAGCTGACTAAATAGGATAGGAAAGGAGAGATTACTTTCTGCAACCCAGAAAACCCTACAAAAATCCAACAATTCTGATTACAAAAATACTGAGATCACACGATCTCGCCACCCGCTAGATCAGATCTCAGTGTGAACAAAACCAAGCTGCAGCCGCTGAAAAACAGGAAAAAGCAAATGAGCAAATAACAGTGGCTGCAGATAAACTGTGAGGAGCTCAGGCCCCAGGAGGGGACCTGGCTGACCTCCACAAAAGTGCAGAAAACAATGCAAAAGGCAAGCACAAAAAGAAAAGCAAAAAATATCTTATCTGAAAGCAGGAGATGCAGGCAAGACTCCAGCAAACTTCCAAATGAACCAGGAACCACAATTGAGACAAGAACAATTGATCACCGGCAACCATCATGGGAGGGAACCTCCCTTATATCAGACCAGTCCGTGATCCCTGATTACCACTCCTCGCTGAAAGGTTCAGTACTGTCTGTAACCACCAGAGGGAGCCTCTGCTCAGAAACCATCTCTAGCACATTCATAACAAGTGATACAGGGAGAGGTGGTGCAGTCGTAGGTAATACAGGGGGACAGAGGCTCAATCAGGATGATACAAGGGAAGGTGGCACAGTCAGAGGTGATACAGGAGTAGAGGGCTCAGTCATGGGGTTCAGCAGGGGTGATACAAGAGGAAGGGGTGCAGTCTGGGTAATACAGGGGTAGAGGGGCTCAGGGAGATTCCAGGGTGAGGGGATTCAGCAAGGGTGATTCAGGGGAGGGGGTGCATTCAGGGTGATACAAGGGCTTAGTCAGGGTGATTCCGGGGCGAGGGGACTCAGCAGGGGGTGCAGTCAGGGGTGATACAAAGGAGGGGCTCAGTTGGTTCATAAAGGGCGAGAGGGCTCAGTCAGGGGTGATACGAGGGAGGGGGTGAAGTCAGGATGATTCAGGGCAAGGGGGTGCAGTCAGGGTGATATAGAGGGAGGGGGTGCAGTCAGGGTGATTCAGGGGTGAGGGGTTGCAGTCAGGGGTGATATAGAGGGAGGGGGTGCAGTCAGTCAGGAGTGAAAGAGATGAGGTAATGGGGGACTCATGTATCCCTAAGTAACTTAGCCCCTCCCCCTCTATCACCCAAAACAAAAGGCCCCCCATTTACACTTACTTTTAGGCTGGCAGGGGGGCCCTTGTTCAACCTTTGCAGCTGTAGCAGGGAGTCCTCCATCTCCCTCTGCTGCTTACACTGTGGGGGAGGGGAGCATACGTTATGGATGACAGCAGCTCATTAACTGAGCTGTGCTGTACAGCCTGGGAGATGACACAAACAAAGCTATCACTGATTGGCCGCAGCGCAGCCAATCAGTCTTAGCCTTATCAAGAGCTGCTCCACTCTCATTGCTTGTTCATCGCAGGGAAGAGCGGTGACAGAAAAAGTCATCAGGACACAAGAGCACACTGTTACTTACAAATAGTGCTCCACAGTCTGCAGCAGCCGAACATGTCTGCCGTGTTATCAGTGATGCCCGCACTGCTCTCTGAGTAGCTCTGAGCACCGAAGCCGGGAGTAGTGGTGACGTCACGCTGGGAGAATGTCCTGCTTTTGGCTCCTCCCACAGATAGTTGAGAGCAGTGCGGGTGTCACTGATAGCAGCTGACACGCTCCCTGCTGCAGACTGCAGCACACTGTTTGTAAGTAACAGAGTTCTCTTGCGTTCTGATGACTTTTTCCGTCACTGCTTTGCCTGGTAAGCTAAAGTGAAATTAATATTCACCCCTCTCCAGCCCATGGGGGCATGGGTAGCAGTGAATAATCATTTCTCTTTAGCAGCGGGGACAGGCTTTAGCCATGGCAGCCGGCTTCTGCTTCCTGTCACCCACTGCTGCTCCGCTGGCACCAGGGGCCCCCATAGCAGCTGCCCACTGGGTGAGGTCCCCGGAGCACTGGGGGCCCTAGGAAGTTGCTGGCCAGTATGCCAGCAGGTGTCAGTGCCTGAACCCACCGGAGAATCCTCCGGTTCTCCGGTGGGCCAGTCCAAGCCTGTGTAAGTTTAGCCTCTCAGGTGCCAACCCCTTTAAGTCTGTATATTAATGTATATATATTTATATGTGAATAGATAGGGAAAGTGCAGTGTTTGCAATTGGCCACTAGATGGGGTATTATATGACTTAGCTTTGAATAAGAAATTTAAGTCTGTAAATAGTTAAATATAGGAGGGGCACGGTGGATAAGACAAGGGAGACTTCCTGATAGGAGTAGTCGGGGCCAGGGCGCCCATGGAGCGCAGAAGGGCTCTATAGCCCCCTGGACAACTCTGTGTCATGCAACATTCACACTAAGCATAGAGGCCCGGCCATCTGTGATCTGGGTGAAACATCAGTAGTGAAGCAGTGCAGCAGTGTTAGTGGTGCAGTATAAGTGGGACTGCAGTTGCTACAAGGAAAACTAAGCATTATGGGCAGGTCACTCCAAAATGTGGCGGCTTATGGCGTGGGCTGATGCCCTCAGAACCAGGGTGAAACGACGGGGGGAACTCCCAAACAACGTGAGCTTGGCCAGGGAGGACGATGAGGAACCGAACGGGATGGTTCATCCTGGAAGCGGGCTTAGTGCAAGGAAAATGGACAGAAGTGTGTGCTGCGAAATCTGATGTTTACACTGTAAAGAAAATGGATGTGCTGCATACAGGAACAAGTAAAGATGTTTTGATTAAAGCTGTGCGATACCGTCAAAAAGAGGCCTACAGATATACCGAGTGGACCCAGATGGTGCAGAGACCCAAGACGCAGGTACGCAGAAGAGTGGACATTGTATGCATGTGAAGGGGGGCCAGGGTGTGCTGCAGGAGGTGCTCTCGGCTATGACTACCGCCCTGGCGCCCCCACCTGCGCTTAACTCCATAACACCTGGTCCTGGCAGCTGGATACAGTGGCACCATGTGGTCTGTATCGCCAAGTCCACTTACACAGCCAGGACCCTCGTTTTAAAGGAAAAGAGAGGGATTTCAAATCCACCATCTTACTGCTACGCCCAAGCTTTTCCAGTCTTTTGTCAGTCATACAATTAAGAAGGAGAAAGCAGGAAGTGAATTGACATTAAATTCCTGAGAAGGCACAAACTTACCCAGATAGAGACCAAGTGCTGTAAATTCATGATTCTTGGTCCTGGGCTTTAACACTATACTATTGTAAATTTATGGTGTGGAGTTACATCTCCAACCCATTCAATCTAGCAAGAGCAGTTCTGGTACCCATCTATCAGACACTGACCCTGCGGAATAGATAGAACTGTTCTATATTCTATTTCGCAAGGGTGTGGATTTTATCCATGCAAAAAATGTACAGTGTGCTGTTCCAGAAATAGCATGAATTCAATAATAACATTTAAAACAGCAGAAGTTTACACTATTAAAGGAAATTGACAGGACATCCACTATCTAATCATTATAAACATGCTCATAATGGTAATTTAAATGGTAGTTTTTCCTTGGGGTATCGAATGTGTTAAAAAACACGGAGAGGAAGAAATTACTGTTAGGGTTTGCGGATCGCAGCCAATATAAATTATGATAAGGTGCAATCGCAACCCGGGGTCCACTGAGCGGTGATGGAGGAACTGCAGCTAGAAAACAATGGCGGAGCGTAGCTGCAAGCAAGCACCGTAATCACACTGAGTTAAACGTCCCTTGGTGTGAACAGAGTGCTAAGTACCTGACTCTGTTACTCCACAGAGCAGCACACAAATAGAGAGCACTCCAAGTTATGCCCTATTAAACGTCACAGGAGCATAGTAGGAATGACGCTAGTTGGGTTCCCTGACTCACCCCCCACTATGCTGGTGATTGACCCTTCCCTGTCACACGGTCTGTGTAACTCGCACATGCGACGAAGTCGCCCAGTGCAGGTACTAAGCTCAAGCAGGAATTCCCACCCTACACTGCCTGTCTAACCACGCTCTCAAAGCTAGTAGCAGGACACGTGCACACAGGGTGATAATGCTTCCACCAACACACCAAACACATGTTATCTTAGCGCACCGACGCGCGCTCCAGAGGACCTTTTATACGTTCCTGTTCAAGTCCAGTCTGACAGGACCTTTCTCGTGGACCAATCCGGAACTGCCACGTCACCTGAGCAGCTGACGACCAACCACCAAAGAGAGGTCGCCTCACAAGCATGCTCAGTAGGGTGATTTCTGGACTTAGGCTCAGAACTGCCTGTTCGTCGCTGCATATTTCTCATTACTATAGCTTTGGCTGGAGAGCCAGCAGTAACCAAGCGAACAGCATGAGTCTGAGCAAGATGCTGGGACCAACGTCTTTGCTGAGCAGCATCCACTGTGGCCAAAGCTGAAAGGTAGACTGCAGAAGATGACACAGCTTGGGATCTACCCTGTGCAGCAGGAGAATCCCGGCGCCTAACATTACCCCTCTCCGCAGCGAGCCTCGCTCCTCACAATAAGCTGGGGAGCATGAATGTGCTGTACCGGCTCCCAGGTCCTATCCTTCGGTTCATGACCCTTCCAATCGACCCCCAAAATTTTTTTGCCACGCACCACCTTAGACCCGACAATCGCGTTCACCTCAAAATCATCCGAAGACATATCTGAAGTCCCAGCAGAAGACTCAGAAAACCGAGACATGGGAACGGGTTTCAAGAGGGAGATGTGAAAGGTGACGGTAATAGGTGCGGTGGAAGGGACAGGCGATATACTACAGGATTCAGCTGCTCAAGGACTTTAAAAGGACCTAAATAATGAGGAGCAAATTTAGTGGACTCTACATGCAGCTTGATATTACTAGCTGAGAGCCACACTAAGTCGCCGGGCACAAAGACAAGAGCAGGACGGCGGTGCGCATCAGCGGAGACCCTCATTCTCTCCTTAGAGGCCTTGATGGCATCCTGTGTGCAGTCCTAGATGTCACAAGCCTCCACAGCCCTGTCCACCACCCTAGAGTCGGAAGACGAAATGGGCATGGGCACGGGAACACGCGGATACTGACCGTAATTAAGGAGGAACGGTGTCTGCCCTGTAGAATCTGCGACGGAATTTTAAGGGTAAACTCTGCCCATGGTAGTAAGGCTGCCCAGTCATCATGCCTGGCAGAGACAAAGTGCCGTAAATACGTGACCAGAGTCTGATTGGCACTCTCCACCAATCCGTTCGTCTCGTGATGATATGCTGAAGAGAGATTAAGCTTAATACTGAGCAGCCGACAGAGCTCACTCCAGAACCGAGAAGTGAACTGCGGACCCCGCTCACTGACTATTTTATCAGGCATCCTGTGGAGATGGAAGACATGCTTCATGAAAAGCACAGCCAGAGCTTGTGCCGACGGTACACATGGAAGGGGAACCAGACGTACTATCTTGGAGAAATGATCAGTGACTACCCAGATGACAGTATTGTTACGGGACTTGGGCAAGCCCACAATGAAGTCCATCCCGACCATTTCCAAGGACCTATCTGCCACCGGCAGGAGATGTAACAAGACACACAGGCCCTGAACGTAAGTCCCTAACGTCATGTGCCATCCGCGGCCACCAATATGACCTCGCCAGAAGCTCAGTTGTCCTCTTGATCCCGAAGAGCCTACCCAACTTAGATGTGTGAGCCCAAGAGAGGACCTCCGGCTGCCGGTTCGGTGGTACAAGAGTCTAGTTTCCTAGCTCTGGTGACATCCGGTCACCATGGCAAAGATCAGGACCCCGCATCACGCCACGGGGTCACTAATCCAAAGGCATAGGACTTGTTTGCCTTCTGCTGGCTCCAGGAATGCTGCAATCATGTTCGATCGCAGCATTTAGGGGGTTAAAGTGCTGGGAGCGGTGCGTGATCACTCCTGGCACCTAGTGCTGGGTGTCAGCTGTCAGAATCAGCTGTCACCCTGCGGAGATCTCGTGGAAGTAATGATCCATCTCTGGCCAAATAGGCTCAGGTCACATGGACGGATTATTACGTCCCATGTCAGAAAGGGGTTAATTGTGAGCAGCGACTGTTTTAGTAGGCACAGAAGCAGGATTCATCTTTGTGGAGTCCTCAAAGTCTCGGAGAACTGCACAAATGTCAGACATCCATGCCCACTCTTCAGTTGTTATGTGTGGAGGCTGATCAGAATACTGATGAGCATGTTGGAGCTGGTACTCAACTACTGGCCTCTGTTGCCAGCATGTGCTGTTCCATCTGGAGTTCCAGAGTGTGGTGATGTTGCAAACCAGTCAGTGAGCTGGCAAATGCATGCACTGCTGCAGCACTGCCAGAACGGCGGCAGTGGTAGCCAACTTTTGGAAATGGCCTTGACCAGAAGCTCTGGCAAATCTGGGTATGTTTTCAGAAACTGCTGAACTACCAACTTGAACCCATATGCCAAGCATGGTTGGAGATTCAGCAGCAAAAAACACTGGTCTGTTATTCCTTTAAGTAACTCTGCTGCGGTGTGCTGCAGAGCTTCCAGATTCCAGCTGATGTGGATGGCATGCTCTGAGATTGCACATAGCATGAGATTGAGGAGGAGCAAGAAGGCGTGCAGGAACAGCTGTAGGAGGTGGAGGAAACCCTGATCGAAGTAGGGCCAGCAATCCTCGATGTTGGGAGCACATGTGCCATGCCAGGATGTGATCAGCCCCAGCCTCCACTTGGTTCATCCAGTGGGCCATCAGGGAAATGTAGCATCCTTGGCCACAAACGCTTGTTCATGTGACGGTCGTCACATATACACACGTGTGTATACAGTATATACCGTATGTGTATCTTCCTGTACAGAACTCACTTTTGTTGGCATCAGTTTAGACACTAATGGCTGTGTATTGAGTTATTTAGGGACACACCAGATTTACACTGTTATACAAGCTGTGCACTGACTACTTTACATTGTATCAAAGTGTCATATCTTCAGTGTTGTCCCATGAAAAGTTATAATAAAATATTTACAAAAATGTGAGGGGTGTCACTTTTGTGATATACTGTATATACAGGTAGTTCTCACAAAATTAGAATATAATCAAAAAGTTAATTTATTTCAGTTCTTCAATACAAAAAGTGAAACTCATATTATATAGAGTCCTTACAAACACAGTGATCTATTTCAAGTGTTTATTTCTGTTAATGTTGATGATTATGGCTTACAGCCAATGAAAACCCAAAAGTCATTATCTCAGTAAATTAGAATAATTAACAAAAATCACCTGCAAATGCTTCATAAGCATTTAAAAAGTTCCCTTAGTCTGTTTCAGTAGGCTCCACAATCATGGGGAAGACTGCTGACTTCTTTCTCTAAGTAGTTGACCCGATATTCCATAGTGCTCAGTTGTTCCCCAACCGTGAAACTGTTGCATTTGTGAGGCCAAGAAGTAGTTCCAGGCATTTGGGATAGCCAGTCCGCCTTTATCTTTTCCTCTCTGCTGGGTCTCTAGTTTAATTCTGGCATGTTTCTTTTTCCGTATAAGTTCTTGGAACAAGCTATAAATTTTATTTAAGAAGGTCGTGGGGATCCATACTGGGGTATTATGTAAGAGATATAAAAGTTGAGACATAGAATCATTTTTATCAAATTGCCTTATTACTGTATGGGCGCCAGAATGAGGAGTATACATTATTGGTTTATGGTGGCTAGTTGGGGAGATAATAACTATAGGGGCCAATCAGAGAACATTATTACTGCTGTTGTATAATTTACTTTTAAAGATACTGTCTTCCATGGGGTGAACAAAAGGGAGGTCCTATTACTGTGCAGGGCGGCACTATGTCACTTTTTTCTTCATTTGACATAGCATAGAAGTGGAGAAAAAAGTGAGGAATGTGCTCTAGAAGTGATCATATATAGATAATTGTGTCTTCTTTTCTGCAGAGATGAGTCCTGGCTGGAAGAAGTGATAGCGGGATGATGAAAAAAAGAGTTGATGAATAACTTCAACTAGAGACGTCAATGGTAATTTACTGTATTACATATACATGCATACACTATATACTATAAACAGAGCTCATGTGTATAATGTCACTGGGGATCACTGTATAACTTGTATACTATATACACAGGGATCACCAGGGACATACACAGAAGCTCTGTACATAGTGTACTGTCACTGGGATCACTGCATTACCAGTACACTAAATATAGAGCTCCTGTGCATAATGTCACTGGTGATCACTGTATTACCTATACACTAATATATAAAGAGCTCCTGTGCATAGTGTCACCGTGATCACTGTATCACCTGTACATGACACTATATACAGAGCTTCGTGTATAATGTCAACACTGTAATATTAGTGTTTTTAGTATTGTGGTTTTTATTCATGATCATCATTGAAGTATTATTCGGTCACTTTATGGAGGCAATATGTTGTCTGATGATGGTGTGGCGGTATCTGTGCCTTGTATGTTGTATTATTCAGTCACTATGTGGTGGTGATATGTGGTCCGACCATGGTGTGGTGGTATTTGTTCCTTGTATGTGGTATTATTTGGTCACTATGTGGTGGTGATATGTGGTCCAGCCTTGGTGTGATGGTATTTGTTCCTTGCATGTAGTATAATTTGGTCACTATGTGGTGGTGATATGTGGTCTGGCCATGGTGTGGTGGTATTTGTTCCTTGGATGTGGTATTATTTGGTCACTATTTGGTGGTAATATGTGGTCTGGCCATGGTGTGGTGGTATTTGTTCCTTGTATGTGATATTATTTGGTCACTATTTAGAGCTAATGTGTAATCCGGTTACAGTGTGGCAGTATTTTTCCCTTGTATTTCTCCCTTGTATCTGGTATTATTTGGTCACTTTGTGGTTGTAATATGTTGTCTGGTCATGGTATGGCAGTATTTGTCCCTTTTATTTAATATTATTCAGTCACTATGTGGTGATAATATGTAGTCTGGTCACGGTGTGGCGGTATTTACCGCTTGTATGCGGTATTATTGGTCTTGGTATAGGGGATTGTGTTGTATATGGAGGTCACTTGTTTTCTCTGATATCAATAAGGGGAAGAATCTTTATTTCCAACTGAGATTAATAACTTGGCAGTTTTACCCCCTCCTTCTCTTGTGAAAACAAGTAATCACTTATTCTAAAAGCCACGTTCACACGTTCAGTATTTGGTTAGCATTTTACATCAGCATTTGTAAGCCAAAACCAGGAGTGGGTCAAAAATACAGAATGTGTTTTTATTATACTTTTCCTCTGATTGTTCCACTCCTGGTTTTGGCTTACAAATACTAATATAAAATACTGACCAAATACTGAACGTGTGAATGTGGTCAAAGGATAAGTAATTCATTGGTAGGGGTCCCGACTGCTGGGACCCGCACCGATCAGCATAATGTGCAACTTTTATCACCATTAGTATCGAGCGGCATGTATGACTCGACCACTGATCCTTTCATTCCCTAAGTGGCTGCACACTGTACTTGGCTTTTTCCTGGAAGCCCCAAAAATCCCATTACTTTTGCTGAATTGTTTCTAGTTTTTGAGATAAGTTGTCCATGAAAATAAAGCATTCCCCCAATGCGACTTCTGTGTGACAACAAATGCAATAGCTTTTTGTCGGCCTTTTGACTCTTTAACAATGTCTTTGGTAATTAAATATCCCATATAATTATTTTGTATTTCAATTTGTAGGTCTACAATGCTATAACTGCGACTTTTTGAAGCCACAATTCTACTGTAATAAATTAAGTATTAAACCTCTCAGAAACTAGAGCCAGAGCCAATCTGGAAAAACTGAAGTCATAGTCTTAATATAAAAACGTTCAGACGTTGTTGGCACCAGTATCACCATATACCGGTGTAACAGTACATCCCAGTTATGGCGGCACACAGTATATGTGCAGGAGCCTCCTGCATTTTACAGTCGAGGCTCCATTATAACGGGGATAATGGCTAACAGGTATTTGTGTATAACTGTAGGGTGGGCCCCGAGAGTCCATTCCCCCCGAGCCCCAGTCGCCCCATCCGACCCTGAGTGCACTCTTGACAATTCTAGTTATTGGAAAGCTTTAGTATCTATATCTATAAAATGTAGTTAAAAAAACTTTTCCTGAAATATAAAATGTGCAAAAGTAGTGAGCGTTCTAATATGTTCTTAATGTCATATATAAAAGCAATTTAATGATTCATCTGTTGTTGAAGAAAATTTATTTTGAGTGCAAGTAAAAGTCATTATGTTTTCTTAAGGTATTAGTTTGTCACACATTTATAGGACACATAATGGCACATATACATTTGCTATTTTTATCCAACTCCGTGTACTTTCGCCTTGAAAAAATTAAAAGGTGACCTTCTGTTTTATCATCATCAGCTGTGCCTCCTCAGCCTGACCAGTAGATGTCGCTGCTACCTCATGTTTATCAGATAACCTTACTATTGTCATGGACAGCAATTTACACCTGCAGCAAATCCCCATTATTAACGGAATGTGCACTCGCTTCGCTGCTGCAAATGTGACATAGTCCATAAAATTATCAGGGACGCAGTGTACCTCTTAACTGAACTTTTTTTTCTTTAATGTTGGTAATAATAACATTCAAGAGGTCTATTAGTCCTGAGGCTATGGTTCCACGGTCCGGAACCACAGCGCTTTGGACGGAGCGGAAATTCCGCTCCGTCTAAGCCCCGCCCCCTTTATGACGTGCGATCTTTCCGGAGGTGTTCAGGACACCTCCGGAACACCTCCGGAAAGAACGCAGGGCTACATAGCCCTGTGTTAAATTATGTTGCGGCGACGCACCGTCGCCGCAATACGCGAGGACATGCTGCGGTCTAAAAAGACGTGCCGCATGTCCGTTTACGCAGGTCTGCCACCTGCGTATTGTTACGCATAGTGGAGACGGGATTTCTTGAAATCCCCTCCACTATGCTGTAACATCTGGACGCTGCGTGTTTGGCGCTGCGCTAGCGCACAGCGCCAAACACGCAGCGTTTCCTGACCGTGGAAACTCACCCTAAGTGTCTTTGAAGTATATGTTGTTAACTGTGTTATAACCTGTTCACTTTTATTTGGCTGGTTGGTGAAATGAATGTGGAGGTGAAGCTGTGTATGGTGCACGGAAGGGACAGGGAGGCCGTGCATGGAACGCGAGGTAGAACCGAGCAGGCTGCTTGCAGAGCATAGAGTGGAGTGGGCAGGTAAGACCATGTTCACACGTTCAGTATTTGGTCACTATTTTACATCAGTATTTGTAAGCTAAAACCAGGAGTGGGTGATAAATACAGAAGTGATGACGTGTTTCTATTACACTTTTCTATGATTGGTTCACTCCTGATTTTGGTTACAAAGACTAATCTAAAATACTGACCAAATACTGAACCTGTGAATGTGGCCTAATCGTATTTACTGGATGCAGAGCGAGCAGGGAAATATGCACAGAGTATAGTCAGAAAGTGATAAAATTACTTTGCTTTCTATTTTATTTGTACCCAGTACTGTGTGCACTCAGGCAGGTGACTCAGTGGTTAGCACTACTGCTTTGCAGGACTGGAGTCTTGGTTTCAAATCCCAGAAAGGACAACATCTGCAAGGAGTCTGTATGTTCTCCCCATTTGCATAGATTTCTTTCCACACTCCAAAGACATAGTGATAGGGAATTTAGATAAACCTTTCTTTATCTTACATAGGATATTTGTTGGAGGCTACAACTATTCGGTCCCATTTGTCAATTTTTATTTATTGACTTTTTTCAAAACTGGACTTCAGAACCACAAATCATTGCATTGCCTAGACAAGATATCATTGTACACACTTCTCAACTGAGAACAGATAATATTGGGCTTAGCCTGTGAAGGAAAACAGTATTTTTATCCACAGACTGCAGAAAATTGTGAGGAACTGAAACAAAGTAGGATATATATATACTGTATATATATTACTTTGTTTCAGTTCTATACACTACTTTGTTTCTATCTTATATATACAGTATATATATATATATATATATAAATTGACAGAAGTGAAAAACCCCAATTACCGTAAGTTAACAGGTAATGCCAGAGAAAGAAGGGAAAGGCCGGATGGAGTGGCTGCCTGCCAACCTGCTCATTGGCTATGCAACACATCCAGTCTATCTGGCCTTACAGAGAACCTGTCACCAGTTTTGTCCTGTGTCAACTAAAAGTATAACCTTAATCAGCTCCTGTGCTGCAGTCCATCAATGGTTATATAACCCCCTGACTCTACCTGTATACTCCCAAAAAACCTTTTGAAGTTCTCCCGCACTGTATGTTAATACTGTCGGTCCTGTCCGATGGGCATGATTACTGCGGTCTCCATCTCTCCTCCCAGCTTTTCTATCCCTCCTCTGAGCTGCTGATAGCTGTTTTCCTGCTGTAATTGACCTGGATGACGCGTTTAGCATCATCCACATCGCCAGGTAAAAATCTCACGCTGGTGCAGAGAAATCATCGGCTCGTGCCTGCACACAATGCTCTTCCATATTGCGAGCAGAGCCGAAAACATAAGTGCACATGCGCTGTTATGATTTAGGGTCTGCCTGCAACAGGTCAATCGGCAATGTCTTTGCACAGGAGCGAGATTTCGCCCGGCTATGTGGATGAAGCATTGAAAGAGTCATTCACGTTAATAACAGCAGCAGGATGGCTATAAGCATTCAAGAGGAGGGATGGAGACCACAGAAACCACAGCCATCGGATTGGACTGACAGGATTAACACAGTGAGGGAGAACTTCAAAAGGTTTTTTGGAGGTATACAGGGTGATTCAGGGGGTTATATTACCACTCATGAACTGCAGCCCTGATTAAGGTCATAGTTTTAGTTGACACAGGACAAAACTGGTGACAAGTTCCCTTTAACTAAAGTAGATGAGACAAGGTCCAGATCAGTGTTTCCAACTAATGATGAATGAACGTGCTCGGATAAGGTTTTATCTGAGCACATCGGGTGGTAACAGAGTATCTTCAGCGTGTTGAATACTATGTTTGAGTTGCTGAGGCTGCGTGTCTCATGGATGTTTGTTAGGCAATCCCTGCATGTGTTGCGGCTATCGAACAGCCGCGAGACATGCAGCCATGGTGACTCGATTCGAAGATGCCAAAGATACTGCTATCCGGTGGTTCTCACGCGGTCCCCTTTGTGACAGTGTGGGAAACAGCAGCTCTGACCGGCGGTTACCTTACTGAAGTCACTGCTGGTCACAGTCACTGGGTACCGCGGACTGCTTCACACAGAGGGCAGCATGTGAACCAGCAGCTGTGACCGGCGGTGACAAAGTTATGCCAATACTTGGCATGGCTGTGATGGGGACAGAATTGCCCACACCAGAAAAGCTTGATGATTGACGGCGCTGCAGCCTTTCAACAAGCTTTGTTTTGGCTGCCGAACCCAGACAGTAGCATGAACTTCCATGAGAAGTCCATGTTTGGAATCCATGCACGGACTTGAGGTGTTCGGTACGGACCCTGATATTTACCACTCGGTTTCACCCATTACTAATCATGGAATAAAAATTAAAGTTTCACAATTTGATGTGTTAAAAATAAATGCTTCTGAGCTCAGATAACAAATCTGCCCCTGCTGTGTACTGTGTAATGGCTGTGTCTGACCATGCAGGAACATGGTCTGATCATACCACAGCTCCTGGGCAGGCGAGGAAGCAAAAGAGTATACAGACAGGAGAGCAGGGGATTACAGCTGATTCTTTTTGCGATGCAAAATATTTCCCTGCCTGTTTTTAAGCAATGTTTTACCTCAAAGAAAGAATCTGCTGTAATCTCGTGCTGTCCTGTCTTTATACTTTTTTTTTTTTCTCTCCCACCCAGGAGATATGGTGTGATCAGATCATATCTATTTCAGTCACAGCCATTACACAGTACACAGCAGGGGCATATTTATTAGATTATCTCAGCACAGGAACATTTTATTTAAACACAACCAATTGTGGAAATTATTATTATTCCAAGATCTATTTATTAAAATTAACTTTGTTCCTGAGACAACCCCATTAAGTCAATCTGGAGTTTCCATATCTAACATATACTTTAATGAAAAGTGATAAGAAGTGGTGGGCCCAATTGAAAACAATTATCTTGCAATATTTTACATAAAATTCATATAAATTTAATAGGTAACCATTGCCAACATGCCTAATTACTTTGGGTAATTGACATTTAACTATTCTTGTCCTATTTGGTGATATTCTACATTTGTCCCTGACAGTATCGGTCCTGCTCTCACCAGGCAGCTAGGACCTGCACAAGTATAGAATGGACTTATTCTTACTGACAATTTAAGTAAAATGAATTTTAATGACTTAATAGTTTCCCAATAAATCTTGCTACTAGCCGTTATCTTCCATTGATACAGTTGTTGCCAGGATAAGTGTGCGTAATCTGGAGGCACATGCAGCCTCCTTGCCTACTTGTTTACTGCTAATGTGCTCTTTACAGTATGTTTCTGAGAGCTGAAAGATGGCTTTAATGAGTCAAGAAGCAGGAGATGAATTAATCATTTAGTGGAGTTGCCAAGGAGTAAATTAGGACAAATATGTACTAATTATGCAGTAGCGGAACAAGTGAAAACTATTCCTAGACTTCAAAACGTTAAAGTGGTAAAATTAAATTGGCCTCATTGCAAGTTTTACCAAGGACGTCTCTGGTCATTTGTTGCATCTTCATTCATGGTCACTCCATTATAGACCCCTTTTATTTCTCCATTCCCTTTTCTCCACAATCAGACAGCAATAACTGTACCTATCATTTGCAAAAACTTTATATATACTTTATATTATAGAGGCTGTAGATGTGTGGCCCAGCTGCGCTTGGTACACATGTCTCCAGGAGAGTGCACAGAAAAGGTAATTGTGAAACCTGATATTCATTCACAGCACACTTCCCAACACGACCACCAGAGGGCATCTTAGACTATTTAAGTTAGTGTGACGTAGCAGTAGCCAGTCTAGTCTGGGGGAGTCTGAGTACGTTTCCTGTCAGGATTAGATCCTGTCAGAAGTGTTCAGTGTTCAGTGCTTTGGAGTTAAGAGTCTTGGAGGGAGAGGAGAGAAGACTGATTCCTGACAGAGCTTAGGTAGCTCATCTTGAACTGAAGTGGAGGCTAGTATGAGTAGAAAGGAAATTACTCTAGCCTAGTCAGAGCTACAACTGAATCTGTTATCTCAGAACAAGCTGCCTGTGTTCTCTAGAACGTGGAAAGTGACTCTCGGAGCTACAGCGTGTATACAGTCTGACGGAACGTCCTGTGAGCTGCTCTGGACAGAGATTTTGAAGGGAAAGAAGGAAGGGGACTACAGCTTGCAGAACATCGAGTTAACTGAGAGCAGGTCAGGGAGCTTGGAAGAAAAGCTGACTACTACACCTACTGCTACCCGTGCTTATGTTAAGGGTGAGAGCAGGGCGACAGGCGAGTGGAGAAAGAAGTAAGAGTGTTTTCGGTGACAGATCACCTTCACTCAATTTAACCAGACACCGGGTCCGAAGCATTGCTAGTACTTCACGGCTAGTGATAGAAAATCCGGAGGCCCTGCTGGACTTCAAGTCGCAGAGGGTAGCCCTAAGTGTTGATACGTAACTGGAGTCAGGGAGAACAAGGACTTTTAGCAAGGCCAAGCTTAGAAGGACTTCGTTCTTGCCAACATCTGAGCATCAGAGACAGAAAAGGCTCTACCACAATGTCAGCCGGGCGTAGCTGTTGCATCTGGAGTTAAACTTGACTTTATGCAAGTTAGGACTCACATACATTTCAAAGGTAAAGGAGGCCTCAAACCTGCTCAGCGATTACCTGAATGTGCATTCTCCACCCTAACCAGCTTCCCGGGACATACCTGCAACCATCTACAGTAAAGGTATGGAAAGAGAACAACTTGTGTGTGACTGACTTATTATCTGCACCACCATAGACTTTGAGGGAACAGTCCCACCTGTGGGGGACTTAACATCTAGCTGCCTAATAACATCCCCTCAGAATATTCACCCTGCAGCGCTGGTCTACTTGGTCAGAAACCACAGGTGGCGTCACAAACTATTCCTAAAATCCCCTGTAAATATCCCCCATTGTATGAGCGCCCAGGGCCACGGACCGAGCTCTGCTGCCAGTGACATCCCCCATAGACTTCCATGGGCTCGGTGCCGAGTACCCCATAACCCTGGTGTTGTGCGACTCATATACAGCAGCTGATCAGTGGAGGTTCAGGTCCTAAGGCAAAGACACAACTCTGTGAGAGGGCGTATTGATGTATAGACTTCTCTATGCAGAAGCTACACTCTCTTCAAAGCAGAGTTTTGACTGATCAAGAACTGGACCCCTATTGATTGGTAGCACTATACAGCCAATTTAATATATACATTATTTTTCAAATGATAGGCACACTTTTACTCCTTATGGAGATGAACTCACGTAGTTGTCGGGCCCCGTTTCAGCTCCTATGCTTACTATAGGGACACTGGGATCACCCTAGAATGTATGGCATTGGCGAGTTGTAAGAATGGCATAAAAATATTGCATTTTACTTTACTAGAGCAGACATACATGCTAAACTCATACATCACGTATGGTGTGTAAGAAGAAGGGACAGTTGGTGTGCGTAGCGCTGATCCCCAGTCTTTGCGGACATAGCTGGAGCAGTAAAGTCACATCTATAGCATGTGACCACTGCAGCCAATCTCTGGATTCGGCACTGATATCAAGGTAGATGGTATGAAATCACTGACCCAGTGATTAGCTGCAGTTGCCATTTGCTGTACCCATGATGATATCCTTCTCCAGCTCTGTCAACTGTGAGGGTGATCTCTTAACGTGAGATCTTAGTGATTGCCTGTTCCTGACCTAATAAATAGCCGAGTGCTAGCTTAAAAGAGACAAACCGAGTTAGATGTACACTTCTTTCTCAGCAAAGGCTTGCACACAACTGCACTTTATTTTCAGGACAAAGGACCGTACAACAGACAGGAAAAGGGCATCACACAATCTTCAGAGCCGCCAGTGGTCAGTCTGTGATAGGTCGATGCCAACTCCACTTCCACATATGGTCTCCAGTGTGTCTCAACTTTGACGTTCCAAACATTTCTTCCAGGGTGCTGCTCCAGGAAATAGACGCCATCTTTGTCACAACTTATCTGAAACGGCTTATATAAGGTTTAATAATTGATTTCATTAGCCATTCTCTCCTTCACACAACACAGACACGGCGAGTAGTGTAAAGGCAGCGATGGAGCAGCAATCTGTGAATAAAGCTAATTTTGTTATTTATAAACAGGGCAAGCCTAAAAAGAATTAACAAGAACAATTTAAAAGAGGAAAATCTATTGAAATAAAATTTTCTAGACAAATGTACTGTCGTGAAATCTACTCCTTTGTTCTTTCATATACTGAAAAGGAAGTGTGCACTAATAAATAAAAATATAATCTCATTACATCCATGACTTTTAGTGTAAGTGAACTTTCAGGTGTCTTTTCAGAATAATTTTTTTGTGTGTACATATGGAATAGACGAACTTCAAGCCGTTTTAGTTCTTGTACTCTGCATTTCTAGTGCTGTTTCCATTTTCTAGTAAAAGAGGCAGCATCTTATTTTTGTGTGCACCACCATTTTCTCCCTTTACTCCCCTTTTATAGACAGAATGTCTCATTTGATCCCTCACTGCACACATTGTGTAGATAGGTTTGAGCAATTATTGAGAGTGAATGATCAATGCAGGGAGACTAAAAAGTGAATAAGAGTCCATTTACATAGACCGATCGCCTGCACTAAAGAGTGCTGATTGGTTAAAATTTACCAAACGGTGGTCATTTAATAGTCCGTTTAGGCCTCTTTCACACATCAGTTTTTCGCCGTCAGGCGCGATCCAGCTGTTTTTGAAAACAACAGATCCGTTCTTTTTACCGCCAGATCCGTTTTTTCTCATTGACATGCATTAGCGCCGGATCGCGCCGCATGTCCTTGCATTTCATCCGTTTTCTGCCTGATCCGTCATAGATTTTAATTCTGGCGGCCGGACAGGACGCATCATGTAACGTTTTTTCTTTCCGCCGGAAACAACGGACAGCGCCTGAAGCGGCGCATCAGGCTTGGTCATACAATACAAGTCTATGGGTGCCGGATCAGGCATAGGACTGATCCGGCCACAAGACTCCGTTTTCTTCATCTACGCATGCCTGGAAGCCGAAAACCAAGGTCTCTCTCTCTCTCTCTCTCTCTCCTTGTTCCAGGCATGCTCACTGCATTTTTCGGGTTCAAAAGTTCACGACGGATCCGGCTAAAAACATGATCCGTCACATTAGTTTTTTACAATCTAAGCTGGATCCGTCTTTTTAAAAATTGGACGATTGTGCCTGATTGCAAAAAACTGATGTGTGAAAGAGGCCTAATTACAGAGGCAGGCCAGGCTAAATGTTGCAAACTGAACAAACTGTAATAAATCATATGCAAAGGCTGCCATTGTTCTCTGCAGTGCAAGTCCTGAAGAACAAAGATCTTTTGCACTGTACAACAAATCCTTTCACCTGTTGATTATTTGTTCGTTCATGATAATGTTTCAGTGGAAATGCAGTTTAAAGGGAACCGTTCACGTTGTTTTTAGCTATTCAACTGCACCCAGTGTGTTGTTAATGATGCAATGTGCATCACTAACAAGGAGAAAAGCTCCCCGTATTATGTTTAAAAAACACTTTATATCATTATTGGATTCCCTCACATACGTTTTCTTTCAGTCACAGAGGTGGTTCATTTAATCGTTTCAGTCATGGCTTAGTCAGTGTCCTGTTAAAATTATGCCTGCCCACATCATTTTGATTGATTACTATGAGTTGCCTAAAGTCACTGGAACCACCTAGAAAATCCCGCTTGTGTGGACTTCCCATCTGCTCGCTGGGCATGTGCACAGACTATGGATGTTCAGCCCCAACTTCATATCAGAAGTGCTCTTGCTCCGGAGCTCAGGGTTGAGGGGTACAAAGTGGCACGCATAGTGTGCGCACTCACGCGTCATGTAGCCACTGACTCACAACAGCTCCGGAGCATGGGCACATCTGACACAAGCCCCAGAACAATCATCTGTTGATTTTTTTTTTCATGCATGCCTTAGGGTTAATCTACATGAACCAGACAGAATCCAGTTCGCGGAGGCAAAGATCATAGACCTGACATATGTGGACTGCACTGCTGAAGACTACTGTACCGAGTTCCCCCAAAGGTCCACTGAATTTCATCGATTCAGGACTGGTTCTGAGATTAGGATTAGGGGTAGTTATGTTGGAAGCATTCATTCAAATTGTTGCTGTTGACAGAACACCATTACTACAGAATCTTGTCCAGCCGGTAAATTCACAAAAAAGGTGGGAAAACGTATTTTCTCAAGGGTCCAAAACTCTGACCAACTTGCAGCTGTGTGCATTTTTCTCTAGGAAATTTACATCTGCGGAGCGAAGTTATGATGTTTGAATTGCGAGCCGCTCGATGTCAAATTAGCTGTTGAAGAATGGAGACAATTTTTGGAGGGCGCAATCCATTAGGTCACTGTGGTGATGGATTATAAAAATTTAGCATATATTGAATCAGGTAAATGATTAACCACAAGACCAGCCTAATGGCCCTAATTTTTTTCTAGATTCAATTTTTCTATCGTGTTCAGGCTGGGGTCCAAGAATGTGAGGGCTGACGCCTTATCACGTGGCCTTGATTCAGTTTCTCGTCCAAAACCTCCATCATCCATTCTTCCTCAGGGTACTGTGGTTTTATAGTAACCTCAGAGTAGGAAGAGGAAATTTGTAAAGACTGGCCATTGGCTCCTTCCGCTACTCCAGGGACCGAATTATTTGTGCCTGTATATTTAAGATTATGTCTGTTGCAGGAGTTTCATGATTCTGTCTTTAGTGGTCATCCTGGGATCACAGCTACACAAAAAGCTAGACTCTTTTGGTGGCCATCCATGCTTAATGATATTAAAGAATTTGTATCCACTTTGCACGAGCTAAAGTCTGACATAACCTGTCAGCTGGGCAATTGGATCCATTGCTAATACCAGAAAGCCTGTGGGCTCATTTGTCCATGGATTTAATCACTGATTTGCCTTTGTCGAAGGGAAAACTGTTATTTGAGTGGTGGTTGACCAATTCAGTAAACAGGCTCATTTTGTTTCATTATCTGGGTTACCTAATGCTGAAACACTTTCCCGGATGTTTATCAATTGTGATAAGATTGCATGGAATCCCTCTGAACATTGTATCTGACAGAGGGCGCAATTTGTCTCCAAATTCTGGAGAGAGTTTTGTAGGAATTTGGCTATTGAATTGTCATTTTCCTCTGCTCACCACCCTAAAACCCATGGTCAGACAGAAAGGACAAATTAATTGTTGGAACAAATTTTAAGGTGTTTCTTTGCGGCACAGCCGGAGGACAGGTCCTTATTTTTACCTCTTGCTTTAGCAGTCAGGTCAATCAGTCCACTATAACCTCGCCTTTTTTTGCAATTATGATTTTAATCCCTATTTTCTTGAATTTTCTAGGATGATTTCTGGATGTCTTGGAGTAGAGGTTGCCATGCAGAAACTTGGGGATGTCTGGAGGGAGGTTCAGAGGAATATTGCGGTGGCTCATCTTCGCCAAAAGCTGAAAGCCGACAGGAAACATTAGGCAGTCCCATCTCCAAAGTAAATGAAAAAGTTTGGATATCTTCCAAAAATATTATCTGAAAGTACTATCAGCGAAGTTGGTCCCTACATTTATTGGCCCGTATGAGATTCTGGAGGTACTTAATCCAATGACTTTTATATTTAGGCTTCCTCCAACTCTTTGCATCCCAAATGTATTCCACAGCTCCATGTCGAAAGAGTTTGTCCCATCGATGTTCTCTGCCTTGTCTCCGCCCCCTCCTGTTTCTGTAAGTTGAGGTTTGAAGTATGAGGTCCAGAGGATCATGAATTGTCGGAGGGTCCGGAATTCTCTCCAATTCTCATTCATTGGAGGGGATAGGACTTTGGTCTGGTCAGGGCCTTCCATCAATGGTTTCCTGGGAAACCTGGGTGTCCTGTGGCCCCCCTAGAAGAGGGGATACTGCCACAATTCCACCTATAGGTGTGTCTGAAAGCAGTGAGTAACAGTTTAGTCATCCAATCTAGGAAAGGAGCATGCTGAGCTGTCACTATGGTGATGGGCAGCTCAGCCATCCAATTGGAGGCTGGAGCATGCTGAGCTGTCAGTATGTTGAGTGACGCTTCAGCCGTCCTATCAGGGCCATGATGTGTCGAGGATTTCTCCATGTGCCTGTTACTCGAGTGAATACCTGTCTATTTAGCTGTCTCTCTGCCTCCAGTTAGTGCCAGTTGTAGTTTTGCTCAAATGGTGTGCACTTGCTTTATTCTCTGTCTTTCTGTATTTGCACTTTGCTTCTTGACCTTGGACCTTGCCTTTGACTATCCATTTGCCTTACACTTTTGTCTTGATCCACTACCTTCCCGGAATTCTGAACTCGGACTGTTACCTGACTACGCATTTGCGTTATAACTTTGTTTATGACGAGCCCTCTTGGTATCTGACCTCGGACCTCCTGATTACCCAGCCTCATGGCTTGTCTGTGAGTAGTGACTATCGCCACACCTGACATATGTACATATGACCACATGATGCATTAGATATTGGCTACGATTAGTATCAGTCACGGGGAGAGTTGGGAAAACAGTACGGTGAATAGTACTTTGTTTTGCTTTATTTTTTATTTACATTTTATGTTCTTACTCTAATGTGAATTATGTGCACAACTTGAATTAGTTATTCATTTTGTAGACAAAAATAAAATTAGTTAATCTGCAAACATTTTAAATCCTTTCCAAATCTGTTATCTTCATAGAATCCATTCTCCTTGTTAAAATGTACCAGCATTTTGTAGACAAAGACCTAAAGCAGGCATTAAACATTGCAAAATTGGAAAATTCTTGTTGGAACAAAAGCGGTATGTGTATCTTTTATATTCTGTACAAGTAATTGCACCATCCATTTTCTTTACACAAAGCTGCAGTAAAAAGAAGGAACATGCATCTTAACACAATAACACAGCCTCTAAACTGAGAAGACCTTTCCTTGAACCTGCTTGTCAACACTTACATGTCACATTTTTTCTTCATTATTGTAGAAATATGCTGGTTGTCACTTGAGACATGCTATATTGCATTATTACTGTAAAATACAGAAAAATTAGAATTTTCCACTGAAAAAGAGAAATTGGTTGAATATTGTTCATCATTTTTGGCCCTGGGTAATTATATCTGATAACCATATTCAGAATACTAGGTGATAAACTCATATAATTGCCTGGAAGATTAGCATTGACAGGTAAGTAGAGCAGAACTCATTGGTCATAATTAATTTATCAGAAAGCAAACTGGAAACTGGTGAGATGGTTCAGCGAAAGTTCCTCCAAAGCATTAAATTAGGTGCACCTGCTTTGAGGTATAAACAGACAACCCACTTAGCACTGGGCAAACTCTACAATGGCGACACTTGTCCATATTCTTCTTCATTACCTTCCTAGTCTGTAGCAAATCTATAACATAACCAGAGATATGTCCTTCTCTATAAATCCTCCGAGTCTGCGCAGTGTTGCGCAGGAGTCATCACATGCTGCACTATGGCATCATTATCTCCAGGACGTCGGTTGGAACAGCAGCTTCACGGAGAGAGGAGAGGGGAGAAGAGATAGACAAAAATTTACCAATAAAAATGCTTGCCACCCGGGCGTAGAACATGTTCAATAGCTAGTACAATATATTCATGAAAAAGGCAGTCTTGTTTTCTTGTTTGAAAGATGCTCACAGAACTACTTCATATTCTATTGAATATTGAAAAAAAAATTCTTTAAAATCAGCTTTCTTGCACTGACTGTGCTTTTTAAATGTAGTTCCAAATTTCCATATCTAAATTATATGTACTTGCTTACTGCAGTTTAGTGTCCACGCAGTATATTCAATAGGAACCTTTAAAGAGGGTTGTCAGGACAACTTTGTATTTTACAGCTGCTCACAATGAACAATATAGTTCCACACTGGGTACAGAAAGTATTCAGACCACTTTAAATGTTTCACACTTTGTTTCATTGCAGCCATTTGGTAAATTCAAAAAAGTTAATTATTTTTTCTCATTAATGTACACTCTGCACCCCGTCTTGACTGAAAAAAAAACAGAAATGTAGAAATTTTTGCAAATTTATTAAAAAGGAAAAACTGAAATATCACATGTTCATAAGTGTTCCGACCCTTTGCTCAGACACTCATATTTAAGTCACATGCTGTCCATTTCCTTGTGATCCTCCTTGAGATGGTTCTACTCATTCATTGAAGTCCAGCTGTGTTTAATTAAACTGATAGGACTTGACTTGTAAAGGACACACACCTGTCTATATAAGACCTCACAGCTCACAGTGCATGTCAGACCAAATGAGAATCATGAGTTAAAAAGAACTGGCCAAGGAGCTCAGAGACAGAATTGTGGCAAGGCACAGATATGGCCAAGGTTATAATATAATTTATGCAGTATGCAAGGTTTCTAAGAGCACAATGGCCTCCATAATCCTTAAATAGAAGAAGTTTGGGACCACCAGAAGTCTTACTAGACATGGCTGTCCAGCCAAACTGAGCATTCGTGGGAGAAGAGCCTTGGTGAGAGAGGTAAAGAAGAACCCCAAGATCACTGTGGCTGAGCTCCACAAATGCAGTAGGGAGATGGGAGAAAGTTCCACAAAGTCAACTATCACTGCAGCCCTCCACCAGTTGGGCCTTAAAGGCAGAGTGGCCCGACGGGAGCCTCTCCTCAGTGCAAGACTTATGAAAGCCCACATAGAGTTTGCTAAAAAACACATGAAAGACTCCCAGACTATGAGTAATAAGATTCTCTGGTCTGATGAAACGAAGATAGAACTTTTTGGTGATAATGCTAAGCGGTATGTGTGGAGAAAACCAGGCACTGCTCATCACCTGCCCAATACAATCCCAACAGTGAAACATGGTGGTGGCAGCTTCATGCTATGGGGGTGTTTTTCAGCTGCAGGGACAGGATGACTGGTTGCAAATGAAGGAAACATGAATGCGGCCAAGTACAGCGATATCCTGGATGAAAACATCTTCCAGAGTGCTCTGGACCTCAGACTTGACCGAAGGTTCACCTTTCAACAAGACAATGACCCTAATCACACAGCTAAAATAACAAAGGAGTGGCATTAGACCACTTCTGTGACCATTCTTTACTGGCCCAGCCAGAGCCCTGACCTAAACCCAATTGAGCATCTCTGGGGAGACCTGAAAATGGCTGTCCACCAACGTTCACCATTCAACCTGATCGAACTGGAGAGGATCTGCAAGGAAGAATGGCAGAGGATCGCCAAATCCAGGTGTGGAAAACTTGTTGCATCATTCCCATGAAGACTCATGGCTGTACTGGCTCAAAAGAGTGTTTGTACTCAATACTGAGCAAAGGATCTGAATACTTATGACCATGTGATATTTCAGTTTTTCTTTTTTAATAAATTTGCAAAAATTTCTACATTTATGGGGTATTTTTCAGTCAAGATGGGATGCAGAGCGTACATTAATGAGAAAAAAATTAACTTTTTTTAATTTACCAAATGGCTGCAATGAAACAAAAAGTGAAAAATTTAAAGGGGTCTGAATACTTTCCGCACCCACTGCATAAGGAATTATATTCACCTACTTAATTTTGCTTAAAATGGTTTGCTACTTTGTGGAAAAAAATCCAAAAAGGGTAATAAACTGATAAGTAGTAATGTTAAAAGTATAACTATATTTTATACCCTTTTCATTTTCCTGAAGTCGAGTGCAGCCGAGATCTCAATCTGTGTACGTGCGGCCTCAGGAAGATGGCCACCGCCACCGAGAAACCTGTGATTCACCCGGCTCTGCTTGATGTGGACACTGGGCTGTATCGTCACCACATTTCTGGCATCCTAAGGAAGGAACCCTGCTCAGGTGCACTCCACACCGCCCACACCGAGCCTCAGCATCGCCGCACCTCTGCCTCACCGCCAACACCAGACCCCTGGACTGCAGCATTGCCCCACTTCTGACAGCGGTGCAGAGGGGTGGGCAGGATTATGGTCAATGATAGTAAAAACCTTGCTTATGTGAGTTACTTCCCTAGATCTGCGCATTAGGGGTATTTCTATCATATACTGTCATTTACTGTAACCGACATCTGCACAGAGGGATGGGCGGGATTATGGGCTTGGGGAGCAGTGCATAATCATTTTGGATTTACATATACTTGACTAGAAATGATCAGTCTTTTGAAACTCAAATTCACCAGGGTTGACAAATTTTTAAAAAAATTTGAGTTACAGCAAATTGATTTACCATGAATCACAATATTGCAAAACCTCTTTCAATCTCTTTAACCCAGACACAACCTTAGTAATGTTAAAGTGACCTCACCATAGAAATGGAGGGTTAACTGGTAGTAAGGAACAGCATATTTAATAACAAAGCACAAAAAAAAATTCATGTTTTTTTAAAACACTGCAGAACAAATTCAAACTGATAATGTCACTGTGAGAGGTAACATCATCCTGCTGTGACTGAGATGTGTGATGCGCCATATATTTCATTACACCCTCTGCTTCTTCCCCAGAGTTTGCAGGAAGTCAATTTTGGCCTGTGTTTGGTAGTACTATTGCCCTCATGGCTGGTTTCAGTTGTAATGTTTCTGCTTCTCACATTCTTAGGAGTAATTCTTAGGGTTTAATCTTTTGTATTATTCAACCCATACCAAAACGGACAAAACAAGAAATGCTAAGTAGGTACACAAATAGAAAGCAAAATGTAGCAGTGGGTTGCAGTATAGTTGTGGCATAGACAGTTGTCATGTTGGACTAGTAAATCAGATGTGTATAAGTGTATTTTTTAAAACAAAATTCAACCCCTTTCCCAAAAACACACCCCAGAAAACCAACCTTGCAACAGGGTTCTCTATTGGGTGGTGTGTACTGATGTAAAATTTGACTAGCAAAACAAATTAACAAAGAAAATTGCACACTTTGTGAGGTAGACAGTGAAAGTGTTATGTGCTTTTTTGATTTTCTGAGACTCCATTCCCTTCTCCTATGGCAACGACCCTTTGCTGTGCTCCATGTCAATCTTTACAATTTGCTCATTGTGCCTCAAAGACATCATTATCCAAGGCCTTTTAAGGTCCATTCAGTCAGTGTAGTGTTGTGTTGTGTTCAGTTGACCTCTTGCCCCTGATGAAGTCATCTAAGTGACGACATGCGTCGCGCTGACAGGAACCAGATCCTACCTATGCTGTTGTGAACGCTCTGGATCTGACTTCTGAGTTTGGGCTCCCCCTGGTGGCTGCTGATAGTACTGAAGCTGCTTTGGCTAACAGAGGTCTATATTGGCTAACAGAGGGGCAATGATTGGCAATCAGGCGTCAATGACTGGGGAGATATAAGTGAGCAACCTTCCTATGATCCTCGCCGGTGATTTGTTTCTTCCTGGTCCCTTTTGGAAGTCAGCTTGCTTCCTGCCTTCTCCTGCAACTTTCTGATAAGTTATTTGCTGCTTATTTCTGTGGCATTTGTTTTTCCTTTTGTTTTCTTCCCTTCTGGAGTGAGGTCAGCCAGGTTCCCCGGCTGGGGCCTGCGCTGGTCTCTGTTTATCATTTACCACTGTTTATGTGTTCAGTACCTGTTATTTCAGTATGTGCTGGTTAGCTACCAGTTCACACCAGAGTTCTGATCTAGTGGGGGAGAGATCGTGTGGTCTCAGTATTTTTGGGAATCAGACGTGTTGGAATTTTTCTTAGAGTTTTTGCTGGATTGCAGACAGTATTCTTTCCTGTCCTGTTCTATCTAGACAGTTTTGGCCCCAGCGTTTGCTTGCTCTATTTTCTGCCTGTGATTGTATTTCATCTTGTCTCACCGCCAATATACAGACCAAAAGTTTGGACACACCTTCTCATTTAAAGATTTTTCTGTATTTTCATGACTTTGAAAATTGTAAATTCACACTGAAGGCATCAAAACTATGAATTAACACATGTGGAATTATATACTTAACAAAAGAGAGTGTAACAACTGAAATTATGTCTTATATTATTATTATTATTATTATTACACATTTATATAGCGCCATTTATTCCATGGCGCTTTACATATGAAAAGGGAAAATATAGACAGGTACAATAAACGTGCTAGACAAGGGACACACAAGTACAGAAGGAGAGAGGACCCTGCCCGCGAGGGCTCACAGTCTACAGGGATGGGTGAGGATACACTAGGAGAGGGTAGAGCTGGTCGTGCGATGGTTCAGTAGACTGAGGATCATTGTAGGCTGTAGGCTTGTCGGAACAGGTGGGTCTTCAGGTTCTTCTTGAAGGTTTCCGTTGTTGGTGAAAGTCTGATGTTTTGCGGCAGGGAGTTCCAGAGTATGGGGGAAGCCCGGGAGAAGTCTTGTATGCGGTTGTGGGAAGAAGAGCTGAGAGGGGAGTCGAGAAGGAGATCTTGAGAGGATCGAAGGTTGCGTGTGGGCAGGTAGCGGGAGACCATGTCACAGATGTATGGAGGAGAAAGGTTGTGGATGGCTTTGTATGTCATGGTTAGGGTTTTGAACTGAAGCCTCTGGGCAATAGGAAGCCAGTGAAGGGCCTGGCATAGGGGGGAGGCTGGGGAATAGCGGGGAGACAGGTGGATTAGTCGGACAACAGAGTGTAGGATGGACTGGAGTGGTGCCAGAGTGCTAGAGGGGAGGCCAGACAGTAGGAGGTTGCAGTAGTCGAGGCGGGAGATGATAAAGGCGTGCACTAGTATTTTTGTGGTTTCATGGTTGAGGAATGAGCGGATCCGGGTTCTATTCTAGGTTCTTCAAAGTAGCCACCTTTTGCTTTGATGACTGCTTTGCACACTCTTGGCATTCTCTTGATGAGCTTCAAGAGGTAGTCACCGGAAATGGTTTTCACTTCACAGGTGTGCCCTGTCAGGTTTAATAAGTGGGATTTCTGGCCTTATAAATGGGGTTTGGACCATCAGTTGTGTTGTGCAGAAGTCTGGTGGATACACAGCTGATAGTCCTACTGAATAGACTGTTAGAATTTGTATTATGGCAAGAAAAAAGCAGCTAAGTAAAGAAAAACGAGTGGCCATCATTACTTTAAGAAACGAAGGTCAGTCAGTCCGAAAAATTGGGAAAACTTTGAAAGTGTCCCCAAGTGCAGTTGCAAAAACTATCAAGCTGTCACGCTGTATAGCAGATATATATATGTGATGTCAGTAATCTATATCAAAAGGGCAACATACTATATAACATGCGCATAGATATATGATAACATAGATTTACCTGACAGAATGTCCAGTGGGTCAAAACGGAATCCGTTATACGCTGTCTCCGGCTAGAGGGTGACCGGGGTCTAAGCTGACCCTAAACTGGGGTCCTAACTAATCCCTCAACCTGGAGGTACTGTTAAAGGTACAGAGGTCCAGGCCACCAGCGTAAACCCTGTCTCCTATCAATCCCTGCCAACTGTATTCTAGTCCTAAGAAGGACCCTGAATACCACCAAAGGGAATGAACAGGTAACGGTTAATGAACAGAAAGACATACAAGAAAGACAAGAAATAAAGTAAATAAAGTCTTACATACAACACTCACACACAGTAGGAACACCTAAGGTCTCAGAGATAAACTATAAGCTGTAAGAGTAAAAACAACTAAGGAGCTCTTAGCTTAAGTATTCCCAGAACCGATCCAGTCTGCTAAACTATATGAATGCTTTCACCGGCATCCAACACCCAGACTGGCAGGAATATAAAGGAAACTAATTCGAACATAATCCAAAGCAGCCGGGCGAGGCTGGACCTAGTCTTAGCAAAGAGCTAGGTAAAATTAACTCTCTCATTACCAAACACAAAGAAACAGCAGCTCAGCTGTGAGAAGTCAGAATGTGCAATCGCGACGATCTTCGTGGCGATGCACCCATGACAGTACCCCCCTTCTACGAGGGGCCTCCGGACCCTCATGACCAGGTCTGTCCGGGTAAATTGTGTGAAAGGTCCGAACCAATCGATCTGCGTTATCATCAGACGCAGGGACCCACGTCCTCTCCTCAGGACCATACCCCCTCCAATGAACTTCCACGTTATCATTGACTACCACTGAAGGAGGAGGTAGAGGTGACGGTATGACTGGTGCCACATACTTTTTAAGTAATGACTTGTGAAACACATTATGAATTTTAAACGTAGGAGGGAGGTCCAGACGAAATGCCACAGGATTAATTATGGAACTGATCCTGTACGGCCCGATGAATCTGGGACCCAACCTCCAGGAGGAAACTTTAAGTTTTATATTCCTGGTAGACAACCAAACCAGATCGTTCACCTTCAGATCTAGACCAGAAACTCTCCTCCTATCAGCCATCCGTTTGTAACGGTTCCCCGTAACCTTCAGTCTTAAGCGATCTGGAACTATCAGTCTCCCTGGAAGTCCCACAGGGGCGTCCCCCTGAGCCCCCAATACCTCCCCTCAAGCTCAGAGCATACAGCTGACACTACAACTCCCTCCTGAGGAATAGGAACCGGATCATCCGTCTTCCCGGCCCCTGGGAAAGTACGAGATAAGGCATCAGGAAGCAACTTTATTGAGCAGTCATATGCGCGATGAAGAGGTAACTCTTTACACCCCTCCTCTGAGAACATCTCCCCAAAGTCCTCCAGAAAAGGAGGCAAAGTCCAAGGCACAACCGCACCGATGACCGTGCTCATGCAGTTATTCCTGCAAAATTCACCCCACTGGCTTATCTTTCTGGATTGCCAATCAATCACTGGGTTATGTTTAGCCAACCAAGGAAGTCCCAACACAATAGGAGTAGGTAGACCCTCCAACACATAACAAGACAATTGCTCTTTATGAATTGCCCCTACTCGAAGATCTATGTTATGAACAGCTTGTACCAAGCTACCTTGACCAAGAGGTCTAGAATCAATAGAGAGTATAGGGACCGGTTTGGCCAATACACTCAGTTGCATACCATGCACCTGGGCAAACCGAGCGTCCACCAGATTAGCCCCGGACCACTATCAAGAAAAACAGAAATCCTCTCAGTTCTAGTACCAATCACCACCTCCGCAGGCACGAGAAACTGAGAGGGATTTGGGGACGAAATACACACTCCCAGGTTAACTCCTTGGTTCAAAGAGGTCCGGGATGGACACCCCCCAACAAAATGTCCCTCTCTCCCGCAAAAGAAACACCTTCTAGTCTTGCGGCGCACCGCTGATTCCCTCCTACAAAATGATGTCCCTCCCAACTGCATGGGTTCCTCAGAACAGACCAGGGGAACCTCAGTATAAGGGACTTTAGTAGTAGGTGGAGTCATCACGGGGGGCGGAGTTACCTCGCGTCTTCCCCGAAGACGTCTATCAATGTGAATAGCGAGGGCCATAGCAGCCTCCAGTGATGGAGGAGAATCATACTGAGCCAACACATCTTTTAATTTGTCAGACAACCCTTGACAAAACTGGCTCCTAAGAGCTGGGTCATTCCACTGAGTATCTGTTGCCCATCTACGGAACTCAGAAGAATATTCCTCCGCTGGACGATTTCCTTGCCGTATTTTACGTAACCTTGTTTCAGCAAGGGAAACTCGATCCGGATCATCATATACCAGACCCAGGGCAGTAAAAAATCGATCCACTGACTGGAGATCTGGGGAGCCTGGAGGAATAGAGAACGCCCAAGATTGAGGATCCCCTTGTAAGAGCGAGATAACAATTCCCACCCTCTGCTCTTCACTCCCAGATGACCGAGGCCGCAGCCGAAAGTACAATTTACATGCCTCCCGGAAAGTAAAAAATTTGTCCCGCCCACCAGTGAACCTGTCCGGGAGAGCAACCTTAGGTTCAGATCTGGTTTGCTCCGGGGGAGACAAAACCTTGGACTTAATGTCTGCCAACTCCATGGACAATCCCTGCAACTGCCGGGCCAGCTGGGCTACTGGATCCATGATAGCTGGGGAGAATCTTTAGTATGGCCGGTGAAAATGTCACGCTGTATAGCAGATATATATATGTGATGTCAGTAATCTATATCAAAAGGGCAACATACTATATAACATGCGCATAGATATATGATAACATAGATTTACCTGACAGAATGTCCAGTGGGTCAAAACGGAATCCGTTATACGCTGTCTCCGGCTAGAGGGTGACCGGGGTCTAAGCTGACCCTAAACTGGGGTCCTAACTAATCCCTCAACCTGGAGGTACTGTTAAAGGTACAGAGGTCCAGGCCACCAGCGTAAACCCTGTCTCCTATCAATCCCTGCCAACTGTATTCTAGTCCTAAGAAGGACCCTGAATACCACCAAAGGGAATGAACAGGTAACGGTTAATGAACAGAAAGACATACAAGAAAGACAAGAAATAAAGTAAATAAAGTCTTACATACAACACTCACACACAGTAGGAACACCTAAGGTCTCAGAGATAAACTATAAGCTGTAAGAGTAAAAACAACTAAGGAGCTCTTAGCTTAAGTATTCCCAGAACCGATCCAGTCTGCTAAACTATATGAATGCTTTCACCGGCATCCAACACCCAGACTGGCAGGAATATAAAGGAAACTAATTAGAACATAATCCAAAGCAGCCGGGCGAGGCTGGACCTAGTCTTAGCAAACAGCTAGGTAAAATTAACTCTCTCATTACCAAACACAAAGAAACAGCAGCTCAGCTGTGAGAAGTCAGAATGTGCAATCGCGACGATCTTCGTGGCGATGCACCCATGACACAAGCGCTACAAAGAAACTGGCTCACATGAGGACCGCCCCAGGAAAGGAAGACCAAGAGTCACCTCTGCTTCTGAGGATAAATTTATCTGAGTCACCAGCCTCAGAAATCGCAGGTTTACAGCAGCTCAGATTAGAGACCAGGTCAATGCCACACAGAGTTCTAGCAGCAGACACATCTGTACAACAACTGTTAAGAGGAGACTTTGTGCAGCAGGCCTTCATGGTAAAATAGCTGCTAGAAAATCACTGCTAAGGACAGGCAACAAGCAGAAGAGACTTGTTTGGGCTAAAGAACACAAGGAATGGATATTAGACCAGTGGAAATCTGTGCTTTGGTCTGATGAGTCCAAATTTGAGATCTTTGGTTCCAACCACCGTGTCTTTGTGCGACGCAGAAAAGGTGAACGGATGGACTCTACATGCCTGGTTCCCACCGTGAAGCATGGAGGAGGAGGTGTGATGGTGTGGGGGTTCTTTGCTGGTGTCACTGTGGGGGATTTATTCAAAAATGAAGGCATACTGAACCAGCATGGCTATCACAGCATCTTGCAACGACATGCTATTCCATCCGGTTTGCGTTTAGTTGGACCGTCATTTATTTTTCAACAGGATAATGACCCCAAACACACCTTCAGGCTGTATAAGGGCTATTTGACCAAGAAGTAGAGTGATGGGGCGCTACGCCAGATGACCTGGCCTCCCAACCACCAGACCTGAACCCAATCAAGATGTTTTGGGGTGAGCTGGACCACAGAGTGAAGGCAAAAGGGTCAACAAATGCTAAGCATCTCTGGGAACTCCTTCAAAATTGTTGGAAGACCATTTCCGGTGACTACCTCTTGAAGCTCATCAAGAGAATGCCAAGAGTGTGCAAAGCAGTCATCAAAGCAAAAGGTGGCTACTTTGAAGAACCTAGAATATAAGACATAATTTCAGTTGTTACACACTTTTTTGTTAAGTATATAATTCCACATGTGTTAATTCATAGTTTTGATGCCTTCTGTGTGAATTTACAATTTTCATAGTCATGAAAATACAGAAAATCTTTAAATGAGAAGGTGTGTCCAAACTTTTGATCTGTACTGTATCTGTGGGGGCTACCTATTCCTTTGGGCGCTACCCCGGGGCAGTTAGCTTCCCCCTTTCTCTCTTTAGGCTTAGTTAACTCTCCGGCTGTGTCGAGGCGTCTAGGTCATCGTAGGTACGTCCCACGGCTACTTCTAGTTGTGCTGTCAGTTTAGGGTCTGCAATCCGCTAGTTACCAACCTCTCTGGGTGTCTGGTTGCCTTGGATATTTTGGCTACTGTCCTCCTCGGCTACCAAATCATAACACTCTGCACTATTACTTTTGAATACTGAGTCCTGTTCTATAAGCATACACCCTGGAACTTCTCCCGAGATACCACAGCCATATGGTCGTGGGTAAGAGAGACCTTGAGATTTTGGTCTCTTTGGGTTTAACCACTTGGCAAAGCACTTTATTTACTGTATTATACTGTATCTCTGTAGGCATCAACAATGAGGCATTTTCAGAGACCATTATGTTGAGTAGCATTTTAACTATGCCATTTCTAATCAATTTGCAGTTGTTCTGTATTGGGTGTTAATTATTTTGACTCTTATATTTGCTCTTTGTACTAGTGACTCTAATATCAATCTTGTTACAGAGTATATTTGGCAATATTATTCATAGGTGCTAGATGGTTGTTTAGGGCTCCTGCCCTCAATGGTTATGAATCACTTTTATTAGTGCATTTCATGTTTTTTAAAAATTTTTATTTCATGTGTGATTTTTGTATTGTGATCCCTGCTCTCATGCATGTTTTCTTGCTCTTGGACAGTTTCGTTTTCAGTTGCCATATGTCTTTACTTTTTTCAAAGTACACCTGGATGATGTTGCAACTTTTTAGCTTTGACTGTTGACAAGACTGTTAGCAAAAATCCAAATTTGCTGGATTTTCAGTCACAAGTCATATGCTATCATAGACGGCAGACGGCAATGTCAGTAGCAAACAGCCGATGCTTCTGGTATGATTAATATAGTTCTATGTATATTCCATATGCTATATCTTCAGAGAACCAAGGAGATAATCTTCTGCTGAGTGCTTAAGCCCTGTCCCTTAGCCAAATGGGTGGGCTTAGTAATATTTTGTCCTAGATGATATGGTCCTGCTGTTTTACTAACCCATGATAAGCTACAAGCAACTTATCAAGAACCAGTATTATAATAGGAAGTGATTATCTTTGTGATCCCTAAACTTTTTTTGCTAATTTTACATTTTTCATTTTCAATGTATAGCTTGTTTTTGTGCAATAAAGTGAAAAATGTATCTTCAAAATGCAATAATTGTGGATGTGCATAACTTTTTTTTACCTGCGTTGCTTTTCTTAGTGTTACTGTATACAGTAGGTGACAAGCACATTTTAAAGAACATGTAGGTTAGTGACAGTGAGTAAATTCAAGGTTGGGTATGTTAGATTTATGTTTGTAAGCAACTCTTTATCATTATCACAGTGAGCGCTGAACAATAGAGCTAGACATTTCTGTAAAGTCTTTATCGGGAAACAATTCATTTTATTCTGGTTTTCCAAGGACAGTTCAATAAAAACCTGCATACATTATTTCCAGTTGCAGCCCTAAGAGGAGTGCGGAAGCAAGCATGAATATGAAAGCCTTTTCTTATGTATGTATCTTTTATAGATTTCATCTATACACTTGAAACTGTTTTGTCCTGAAGCGATCATTTGATATTCTGTGATTAGATCTTTGATTTGTAATAGTTTTGAGCAATATTCCTTTTTAAAATTGAACATCCTAAACTTACAGAACCCTACCACCTAATCCTGTAACATAGACACACATTGCAATTAAAGTAAAGCTCCACATTGTGAGTTAAATATATTCGAGAATTGCATTATGATCAGTCCTAAATGAATGAATTTACCAACCTTTGAGAAGACATATCAGGAAGATGTGCAGTTCTCTGTGCAAAACTCTCCTTATGCCCTGTTCACTGATATAAGACGAGCCGTAATCTATAACATTTCACCCTTCAGTATATCCTAAAATTAATACAGACCACATACCAAACTCCGTAATAAAGATATAAACCCACAATAGCCTCCCTACCACCGCCTTTATAATATAACCAGAGATGACCTCCAAATCAGTGTTTCCAAAACTCCAGTCCTCACGGCCCACCAACAGATCATGTTCTTTAGGATCTCTTTAGTATTGCACAGGTGATGGAATTATTAACAAAACATTGAAAATTGCCAAAGGTTCTCTCACTTGGGAGGTCATGAGGACTGGAGTTTAAAAAATACTCGACATATATATGTTCAATGTCTGGGTTCACATATACATTTGGTAATTTGAGGGTTCCACTATAGAAACAAATGGAATTAATGTTCAAAATGAATCATTGCATAACTGATGCACAGAGAGGCAGAGAGATTTCATTGATGATTATGTTGTCCATCTGGGTTTCCTTTAGTGTCCATTTTTATAGTGGAAAAAAGCGACTTTTCTTTACATTACAAAGAACGCAAATGGAACCCAGCGGATCCCATAGCAATCAATTAGGCTGTTCTACTTCTGTTTGCATCAGTTTTGCAATGGATTAGTTTTCAGAATGAATTCTGTTTGTTCATAAAACAAAGTAGACTTTTGGGGTTTACCAAAGGCAGGTGTACAGAAACACCCCAAAACCCCAGAAACACATACCCCAGATCTAAAACTATGGATTCCAGACCAGATCTCCTAATAAAAAAACAGAGAAACAAGGCTAGACCTCAGTTTCATTTATATATCACTTATAATATCTACAATAAAGATTCTAATTAAAGCATCATCGTTCCACACATCCGTAAACATACATATTTGCTATTTTACTTGTTTTTTTATTGTGTCAGGCATATGTTTATAAAATACATTAAAGACTGTGGAAGCCAAATCGGTCAGATGTTTCTCTGAAGTTTTAGCTTGATGTGCACCAAAAAGTTTTTTTCCTGGAAGTTTTATACAATGAAGTGATAGAATATCTCCTGTTTGTGCATTCCACCCAATTTCTTCCATTTGCACTGCTTCCGCTGATATTCCTCCAGCCACAAGCACAACAAGCTATATTGGTATCCTGGATGGGCTGAATCTTTCTGCAAGGAGAGTTGTTTTGTCCTGAGCAAATGCCTGTAACAGTGCTTTTTAAAGGAGGAGCCTGTGTGTTTGGAAATACACCCACTATTCTCTGGAAACATGGTGACTTGGTGAGGCGTATCATCAGTTCAACCCTTGAATGATATTTCATAGATCCTGTTATGTATCTTTACAAAAATGCAATAATAAGTAATAAATGACTTTACTAAATGTTTGCAGATGTGTGGAATGCCGAAGCTTCTAATGCATGTTTTATTCTAAATTTTATAAGCAATATCTAGCTCCAAGGCATACTATATAAAGTAATCTATATAGATATATTTGCACTTGGGATAAAATAAATGATTATTATGAAATGTATAAAAGGTTTGGTATCTAAGGAGCAAGTCATAGTCAGTAATGATTCTGGCAGATCAATAGTGAGCAGATTGGAAATGCTACCAAGTGAGGATATCACAGTGCCAGGTCTGCTTCATTGGTTATTAGCTGCTGTGTTCTGTACCCTATTTCTATGAAAAAAGTCTAAACATAGAGCAATTCATTGATATCTACATGTCTAAAAATGAAATTCTTAATTTGTAGTACAAAGGAAATTGCATTGTATCACAAGTAATTGCTAAATATACCCTCTAGAAAAAAGATAAACAAAGAGACATACAGGTGCTTCCCACAAAATTAGAATATCAACAAAAGTTAATTTATTTCAGTTCTTCAATACAAAAAATGAAACTCATTATATAGAGTCATTACAGAGTGATCTATTTCAAGTGTTTATTTCTGTTAATGTTGATGATTATGGCTTACAGCCAATAAAAACCCAAAAGTCATTATTTCAGTAAATTAGAATACTTTATAACACCAGCTTGAAAAATGATTTTAAAATCCGAAATGTTGGCGTAGTGATGCTGGAGAATTAAATTTTCATCTCCAAAAAGCTTGTCGGCCGAGGGAAGCATGAAGTGCTCTAAATTTTACTGGTAGATGACTGCACTGACTTTGGTCTTGATGAAACACAGTGGACCTACACCAGCAGATGACATGGCTCCACAAACCATCACTGATTGTGGAAACTTCACACTAGACCTCAAGAAGCTTGGATTGTGGCCTCTCCACTCTTCCTCCAGACTCTGGGACCTTGATTTCCAAATGAAATGAAAAATGTAATTTCATCTGAAAACAAAACCTTGGACCACCAAGCAACAATTCAGTTATTTTTCTCCTTGGCCCAGGTAAGACGCTTCTGGCATTGTCTATTGGTCATGAGTGGCTTGACACAAGGAATGTGACACTTGTAGCCCATGTCCTGGATATGTCTGTGTCTGGTGGCTCTTGAAGCAATGACTTCAGCAGCAGTCCACTCCTTGTGAATCTCCCCCAAATTTTTGAATGGTCTTTTCTTAACAATCCTTGGAAGGCTGCGGTTATCCCAGTTATCCTTTTTCTATCACACTTTTTCCTTCCACTCAACTTTCCATTAACATTCTCGGATACAGCACTCTGTGAACAGGCAGCTTCTGTAGCAATGACCTTTTGTGGCTTACCCTCCTTGTGGAATGTGTCAATGACTGCCTTCTGGACATCTGCCAAATCAGTAGTCTTCCTCATGATTGTGGAACCTACTGAAACAGACTAAGGGATCTTTTTAAACACCCTTAGGTGTTACATCAGGGCAAGAAAGTAGTGTGGTGACACTGATAGCAGTGGAGACTGTTTCTTCACACTTGTTGAGTAGAAAATGCGTTGCTTTGCAGGAGAGGAAAATGTTTATCTTCAGATGAAGCCTTCATTTTAATGCCAGTTTAGAGGACTATGCTCTATGTAGTATTAGAGATGCCACTACCTTCACAGCTGTCAGTGCCACAACCAGCAATGGAGTGTTATCATCTGATAGCAGTAGACACCAGCAGATGAGTCGGAAATAAAATAAACAGGCTCTCAGCACCATACATTTATGGCATGGAAGAGGAGATAACAAGTTTAAAGTTAATTTATGAAGTTCCCTTTGTATATTGCCAAATAGAAATCATTTACACTGAAATTTACAACATATTCCCTGTTTATTCTTGGACCCCTTCCATATTTCTCTTGAAATCATTACTGTCCCTGCAGATCATTAAAATCACAATATGCGCTTTGTAATTTTTTGGCTTATGTTTGTTAATGGGCATCTTCCAAATACTAAACTTTCTAATAATGAGAATTAGTTCCCTTCTCACATTTAGTTTTTATGAAAAAAGTAATTTGCATCAGTCAATTCTCTCTATGCATTTGGCCCTAGTCCAGGATTAGAAAAATATGGCACCAGTCTTTCAAAAGCAACAGCACATCTGTTCACAGGTTATGGCTGGTATTGCAGCTTTGATCCACATACTTCAAACTAGTGAATTCTGCCAGAGATGACGCATGAGCAGTTATAGTACATATTTTTGGATGAAATTATAGAATAGTCACAAAATCCAATCTTTCTCCACTGATTCCCACAATGAAAGACAGGCTTTACTTATTGATGGGGTGAAGCTCACAAGGTAGTTTTAAAAATGATCACATGTTGATTGCGCCTAATGCATTGCCAATCTTTCTTTATTTTATAGACGTCTACTTCCATTAATAATGCCAAATTTTCACCAAATTCTGACTTATGAGATTCTAATTAAAAAGGTTTGAGATATAATCTAGTCTGTTGTACAGGTGCTTCTCACAAAATTAGAATATCATCAAAAAATTAATTTATTTCAGTTCTTCAATGCAAAAAGTGAAACTCATATATTATATAGAGTCATTTTCTAGTGTTTATTTCTGTTAAGGTTGATGATTATGGCTTACAGCTAATGAAAACCCAAAAGTCATTATCTCAGTAAATTAGAACAATTAACAAAAACACCTGCAAAGGCTTCCTAAGCATTTAAAAAAGTCCCTTAGTCTGTTTCAGTAGGCTCCACAATCATGGGGAAGACTGCTGACTTGACAGATGTCCAGAAGGCAGTCATTGACACACAAGGAGGGTAAGCCACAAAAGGTCAATGCTAAAGAGTGCTGTATCCAAGCATATTATTGGAAAGTTGAGTGGAAGGAAAAAGTGTGGTAGAAAAAGGTGCACAAGCAACCGGGATATCCCCAACCTTGAAAGAAGTGTTATGAAAAGGCCATTCAAAAATTTGGGGAGATTCACAAGAAGTGGACTGCAGCTGGAGTCATTGCTTCAAGAGCCACCACACACAGACATGTCCAGGACATGGGCTACAAGTTTCGCATTCCTTGTGTCAAGCCACTCATGACCAAAAGAAAACACCAGAAGCGTCTTACCTGGGCCACGGAGAAAAAGAACTGGACTGTTGCTCAGTTGTCCAAGGTGTTGTTTTTAGATGAAAGTAAAGTTTGCATTTCATTTGGAAATCAAGGTCCCAGAGTCTGGAGGAAGAGTGGAGAGGTACACAATCCAAGCTGATTGAGGTCTAGTGTGAAGCTTTCACAATCAGTGATGGTTTGAGG